>JANRFK010001234.1:21500358-21526925 GCA_030068395.1 Apalone spinifera | reverse complement strand
CAGAGTTCCACATTTCTCCTTTCCTCCTCCCACTGGGGCTCTTGTACATTTTCAAGGAATGAGGAAGTGCCTATCGACCAACCTGTGACTTGTGAGCCGCATGCAACTCTTCAAAGAAAAAATTGCGGCTCCCACACTTGCGGCTCTGCAAGGGGCAGTGTATTTTTGTCTGAAAGAGACCGAGCCGGAGTTGCAGTATCCTGTGCAGAGTTCAGAATGGCCGCCTTCAAAGGGCAATGCCTGCTCTGCTCTCAAAAGGACGATGACTGGATTTTTTTCTTCTTCTTCTTTTCTTCTCTGTTCTATGCGTTGTATCCACCACTATTTTGGCTCTTCATCTGTAACAGGTTGGCCACCCCTGGAGTAGTTGATGGAAATTCCATTGACTGCTCGACTAGTAAATTAACTGTTATTTAACATCCTTAATTTGGATCATGTGGGTTTTTTTTAAACTCCACATAGACTCACCAGTGATGTTTAGAGAAAATGACATGTCATTAGTAATGCTTTGGGTGTTCATTGTGTTTGCATTAATTGTAATGAACTTACTTGGTTTTAATGTGGCTATAATGAGTAATTCTACAGACATTCCTTTGAAAATTTTCCATTAATTCATTTCTGCTGTTGCCAGTATTTGCTTGATATACTTCCTTAGACCAAACTTTAGAGACACGGGTGCCATTAAATTGATTTCTGCACCTAATTTTTGGCAACCAAATAAGTGAAGTGATTTTCAGTGGTGCCATTGCACCTTTTGAAAATTTAGGTATCTAACTATGGATTTAAGGTTGATATTAGGGGAGAGCTTCAGGGATCCCTGTTTACATTCAGACCTAACTGCCTTGGGTCCTTTTTAAAAATGCCAGCTGAAATGTGCAGCTCTGTGCAGACAGAACTGTACAATCCTGCACTGGTTACGAATAACGTTTTAAAAATAGTCATTTTTCCTGTACGTAGGAATACATTTAGCATGTGTTAATAAGCCTGCTGAAACTGACAAAACATTCAGTTTTCAGGTCATTCACATTCTGATTAATTGTAAGCCTTGAAAAATAAGCATTTAGGCACAGAGGCAGAATAGTCCTTTTCTTATAACTTTTTTTGTCTTTCTTTTCCATAGTTTTCTGTATTCCTGGGAATTATTTTCTTCCTGGAGCTTACTGCTGGTGTTCTGGCATTTGTTTTCAAAGACTGGATCAAAGACCAGCTGTATTTCTTTATAAACAATAACATCAGAGCATACAGAGATGACATTGATTTGCAAAACCTTATAGACTTCACACAGGAATATGTAAGTTTGACTCCTTCACTTTAAAACAGAGTTTGCACTTAAAAAAAAACCTTTTTCTACTTTTACTTCTCATCTGTTGGCTTTGCAAGCAGCCACAAAAATGCACTAGAATATAATATTTAGCACATGTACACAGCAATGAATGAATGGTACTTCCACAGATATCGGAATCCACAAGCAACACTGTGGTTAGGCTAGATGTTAGCCCCATTTTTATGGGTGGGAGAAGTAAGGCAAAAGCTAGGTGGTTGTCTATAAGTCATTGAGGGAGTCTGTGGTAGGTCCAACAGTAGAAACTGCTTTCTACTTCCTGATGCCCAGTCTTATGCTCCAGACACTGGGCCACATAGCTTTCATACCACTTTTCCTTCTACTTTTTGAAGACTTTTGTTCATGGAAATGTAAGTGGTTTTATTACTATAAAGCCATCTCTATACTTACCCGCGGATTTAGTGGGTCTAGTAAGGTAATCCTACTCATTGCGAGGAATAAGAGAAGTCAATGGGAACATTTTTTCACGTTGACCTCCCGCTATGAGGACAGCACCAAAATTTGAATCAAGATATGTCGACTCCAGCTATGCAATTAATGTACAATAAAACTCCATTTGTCCGGCATCTGATGGTCCGGCACTCCTGATAGTCTGGCACCATCAGGAACCCGGAAGTGCTCCGGGCAGCTGGACCACTGGAGCTGCTCTGCCTCCAGCTTCCCCGATTCAGCCGCTACTGAATCGGGGAAGCTGGGAGCGGAGCAGCTGGAGTGCTGCCAGTAGGTACCACAGCGCCAAGGGACGGCGCTACCGGACCAACCTGGCAGCACCCCAGCTGCTCTGCTGCAGGCGTCCCGATTCAGCTGCTGCTGAAACTGACCAGCAGCGGCTGAATCAGGGACACTTGGGGCAGACCTGGACAATCGGAAGGGCGGGCTATGAGGGGTCTGGGGTGGCATCCCCCCCACACCACCTCATAGCCCCCCTTTCCGATAGTCCGGCATATCTGATAATTCGGCACCCCCTGGGTCCTAAAGGTGCCGGATTATCGGAAGTTTTCTGTAGTTGGAGTTGATATCTTGATTTGAGCTTATGCACCAGTGTAGATCTGGCCTAAGAGTTGCAACTAGAGCTCAGGCTCAGTTCATTGGCTGAAATGAAAAATCCCAGATAAAATTTAGTTAGTTTTTTAATGAAAACTTAAATTTTTCATATTTGTTTTGTTTTTTTAAAAAAAAGTGTTTTAATTGAAACAAAACATTCCAAATGTCTATTTGAAATGATGTTTTCAAAACAAAATTTATTTTTCGAATTACTGTTTTTGCGGGCTGGGGCAGAAAATATTAACTGAATTATATCCAAATTTTGCAAATATTTTAGTGCCCCCCAAAATAATTTTTTGGTTTTTGAAGAATTTACTATTCAGTGAAAAGATGTGGCCCGTCTCTGGGTACAACACCGGTACGATGCTTTTTATTTAAACTGATTTGAAAATAGTTCTGTGATGAGACTTGCCATCCAGTTAGCAGGGCTAGTATTCTAGATCACACTTCAGGGTAGGAGAAGAGTTACTTATCCAAGTGAAACTATAGGGGAGGATCTAAAGTCTTGAATGTAATTAGTCTACTTGGAATTCGGCCACTATTAAAGTTCTCCTCATGAGAAACCAGTAAATGGCTCCTACCTATCTGCCTTAGATAGAGCTGGTAAAATTTAAAGGGGGGTGTCTGAGGCGGTACAAGCTAAGTTCCCTTTATCCTAAATGCACCCACTTAACAACATGCCAGGGAATAGAAGTGTGTGGCAGTTACACACCAAGTAACTGAATTACCGAGTCCAATGAATATGAAGATGTAAATCAAGCAGGGGATGGCCTAGGTTGACGAGGGATGTAAAAGGTTAACTGGTTACCGGTAAGCATTAGTCTTACCAGAATGCTCACTGTGGTAACTGGTTAATCAGAGGGCTGGGCCGGTGGGGGAGGCCTCCCCCCCTCCCCCCCGGTGGGTCCTCTGGTAGGAGCCCAGCAGCAGTGGGGCTGACCAGGGCTGGAGCAGTCCTCCTGTTTACCTGCAGCATGGTGCACTGGGGCCAGAGCCTTTCCCCCTCGCCCTGCCCTTCCACAGCACAGTGGGGCCGGAGCGCCTTCTGCCTGCCCAGCCACAGGGGCCCCAGCCTGGAGCAGCCCCTGTTTCAGGATCCCAGCTGCTCTGCACCAGCACCAGCCTTTGGTTAGCTGCTTAAATGATTAAAATTATATCGTTTAACCAGTTAACATTTTTAATGGGTATTTACATCCCTAATGTTGACCATCTCATTCTTACGCTCTTTATCTCTTTTTCTATGCTTCTCTCTCCTGACCCTCTCACTTATGAACTACAGCTTTACACATCACCTTGAAATTTGGTCTTCTGTGTGTCAGCACGTGATTGCTACCTGAATGCCATCCAAGGCATGTCCACCCAGCAAAATGAACTCATTTATGTTAATGTTTGTCTATGTCATAATTTAGTCGTTCCTCTCCTCCCCCCGCCCCCCCTCCCCGAGAGTGAGTAAGTCATGGGGTGTGCAGATCCTTACACATTGTGTTGGATCTGCCCTAGCTTGGTAGCAGTCACAAATCTTTGGCCTGTGTGAAATGAAAGAGTCTCAGTGCCATTTCTAGTAAATGGTTTCCATGTAATAAAAAACTGCCGGTATAACTGCATTCCTTGTTAGCAAGCAATCTGAGCAGATACCCCAGTGATAGACTGAGCATGGAAACCAAACTGCCCTCTCAGCCTGAGAGACTAAGAAACAGCTGAAGGCACGACGGAAAAAGCGTGTACTGCTGTTGTACGCACTGTGCCATATATATGTGAAAAAAGGAATTTGATTGGCTCTGTCAGTCAAGCGCCTTTTATACATGATAAATTTAATTTAAAATTAGTATAGGCTAACACACCGGGACAGATCTTCAGCTGCTATAAACCAATGCCACTCTGTTGGCTTCCAATACAGCAGGGACTTGTTTGGCTCACTGGAACATTGGACTGGCTATTCAGTGGCTTGAGACATTTATTTTGGCACTTGGTGGGTGGGTTCTGCCTGTACACAATACATTGCAAAGGGAATTACTTTTACAGTAATTTTAGAACTACATTCAAGGATGGGACTGGCAGTGAATTTTGAGTTTTCTTTGTTGCCAGATTCCCACTAATCTCCCAGCGTGTGTTGTCGGGGCTGATAGTTGTGTGCAGAGCCCGGCAGTTCTCATTCTTGTGTGTTTGCTCTAG
Source organism: Apalone spinifera (assembly GCA_030068395.1). Lineage (NCBI taxonomy): Eukaryota > Metazoa > Chordata > Testudines > Trionychidae > Apalone > Apalone spinifera. The sequence continues at coordinate 21,522,367 of JANRFK010001234.1, read as the reverse complement.
TGGCAGTGCTGCGGAGCCTTCGGCGCCGACGACTGGAACCTCAATATTTACTTCAATTGCACAGATTCGAACGCGAGCCGAGAGCGCTGCGGCGTGCCATTTTCATGCTGTACTAAAGATCCTGCCGTGAGTGCGATACCAAGCGGGTGGTGTGGTTCTGCTGCTCTTGTCGTAAATCAATGCCACGTGAAAGGGTGTCTTCTGTTAGGCTCTGTGTGTGTGTGTGTGTGTGTGTGTGTGTGTGTGTGTGTGTGACAGAGAGGTCTGTTTTATCCCTTGCTTTTTTTCCTCCACGTCAAGGCTTAATAAGCAGCTCAGCCTTGCACAGTGAACAGCAGTTTGAACTCCAGTCTTGAGAGAGAACCTCTTCAATCTCCACCCTAGGCTTTGTACTTGCAGCTCTTCGTTTGAATTAAGAAACCACTGTTTTGGCTAGGTGCATTTGTTAATTCTAGCACAGCGAATGGCCAAAGCCTGGCCATAGTTATGTGGGAATTGTTTCCAGTTTGGTGTGAGGCTGCTTCCACTGTTTACCACCATCTTGCAACAAGAACAAATCCTTTTTAACAGATGTGCATATTGCTTATGATTATTTACTTTAACTTTTGCATTGTGGTAGTGCCTACAGGCCATAACCAGATTGGACCCCAGGGTTGAATACATTACAGTCAATGCCTCAAATAACTTACATGTGTTTGACAGGATTGGAAATTATTTCTTCTCTCTCTTTCCTCATAGATTTGTTGTTCCTTCCCAGTGACTGACGTTGATTAATTTTTAATTAAACAAAGTCAGTCAGTGGGAAGGAACAACAAATTTATGAGCAAGAGAATCCCTGTTCTGAGTGGAGAGCACTCCACTCAGAACAGGGACTTTATCGTTGCAGTCAGCTGAGGTGGTGCTGAAGTAAACACAATCTCTTTTTAGGGAGAGGCTCGTTTAATGAAGTTTCATAGCATTTTATGATGAGTACAATTCCATGTTATCCCTTTACTAATAATATGCAAACAAGCTCAGGGTGCATTTTTACCTGTGGGGTATGATTGATGACACAGGGTACATACAATGTTGGGATACAGATTACTGACTGCAGGATTTGGTATGGAGACACATTACTGCACTTGCAGATTAGTTGGGGCTAATGTTACACATTATGTAATCTTTTTGCTGATTAAAACCCACCCAACCAGCTCGGTTGTCAGTAATGGCTTTCTTTCCATGTTGAGTGAATTTTACTTCCTCACGTTTGAGTACTGTGGCATTGATTGAATGGCAAAGGCCTGTAGGGCCCTCAGAAGCTTCCTGCTCTTGCTAATGCATCTCAGACTTCACTTTGCAACATTTGTTATTCTCCTCCTCCTCCTCCTCCTCTTCTGAGAGGTGACTGACTAGTTGCTCTGCGATGTCAACAGGCATTCACAATAATCTGAAGCCACCATCCGAATAGTCATCTCATTTTCTGAACATACAAAAGCAAAGTGGAAAATAGATTAGGCTAATGCATTATAGTTTTGCACCACTGGACACCTCTCCCTACATATGCACAAACTGTTTGTAATGAGCCAGTTTTCAAAATGTACTCCTTAGGAAAGAGAACCGGTAATACCCCTATCACCTAATCCATGCTAAAATTATCTCAACGTCTGCATGTGTTTGTGTGTGTATAGTATACTTGGCAGCTGGAGAAGATCTACAATTATTGTAGAATTAAAAATAAATACGAGCCCTATTTCACTGTAAAGAAGTAGCATGATTGATCATTGTAATATCTGATATAGGTTTGACCTCCCTGATCTGACACCCTTGGGACCTGACTAGTCCCAGATGAATGATTTTGCCGGACCAGAGGAGGTAATTTCTGTCCCCCTCCCATCCCCCATCATTGCCCCCTTCTGCTATGGTCTGGCTGCTGGCCTCCTGGCCAGCTCCCACCCTACCACCATCCTCTCTACGCACTGGGCTCCCAGCCCTGCCAGGCAGCCCTGCCTCTAGGCTCCCAGCCGTGCTGCTGGGCAGCCCCACTGCTGTGCTCCCTGCCCTGTGAGGCAGTCCTGCCAGGTCCCAGCCACCAGACCTCCACTGGGACTCTCTGGTCCTGGAACTTCCTTACTCTTGCCAGACTATGTATGTTGCCGGACCAGAGAGTCCCAGTTTAGAGAGATTTAGCCTGTATCTCCATTCCATGGATTGTGTCCATAAGTATTCAGAGTCATCATGCATCAAAGCTAGATGTCTTGTAGTTGTAGCTGTAGCTGTATGCCAAGATTTATTAACGCCACTGTCCCTCCTGTGGGAGAGGTTTCCAAACATAAACCACTATGTGGTGGACGCTCTCTCTTTTTTTTTTTTTTGCTGTTTTGCCAGCTGCCAGCTGCATACCAGGGGCCAAAGGTATGCAGAGAGAGGGTTGAGTGGGATGGGGAAGGCTTCACTCCATGGGACTGTTTCTCATTGCACCAGAAGATCTGTCTACATGGAGTGAAGACAGCCTCAGAAAACTACCACTGGGTACGACTCACTGAGAAAGGCCTTTTAGAATAGTTTATACTTCTATGCACTCCAGAGCTTTAAAGTGGGTGCGGGACAGTCGAAGAATAACAAGCGACTCCCCCTGCCCTTTGAAGGAGAAGCACAAACGGTCTTGGGCTTATAAAATACTTTTGTAGAGCAAACTTGTTTCTTTTGGAATGGATCAGATTGTAGCAGGTGACTGATATTTTCACACAGCCTCTTACCCCGCAAAGTGACTTCACTCCATCTCCTCTTCATGTGACCCAGGCAGGTCTCTGAAGTAAAAACTTGTCATATTGTTGGTATATTTTTCAGGAACAAGTATGAACATTTCCTGCAGAAAGTTATTTATATAAGTAGGAGGATCATTCCCCAGTTCCTCCTCTTTCATCTCAATAGACTTCTGCCTCTGGGACGTGGGGGTTTATCACAGTCTGAAGGGAGAAAATGTGGGACCCCCCTGTGATTGGAGGCACTTCTCACTGCCTTTCTTGTTTTCTCCTTTAGGAAGATGTAATTAACACTCAGTGTGGCTACGATGCCAGGCAAAAACCGGTAAGTGGGGTTTTTAAGTGGGTTTCTTTCAATCATACCCGATTTTGTAAGGATCTGAGTAACTTTGGGGAAGCAGGTTGTAGCATTGAAGGTAAAGATTGAGCTAATTATTTGTGTTTTCATTCCTCTTGTCCTTTTCCAGGAGGTTGATCAGCAGATTGTTATCTACACTAAAGGTTGCGTCCCCCAGTTTGAGAAATGGCTGCAGGACAATCTTACTATAGTTGCCGGGATCTTCATCGGGATTGCATTGTTGCAGGTAAAGCACACATTCCTCCTAAGAAGTTACAGAGGAAACGAGCAGAACCTCGAATTAGTGGTTTTCATTAAGAGCTACCTAGTGAGTTAGTGGCTGAGGCTTCATTTGTGTTCAAGGATATTTATCAATAAAAGGGTTTATCCGTAGAGGAATGTTTGTCCAATGGCACTCAACAGACATACGCTTTGTCATATTGGGGGTGAACGTAGGGTTGCCAACCCCCCAGAATTGTCCTGGAATCTACAGGAATTAAAGATGAATTTTGAATTAAAGATTATGTCATGTGATGAGACCTCCAGGAGCATGTCCAGTCAAAACTGGCAACCCTAGTGGAAACAAGGGTGGGGGGCGGAAAGTATTTTAAAGACTGTAGGGTGGTCTTATTTTTTACCTTTCCTAGACAGGCTGACAAAAGAACCACCTTTTAAATTGCTCGTGGGAAGAAATTCTAGTAGAACCTCTGACTTCAGATTAAAGGCACACTGTTGATTTGGAATAGGGTCAGTTTCAGGCAAAAAGTGAATTTAAGAGTTTCAGTTTTACACTTGCTCCTAAGCCCCCCTCTGCCAACTTACGTAATGTTTTTACAGTTGCATTTCTCGGTTTTTTTTCTCCTGTTACTGTATCAAAGTCCCATGCCACCCAGGGAAACTGACTGTACACAAAGGACTGTCAAGTGCACCACGTAAATGAACTGTAATCTTTTTCCAGATATTCGGCATATGCTTAGCCCAGAACTTGGTTAGTGACATTGAGGCTGTCAGAGCCAGCTGGTAAAACTGCTGAAATAACCGCCACAAGACACTGGACAACTGAAAACCTCCAAACCCTCCAGTGTGTCACTCCGACACCAAGCTGTATGGACATGGGTGACAGGGAAGCCTTCTTTCCCAAGCAGGCTCAAGTCTACGCTGCTGGTATTTGCAGTGAACCCTTGTTTCTCTGAGGTTGGCTAAGGGGTGGGCTGTTTAAAATCTGCTGCTCACTGACAATTTTTTAAAAATCATCAGTTTGAAAGCTGTTGAGCCATGAATCTCTACTGTATCCTTGATTCTGAGTAATAGGTGGACTCTCTTTTTTAATTGGTGTATGTCAATGGGACAGAGTTGCATTGTGGTTTGTGGATATGCTGTCTGTTCTCCATGTCACAAGCTCTTTGATAGCTGCCAAATGTTCCTGAGAATGTTTCTTTCTTCAGTACACTCTAGAGGAATCATCTTCATGTTTTCCACGGTTAAACATAGCTGCAGGTCTTTCTGAAACTGATCTCATCAAACAATAAACAACTTTCCACTCATCAATTGTATATTTCAAGAAATTGTTTTAAAAACAAGGAAAAACTTTTATGCAAGCACTTCCAGACTTTCTGTCTGTAATAATTTATGGTTGGAATCCGCAAGATCAAGGGGATAATTATCTAAATTTGCCAGCATCTTTCTCCAAGCAAGAATGGGACACATAAGGTTTGGGGAACTCAGGTGTATAACATATATTTCATTGTCTTTTAAACATTAATTTTAAAAAAAGTCAAAAAGTATCCAAAAACCCTCGCTATATCCATTGATTCTTTGGAGTTTGGCATAACCTGATGTATTTGGGCCTGTCACTAATATTAGTGCTTTGTTATAATTATACAAAATTTCTTTTAAGATGTATCCTTGATCCATTCCTAGTTGAAGCTTAGATTGCCTTTTTTTTTCTTTTTCTTTTTAAAAATGTTCTTGCCTGCATGAGCTATGGAGTTAGAATCTGTGAGGTTCTGATTTTAAATCCCTGCATATGTTTCAATAGGCTTGCAATCCAAATTCACATATTTATTGGTAGATGCACTTGTTTAGGGAAACTTCCTATCCTCTTGTCTTGAAAGGGGGAAAGAAGAACAGCTTTGCTATAGTAAATGCTTGCCTGAAGTCATCAGTTTTTCATTTGCTTGTCTGTGTGTGTTTCCCATCCTGCTTTTCTCTGTCTGAATACAACAAAACACTTTCTTGAGCCAATAGAATAAAATATTATTTTCAAGCAAGAAAAGTGTATTGGGACCAACAGAGACACGTTTGGTCCTTTGGAAATGGACAAAGCAGTAGAATTTGGACTATAGCACCAGTACTGGGAGGCAAGATAGGTCAAAACTCCATTTAGGTGTATGTGATCAGCTTTTAGTTCGTGATCAGGCACCTGACAATAATTAGGGTAGTTGTGCAGTTCGTATACTTTTAGCTTGCCTGATAGCCCCTGCAGGATTGGGCCCACAGACATTAAGCAGGGCTAACTGCCTTCTTCTCTCGCTTCCTTCAAGAAGTTGTTGAAGGTGCTGAGTATCCATCAGGAGGTGTTTTATCACCATTCAGGACTGGCCTCGAGTGTCCCCTAAGGTGAATAAGAGAAGAGAAGAAATAGTGAACACGTTTTCTTTCAAATCAGTATATTAATCTCACTTCTGAGAGATACAGCGTACGAGTGTATAAACAATCACACGCTTTCTTTCTGCGCTCTGGTTCTGTTTCTGGTTGTGTGGAGACAAGCTGTGTTTCTGCCCCCAAAGGCTGGCAAGACGCACCAATATTCAGTGGCTTGGAAGAGCTGACCAGTGCAGTGGCACTCTTTTATTTGGTGTGACCTCAGCCTCCAGTGAGCGCTACCTGACCTGTAGCAGGCAGCACCCACACCCTTGGCATGTGCTGTTAAAGACCAACGGCAACGTCACAGGATTTTTTTAAACATTGAAAGTGTTTAAAATGCACTATCCCTAATAAAGGTGATTCACTTTCATCACAGTGTTATGTTTTTCTTAGCCACTCTTCTAGGGGAGTTATTGTTCATTTCTCCTCAACGGGACATGGTAAGTTCATTGGAGCTAAAGATGCTACTGTTCTGTGTTGTGTAGAATGGTGTGGAGTGGGGAGAACAGGGATGCAGCATTCAGGAAATACCCTGCTCCCCTTGCCCCAAGCATTGGTTGTGAACCAGGACTACTATTTAAAAATTCCACACTACAGAAACATTCCTGCTTGCCACGATCTTTAATGCTTCTGCCGCTAGCCTCCTGAAGACAGCTTCCATTCTTCTACTTGAATTTCTACAATAGTACTGTAATTTTTGTTTTCTCTTGCCTATTCTCTTAGTTTCCTCCTCCTATTGCTAAGTCACAATTCTGGGAAATGCCAGTGGTAGAGTATTGTGCTGATAGGAAAGGAATTGCTCTTAAAAACGGGGAAGCTTTGTTCTCATTACTTCCAGGTGCATATGCAGAAAATGTACAGAGTGACTGCTGTCTTAAAAAGCACTAAAGAATAACCTTTATTTTTTGTACAACTCCTCATTTCTGCAAATACGAATTTTGCTGTTCAAGATGATTTTGCAATTGACTTTTTCCTTTCCCGTTTTTGAAGTCATTTGTGGAGAAACCACATTGGATGTTCAAAATTAGCCGCCTATATTGCAATTTAAAACACACATTGCTTCTACCCTGCAAGCTTGAGGTGTGATTTGCCTGCTTGTGTACACAAACTTGTGCTAGCAAACCTCCAGTTAGCACAAGTATAACTAGCAGCGTAGCAGTGGTAGTACAGGTAATGGCTACTGCCACTACACTGGTATTTATATTTAGGCTAGCTGGATGATAGCTAGGGCACACATGCGTAGGTGATCATGGAAATCCCTTCCTCTCCTGCCTCTTCTGCCCTTTCTAGCTTGATATGGAGACATAGCCACTTCCAAACTGCCCTCCTAAACAGCAAGTGGAAGATCATGCGAGGCTTTGGCACTTGATCTGTTTTACACAGAACCCACCAAATTCAAACAATATTTCTGCTTGAAAGTGCCATTAAAACTTCATATGAGCCACAAACAACAGCCCATGAATGCTGGCCAAACAGGTTACTTCCAGCAGGGTCTGGGTAAAGCAATAAGATACAGTAGGTATTCTATTTCTGGGCAATTTCTAGCATGCCTCAGGTATGTGCAAGTCTGAAGGCCATTTTTAAGCAGCCACAAAGTGCAGTAGCTGCTCCAGAATACATTGCCGGACAGCATTCAGACAGCCTCTTATGGTGTGAACTGTTTGTATTTGCTAGGCAATGTGTGCATGGCTATGGCATTGGCTGACAGCTGGTGTGAAACTTCAGCTGTGTCCAGAGTTCTAAAGCCATTTCAGAGTTCCCCACGAGAATGCTCAGAGGTCCTACTCAGATGCACACCCTCGCTCTCCTGTTGGTTTGAGACCCATAATATTGACTGTTGCTTATTGGAGTTTGAAGGGGTGGAGACTGTTGCTTACTTGTTCTTTGTCCTCTAAGCCGCCTCCTTCTCCTCTTCCTCCTTTCTTTTCAGAGAGATGCTAATTGTAATGAATCAGGAGACCAAACCTGGTTTGGTAGGTTCTGATGTGTAAATACTATTTGAAATGTAAATAGTAGCATGCAAATGAAATGATTCTTGCACATGACTGCTATTCGTCATAAATACGTATTTATACTCACGAAAGATATATAACGTGAGAGTTTGCTGATCAAAATTCAGCAGGCTGGTCACTTAAGAGCTTTACATATCCATTGGCTTGAGTCAGGAATGCTTTAATTGCCTGCCATCTAGCGTCTGCCATGTAGAACCACAGCTGTCCTATGTTACATGAAGGTGGACCAGCTTCTCATTTTTGCTTTGGTTCGTTCTGGAACCTTTTCCCTGTGCTGCCTACTTAGGATTGGAAAAGGAATTGACTGTAAAATCTAGGCCTTGGCTGCACTCGCACCTCTTATGCCTGGACTAAATTTGGTGCTAGGTCTTGACTTGATGTGGTCCTGAAAATGAATCTGCATCTTCGCTTCTTCAGGAATGTCCTGGATAGAATTGCTTCCAGTTACCAGAGACAAATAAGAAGAGAACCTCTGAATGCAAACATTGGGATCTATTCTCCCTCCTTGCTGTGCTTATACTTTTCAGATTAATACTAATGACACAATTCACATTGCACTGAAAGGAGAACTGATCCTATTGTGTAAAGCACAGTGCAGGTTCCCAATCCTCATGCCCTCCTTTTAGTCCATTGCATTTGTTAATTTGAGTCTCATTAACCCAATATGCTGAAGTAGGCTAACCAGACCACTGCTGGTTAGTTTTATTTTCTCTGTAAGATCCATTAGCTGCCAACCTTCAATATTTAGAAAGAAAACATTTCAAATCTCTAATGATATGCAGTATAAAAATAGCCATTGTGACTTGTAATATTTACACCAATCCTGGTGAGCAACAAGAAAGCATCATTCATTTTTTTTGGTTTTGCTGTATGAATGTCAGCAACAAGCTCCATCTGTGTGTATCCATACTCTTTCCATACATATGTACAGCAGAGGCAGAGCATGAATTGATTATCCCAAGCTTTGGGGAGATTGGGATCTGGCCCCAAACTTTGTGACTCAGTCCTGTCTCTGGTATGTAACACCAATCCAGTTGAAGGAGAACCTCTCTCCTCAAATCATCATCGAATACAATGAAGGTTATTCATTGTATTTACCTTTGTGTAATATTTCTTTTTATCTGAATGTATTCTTTGTGTTACTTTTTTTAAACCTGTGAGTTGCAAAATTGATTGTAAAAGCCAATTACACTTACTGACTGAAAGTATTGCTATAACAGAACTGCATGCTGGTAGAGTTTGACTTGAGCTTTAGTTGTCTGTTTTCCAACTGGTCATCCATTAGTCTGGAAGAAATGCATAGTTCAGGTGCATATGTATTGCTTATATTTGTCATCTTTAGCATTAGAATGTGGTGAATTCAAAGGATGTAACTGGACTATACTTTGGAAGTTAACACAACTTCTTAGTAATTCATTTTAAGCTATTGAAAGTGGTCTTGATCATGCTATTTGTGTTTTTTAATAGGTGCATTTTTAGCAATGTTTTAATACATTTATGATGGACAATAGTTTTAATAGTTGTGCAGTATTCTGTATTTACTTGAAGTAAATCATTTTATATGCAATTTGTTAGATAATTACAATTTTATAAATAAAATTGTGTGAAGTATTACCTAGTGAATGTTGTCTTTTCTTTCAGTGCTTCAGTCTAGAGGTAGAAATGCACTTATAGCCTCTGAAACCTATTTGTGATGACTTGGACTTTTCATCGGAAAATGTACATTTACAATTAAATTTTCATTTTGTCAGTAGATGGTATTAAACAAAAGAATGGTTGGTGTAAGTAAAATCCTAATTAATCGGTTTAACATTTAACCAGTTAACTGATTAAGCGGGATGCTGGACAAGGGACTGCTCCAGCCCAGCTGAAGTGGCCTTCAGCCCCCAGCGCATCCTCTCCCAGCCCTGCATGGGGCTGGTCGCTGGCTCCCGGCCCCCATGCTGGGAGTGGGGCTGGCTGCCAGGGCTGGAGCAGCCCTCTGCCCATTCATGTTACCCGTTCATATCGCAAATTCAAACTCCAGGTACTCCCACATATACTTCGATACAAACTGTGGGAGAAACGGATAGTTAAATTACTTAGCTGTATTGAGGACATGAGACTGTTCGTTTTACCTGTTTTCAAACTATAAGTTATGTTACTCTTCAAATTGCAATTTAGCACAGCTGTTGGAACTTTAGTCTGATTATTTTAATGACTTTTTAGTGTTCAAAAGTCACTTATCTGGTTGTGCAGAATGAGAAGAACCTGGTGGAAACCTAATGATTCACCATAACAATTTTGGTAGAGGGCAGTCGGATACCCTGGTTCTGAAGAGAGCAATGCTTCACAGACAGCCACACACAACAGCAAGTTTTAACACTAAAATGGAAATGAGTGAAGTTCACAGCTGTGCTAAATTCTTGATGGTTTTCATTGTTGTTCGTGACAATTTCCACATCAATTTTACTGTAAAAATTATGTACAGATTTGTTAAATACAGCCCAGTGCAAAATCCCTTAAAATTCATGATCTAATCAAAAAACTCTGCAATAATTTCAGAACTGATCCTAAGTGCTTCAAAATTACTGGGATTATTTACATTCACTTGCTTAAAACATATAGGAGAGAGGAATTTCAAAAGTGCCTGCTGTTGTTAAGTGTCCTCCTCCCATTTTACACCTGGCCATTATCACTTTCAGATATATGGAACTGCTTTCCATTAAGAGTGGAAAAAGTGCTTCTGTCCATCTGGGCAGCACTGGTATCTGGCTTTGTCAGTAGTGCATACAGCAGTGATCCCCAAACTGGATTGTGATCCCAAATGGGTTTGTGCGTTCAGCAGATGGTGTCATGGTGATCTCTGGTGCATAGAGGATTCCGTTTTGGTCTGCACAGCCCGTCCTCACATGAACCATGTGTACATGATCACACTGTGCAAAGAATGCCATTTTGTAGACCAGTGGGTGTCCTCCATGCATTGCAACCTCTACTTATCGGTTGTGTGAGATCATGCTGTGCAGAGCATGCTGTTTTACCCTACACATGGCATCCTCCATTGGGTGTAATCTCACAAGTATGGTGCATGTAAGGGTACACCATGTGGAGGATGCCATTTTGTTCTTCCAAATGGTAACCTCCATGCTGCCTGGGGTCCTGGGAGGAAATAATTCAGTAAAATGGAGTTGTGATGACAAAAAGCTTGGAAACCATGGCATATGTGATACTAGCTAAGTATGAAGTCTAGCTGTGGGCGGTAGGGAAGGTTTATTCCCAGGTTCATCATGAAATGACAAGAAATTGAATTCCTGAAACTCACTGAAGAGGGCAAATTCTGCCTGAACAGAGGATCAAGGTGAGTTATAACAAGTTATAGTTACGATAATGTCTTGTACAAGTTGCACATCATGCAGGTACTAATGGCCTTTTCCAACTGTATTACAAACAAACAGGAAAAGTTTATTCTGTCTTGAATATCTGCTACTGACATTCCAAGTTGTTAGAGACCTGTGTTCATACTGAGCTTAGTTTAGATCAGTGTTTCTTAAACTGTGATCCGTGAGGCAGTTGGAGGATGCCACAGAGAACAACAGAATTCAAAATGGCCACCCTTAAAGAGGCAGGCGACTTTTATTGAGCCAAAAAAAACTTTCCCCCAAGCCTTTTCCCCCCCCCAACCTTTTTTGTGTTTTCTTTTTTTTTTTTGCTCAACACACATTGATTTAGATTGTTCCCCTAGTCCAGTCTCTTGGGGATCTATGAAGGATATGTATTAGTTTCTAGAATATAATCCTTTACCATTTAGTCTTAAAAATCTTTGGACACCCAGTAAACCTCATTGCTCCCTTTGACTTGTCTTTGGATTTAATTCTTCCAATTCAGAGATGACAATACTTATTTTTGAAACATAGGCCAGAGCATTATCATTTACAGCAATTTCAGTGCTAAGTTAAGGCCCCAATGGCCATATATTAACCCAGCTTCTACATCTGCGTCTACCATTGGTCCATCAATTGTCTGTTGAATGTCTTTTGTGGCATACATTTGTCTTCACACGTGCAGGGGCGGCCCATGAGCCTAGGCGAGCTAGGTAGTTGCCTAGGGCACCGCTGGCCTGGGCACCTGATGACGTCACGGCCATGCAGACAGGGGCAGCGATTGCGCCGCCCTGCCTAGGGCGCCAGCTGCTGTAGCTGGCCTCGGGCCGTTCCTGCACACGTGCAAATGGTTATACTTGCAAAATGGTAAATTCAAATGTTGAGGCCATTTAAATATATATGGTGGTGATAATTTTGGTGAGAGCATTGTTTGGATTCAATTGAAAATACCATAGTTCCATCCCATGATGCAGTGAGAGATGTTTTACAACTTTAATCTAAATTAGATTCTTTTCTAGGAGACCATATCCTCTTCTGTGTTTTTTCTCAGTAAAGCATCATGGATCTGTAGTGCTATAGACAAATATTAATAAACCCATAGAAGTTAAAGCTGCTGACCTAGGACAAGATTTAGCTAATTAAATTCTTATGGGTGTTATTTCGAACTTCATACTGATAAGTATTACTGGTGAGGCCTTACTGCTAGTAAGACCTATGCTGTAGGGCATGTTAGGATGTCAAATGCACCTTCTTCCATCTTGATTTAAGCCCCACGTCTCCACTTTCTGGAGGATCAACACTCTGGTGATCGATCCTCAAGGGCTAATAAATATTGGTCTAGTAAATTGAATGGAGGGCACCCCTGTCAGCAGTGTTGCAATTGGTAAGTCAAATTGATGTGTTTCTCACTTTAACCTCCCACTGTGGGGCTGCCACAGATACTCAACTCCAGCAATTCATGTAGTGGGAGTTGCGTATCTTGCATCAATTTACCTCCACCACTGTAGACCTGGCCTTAGTCAAAATGTAGGTGAACATTTGCAGTTTTTCAAAACAAACATTTTAAACATTCTTGTTTTCAGAGCAGACTGTCATCAATATGAAGGCACAGTTGGTAGTTGCCATTTGCCCTCGTCCAGTGACTTTCCATCATTAGTCAGGGACCAACTTTTCATCGTGGACCAGGGACTTTCAGCAGTTATGAACCAAGAAGGTGCTTTTATAGTTATGGACCAAGTAGGTGATGAGGCACATGGTCATTGTGGAGATAAATTACTGATTAATAATTCCAGGATCAAAGTGTGGATAAACTAGCATGTATCTTTTTAGAAAAACACATTGCCCAGTGATCTTCAACATCTGATGGACATGTATGGTCTTAGGACAACTTGCTTTATTACTTACTAATGGAGTCATTGGTGTTAGGTGTATTCTTTGATTTTTCATGATTGAGCTCCCTTGATAACTGTTAAATACACATTTTAAAAGCTTGCATGCTGTTTCTGGCAGATGGCTGTGGTTAACATATATTTTCTGCATCATTAATTGTCTTTGGGATGGCATTTCAAAGTTCTTATGTCCATATTGATATTGTGGTACAGTCTGAGTGAAACTCCCCAGGAGATTATATTTTTATTTAAACAAATTAAATCCAGTAGAGTCTGTTGCCTTGATACGGAAATTTAATTAGCAAAAAAAAATCTAGTACTCCTTTTTTTTTTTTTAACCTTAAATATCTGCCACCAGGAAAAACTGATTTTTTTTCCCAGTGAAATGTCTTGTAAAAAGCCACTTGTTCAAATGTTAGCAGATGTGTTTGTTGAAGGTGATGATTTGTGAGACAGTAAATCTTGTCTACATCTGTATGACCTTTATAAATCAAATGCAGTAGCTTGATACTGTCTGCTCCTCCTAGCCTTGTGAGCATGTCAGATACGACTCCTTTTAGCTTAGTCTGCAGCAGGAGGGAAGCAATGAAATGTCTGACACCACAGGCATAAAAATAACTTGTGCAGTACAGGTTACAAGCTTTATTTGGATGTGATCTAGCTACTGTACATCTATTCATAAATAAAACTTCACTCCAACCGTTTGAACTCAGGTGACTTCAGTGAAATGGATACAATGAAATGTAAATGGGGTGAGTCAAATACATTTCAGCTAATACAGTCCTTAGATCTGCGCAATAAATATTGTTCTCATTAGAGGAGGCTCTTAAACGAAATGATTCGATAGCAACAGTAAGTGTTGGGTATGTAAGAAATGTGATAAACTCGTATCCAGTCAAACCAGCAGAGGGTTCACTCTGACAAATCCATTTCTGTATGCTGGGAGTTCTCCCTTTTTAACACCATCAGTTATACAGACCACCTCCCAGTGTGCGACACAGACCTAGCTGACACCTGCATGTGAAAAAGTAAGTCAAGTTGATGTTTCTATCCATGGAAAATATCTGAAAGGAAAGAGATGTCTGGGTTTTTGTTACACCCAGGTAGTACAACAGCTGATGTGGACATGATTTAATGCAGAACCTGTTTTAGGTTGGGCACTGTTGACCCACAGGAAAAATCAGTTGGGGGCTGCACACAAGTCTGAGACTGAGAAGCAGAAAGACATTCCCCCCATTCTCCTCACACACCTGAGCCAAGTGGGGCCCCGGCTAGTAGATTTTGTGGGCCCGAGCCCTATGGTAAACTTTCCAATGTTACACCTCAGGGGCTGGATCCAGGAAGGCCAGGGGCTGCATCTGGCCCCCAGGCCTTAGGTTCCCCACCCCGATTCAGTGCTTGAACTGAAGTCTAGTTGTTCATTGGATGACTCCCAGTTGTGGTGGAGAGAAATGGTATTGAGCGTTTAACCTCTCACCTCTATCATCTGTATGACAACATCTACGGTTATATGAGACCCTAAGGGACATAAGTACTCCAGGGCATAAGTGAGTCATGAACTGCTTGCTTAGAGCACACCAGTACTTAGATTGTGAGCTCTTTGGGGTGGGGACTGTCTACATATTCTCTTTGCTCAACTCCTAAGTGCAGTGGAGTCCCGGTTGTTGTTTGTGGCTCCCAGGCACTAACGAAGTATAAAAAACTAGTAACTCACTGGGACGAGGATGGAACTTTTTTTATGGGCATGTTATTGTACAATTGCCCACTGTGCGGTTTCTTTCATCTTCCACTGAAGCATCTAGTATAGGCTGCTAGTGTCTGAGACAGGAACATATTACCTGGATCACTGAACTGATTCGGTATGAGAATCCATAAATTCTTAAGTCATCAGTTTGACTCAGGCACAGTGAAGAGTCACTACTGTTTGCTGGCCTACGTGAAAGTACTTGCTTGTTCAAGTCCATCCAATTCCTGGTAAATAGAAACAGACTGAAGCCTGCAAAGATGATAACCCCTTCTCTGCAAGCTGTTATTGAGCCAGATACTTGGTTAGCATGTTACCAATGTTACAAAGAACAGCTGTGAGGCTCAGAACTTGGTGATGCGCAAGCCTGTGTCAACTGGCAACCTTACAGGAGACCAATTAAAATTCTCTTATATAGCATTTCTGTACTTCATATGCTTCTCCCTGATCAGCTATTGGAGGAGGCTCTTTATAAATCTGTGCCCTTAAAAGCTTTTATATCTGAGTTCCTTTGAAAGTTCTTACCAGATGACTTCCTGTCTGCTAGCAGAATCTCCCACAGTTCCACTTTCCATGGACTACAGGTTGGACCTCCCGAGTCTGAGTGGTCCTGAACCAGGGAGTTTGCCAGTTCTGGGGAGGTCAAGGCTTCTCTTCCAGCTGTCAGCCCTGCTCTGGGCCATCAGGCTCTGGCCATTGGGCTCCATTCCCGGCTCAGGCCAATGGGCTCTACTCCTGGCCCTTGCTGCTGGGATCGACTATTGACCGGGGCTGTGCTCCCCACCATGCCAGACCAAGCTGGGCTTCTGGCCGCTGTACCTGCTGCTGCCAGTGGGGGCTTCACTCCTGCAGGCTTTCTGGTCCAGCAATATCTGTGGTCCTGCCAGACCATGGATGTTGCTGGACCAGAGAGTCCCAAATTTCAGAGTTTCAACCAATATTTTTCCTTCCTGTATCCAGACCCATATCAAAACTGGAGCACAGCCTGTGCCAGCCACACTCCCTCCTCTGTAGTTTGTCGCTGCAGGATTCATTTCAAAGCTGTGTAAAAAGTAGTAGAAAATACTAACACTAATTCCAATGCCAACCAAGTAACTATGGTGACTTATCCAAATAAAATATTGCCCTTTAGCTGACAAGCCATCCAGGATGGGTGGAACTGTCAGTGAAGCAGCTAGTTAAAAGGGGATTACCAAGAAATAATTTTTTTCATTCTGCAGCCCATTGTCTCCCAAAGTCATGCTATACCTGGGAAGCAGTGAACTGGAGTAGAGGGAGGTAAGAAAGCAGAGAAAGGGAGGGAAATCCCTCTCTTGTACCAGATTGTTCAAATAGCAAAGTTATTACTGCTCCATTGTATTCAGCTCCTTCCTGCTGAAGGTTGGCCACACTATAGGTCTGATAAAGGGTTAGCTAAGCTGCTAGTTGCTTTGCAGAGCTCTGCAGCAGAAGCACATGCTCTTTTGGCCCACACAGTGGCAACAGATGGAGTTTGGATTCCTTCTGGGCAGGAACAGCAGCTGCCTTGTATGCCTCAACACAGGAAAACAGGTTTTGATGGCGAATGAGTGGTTAGGGCTTCTGAAGTCCATTTAGGGAAGATCAGTGGGACTGCTTGTCTGGCCAGTTTAGTACACTGAGGTTCTTAACCAGGTAGTGTGAAGATTCTGCAAACATTACACTGCTAAGGACTGACCCCTGGGGGCACAAAGGTGCTTAGCCAGCATCCCTTATCTATTGCTTGTTGAAGGAAATGCAGAATTAATGTAATCCCATAATCCTTTGGGGGGTTTTCTGCACTTGACCTGAGACTTAATTTTAGTCCAGATGATGAGCAGGCCTTGTGTTGAAGTTCTCCTAGAAGAGAGCAAAGCGTGCATGTCACTTTTGAAGATTGGGACTTCCTTCCAGGTGGCTCTGGAATCTGAGAAGTGCCAATTTGATCACCCTCAACAGGTTGATGCTGTGGTTCCTTTCCCTAGGGTTCCCGCTACCATGTGCCATTCTGGGTTGCAGATGTGTTCATTATCCCACCCAGGTGGCGGTGAGAATTCGACTGTCTGGCAAGCACATTGGAAAGACCCCTACAAACGTCATCCTGGGCTGTTCCCAATCTCAGGGAGTTGGAAGACCTGTTTCAGGGCATGCACTTGAAGTTGTATGTACTCCAAGGAGTGGTCTCATGCTCTCAGAAGAAACACCTGAAACCACCTGATATGTGATCATGCCCATGCACACCAGGCCAGGAGGCCGAAGAGCTGAAATTCCTGAGCAAAGGTTGGGCTCCTCTATCTGACCAATGTGAATATTAGATTCTGAATCTCCTGGAATCTGCCTTCTGATGGTCAGATCTCTGAGGACGTTGGATAGAAGGAGCATCTCTTTCTGACAGTGCTCTAAGAAAAGACTCAAAGGAGTACAGGATCTGCCGAAAAAGCTCCCTGCTGTCGGCAGAGCCGCGGCTAGACTTTACTTTCACTTTCGAAAGGGCGCGTGATTAGCACAGCACCCGAACGTGAGTATGCAAATGAAGCCCAGGATATTTAAATCCTGGGCTCATTTGCACTTTCAAAGTGCCTAATCTACATCCCTCTGTCAGCAGAGGGGTGTAGTTTAGACACACCCTTATTGGTGTTTGTTCCTATTGGGATTTTTTGCATGCTTTGCAAGCATGTGTGCCTGGCTATGCCATGAGGGTCCTTTGTGGCTAGTCTTATGCAGGGCCTTGAGGCCCCTGGAAATTGCTCCCTTGGAATCCTTCCCTATAGGCTCCTCCCAAGATGGTGGATGGGACCCAACTGCCAGAGTTTCCTTAATCAAGCTGGAAGGAAGGGAGAACTGATTCTGAACCCTGCTGCTTTCTCTTGAGCATTTACACTCAATGCCAGGACCAGGTGCCCTGCTGTGGACTTATGGTCCTGAATTACCCCAGGACTTATACCGTGGACTAGCTGACCTAGGCCTTCCTCATCTTTAGTCTCTCCTAGTTTGGTGGTCGAGTCGCAGCTTGTTGGGGGCTAGGGGTCCCAATGCCCTTGTCTGACTAAAATCTCCATGCCCTTGCCAGCACAAGGGGGGGCTGGCTGAGAAGGGGCAGAGCCCAGTTCACCTTCTGTGAAGTCTGTTGGAAATTGCTTGCAGATGGAACTATTTGGGCTTAGCCCTGCTCAGCAGGGAGGCACCACTGCACTACATATCCAGTGCAGGTGGAGGAGAAAACCACTAGCTGCCACCTGAAAATGAAAAAGGCCCCCGGAAAGTTGGAGAGCAGAGAACAGTGACTGAGTGCGGCTTCAGAGATGGAAGATCTGGCGACTATCTGGGGAAAAGGGGATAGGGCCAGCATGGGCCCTTGAAGGGCCTACGTATAACAGAACTGGGGGAGATGCAGAAAAGGATTATACATCGGCATAAATGCTAGTGCCCACGCTCAGAACCACTCTGCTAAAGCACACGACGCCCCTGCAGAGTGCATGCTAACGACAAGGGGAGAAAATGGATCTTAGTGGTTTAAAGTGGTTTCCGTTGCATTTCTTTTTTAAATGGAAGGCCTCAATCACCTGAGAGTCAGATCTGTCCCAAAATGGGCTTCTCATCATGCATACTACAGTCATTAATTCTGCATTTAATTACAAAAAGGACAAGCCAGAGGGTAAAATGTGAGAGCACTGGTATTTTATTTGTTACCTCTAGGTACCATGAGTTTGACATTACTAGGCAAGACCAGTGAATGAGCAGCAACACGTTCCATTCATACCTATGTTTCCAAAGCACCAAAAATGGAGCTAGATTTACTATTGAATCCTATCATCATCGACATTATAGCCTGGACTTGCTGCCTCCTGTATTGTCCCTAAGTTAGCAGTATGTTGTTATGCAGTTCAGGGTGAGAGAAAGGAGTCGTCATGTAGTACCACTTTTACATCAGCATAGGACTACAACATGCACATTCTACTGTGTGGCCCAAGCAACAAGAATACAAGTAGAACATTTATGGGCGGACACTTGTTTCTGACAGATTTATGTTAACACCACCTATGGATTTTAGAAACCTTATTGGACAGGTACCTACAGCAGTTCATCAATTTGTGTGGGAACATTACATGCATGCACAAGTGATACAGTGGAAAACATAGCAGGAGTGGCAGCAGGACAGAGGACAAAGGTGAAATCCATGATGGGATGCTGTGTGGGAACAGGAGACTTTTCTCAGCTTTCTACTGCAAGTCTCTGCTCTGTTAGTGAGGCCTGCTGGGCAACAGTTTTGTTCTCATGGCTGCGGAGTTTGGATACAACTTCTAGAAATGCCAGGCTCTGCATTTCCTTGTGAAGGGGTTCTGGAAAACAGAAGCAAGAAGGTTTCTCACACACAGCAGTCTCAGACCATATCTCCATGCGCATAGCTAAATTTTCTCAGGGCTGCTAATGAGATGCTCTTTCCTTGTGTTTGACTCTTGTACCTCATGTAATTGAGGTAATAGAGCTAATGGAGCCCAGGAGGTATTCTCATGTCAGAGCACAGAAAAGTCCAGAGGATTGTTAGAGAGGAACCTGCATCTATTCTAGCTAGAACCCAAAAGTAAGATTCATACAGGCACAGCTGCTTTTGAGCACAGTGATAGCAACAGAAATAATTCTAGGGCCCTAATTTTGGAATGGGTTGATGCTCCGCTTACGTCAGATGTAGTATCAGTTCAGGTGAGCGCTCAGTATTTATCAAGTTCCACCCCCAGACGCCTTTCAGCATGGCTACTGGTGGAAGAATGTTTAGCCCAAACCTCTTACCTTTCAAACTCGTTCCCTAACCTAGTCTGGTAGAGCCAGAGACGTGATCTTCAGGCTTGCCATAAAGCCTAAGAGATTGCATGGTTAGGTTTGAAGCGTGCACATGTGTGAGAGAGGTTCTTTCCCTGACACTGCAGGACTTAGTTATTGTTAATTATTTGTTAATTATTTACAGTGTGGTTTTAAAATTATTGCAAGTATATGCAACTGCATTAAAAAAAAACAAATATCCGACGCATGGCCTAATCCCTCTAAAATGGTGAGCAATCTGTTTTCTTCTGCTTTAGGACGTTAGCATGGATTGTTTTGTGCATTATTGTGCACATAACTTAGGGTGGGGAGAAGTGACACAAGCCTATAGCATTAACCTTAGTATTTGTTTTTGAAGTACATCATGAGTTCTGTTGAAACAGCTGGAGGCTATATACTATAGGCACTATATATATATATTTTTTTAAATGTGCTTTGGGCTTTATTTATAGGCAGGCTAGGAAATTCTGGTAGAATCCAGATCAGCAACAAGATCCAAATATATTTCTGCTGCCCCAGTTGCTGACAATTAAACTGAGCCTTGGGTTGCTCATGAGAAACATGAAGCTCTGTTCCAAATCAGATACATTTCACACAAAGGGTATGTGCTCCTTTTCCTTGTAGCAAATTTTCTGTGACATTTGTTTCCCTTCCTTGTTTCCTGTTCACCTGCTTTCAATTATCTTGCACGTTTTACCCCCTGCTGTGTGACAGCACAGCCAAGACTGTGCATTGGAGAACGTTTGTACACTGTGAACAATTTCAATTAAGCTGTTTTCAGTTCTGGAGTTAGTCTACTGTGTAAGCCTTTTCTGTCCTTCTCCTACCTCCAGGATTGCACCATGTATAACCAAATCAACTTTCAGGCACTCACTGAGTTACAATTGGCAGAAAAGTTCTGTTTAGCCAGATACCTAGAAGCCTCAGGGTCTTCATACACTGTGACTGTGTTAAGTTTGAATGCTGTTCTCCCCCCCCCCCCCCCCCCCCCCCCCCCCCCCCGAGCCCTTAAGTCACACCATTTACTTTTCCCATTCTAGTCATTCTCTTCTCCTCTTTTAACGTACTAACTCCATTGCAACACCAGTCCCCAACTGGCAGGAAATATATATTTAACTGGTAATATGCAATTGCTAACACAAAGATGTGAAATGTAGTATCACTTCACTAGAACAAAGTATAGTGACAACAGCTTCCATTGTAGAACCCATTTATATTGTAAAAAACCGTCAATCCACTGCTCTGCTGGGAAACATTTAATCGTGTATGGTTTATGCTTCCCAGCCCAGGATGCCAGCTCTGTTCAAACTTAAAGCACATTTAAAAATAGCAAGGTGGATATTGTGGTCACCCGAATACAAGCCTGTCCAATCCCTTGGGTCCATATTTGGGATGGGGTGGAGGGTTAGTCCGAGTGCTACCTATGCTTAAAATCCATGCTGCCATTTTGAGCATGCTATCTTGAGCAGGAGTAGTGTGTCTGTCTGTCTGCCCATGGTGGAGGGCACGCTTCCTGGTGCAATATAGCGATACCCTGTGAACTCACATGTCTTAGAAGCTACAGAGTTCTGAGCTACAGACACTTTCTACATGGATATTATTTTAAAATCACTTCTAGAACTTCTTCACTCACCAGCAGAGAAAACAACAAAACTTACAAGCATAAATATACAAGCACCACAGGGATTGGAGACATAAAGGGAAGGACTTGGTAGACAGGGGGGAAGAAGAGACATTTTCTATGTTTGCGGTTAACAGCAGGCTTCAAGTCCAAAATGGGGTACCTCTTTAAATCAGAAGACTAAAAGATCTCATTTCCTTATTTTAGAGCAGGAGAGAACTGCAGAAACACCTGGTGAAAAGAGCCATTGGACTGAACAATATAAACAGGTGGAAAAAACTCTGGGGCTTACTGCATGAAACAGGTAGCTCAAGCAATACTCAGCAGCTAAAGGGGCCAGTGGAAGATGGACAGATAGGTAAAGAAGCTCCTGAGAATTGCTTTCAAGTCATTCCAAGAGGGACTCAAAGAACCACTAATACCAAATGGATTAAAAATGTTGGATTTAAACACACTAGTGTGAATTTCAGCACAGAAGCTGGTGGTAAGTAGGTCTATTATCTCTTCCCTGACTCTCAGTCATCATAGATGATTAGAGTGGAAGAGACCTCATGAGCTCATCTAGGTCAACTCTGTGATCAAAGCAGGACCAACTCCAACAAACACAGCCAGGGCTTAGTCAAGCCTAGTCTTACAAGGCTCTACGGGTGGAAATTCCACCCCCTCCCTAGGTAACCCATTCCAGTGCTTTACCACCCTCCTAGTGAAGTAGGAAAAAACTAATAGCCAAGCTAAACCTTCCCCACTGCAACTTGAAACCAGTACTCTTTGTTCTGTCATCTGCCACCACTGAGAATAACCTGGCTACGTCCTCTTGGGGAACGCTCCCACCTCTTTCAGGTAGT
>JANRFK010001234.1:21443375-21481223 GCA_030068395.1 Apalone spinifera | reverse complement strand
GGGTTTATTTAAATCCCCGCTTCTTTGCCTATGCCGGGTAAACTAGTTTACATGACTCCATCGATGGGGCCATGTAGTCTAGACATACCCAAAGTGAATATGAATCAACAGTGTGATGTAGTTACTAAAAAGGCTAATATTCCGGGGTGTATTAAGGCATGAGAGAGAACTGTTCCATTCTGCTCAGCACTGGTGAGGCCTCATCTGATATACTGTGTCCAGTTCGGGGTGCCACACTTTAGGAAAGCTGTGGACAAACTGAAGAGACTGCAGATGAGAGAGAAAAATGATAAAAAGTTCAAAAAATTGACTTATGAAGAAAGGTTAAAAAACCAGATAATCTTGATAAGAGGACTGAAGGGGACTGATAAGTCTTCAAATGTGTTAAGAGCTGTTATAAAGAGGATGGTGATTAATTTTACTCCATGTCTGCTAGAGGTAGGAAAAGGAATAATGGGATTAATCTGCAGCAAGGAAGATTTTTATTATTAAATTTATGATGCTGCCGAACACCCATTGCCTCACTTTATATTTCATTGACTACACTGATCTTTGGCTATACAATTTATATCTCCTTATATTTGATTGATAATAAATATGACCAAAATGTCAGTTGTTTTGAATGGGGGGAAAAAGGGAAATCACCTATTTGTGTTGTAATGAGCTATAGGACCTGGGTTCTGAGTTTGATTATTAGTCCTTTCATTCCTCAAGAGTTGCACAATTATGAAAGAAACTCATGTAGCCATTGAGGAGGGAAATGGAGTCCCTTATGTTGCTTAGAGAAATCCTTTCAGCTAACTGAAAGGATCACAATAACAGGCTCCCAAAGGAGTCTCATCCAAACCTCCTCAACCAAAAAGAAGAGGGCTAAGAGTAAAGCCAAGAGGATGACACTCTGAAAGAATGCCACAAGTTAAATAGTTACTTAATAGTAACCGGAACTTGATATTTATAGTTTTATCTAATAATTAAAATAAGTATGACAATAATACTGTATTATTCTAACATGTTATTATATGCTGTTATATTCATAAAGCAGGGGTTGGGGAACTTTTTTTGGATCAGGGGCCCACAGAAAATCAGTCAGGGGTCACACGCAAGTGAAAAGCAAAAAAACCAAGCAAAATCTCATTGGTGTCGCACCTGACTGAGAAGCAGGAAGACACTCCCCACGTTCCCCTCACACATCAGAGAGGGGGGTGGGTGGGGTGGGGGACCTAAGCTAGTAGATTTTGTGTGCTCCAGCCCTGTGGGGGGACAGCAGGAGGGCTGGAGTGCCAATGCAAACTCCCCAATGCTGTGTGGGAGCCCTGAGCTTCGGGGGCCAGATCCAGGCAAATTGGGGGCAACATCTGGTCCCTGGGCCTTAGGTTCCCCACCCCTAGTATAAAGCCATGATAGGACTTTTTTGATATTCAAATCATTTCACAAACCTAAATAATCCCCATAAAGCCCTGTAACATACAAAAGTCGGTATTATTTATTATTAAAGTTGGTAATACTGCAGTTTGAAATACAGAGCAATAGAGACAAAAAAGACCCAGAAGGAGTTGATGTTAGAGGTCCCTGGAGTTGGTGACACCTGGAGTTAGTATATGCTTAGGCCACTAGGCAATACTCACATTACTCTTCATCTCCAATTACTTTCAGATGGCTCACCTAACATGGCTTCAACAGGAAAGGTTAAATCGCTGAGCAAGGTAAAGTATCAAATAATTACTGTCAACTTAGCAGTCATATGAACGGGTGGTGTACAAACAAGGAAAAAACCGAAAATGGCTGTATGATAATAAAAGATGATCAACTTCTCACCATTTTCTGCCAGAGGAGCCAAAACTTCAAAAATCATTTCTTTTTTGTCATGTTCTATTTGTTTCTTAAATAGTTTTACAATCTCCTCCGCAATGTTTGTGTAGGCAAACTGCTCTTTGCTTGATTCTGTGAAATAAAAAGGGGAAATCAAGTGTAAACAAACCAAATCAAACTTTTCACTAGTTTTTTTTACCAGGTTTATTCAATGCAATGATTAATTGGGCTAACTGCTCCTCACAGACAAGAACAATACATTTCAATACTTACACTTGTCACTAACGGAAAAGAAAAATGTCAAAGACTTTAAGATAAATGTACTGACCTGAATTATTAATTATATTCAAGGCTATTAAAACTTTGCACCAGCATACTATAAAAGTATCCATAGCAACAGTAAAATTACAAAGATATAAATTAAGGCTTTGCCTTCAGACCAACACGAAAAATTATACATCATGTACTGAATTTTCTATGGCAGAGATAAAGGGTGATATGGAGATCATTAATATTTACATGGTTGCATGCTGATAGCATTTACTTTGGAATATCAAGGCCCAAGGTCAGATTCTTTCCTGTTCTATGTCTGCTTTATACCCCATCACCTACTCACAGCAGTTCCAAAGGTGTCATAGCTAGCCACAGGAGGATCACCCAATGGTGTCGAGTCAACACAGCGATGCTACCCTCTGCCTGCATGATGGTTACTTGTAAAGGGAACGTGGCTGGTGTTGACCAGAGTCCTATAGTAGCCCCAGCTACTATAATGGCCCCTTAAGGCCAGTGGCAGGTGGGATAATTCTCAGGAGCCTTAAGGCTGCTCTAATTAGCCCACTGTTGTCCTAGATTTTGGGAGTGCTGTGCAGATCTGGGCTTCACCATGCAGATTATATTCTTTTTCCCCTTAAAATGTCTGGGTCCAGAGTAAGGATGTTAAATTTAGACTAATCAGCTAATCAAATAGTTGATAAGGGCCCCTTCGCCTTTGAAATGTAGGAAGAGCCTTGCTAGCTCTTGCTGCGTTTCAAAGGCAGAAGCGGCACAAGGCCCAGCGGGGGACTCAAGCAGTCCCCCGCTAGCCCTGCGCTCCCTGCTTTTGAACTGTACAAGAACTTCTTGTACATTTCAAAAGCAGGGAGCACAGGGCCAGCAGGGAACTGCTTGAGTCCCCCGCTGGCTCCGTGCTCCCCATGTGCACTTTGCTTTTGAAATGTAGCAAGAGCCCCTCTCTTGTACATATCAAAGGCGGAAGCACCGCCAGTTCCCTGCTGCACCCCTGCCACTCACTCACAGAAATGATACTGTGGGGGGGACTGGCTTTTAAGCCGGCTCTCCCTGAACCAGCTCCTGCTCCCTCCCCCTCCCCCCCCCCGCTGCCTCTCTCTAATAGAGGTAGTGTGGGAGGGAGGGGGGGGAAAGAGACTAGTCAAGTTATTAGTTGACTATCCAATAAGCATATGTTTATCGCCTAGTCAACTAGTCGCTTGCATCCCTAATCCAGCGCAGTTTCTGCAATGGATTTGAATCTTAGTATTTTTAAAGGCACAAGCCAGATTTTTACCTTAGCTACACTAATGTAAATTTGGTATAACTCTACTGAAGCCAATTATATTATTCTGGATTTATATCCATTTAATTCTGATCAGACCCTGACTCCACAATCTAATGTCTGGGGAAAAGAAAGCACCTACTTCTCTGCTGGCTCTGTCCACTGATCTGTATCTTCATATGTCTAAAGAGTGGCATAAATGCAGATTCTTCAGGCAATTCATGTTCCACTGAAATCAATGAGAGTTTTACCATTGACTTGAATGGAAGCATGATTCAAAGCAATGGTATTAGACAGGAGAATCAGAGCAGAATTGGGCCCCACTGTTGGCCAAAATGTTTTTTGATCAAATTTTACATTTTCTAAAATGCAGTTGTGATTTCACCTGCTAAGCTTACATCCCCTTTTTATCATTTGTAATGATTTATAAATGCAAGTGTCTAGCCTAGGACATTTTTAATGCTATTGAATCTTCAATGAAATTTGTGAGACACAAATTATGAATCAAGTCTGTCCCCATTCCCATTTGATGAATCTGTTTCCTTGAGCCAAATTCATCTCTGGCTTAAAGTGGAATTAAACAGGGACTGAATTTGGCCTTTAGCCACAGGCTCACACTACGTAACAATATTCAAGGAGAGAAATCTAGATAATTTAAGACACACATACTTACATCAAATACATTTAACATAAAATATTAGTTGCATTAAGTATGTGGAGGAATTTTGGTTAGTTTAAGAAGGCCGATGACAAGCTATAAATTCTAAAGAGACAATAATCAGAGCTCCCTGGCTTTTTATTTTGCATACATGAAGAAGACTGAAAAATTGAGTTAAAATTATTTTTGTTTAATCTTAACAAAAATCTTTGTTAAACAACGTGTGTGTAGTTTTAAATTATCCTCCTGGACTTACCAAGTTCTGCTAGATTGCCAAATGCAACAAGGCACATTTCCGTGAGAGCTGCATTTTGGCAATGAATGCCCAACAATTTCACTAAGGTAGGGATAACACCCATATTGATAAGCTGAGATTGCAGGGTATCTGTACAAAAAGAAAATATAATGACAAGTTAGCAGTTCAGTTTGCGTTACCGGTATCCTTTGAAACACAAACACATTTTGCACACTAATGCTGGAAAAATCATTAAAATGTCGCACACAAACAACTTCTAAGCTTAGAAAAATTAAAATACTTATGCCATCTACTCTTCTGTTTTAAGGCTGATACAGCCATGGGCTATAGATCCAAAAACTTCTCCTTTATCTAGTCATGTGGTAAACTCCCCCAAATTCCCTCTTGATCTGGCCAGGGAACATGCCCTACATGTCCAATTACTAAAAGTTTTGTATGCATCTCTTAGAGCAGGAGTAGGACTGTAATAATTTAGTTGAATAAACAAAATTATATGAGATCACACAGTTCAGGAGACTCCAAATATATACTAGGCTTCATTTTGAGCCAACATGTTCCACCAGTGTATATCACAAGTTAATTCAACTGAAGTCAACAGAGTTACATTGGTATAAATTTGTTTAATCTGAGATAGGAATCAGGCCTATATTTCTATTCAGCACTTTCTGTTAAAATGGGCATGGGGAGAAAGAATGAATATACAGGCATTGAAATATACATGAAAAGCTATATAAACACATGAAGTCACAATGTGGACTATGAGGAGCTTGAGAAAAAAGAAAGTTTAATAAAGAAAAAATGGAAGGTTGGGGAAAAGACCTTTAAAGCCATTGCAATCAAATCCCTTTCCAAGAATGGAAGTTTACAGTATTTACAAGTAAGGAAGTTATTACTCCTAGATGTCTGCAAATAGAAAGATGCTTTATGAAAGATAGGAAGAAACAAGAATTTTTTAAATTAAACGCTGATTATTTTTAACAATATTTTCTGTTAAAAGCATTTTATCCCACTGCAAAGAAGAGAAAAACATGTTTGTTTCACAAATGAATAGAATGAAGTAAACATGGACACACCATATGCTAATTGGCAATTTCCCTGACACTTTTGATTTCTAAGACATTTAGCTAATTTCAAATAAAGTGGACTCTTCTAAAGGATTTGATCCAAAGCCCACTGAAGTCAATTATGTTTCTCTTTAATTAGATCCTGCACAACTGAAATCAGTTGGAGAATGAAGACCAAAAAGAATTGCAATAGATTTTACAAACAGCTCAAAAATATTGGTGAAATTTTGAGCCTAGCAGATGCAGTGTTCTCACACATCCTGAGTTAGAATTTGAAACTCAGCACAATCTTAAAAAAAAAAAAAAAAAAAAAAGAGCTATATATTATGCTTACATAACAAAAGTTAGGAATTAATTTCCTGGAATTGGTTGAATAGTTTCTCTCTTCGGTATAAAATATAAGTTTGTTAATGATAATAATCAATAATCATGTGCACAAAATAAGCAGATGGCCACTTCAACTGTTCAACTGATTAATGAGGTGATCAGGAATCACTGTAATTGTGGCTCAGCATCTTAAATCAAAAAAACTGTGTGACTTACCAGTAACTGAATTTCTTTTATTGGGTTATTTCTTCCACAGAACCATATTTTCTTTAGGCATATAAAAGAGCACCACCTCAGACATTACAGAGCTGTTGAAGTTGTCAAATTTCAAGTAAGTACACATATGCACTAGCGCATGCATTGAATGTCATTTTACCTCCAGAGTACGAGTGTATCAATAGCACACCCTCCTTCAGTTCCACTGGAAAGGCAGGTGGGGTAGAATGGATATGTGGGGGAAATGAGCCAATAGGAGAACTTCTGTTACTGGTAAATAACCTATTGTGCTCCTTAATTTGGGATTGTCCTCCATAGATTCCTACTCTTTGGAGATTCTGAATAGGAAGGAAGAAATTGAGAAGGGGGAGAAAGACACGAAATGCAAGCCACATGGAAAATGAAGTGAATTTGGACAATCTATGGAAGTCTCTTTGCTGTTAATGTATGATATTAGACTCTCCAGAATATGTTTGCCTCCAGAGAAGTCACAAAAATATACAGATTAACCATCTACATCGACTCTGGAAATGGATGGGCTCCTTGATTCATTCCCACAGACAACATGGAATTCTGATATCCTAAATTTAGACTCTTAATCAATAACATGTTCTGGTGTCTTTCTTTCTTTTTTTTTTTTAATGATAATATAATCTCCCCTGGGTGCCCAGTATCTGAGTAAAAAGACAAATAGGAAAGGACTGGTTTTGGTAAATCCAAAATCTACTTTTGGGAGGAAATAATTTATTCTTATTAAAGGCTAAGCCATACATCATTCAGCAGGTCTTGCAGCTGACTGACTTTATAGGCCATTGGGATGACAGTAAGGAAACAAGTAAGCACATAGGACCAGAAGACACTGCTGTATGAACTGAAAAAATAGGTCTTGCATTTGATTCAGTTCCAAAATCCAATCCTGTGAAGGAATGTCTTTATAATGGATATGGCCCTAAACCAGCAGTAGGGAGGAAATTCGGGCACAGTGGTGTTCTCCTCAGTTGGAATATGTGTACATAGGGTAAATTGTTTTTTCCTTTGACACAGAGGAATATAGGACTAGCTTATTAGTTGCAGAGCATGCATGGGATGTATTCATCTCCTTGTCTTGTTTGTATTTAAGGCTGGTCCTGATATACAATCTCTTAACTTTCTGAGATTTCATTTAGCTCTGTTACTATTAAGAGTATGAAGCTGTCTTTGCAGATACTAGCAGGCCAGGCTTCAAAGTACCTATATTTAGGAAAATACTTTTTCTTAAATAATTTGAGTGGGATCCGTAAACAAAATGAAATTGAAGGTGATTTGTTAATGCTCATTCTAAGGGATATCCCTTGAGAAGAAGAGTCTCTTTACTGAATTTGGTCTTTACTTCTAAGTGATGCTCTGGGATGATGAGGGAAAGGCGTAACAGCTGAAGCAGAGAATGCTCGGCTTCTCCTTTGACAAAAGCCCTGCATGGCTTCTTAGTTCTAGAGGCTTTTGAAACCTAGAGGTGGTTCTGTCTTCAAGCCAGTAAGTAAGAGTAATAATGCAAAGCAAATAAGAGCAAGACTGAGGCTCTTCTGCTGATCCACACAGACTAGATTATTTAGGATAGTCTGTCAGAGTATGACAGACACAGGGCTCAATTCAGCCTGACTTTTGCTGAAGTTCTGTTGGCTTACATTGGAGCTGAATCAGAACCATCTGTCTTAATAGGAAATAGAATTTTTAGAACCTGAAGGCTTTTTCTTACTCTTAACATTTAGCCACAGCAAATACCCACTAAAATATGACAGTGTTACATGAAGTCACATTGACAGCAGATCCTACATGTTCTATAAGGAAGACAAGCACTAAGAGGTGTGCAATACAGATGCATATGCAAGGAGATATATGTCAATCAATACATGCGCCAGTGTAAATAATTACCTACCTAAAACTTGAATTTCAATGGCTCCATGTCCTTCACATGACACACATGGAAACTCCAAAGAAAGGGATCTGGGGAGAATATCCCAAATTGAAGAACTTTATTTTTTGAATTTGAGATTAAAATATTAATTTAGGTTAGGCCAGGATTCTGGATAGGATTTCCAACAATGTTAAAGCTATGATCAATGTTATTGATGGAACACTAAAAGGAAAATCTGTAGCACACAAAATTGTGACATAAATTAATTTAATACCCAACAAACAGCTGCTGGTATTCAACATGACATTCAATATTATTTTTTAGATAGTATACTTAAATTGGATATAATAATATTTAAGTGATGATTATTAATTGTCCCATGATTATTAAAATATGCTTTACCTACTTTCAAATGCACTGAGCTTTCATTGTTTAAAAAACCACTACAACATCATAGATATTGAAGTATCTTTATGGCTGCAAGCACAATTAACATTTTTAGCTGTGATGCAAATGAAACACAAACCACAGCAGACATGAGAATTAGCAAAAGTAAGTCTCAGAGAGAAGCATTACTAGAATATTGATTACTATTAGGCCATAATGATGACATCATCGGTCTCCTGTTCACTCCTTGTACAGTTACAGTTTCTAGAGAAGGACAAAACATTTTTTAAGAAGCAGAACATAAATCAACCCAAAGAATTAATTCCTATCACATACTGATGGAGAGTTTGCAAGATTAAGAGAGGCTTAGTGATCGTATAATACAGCATCTAGATATTTTACAAAGGTACTGAATAAAAGACAAATTTGACAGATTAAAGTTTAAAGTGAAATGAAATGAGTAATTAATCTCTAAACAAAAGATTGTGTTTTATATATAGATTTATGCAGACGTACCCATGCATGCACGCGCGCGCACACACACACACACACACACACACACACACACACACACACACACACACACACACACACACTGTATCCACTTCATTTCTTACCTACAACTTCATTGCCTAGGAAACAAAGTACTGCTGGGATAGTTCTTTCATGCAAATTTTACTAAAAGCTTCTTGAGAGTGCTTTATAAATTTCAGAACCATAATTAAAATTAATTAACCAGTTTGCAGCCTGATCCTGTAAACCCTTACTACATGAGTAATCTCAGCTCACAGGAAGAGTATTGAGACCAACAAGACTGCTTGCATTAGCAAGAGCTATTCATGTGAGTAAGAGTTTGCAGGCTCTAGATCATGTTCTGCCATTCCGCTCCCTCCTCACCCTCTGCACACACACAAAGATGTGTAGAGTGACTTCAGAGCCTGTAGGGTGGGTAGGGTGAGCATGTGGCACCCACTGAAAGGTGCCAGAACAGCTGTTGCTGCATCCGCTCTGGAGTTTCTATGGTTTGTCAAAGCCAGAATTTTCTTTGTTACATTTCCTTCAAAACCATCTCACGAAGGAAAAGATCTACAAACGCATATGGTGTGTTAATTTTATTTCTACTTGTACGTAGAACATATCTTGCACTATTAGTCTTAGGATGCAAAGTGAAGAGGGGAGCAGCTTACATCAGTTCCAGTTCAGAATAAGACTGAGTGTCAAGATTTTCAAGTGCGGGTAGAAAGCGAAGTCTGCCAACAACAATAAACTGACTTCTAGCACCCAAGGGTTAATGGCAAAATAGTCTTAGTATCTATGATACATTTGAAAGAGCTATGAAAGATGGCAAATACAAGCGCTCTGGCATGCCCCTGTGACAAATGAAAGAATAAGATGCTGAGAGGGATACAAAGAAATATTTGAGAAACAGCATGCCTAAGCACAAGCAGACCACATTCCTTTTATAACAAACAAGGATTATATACAAGATTCTTAACTTGTGAACTTACAGAACAATGTTATGAATGGAATTACAGCTGCAAGCTAAACCAGTCCATCTGGTCAAATTGGACGGTTCTAAATAAGCACGATACACAAAAATTGTGGATCATTTTGCTTTTTCTAAAGTAGAGCAATTAACTGTACGTAGCTAGCCTCCAGTTATCTGCTTTGAAAAATCTTATTTGTGGTAAATACCCTTGTCCAACAACTTGAGAGAAACTCTGCTTTAGATTACTTCAGCAATGAGTCTCTTGTATGCTGAAAATATAATTTGGTGTTTAAAATCTATCTGAAACTAAAAATATTAGCAAACTGAGAATGTTGCATATTTTAACAAGGGGTTTAAAACAAAATAATCAAAAATAATACCTGTGGTTTTTACCATAAAATGCAAATCGTTAAAAAATCTAGTTGAAGATATTCATACGTAATCAAATGCAACTCAGAATAAAATGTTTTGTAATTCTTCTTAGTAGGACAGATAGTAGAATATGAGAGATTAAAAAAGTGAGGGGAACTTCACAGTTCCAACCTGTAATTTTGCAGCACTGTAAGCTAAGCAGGAAAGGACAAAGGAAAGAATACAACATTAGGTAGAAGTCTTCAAGGCAGGAATGTGTTTCTAATTACATTTTCTCATATTCTTTTCTTTTAGATTTGTCTAGGGTTTTTTTTTGTTTGTTTTTTTAGTTAAACGCAAACAATGTAGGATCAGATATTTATGAGTAAATGTTAAAAAGGTATCCCTCCTTTTATGGGCATAATTTGTGCACACACAGAATGAAACTCTGGATGCAATCTGAAAACATGCCCTTCTGATTTCCTCATTTTTACTTGCAATTGAGTAGCTAAGTGCTGCAAGTACTCAGATCAGTGCACACAGTTCAACTTATGATGGGGAAAAAATACAGCTGTAAGTTTTCTGGGCTGAAATTGTGCTCCCACAAAAGGAAGTCTCCCCCCCCACCTCCTTCTGAAAACTTTATAGTCTATGGGTCAAATTTACGTGGGGCACCTGGAAAAAATGCACATTCACCCATTGTGCCTCTCAAGACAAAATATGGCCCCAAGCAAACAGAAATTTTGAGCAAAACAGGCCACCTATCCATTTATACAGGAAATTATCTGTGTGAACATCTATGAAAGCTCATACAAGCACAACCATTGACTACCCCTTAGAAAATGAAGTCAGTAAATAATTTTGCCTGTTAATTTAGCAAATTATTTAGGGCCCAATCCATTGCCCACTGACATTAATGGACAGACTCCAACTGGATTCAACTGATGTTGGATCAGGCCATTAGACTCATGTCAAGATTAAAGACCTAGTAGTACTGGCTGAAGTCGAGAATAGTGTGGGAAACACACACTCCACATTTTCACAGGGGTGCAACTGGATATCGACAGCATCCAGTTACAAAACTGATTTTCTTTCTGGTTAAAAGTCATTCATTCAATATTTATCATTATTTAACTTTTCAACAGCTGTTTATCTTGGTGTTTAGATTGTAATTAGTTTACCCAGAGGACTCGATGGAGCCTGATCACTGAAGCAAAACCAATACTTCTAGACAGCAAAAAAGTCTGCTTTTGGATGGGTCTATCTCTCTAGTTATTAGAAATACTGGATGCCTCATTAGACCCAGTTAATGCGGGGGAATCCAGAAATTCAGTTGATAGGTAGGAAAATCTACTCAAGACACTTCAATGCAAAAGAGAAAATAATGAGATAACATTATTCAGAATTGGATACAGTATGACTCTCATACAAACAGCTGAGCAAAACACTGCAGGGAAATTGTATGGAGCAGAAAAAGCAAATGCTGAAATTTAAAACCAGCAAGGAAGTATTGTAAATAGATATTCTTGCATAATATTAGGCTAAGAGTAGAGAAACAGGCAAAGGGGAGAATGGGTAGGATAGGAAACATGGATAGTCTCTCAAGGTAGAAGGAACCATAGGAGAGAACAGACAAACAAGCAAACTATCCCCAACCAGAAAGAAATTACAGAGAAGAGGTTAAGATGAGAGAAGAGCAGTCAGAGGAATAGGTGAATTAAAGCTCAAAAGAAATTTAAGATGGGGGACATCCCAAAAATAGGATAATTTTGGGGTGAATTTGGAAAGTGTGAGAGTTATCTAATGACATAGAAGAGCTTCTTCTCTGGTGCTCTCAAATCCTTATGGTGAATGGCTGGTATGGAAGCTAGTTATTCCCATGTTGGAAAATTTCAGTGTAAGAAATGTGCATGACTGATTGGCCAAGTTTCCAGTTAATGGGTATTATGGGGACACATCCACATCCTGGAACTAGTTAGCACTACTCATTTTTGCCTTTTTTTTTAATGGGTATAACTTTCATAAGCTGACAGAACATGTGAAAATATGCATCAGTAACTTGCCTTACTTGCCTGTACAAACAAAATGTCCACCCAAATACCCATTTGCGTGTACAACTCCTTTTCTTAGAAGACTATATTTGGTTCAGTGTTTTTTCATGTAAAAAAAAGTCCAGTTATGTACCATTTTTTTCCTAACCTCGCCTTCCAATCCTATCCCAAACCCATCAGTTCATCATTATTATTGATTAAAAATAGATATTTACTATTTGAATATATTACCAGTATTATATGTGTATAAATTATCCCTCAATTATATGAAATAGAATAATATAAGTGCTTTTATATATACTTTCACTAGAAAAGTAATGTAAGAGAAAACTATCTGGTATATACTTATATTTAAGTAATCATGTTTTTAAAAAAGACAAAGTTAGATGTCAGGGATAATTTTACATTTAAAACTGTAAGGACCCTTTTTTAAATTAATACAACCTGATTTGTCTCCAGAAAGGTATTTTTCCAATACAGTATCATATATCACATGTACCCCTTTCAAACATATAAATAAATACATAATTCAAGATACTTATAAAAACTTTATACAGTATGTTGCTATTTTTATTCTGAAGCAGCTCATCAGGAAAAATGAATTATTTGGTAGCATTTACTTTTAATAAATAATAAGTTTACATGTTGAATCGAACTATATGGTTGATTTTTAGGCTTTGGGTTCTTTTGGCAGACATAAAGCAAATTTTCAGTGTTGTTTACCATTCTCATTGCTATAGTTCATCAGCATGCCACAAAAGACAGTCAAGAGCTTCTCATTGGCTGGATCTGTTTTACTGCACAGTGACCTTAAATGGTCTACTACAATCTGTGCACCACCTGCATGGTCAACTGCACTCCTGCCCTCATCTGTAAAACAAAGAGTTAAATTTAAAATAATAAAATAAAAAAAAACCACCGTAGAGTTCCAAGCATAACCATAATCATACAAAAGGAGACATTCTTTAACAGAGTTAAGTGTAATCTCTTCAGCGATATCTACTTCATTTACAAGGACACTCGTGGGCCAGATTTTAGAGGACCAGTGCTATGAAAGAGAAACCATTCTACAACAAAAGGATTAATCAACTGGTACTAATACTTTTATAGATAACAAGTTCAATGCTTGAGTCAGAGTGATGAGAGAGGCTGATTAATAATACTTTGAACATAGATAGCATTTTTCTGTTGAAGGATCTCAAAGCATTCCACAAAGACTTATCTATACACCATCGTAAGGAAAGTTGTTCTAGCCATTATTTGATAAATTAAGGCATGGAGAATAAAGTAAAGTAATTTTCTCAGTTTAACACAGCAAATCAAGAACTGATCCAGACACAGAAGAGGGAAAATAATGAGGACCTTGTTTCCCAGTCGCTCTGTTCCCTAGATCCCACTGCCTCCCTTTTTGCTTTTCTACTTTAAGTTCAAAATTACTATGAAGATTTTTCTCTGGATTTGTAATAGGCCAAAGTGCTCTAAGCCTTCATAAGTAACACATCAAATACTTCATACCAAACTTTCTCCAACTAAACAGACTGTTCATGTATCTAATAAATATGATGTGAGACTATATAGTTTTAAATGTTCTAATGAGAGCCATTACTAGTATTCATCCCCCCTACGAGCCTTTATGATTGGTTTATAAATTGTTAAATTGATCACAACCTTATTTGTCCTGTAAGTACAATGATGATTGGAGTAGTGAGACATGTGACCATACTATATGGTACCGAGATTCCATTTTGACCCTGATAGTTTTCTATGGAAGGGGAGAGAGAGTATTTAATCAATGGGAAGCTATCAGTCCTTTGTCTTCGGCTGGTCTGACACACTCCAAAGAGGGCTGGTTAGCCAAGACCAAGTAAAAGATTAGCTGTGACTTGAAGACTATGCCTAAAATAAGAACAGATCTTTAGGGTAAAAATCTGCTTGCAATACATTTTTGAGTGAATTAGAACTAGCTATGCATTTTCTTTTAATTTTAATTCAGTAACTTACATTGGCCTGTATTCTCTTGCAACCACTTAAATCCTACTGTTTGTACTTAACAGAAACACTTTTGTTTACAGTCAGGCCCAGTGTAAATAACTGTTACCTGTGGGAACAACCAATGTGCGTCTCTCTCTTTAATTGATAAAAAGGGAAAACATCCTCATGAGCTTTCCATGTATAAAACTTTTACTAAGAAAAAGACAGATTTATTTGGGGTTTTGATCCCTTTTGGGAGTTGGTTTCCTGGGTGCTGTGTCCTAGAACTGCATCTTTCCAGACCTGAAGTGCTTCAGTGTCTGCATTGCTCTTCAGGGGGGTAGTAACTCCAGCTCTGCACCTTGTCTGGAGGAGACCACTGGGACATGGTGGTGGGAAACCCCAGAGAGCAAGAAAGAGGGCATCAGTGGGGTGATCAGTACACCAGGAAACAATCCCAAAGGGTCTTCTCTGACCATACCCCATAACATCCAGTATCTTATCTTCTGTACACTCACTATGAAATCAGATTGCTCAGCTTCTGAGAATGAAATTCCATTGCTGCAAATGCTCCAATCTTATGTAACAGAGGTTTAAAATCTTTCAGTTCTTGTTAACATTAATTCTATAAAAGCTGTCTTTGGTCTTTCAACAGTTGAAGCAAAGAGGAGGAGGCTGAAGAAAAGAAAATGAACTCTTGTTGGTGAGCAACTCAACAGCTGGTCTCAGGTTTTCATTTTAGCACCATATATATGGTGTTTTGGTGAATAAGTCACAATGGATACAGGCAGAATAACAAAAGAAGCAAAAGAGATTAATGTGCCGATTAATGCTTTTGGAAGAATGACTTATACCAACATCGGTGTCTGGTGTGTAAGGCAGAGGAAGGCTCTGCCTTCCCAAACCGCCAATCTGGCACCGCCCCCAGAATGCCTGCTGTAGGCATTCTGGGGGTGAAGTGTTCCTGCCCCCAGCGCCCGCCTTCCTGGTGCTGGAGAGGCTGGGCTGCACGGCACGCCCTCCTCTCTTCCCCAGTGCTCTGGTGTAGGAGAGGCTTGGCTGCGTGGTGTGCAGCCCTCTGGGACTGGAGAGGCTAGGCTGCAACAAGTGGCATGTCCTCCTCCCTCTCCTGCCATGCTCTGGGGCTGGAGAGGCCAGGCTGGGTGGCACACCCTCCTCCATCCCCCAGTGCTCCGGGGCAGGAGAGGCTGGGCTGGGCAGCGTGCCGTCCTCTGGGGTTGGAGAGGTTAAGTGGAGCTGCGCCCATGTGGTGCACCATGTTCCAGGGCTGGAGAGGCAAGGCCCGGCCGTGTGGCACACCCTCCTCTGAGGCCCAGGAGACTGGGGCAATTGCGTGCCCGTCTGCCCTACCTCCCTGTGGGGAGCAGAAAAGGGGTGGGGCCTCAGCAGAAAGGACAGGACTGGAGATGGGGCTGGGGGCTTGCCCATACATACCAGCCATAGAAATTCTCTTGGAAAACTGAGAAATGTAATATGTTTGGGAGTCAATCTAGGTTTGTTTGCAGGCTCAAATCCTGTGACATTATATTGACTCGCCGTTGTCGAACGTGTTCCCAGTGGAGGCCATGTTCAAAGGATTCCACCCGTAGGCCACGTGTTGAGCCCCGCGTAAACCCAAACTGCACCACAGACTGCAACAAACAGGCCGCAGGCGGCCCACAGGCTGCGTGTTGAGTAGCCCTGCCTTAGGCAGTGTCTTTCCAACAACAAAACAACTAAAAATGCTCCTGTAAAATATGTGAGTGAAAGTGAGTATGAAATGTTAGGGTTTCAGCTGTGTTCAGATTAAAAGGTTGGAATGTTGATCTCAAGAGATGTAATACAATTGAAGTTAGTTCAGTTAATGAGTATAAAACACCCCTGAAGTAAGAATTAGGCTGAAAATCTGGTTCCATACCTTGTGTATCAATTTACATACAAAACTTGAAGACAGAAACATGTAAAAAGTAGAGTGACTTCATTTATTTTTGGTGCCTGATAAAACAGGCATGGATCAGATCCTCCGCTGGTGTACATTAACATAGCTCCACTGTAACAATGGAGCTCTGCCAATGTACACCAGACCACAGTCTGGCCCCATAAGTCTTTCTATTGCATTCTTCCTCTGGTTTGTCGCAGAAATTAATTATTGAACACCATCGTACTTCTAGATGCTTATCACTCTTCCACTTCAAACACTTGACATTTAAATAATCCTCCCAACATCCTAATTTAGGGTAACTACTTTACCCCTATTATACAGATAGGGTAAGTAACAAGGGCAGAATACTTCTCATTCAGGAGGCAGAAGGCAGAGCATCTCTGCAGCCCCTACTACGTGCAGGTTTTGGTTGGTAAACGGGTGTAGTCACAGATCCACTGGGTATATCCCTCCTCCACACCAGCGATCTGCTTCATTAACTCTTCGGAAATAACCAGGTGCTGCTGCTTCTCAACCCCAGCACTGAGCAGTAGAGTGGAACTGTAATTAGGACCTCCTGGCTCAAGTAATTTGCCCAAGGCCACAAAAGAAACCTGTATCAAAACAGGGAGTGAGCACAGAAGTTCTTCGCTGCCAGCCTTGTTCTCAGACCACTACCACACATTACACCTCAAAGCAAAGAAAAAGCGGGAGTCCACATGCTGTTTTGGTGCTTACGACAAATTCCCTTCCACTCTTCCTTGCTCAGTTTCTAAAACATAGACTTTACACATACGCATGCTCACAAAATCACAAGTCATTTACCATCCCCAAAAGATCATAGTGTGAGGCAATGTCTTGTTCTCAGCCTGACTGCTGCTTCGTAGTTTAGCACTTCTCCCACACTTGAGGAGCTCCCGGGCTGCTTGGTGCGGATTTTTTTTTCCTAAGTGGATTTTAAAAATAAACATTTGCTATTCCTGTGAGCTTAATGAGCGAGCAGCATAATGAGTGAATTCACATCTCTGCTGAATATGCATCACTCACAGCTCACAGAGGGTTTTACTTTTTTAAAGTAAGTTTAGTGCTGTTTAATGATGCCAGACTGACAGCTTGGGAGACTGGAGTATTATTTCTCCTGAGAACGTGACTAGTACAGACCTACTGCCGTACAAGTAATTGCTTCATCAATGTGCTTCAGTACTAACCCTCAGCCTTCCTGTTAAATGTCTGGCCTCTCTGCTGAATTGCTCACAGGGTTTGAGTGTGGATTAGGTTGTCAGGTGGAGCTCAGAAATACTATGCATTTCCCACAAAAAGAGAGCCTCTCAAAATCCCCCTTGTGGTTCACTCATTGGCTGAGCTCATGGCAGTTCATACGAATGATTTCCAATCTGGGTGTCCCACATACAAAGCAAAATTGTCATAGATCATGGGATTTGCCCAACTTTCAACCTTTATGTGAAGAAAGGGCCAAACAATCCATGTGTAAGGAACATGAAACTTGGTAACTGTTTCCAAATTGTTCCACTGAGATGGGGAAGGGGAAGGCATGGCAGTTTCTGTGACGCTGTCAGAGGGTATATGCTGCACAGCTGTTCTATGCCTCTGAACAGCTTTTGGGGCACCCTAACTTTAAAGGATAATACTCTGAATCCCCCACACTCCTTTGGATGGGGATTGTATTTAGAGATGGGGGGACTGGCATAAATTAAACTTTGTGGTGTTAACTGATGGCAAAAATCCATGCTTGGCAGAGGACACTGGTGCAGCTCTCCTTCCTGCTGAGCCTGTCTCAGCTTTCAAACCCCAGTTCTTGCAGAAGAACTTCAAGAGGAAGGGGAAAGCTTGCATTTTCCACCTTCTCTCTGTGTGCATATCAGCATTCATGGAGGTGGAAGGATCAACTGCTTTCTTTTCCTCTTCATTATGGATGTAGAAGGGAGTGCTTGGATCAAAGAAAGGAAGAGCTTAACCAAGAGAGAGAAACAAGGGATACCTACGGAGTGACATACACTGTCACCGACTTTACATATGCATAACTAACCTCACGTCATGTATCAAGATTAGAAAGTCTGTCACTCATTTTCCAGCGGGTTTAATATATTTTTGGATGTTTGATACATAGCTGGAAATGAAAATCCAGGTACAATTCACCTTTCCAAAATGAATCCCTAAACGCATAATCCCAGAAAGTCAGTGACATCAAGATTTGGAGTTAAACTGCTCCCCTTTGCTTTTCCCAGTAGGACTACATCATTTTCCTCTGAGCTTCCCAGCCCCACTTGCTAAACCTTGCAGTCCCACCAGCCATGCCTATGGATTGTAAGACACAACAGAACAAGATGAAGTTAAAACCCTGGTTCACACAATGAAGGCACCATATCAGTGTGATTGTGTCTGAAATTTCTGTGCTAATATTTTGCCTAATGACAACAGGGTGAGTGTATTGCCTGTGAAAACAAGGTCACTACAGAGCAGAGATTCAGCCAACACAGGTGTGTGTTGGGAAAGAGCCTAAAGCAGTTCATCCAACACTGCTTAATCCCATCTTCTGTTAGTTTTGCTAACACCAGTCTTGGAACTTTCTTTAACACAGAGTCTGAGCTATACAATATGAATCATGTTTGAAGATGCCATTATACACATCTGTCATAGAATGGAACAAAAGCATTTCTTATTAGTGTCTCTATCAGGATTTTCAATCCAGGCCGTCAGAGGCTGAAGGATAGCTCTGTTCAAGTCAGCTCTGAGAGATCCTCCAGTTTGTGACTTTATTGAGACATTTGAGTGCATTGTTCTGGTTCTTTCATTGCTCCAAGGTTTTACCTTCATAGTCTTTCATGTTGGAAAAAAACCCTCCGGTCAATAGTTATGATATCTTAGATCCTGATCCTGCAAACACATATGCATGTTTAAGTTTGGGCACAGTCCATCCCATAGTGTATAAGGTTCGATACCTGTGTACATTTCTGCACTATGAGGAACTTAACTGATAAACTAAATGTTTGCCAAATAAAAATACAGAAAGATGTTTTCAAAGCATATTTTTAAAAACCCATAATTGTTTCAATCTCTTCAGTGAACTAGACTATTTTCTCCCTGAGGGGGGCTGACATTTTAATGATGCTTCTCCACACAGACTTAGTTTGACGATGCAGACTAATGCACGGAACAGATCTGTCTTTGTAAAAGTACTATACAGCAAAATAAACGTATAAAGTTGTCATTATAAATTCTATAATTTTTTAAAAATACATTTTTGTGTCACATTTAAAATCCGTTTAAAGGGATATGGATAATTGAGGCCCAACATTCTGTATTTGTTTGTAAAAAATCAACAATACAACCACACTAGACAAAGTAAGTATTAGTACAGGTTGGACTTCCCTGGTCTGGCACCCTTGAAACCTGACAGTCCCAGATGAGGATTCTGCCAGACCAGTGGAGGTTATATGCTAACAGCCCCCAGCCCTGAACCTGCTGCAGGCCCCACTGTCCTGCCGGCCCCCATATGCTCTTGCCTGCCCTCTGGGCAGCCTCCCTGAGGCTCCTGGCTCCACTGGACAGCCCTGCTGAACAGCCCCCTGCTGTGCGCTAGACTCCTAGCCCCCCAGGCAGCCTAGATGGGCTTGCCATGAAGCCCTGCTGTAGTGCTCTGAGCAGCCCTGATGGGGCACACGGGGCACTAGGTCCCACTGAGCAGCCCTGTGGTGGGCACTGGTGGCTACTGGCCCCGCTGGCAACTCGCTGCTAGCAGCCTACAGCCCTGCCAGCTTGCAGGCACCAGCACTCCATCGGTACTCTCTGATCCTGCAACATCCAGATGTTGCTGGACAAAAGAGTACTGGTTTACAGAGGTTCAACCTGTAGAAGTATTTTCAATATTAAACAGTAAAGCATTGAAAATGGCATTCTGTTTGGAATCAAACATTCCACTGCAGAATTTGCAATCCAAATTGGGCAGCAATATGGTAGTATATAATTAGATTTTAAAAAAATTAAACTGTT
Source organism: Apalone spinifera (assembly GCA_030068395.1). Classification (NCBI taxonomy): domain Eukaryota; kingdom Metazoa; phylum Chordata; order Testudines; family Trionychidae; genus Apalone; species Apalone spinifera. Next base: position 21,461,266 of record JANRFK010001234.1, on the reverse strand, counting down.
TAGTTTCACTTCATCTTCCAAGGCATCTATCCAGCCAGGCATTTGCTTAACTTTAAGCATGTAAGTACTGTCATTAAGCATGTACTTAAGAGCTTTTCTGAATTTTTGACATATGCAAAACTAAGCACTATGACCACAGAAAGTATTTTACGTTTTAAATATTCTTTTGGTTTAAAAATTCCAAAATATTCTTGGCACAGGTAAGACAACTTGATACATGAATTCAGACTAACTTAGTTATGAAATTTCTGATTTCCACACCTTCTAATGGAACATCTTATCTCTTCTGTCCTTGATTCATAGCCTACCCAATTTTATACATATGAGTAATTGCACTGATTTAAATGGGACTGTTCACATGCTTAAAACAAATGCTTTGTCCAGTTGCCAAGAAGGGAGCTTCCTGTAGAAATGCAAATTATGATTTTGATATTTATTACACTTTTAAATTCATTTACTGTCATCAGATGTTAATGAGTGGCGTATATTTAAATTACATACTGTTGTTTTCCTTTAAGTCTTCAATATTTCCTTCCTGTGACCCATCCTTCTATCCGTATGATTTCACCTCCCACTGGAGGAACACAAAATTGGAACCTATCTATCTTTGGATATTTACCATTACATTATGAAAAACTTTTTAATATGTTCTACATAAATTGAAGTTGAGCTACTACAGTGATGACCACATTAGAAATTTCAATAGATTTTACAGAGCAAGAAAAAGAGAGAGACTTAGACAAAACAGAATTCTTCTTACATAGACAATGTTTTATTCTTTATTGTCTCTTTTCTGTATTTTATTAAAGGAGACATATTTGGATGATCTTTCTCCAGAGGCATTCATCTACTCTTGCTGCTTATTCCTCACCTTCTGAGACATAAAAACTAGCTCTGTGGAGATAATTATGATGTGCCATACTGAAGATTATGACTATATATGGGAAACAAATATCAGGGACAGAAAAACTGTAAAGGAAAAAGATTCTGCTTTCATGCAAATATCTCATAATTAAAAAGCAAGAAAAAGTTCAGAAAATGCGCTGTTAAATTTAATGGGAAAGATCTCCAGCTAATGTAAATTGTCAGAGCTTCACTGATTTTAATGGAATTATTTTAGACTCCCATGTTTTCCATGAGAGAAAAGAAGATGGACTATTGCCGTTTTGGAAGCTTCAGGAGGGTAGCAGAGTTACTCTGTACAGGATAAACTTAAAAACCAACAAATGGTCTGGTAGCACTTTATAGACTAACAAAACATATAGATGGTATCATGAGCTTTCGTGGGCACAGCCCACTTTTTCGGTTGACTGGAGTTTACCGGTTTGCTGTTTTGTTTAACATTTGAGTCCTGTACTGCAGGATTCCATTTCAGATTAAAACCGTTAGCCTATGTAATTATAAATCTTTGTATTCTGGGCCTCAACTATTCTGTGATTTCAGTGCTACAGAATTTATCCCTGCAACAGAACTATGCAGTATAGATATAAGCTATACTTTTTTATAAGGAAGTTAAAGCTTCAGAAACTAGCTGGTTTTTTTAAATTGTTTTTTTAATATAACAATACCTAGTTCTAACAGGTGGGTTTTTTTTTATCCGAAACTCTTATAATGTTTTACAATACATGCTGCAGTTTTTTCATCACCTTTGTCTATTACTTTGTTGGACATGAGAAGTATCGTAATGTTTCGGCTAGTATTTTTCAAACGACTTGAGAAATGATTTTTGGTATGGTTCTGTGTGTATTGTCTGTGTGTATTGAATTCCTTTTCTCTTCGTTTGATTCCTTTAGGAACTGTGAGGATCTGATTTTGGTGAAATATTTTTGTTAGATTTGTCCATTGAGTAAATCAATCAATCCAATCTTTGGCACTTTGGTTTTAAAGAAAAAGCTAAGGTTAATCTTGATTTTTAATGCTTGTTTTTGGTATAATGATAATATTCTTTTTTAATGCAGAGTAAACTTTAAATTCTCAGCAAATAGATTCTGTACTCAGTTAATCCTGTACTCAAAGTAAGGGTTGTAATTTTGGAGCTGTTACACTGTATTCTTCAGATCAATTGCCGGTTTTAATTACAAAACATAACTATGACCAGTGCTTGCATAATACCAGGGATATTTTTCCCACCACTGAAAAGACATGACAGATCTTTAAAAAAAATTCTTCACACAACAAATTAAGATAGAATTAAAAGAATTCTACATTCTGTTGGAACACAAGGTGTAATTTTTGGTAGACAGAATGTATTTCCCTCAGTTGGACTAAGCCCAGCATGTCAGGATTTCCTGTGTCAATTAATAGTCAGGCCTTTGATTTTTATTAGAATGGACAGAGAGAAACTCTATTACCTCAGGCCCTCAACAACAGGCAAGGGCAGTTGTCAAGTGCAAACCATATTTTAAAACTTGCTGGTTTCAAACCATGTTCCATTTCTGTCAGCAAGAAAGTTTACTGTCTTAGACTTTTAACAGTGCCACACTTCCAAGTAGTAAAAACTTTTTCAGATTCCACTAACTGCTCTAAATGTTGCAGATATATTCTTCATCTCCCATGTTTTCTTATGGAATGGGTAGTCGGTCTCTAGCAAGTGCATTCTGCTCTTAAACAAGAAGTCTGATTATCTGAAGTGAACCGTAGCACTCACAACTTAAACCCGGGGAGGGGAGGGGGGTTACTCAGCCAGACAAATGCAAAGTCTGGCAAATTTATCATGTAAACCTCTTAAAATAATGGAGTGTCCAGGAAGGTTTACTAATAACCCCCTACCCGCCGGCCCTGGAACCGGGCCCACAGGTAACAGATGCATCCAAACCTGGAGAGGTCCACACTAGATCCAACCTTACCCCCAAACAAAAGCACCTGGCACAGCAACTGGTCGCTACCTTCTCGTCTGTCATCTTGGCTAAACTAGGCTGAACTCACTTGGCCATCCATCATGTTCAGAAGGAACCAGGAGTTACATTCCGGGAGAACTCCCGGCTCCTTCCCCAGAAACTGAGAGAAGTCGTAAAGCAAGAACTCCAGTCGATGTTGGCATTGGGGATAATCGAGGAGTCCTTCAGTGACTGGAAGAGCCCAACAGTCCTAGCCCCCAAACCCGATGGGAGCACCCGATTTTCCATAGACTTCTGGAAGGTGAAGGCTGTGTCCAAATTTGATGCTTACCCATGCCACAGGTTGATGAGTTGCTTGATTGGCTTGGAGAGACAGAATATATTACCACTCTCTCATATTCTGCAAATAATAGAGAGACTAGTAGTGTGTACACGGAACTGTAAACTAGGAACTCGTGAGTTCTACCATTAGCTCTGGCACTGACTCCTTCTGTAGCTTTGGAGAGTCACTTCATCACACTGCCTTACTTTTCTCAATTGTAAAATGAGAATAATTCTTACCTGCCCCATACTAGTGTTCAGGGTTAATGAGTTAACAATTGCTAAGCACAACTACGTATATGCATTTTGGCATGACCAAGGCATGCTCAGTCTCTTGCTGATGCAACACTTCTGTTGCAGATGTATAGAAAAACATCGTGCAGTCACTTGCTTTATAATCTCAACAAACCTACAATCTTCTTTTTTTGGTACACTTCAGAAAAGTTAGAGCTAACAGTAATACGGCCTTATAGGGCACAAAGGGAAGCTGCAAGGCAATCTCTGTGAGCAACTCCCAAACTATCAGCTGTTCACAGCAAAGAGCTAAAAGTTAATTGATGGGTCTCCATTTCATAATTTGCTTGAGAAACGGATTAATGGGGGATGTATGTACTTTATAAGATTCAGCGCAAAAATGGAAAGCAAATACTGACACAAGATGCACCCTGCTGGTATGTAGTTGGGTGACCTGATCTGTCAAGTAGTCTAAGATTGTCAATGTAGGTCATAGTCTAGGATTCTGCTGGTTTTCCATATGGTACTGAGACAGGTTACATAATTTTTTACAGTAAATTTAATTTGTACACTGTCGTCAATATGTTATTCTTTTTAAGATGGTCCCTCTCTGCTTCAGATACCAGAAATTAATTTTATCTACTGATCTTTAGCATATTTTTCCATGTCTATAATTATGTGTGTGAAGAATTTCTAATTTTCTGTACATTGGCTCTTTCTGGCAATGGAGCTGTGATATAACCCAAAAGAGAGGCAGATGAACATGTAGAATTTGTAGTAGAAATAGAAGTAGCTTAACAAGAAGTGGCGTGGTATTGCTGCTGGTCTGGTATTCACATGGGATGCAAAAGGAGGAGGAACTGTGTGCTGGAGCACATATCTGAAATTCAGCAAGGCATTTTGAATTCTGTAGAGTATTCAAGGCGACCAAGAGCAAAAGACTGGATGACTTGGGAAATGATTAATGAGAAGCAGTTAATTTCCCATCCAGGTCAGCAGATGAGCTACCAAACAGCTGTTAGACGACCGCCTATGTGAAATAAATTGGTGGTTCTGGTGGTTAATTAGGCAGGGGTCCATGTCACAAAACCACCACTTACAGTTGATGAGTAGCGCTCTTCATAAAGAAGTCAAGGGTTGAATAGCATGGAGAGCGAGTTACTCTCTAACCCTCAGAGACGGCCCCTGAAGAGCACTATTGACACTTATTATGGTGTGGCAGCATGAGAAATCTTTCATTTTCTGTATCTGCCTGCTGGAGAGAGTGTTTCCAGCTCTGTAGCTTTCACTTTGACACCTGCTACAAGGATTAAATTTAATGTAAGTTTTAAATGCTAGAGAACTGAGCAAGTACTTCTGACTTTATATCACCTATCAATATAGCTGGATCTATCAGAGCCATTTTAAAATAAAGCTAAAGAACCTGAGCAGGGAAGACTCCAGATCAAGACTTCTGGTGTGAGTCATGCTAAAGAAAGGCTCCTGGTGTGACTTTTGCAGCTCACTCTGTCTTTCATAAGCCAGTGCTCTGAATGTTATATTTCAAATAAGGCTATCAAATCATTAAAAAAATACAGTAAAAGCCCTTTTATCTGGCACTTCACCAAACAACAAAAAAGCTCAATAAACCAGCATTTCTGATCTGCACAGAAAGTCCGGTTTATAGTGTGGTTGGTGCGGGGCTGGAGCACGGGAGGGTTTGCGGGGTGTGCTCTGGGAAGGACTTTGAGTCCAGAAAGGAGCTTGGGACAGGGGATGGGGTGTAGAAGAGGGCTCAGGGTGCTAGCTGGGAGGGAACGCTGTCTCTGCTGATGCTGGGGGAGGTATGGGCAGGCAGCCCTGCAAGCACGATGCCTCGCCCGCCCCCCCCCCACCCCGAAGTGTTGACTTGTGGCTCCCAGCCCATTGGTCATGAACCATGGCCAATGGGAGCGGTGATGGTCAGCACCTACTGACGGAGATGCATGCCTGCTTGCAGCAGGGCTGCCTGGCCACACACCTCTGCCGAGAGCAGCAGGAATGGGGAGCTGCTTATGGGGAGCTGCCAGAGGTAAGCCCTAATCCCCTGCTGGACCCAAGCCCGCTCCTTGTGCTTATGCCCCTCCGTCCCTCCCATGCCCCTACCCTGCACACTCCCCGCTGTGCTCCAAACCCCTCCCTCTTAGTTAACTGGCATTTTCAATTTATCAGCACCCTCTGTTACCCAGCATTCTGGATAAAAGGATTTTTCACTGTAATTGCAAGTAATTGTGAGATTAAAAACACTAGTCTGGAGACAACTGTGGCAAAGGGAGGTTTTGGTTGTATGATCATTGAGGATGGGGATAAAGATGGCCCATAGCTGATAAACAGACACAAGGCTCCCTACGGATATCCATATGCTTCAGTAGCCAATGGCTTCTAGACCAGAATCACAGCCCGTGCCAGGGTGAATGTCAGCTATCCCTCCTACACTCCAGCACATTCACATATTCTTGTTTGGAGAAAAAAGTTAAGACGACGTCTTAATTTTCCTTCATTTCCCACAGACCCCAATTGCTGCCAGGTATTTCCATGGTAGGTGACACTTCATGGTGCTAGATATTACTGTGGTATCTCCCCACGAATTTCCACTTGCATAGGTCCATACAAGAAGTCTGTGGCAAAGCAAAGTGCAAACCCCAAATTTTCTAGCTTCAAGTTCTCTTGTGCAATCACTAGATCATTCTTGTTCAGTAGTATGTATATCTCTTAAGGTAGAGGTTGAACCTCTCTAGTCTGACCAGTTCCGAACCAGAGAATTTTCCGGAACATAGGAGGTCAATATTGCCAAGCAGCATTACCAACACTTCTGCTGCTTACTGGGCTGTTAGAGACATTTAGGGGTAAATTAGAGCTAAAAAACAGCACAGAACTCTGAGAGCCGGGACTGGTGGCTGTAAACAAAGTATGGGACATAAGACACTTGGCCACACCCATGAACAGTGGACATCCAGCTAACTAAAATCATTCCCGATGACGGACATTTCTGCACTAGAAAGATTCAACCTGTATCAATGTCACCGGGGTATGTAGGAGTAATTCTTGTGTTTCTGCAAACCTTCATCTAGCACAGCAAAACCAACAGTGACATGATCTAACAGAAACTGCTCAGTGACTTCACATTTCTTGCTTGCACATGTCTGCCTTTTGTTAGGCTGACTGAAATACTGCCTGAAATTTTCTTTCTATATATTTTAGAAATGTGTGTCTGTCCGTGAGTCTGTTTGTTCAAGAACTCCTCGTAACGGTAAGCGCTATGATCACCAAATTTGGTGTGCAGCTTCCTTTTATCATAATTTAAAACAAGGTCAAGTTTTGGTTGTGGAAGGACAATAAAATATGCGTGGAATTTGATTGTTTCTCATAAAATGGAACGGGGGGAAGAGGGAAGAAATCTGGCAGGAGGGATAGTTATACTGCAGAATGACCAAAAGGGACAGCAAGGGGCCAGAAATGGGGACTGGGATAGCTATAACCCCATTGGGCCAGAAGGGGGCAGGGATGGAGAAAAGAACAGCTATCTCCTATATATTTCAGATAGTTGGTGTGTCTGTTTATGTGTGTGTCAATCTGTCCCCCAGCTGGGGGACATGAACCCCTTCCCTGGCTGTGCCTACTGCATCTGCAGAGGCTATGGACAGGTGCTGCTCACTTGGCTTCAAGCTGCTGTGGTGAGAGAGGGCTGGGATTGTCCTCTCTCCCTGAGGCAGCCTGCGTACTGAACCCTTCACCCCACCCCCACCCCCACCCCAAACAATGGTTTAAACGAAGAAAAACAAAACTTATTTGAGTTAAGGACCTGAGCAACACTGGGTAAATCTAGTTTCATATAAATCATAATTCGTCTCTTTTTTGACTACCAAAGTTGCTGGAAGAAACTGAAGGAAATGTGTAGTAGCACAATCTATAATTTAATACCACTGATTGCTGGAGTTAATAAAGGAAGATCACTTTTAGGTCTTGTTTATTCTTAGGTACCTCTCTGCACTTGCCAGGGAAATCATCTTTGCTCTTTTCTAGCATAAGCTATGTTTAAGCATAGTTTGCTGGATAACGTGGCTTTCCTGGCCCATGCACACAGAGTTTAAATGCTGCCTTCGAATTCAAGATACAGGTTGTAAATGAGAAGTTAGAAAAGTTTTGGACATATGTACCACACACCTTTTACTGCAAAAAAAGGAACTGTTCATTTACACTTGAATGGATGATTTGTGAAGTAGGAAAGGGAGGGCAGTGGAAGAGTCTCTAGGCCAGAGACAGGCACAATCTGGCCCATGGGCTGCATCCAGCCTACCAAGCCTTTTAATGTGGCCCACCTGCCCCTGCAGCATTGCGCAGCACCACTCACAGCAGCTAGCTACTCCCTGTTGGCTCTTTGTGCTGCATGGGGAGGAGGAGGGCTGCATGGAGAGGGGGAGGGTGTGCTACCCCCACCCCCAGAAAAATCTCTCAGCTCCTATTGCCCAAAAACTAACTAATGGGAGTTGAGAGATTTTGCTGCGGGCAGGGGGCAGCAAACGAAGCCTCCCCCCACTCCACAGCACAGAGAGCCACATGGAACAGCCAGCTGGGAGCTGCTGCAGGCAGGGACCCCTGCTTCAAAGTGCTGCTGGTCTGGAACTGCTTAGGTAAGAAATTCCCACCTAGTGCTTGCCTCTGGCATCCCACCCTCTCCTGCATCCAACTCCCTACCAGACCATGCACCCCCTCCTATGCCTCTACCCAGGTCAGAATCCTCTCCTGTTCTCATACCTCCTCTTGAACCCTGCACTCCAATCCCCTGCCCCCAGATCACCACCCAAAACCTCTGCACCTTCCTCTCACTGCCCCAGGCCACAACTCCCTCCCAGACCCTACTCCTGCTCCTACATTCCCTCCCCCTGGCCAGAATCCTCTCCTGCACCCAAACCCCCTCCCAGAACCTGCACTCTAATCCCCTGACCCAGGTCACACCCCCTGTATTCACCCAAACTCCCTCTCAGACCCCACACCGTCTCCTGCGCCCCAATTCCCTATTCTGAGCTCCCTTCTGCACTTAATCTCCATCCCAGGCCTCGCAGCCCCACCACAGAAAACTACAGCTCTTGACTGCTTACCAAAATCTTAGGAGTGGCCTCTTCCCTCTGCCCCCGTCAAAAATTATTGCCTGCTCTGGTCTAGGACTTGCTGTGTTAAGAAAAGCATCATGAGGACTGAATTGTCAAGAGGATAAATTTGGTAGTCTGGACTGAGTAGGTGTACAAATTAATGAGATTAATTATAAGTAAAAATAATTTGAAAATAGCTGCAGGTTAGAAGCATTGAATAACTGGAAGTAGGTGTGGGTATGTAGTGTTAGTAATTATAGATCAAACAAAATGCTATGTCTGAGTGAGAATAGCATTGGGCAAATTGGCTGGAGGTACATCATTAGAGAAGAGCAAGTTTGAGAGAGACACGCACACCACTCCTTAACAGATTAATTGTATCTGTTAGCTCTTTGAGGCAGGGAACTCCCTCATAACTGTCTAAATCTGTTAAGCAGCTAGCAAATTTATAGGCATTATAGGAATAAACAATAGTGCAACTGTTTTTTTTTTAAACTGCAGGACAGCACTGAATGGTTTGCATACACTGCACAATCAACTTTAATTCCTTAAAAGCTCTCTGAAAACAAAGAACCCTTTCTCTGATCCAAACTTTTGGCAGTCTCAGTTTTCTTTCAACTCTTCATGTGAGTGGGAGAGACTGGAACTATAAAAAAAAATCTCATCAGAACTAACAAAGCTTTCTTCCACTTCACTTTGTAGTTATCCCTGCTCACTGCCCCGATGTTAGGATAATTATATAGAGCAGATCTCCTCAGAGCCAATAACAAGTACTTAAAAGGGACCTTGTCAAGGCTGCTAGTTCCAAAATTTGACCTATTTCCTCCCCATTTCTGTATTTGTAAAATGCATTTAATTCTCTGTTGTTTTTTGTTTGTTCTCCAAAAATGTTTCTGTTTTCAAAAGAGCTCAGCATTAACACTCAGCACTTTGAGAGAGGAAGGAATATCAGAAAAGAAACAAGATTCAATTTCAGACTTTCAGTAAAGAGGCCAGAGTGCTCCCCAAGATCTATTTACAGAAGATCCCCACCCTACTAGACCCAGTTCTCACTCTTTGTGTTTGGAGGGGCACTAAATCCAGCAATCCATGGAGAGTGCTGTTGAAAAGTTTATGTATCATTGGTTCTGGGGTCTACTGCCCTTTCCTTTCCTTTCCTCTGGAGGGATCGGGAGGAAACTGGACCCTTTGCATGCCAAAGGAAAGACATGGAGAACTCTTCTCCTCAGGGGTCCTTTCTTTGGATTCTCCCATAGGAGTGAGCAACAACATATTCATAAACTGTGATCAAACAAAGTTTTTTTTTTTTAATAATGAAAATCCCTTGACAGTTGCCTTCTAGAGCATCATGGCTGCTTCTTCTCTAGTGGGCCTGATTCACTTTCTGCCATGCAAGTTGCACCTGAAGTCAACCTCTGAACATAAATAGCAAATTCACCAGAGTGTACAGGGTTCATTCGTTTTAATCTAGGTCAGATGTTCATAGTGTCATGAATTAGTAAGAGGGGGGGCTTGAATTTTGTATCATGGACTTATACAGTCCTCATTTGGGATGAGTTGCAGATCTTACTCATAGCTTCACTCCTCGTGACGGATGAGGGAAACCTGTACTCACAGTGTTTGGAATTCACTTGCCCTCAAATAGAATTAGCTAGGAAAGTCACCAAAATTCAGTTTCAAGATGTAATACTCCTTTAAGTCAATTACTAAGTAGAGTTAAAGAGGTGTTATAACTTTCAAACATTGATTACTTTTACCAAAAGGGTAACAGCTATCTTTGTTTCAAATAAAAGGCGAAAAGGAAAGATAGACTTACAAATATTTAACTGCATTTCCTATCTTTGTTACCCCATAGATACCACTGTGAGAGAAAAGAGTTTCCCAATATGAACAATTATGGCCATAAATGAAAATATTTATATCAAATGTTCATTGTGATGAACACAAAGAAAGTATTTGTCCTTAACTTAACATACTACTGGTGTATATATAAACACAGAGCCCTTAAATATAGAATAAGGCATGGCAGGATGGATATGATAAACAAGCCCTGTAGTAATCTAGTGTAATTAAATCAAAGATACTAATCTTGATTTACACAGCATTTTATTACACTTTATTCATTGCTCTTCCCTGAGTACACAGGAACGACAGTTACACTCTATGGCTGCATCTAGACTGGCAAGTTGCCAGCTGTCTACACTGGCCGCTTGAATTTGCGCAAGAGCACTGACTTTGTAATGTACAAAATCAGTGCTTCTTGCACAAATACAATGATGCTCCTGCTTGGGCAAAAGCCCTCTTGCACAAATGCTTTTGCACAAGAGGGCCAGTGTAGACAACCCAGAACCGTTTTGCACAAAAAAGCCCCGATGGCTAAAATGGCGATCGGGGCTTTCTTGCGCAAAACCATGTCTAGATTGGCACGGACGCTTTTCCGCAAAAGTGCTTTTCCGCAAAAGCGTCCGTGCCAATCTAGACACTCTTTTCCGCAAATGCTTTTAACGGAAAAACTTTTCCGTTAAAAGCATTTGCGGAAAATCATGCCAGTCTAGACGTAGCCTATGGGAATTACAGCAATGTTTGGTATATAAAACACATCACTGCCTAGTGTAGGTTTTACCAGTGCCAATTTTGCTCAACAAAATTGGTAATGGTAAACAAGAGCCACCCAAAACTGTTAACAAAGACTCTCTGTATTGAAAAAACCCTGTGGACAACATGAAATGTAGAAGCAATTATACAGTACTTGACAGCATGGAATCATTTTGGTGTCCTATTTATTTTTCAAGCACTAATGTACAGGGAACAAAGATGACATGAATAGTCACATATAGTCTATTCATATGAAATAAATCATCCATGGAGTGAGCTTTCTGATCACATTTGACCCTGAAAGGCAACTTGATAAATAAGAAACATAACAGAAAGTTTAATGGTTTCTTGCTGAAGTTTCCACTGGGAAGCAGGTATTCACTTGATCAGTTACCCTATAGAAAAGCTTAAACAAGGGAATGAAATATTATCATCCTCAAGCAGTAGATGCCTGTAAATGCAAATGCCAGACTGGCAAATCTGATTAACTTCCTGGAGTTCACATATAAAGCAATGTACAATAACATAAAATGTAAAATTCCAAAGTAGGGTGAGAAACAAATGTAATGAAGAAACTACTAATGCAATCTAATTGAACAGACATTAATCAAAATCTCAGAGAGTTTAGTAGCGGTGACATATACTGTACTACAAAAGGCATGTCTACACGAGGAAATTATTTCAAAATAATGTATTTTGAAATATCAGCTCCCAAAATAACTATTTTGAAATAAGCTTATTCCCCAAGGAAAGCAGGAGTTGTGATTTTGAAAAAACCATCCCCTTATTTTGAAATAACGGGCTTGGTAGTGTGGCTAGGTAGCTGTGCTTGTTATTTTGAAATAAGGGGCGTTATTTCGAAATAACTCCCTAGTGTAGGGCCAAGAAAACTAATTCTTGATACAAGAAGAAGGTTCAATAACTCAAGCTAGTAAAATGCTTTCACATTTTCATTTCACTTCCCATCTGCAGACATTCGTAGCTTTCTAGTTATTCTGTATGAGAATAATTTCTACAATCTAAGCACATTCTCAAGGACTGTTTCTTCACTGTATTCTTCACACAACGATAGTTTTTTAAATAGCTTATTCTCTCTTCTATGTACTCATAGGATCTACAAACCCAAGCAGGAATCATGTGCACTGATTCCAGGCCCCTAAATATATCTAATCTAATGAAAAAATGTTGTTAAACTAGTAAAATTAAATTTTCCATAATGATCAAAATATTTCGGGTTACGAAAGATGGAACTACATTTTCAAAAAGTTGCACCTGATTTAGTCGTACAAATCCTGTAACCACGTACTGTGACAGGGTTAGGCTAGACTCTAGAGGGCTAGATTAGAAGGGGAGAGAGACCGCTTTAAAAACATGAAAGGCCCGGGCTAATTAAGAGTTACTTCAGGGCAGCCAGGAGCAGCTCACCCAGAGTTACAATGGGAAGAGTGAGAGCAGCTGAGATAGGGTTTCTATAAATCAATTAAGGGCCAGCGATCTGGGTGGAGGTGGGGCTTTCAAAAAGCCTTCCCTGCTGGGGGACAGAGGAAGAGAAGTTTGGAGTGATGTGAAAATGCTGATAAGGAGACCCTAAGTGTTGCCAGAGTCAGTGAGGGTACTCCAACAGGGAGTGTTTAGACTCCTTTCCCCAAGTAGCCTGAGAATCCAGCTGGTAGCTGGGGAGGACTGGTTACCTAGCCCAGGCTGATCAGGGTGCATCAGCCCCAATGCCCTTTTTAGCTGTGGGACAGAAGCCCAAACCCTGGCAAGGGCAAGCGAGACCTCCACAGTACCTAGACTGTGAGACTGCGGACTGAACAAGGGTCTGGGCCCCAGGTAGGGTTGCCGGGTGTCCGGTATTTTCGGCTCCTGTCTGGTAAAAAAAATTCAGAGAATACTGGACACCTAAAATATCCAGTATTTTCTGAATTTTTCCCCGTCCAGGAGGCAAAAATGCTGGGCACCTGGCAACCCTACAAATACTCATCGCCCGGCCTCCTCCTCCCTCCCCTGAGTTCCCCTTCCGGCTCCCAATACCCCAGCCCCCTGCTTACCTGGTTCCCCAAGGATGCCGGCACAAAATGGCAGCCAGCCACTGGGTCTTAGTGCTCAACCTCTCCCCTGGTCCTATCCCTGCACTCATTGTTAAAGGGGACATGCTGTTTTTTTTAAATTTTTTTTTTTTGGCTTAATAAGTCCTTGGAATTCTTTTTTTTTTTTTTCTCAACAACTTTGGTCTCTCCCCCCCCCCCCTTTTTTTCCCCTTCAACAGAATTTTTTCCCATTTTGGGGGGGAGGGGGATTTTTGTTTCAACCATCTGGCAACCCTAACCCCAGGAGTGGGACTAACCTTGCCACAGTACATAATTTGCAACTGAACTAACAATTACACTTTGACCCAGTAACATTTGGGCATGCAAAATCTACTGTGCCCACATAATAATAATAAAAAGATAAGTGCATGGTTCTGGTACCGTGGCTAATCTATTTAATAATGCAATAGCATTTCCAACGTAGGAAGGGCATACCTTTCATCCACATATGCAGTCTCCTCTTTCACTCATATCGTTTGAGGCTTGGAGGGAAGAACATGCTCCCTTCCTATTCTTCTAAGGTGGTCCAAGGGTGATTACAATGGAAAATAATTCTAGTTTTGTGGCTATTCAAATTGCAATCTTAGCATATGTTATTTGCATATCTCACCTATTATGTTAAAGAGGGGAAAAAAACACCTATAGTTTCATGTCCAGAAATAGTATGATGTTGATATGGATTTTTTTTTGACCAGTCTGTCACACAAGCAGAGTACAGTAGTCACATCTACAATACATTCAACTGTTCCATTAAATCAGAACAATCAGTGCAATAAATATAAAGCAAGAAAGGGAGAAATGACTCAATTTATAATTGCACGACACAGTAAAAAACAAAACAAAAACCACCAAAACAGCATCATCAACAGCAAGAAAGTTGTATTTACACACTTACGGCTATCATAGCATATATTGCCCAGAGCACGTCCTGTCTGAAGCAACACTTCCTGGTCTTTGCAGTTTAAGAGCTGTACCAGTGGAGGGATCAACCCAGCATCCACACATGAGTTCCGCATAAATTCTGCAAACAGTGGAGAGAGATTTAATTTATCGGTTTGATCTTTTGTAGCTAAAATAAAAATCCTTCTTTGGCAAAAGGCTTTCCTTTCCAGATTTCCATTTTATGCAGTCATTGCAGGTTCCTCACTGTATGATAATAAATGTATGTCTGGCAAAACAACCTAGTTATCAAAAAAAGTTTCTAGATAAGATGGTCAAATTCAGAATTCTGGCTTTTCCCACTGCTCATTGATTCATCAGAAATCAAGAGTGCTTTAATTGACTTCCATGGAAATTAATTTAACGTCCTCCAAATAATCATTGGATAATAATCATGGGGAATAATAAATACAAGGAGAAAAGAACAGAATATTGGCAACATTTGTTCTCCACCTTTTCAAATTAAATAAAGTGTAAACTCTTGTATTAAGCAGATTTAAGACTGCAGCGTTCCTACATCAAAATGACCAGTCTTACCTATTTTACTATATTATCCTAAATATAAGAAGAAATGGAACCAATATTTCCAAGCACTGGAAAAACTGTTTCTCCAAAAGATAAAACCAGGGAACTAATACTGAATAGCAAGATGGGTACTGAATATCTCTACATTAGGTTTTGGAAAAGGGGAGGGGGAAATTAGAGAAGCTTAAGAAGCCAATGGTTCCACAATGGAGGAAAAACCAGAGGACCCAACCAGTGGCAAATTCTCTTACCCCTGAACACCTTCTCCTACCATGCCCCCTGCTCATAGGAAACCAGGCTGTAATCTTACCTACAGCAGTGTAAATCAGGTGTAATACCACTGAAGTCAATGAAATTACCCTGATGTAAGTGAGATAAGAATTGGTTCTAGCAAGGGCCAGATTAAGACATGCTGAGGGCCCTACTATGTCAAATTTAAGAGGCCCCATAGCAATGTGAAAATATGTGTATTATTCTAACAGAAAGGATAATGACAATGGAAATAATGAAGTTTTATATTTGCATATACACCAGTGCATAAGTGAGAATGCAACTAAAAACTGGTAATTTTTTTGTATTTATAGGCCTGTGAGGAAGAGAAGATGGGGTGGTGTATAACAAAGGAAGGCAAAGAGAGAGGGAAAAATCTACAGAAGGGAAAAGGAAGAGATAGGAAGGGAGACAGAGGAAGAGAATAAAAGAGGAATTTTCATTCCATTTTTTTCTATATTGGGTCTATTCTTTTCTTTTCCCTTCTCTTCCTCAACTTCCCTCCCCGCACATCTTTTTTACCCTCTCAAAACCAAATGCTGTCTTCTGTCCACTGAAGGCAGGTTTTCTCTCTAAGGCCAGGTCTACACTCAGGGGCAATGTCAAACTAATGTACATAACTCCAGCTACGTGAATAGTATAGCTGGAGTTGATGTATCTTAGATTGAGTTACCGCAGCATCTTCATTGTGAAACACTCCTGTCAACTCCCTTATGCTTTTTGATCCAGTGGAGAACTGGAGTTGACGGGAGTGCAATCAGTGCTTGATTTAGCAGGTCTTTACTAAACATGCTAAATCAATCCCCAAGGGATGGATCCCCACAGCACTAATATCTTGGTAAGTGTAGACATCGCCCTAGTTGCACACATTGTGCTTTGGGGAAATGGGTATAGTAGCTCATTTTTAACTCTTCCTACAGAAGAGGAGTAGATTTCATTGTCACACCCCATTCACGTGAGGAGATCCACAAAAGGGGAAGAGAAGTGGAATTCATGGCCCCCTCGCTGTAATGAGGAGTAGACTTTACTGTCACTGATCCAAATGTGGTGAGTAGTGGGTTGGAAGGAGCTGTGGAGCAGCAATGTTGTGAAGCAGGGAGCAGTACTACTGATGTGAAACCCCACCAGAAGATGAAGCAGATCCCTTGGACACAGAGTCATATGAAAATACCTAACAGCACACAATGTGTATAGCTGAACAGAGACTGATGCCTGGTCTACACCACCTGATTAGGTCAATGTAAAGCAGCTTATATCGATCTAATTATATCAGCATATGCACTGAGGCCTTGTTCCACCGATGTAAGTGCCCTACTACACTGACATCATACTCCTCCCCCAGGAGAGGCACAGAGTTTATGTCAGCATAGTTTGGGATACTTACACGAGCTTCTGGATGTACGGTCAATTTCACAGTTCCAGAAATTGACAAGAAATCCCGGCTGCTTCTGGCTCCTTGCTCCCACAGGCTCCTTCCCGGCCTGTCTGTTGCTTGGGAGCTCCCTGCTTAGGGAGGTGAGAAGCCCAGGATGGCAGCTAGTGTCCTGAGAGAAACTGCATACAGCTGAGAGTCCTGGTTTTCAGCCCCCTGCATGGCACCTCTTCAAATGACAGAAGTGCTTCTGGTGAGGAAAAGCACCACTGACAGAAGTAGGGCCGTGAAGACATCAGCCATCGCAGTAAGTTTGCTTAGGTTTGCAGTGCAGATGTGCCCTGGGTATGAAGATCCTGGCAGTTGAAGCCAAGAAGGTTGGCTTTATAGTTTGTTTCTTCTAGGGAGGTAACTGAGTATAATGCCCAATTCCAAATATGTTCAGTAAATTCACTCTTGAGTAAAGCACAGCAGTTGTGAAATTCACAAGGAGGGCACACGTGTGCTCCTTCAAACACTGATTTTAAGAATCCGTGAAGAGGAAGAAAGTTCATGGTGACTATTTATTATTTATATTATCTCAGCATCTAGGAGCTCTAGTCATTGACCAGCACCCGACTGTGCTAATTGCTGCACAAACACAAGACAAAAAGATCTTAGACAAGAGACCACAGATGGATACAGACATGTAGATGGAGAAGTACAAGGAAACAATGAGATATTGATCAGCATGGTAGACAGTGGTATCAGCACCCCAGCATCTGAATAGTTGCCAAGTTTTCTGTAGGCATCGCAGCAAAGCAGAGTTTTAAGGAGGGATCTGAAGCAGGATTACAAGATAGCTTTGTGGATGTTTACAGAGACCTTCTACTCAGCACGAGGGGTAGCATAATAACATCTAACAAATGGCTGGATCAAAGGCGAGCTTTGACAGCTCAATAGCAAATGAGAGATGAGACATAGGCTGGGTGAGTCTAATAGTCTGTGAAAGTGAAGACAAGATGCTTATGTTTGCAGTGATACAGAAGAGAGCTGATGTGGTCAAAGTGATGGCCTAAGAGAATGGTTTTTTGCAGTAGCATTCTGAGTGGATATGAGTGGGGCAGGACTGCATTTGTCAAAGTCAGGGACACAGATGTTGTGGTAACGGAGATGTGACATGATGAGAGCCTTGATAAGAGTTTTAACTGGGTAAAAGGACAGGAGAGGCCATATCTTTGAGATGTTATTCAAAAAGAAATGGCGAGACTTAGACACAGTCTGGATGTGAGGACCTGGAGAAAGGTACAACTCAAAGTTGATACCTGGGTTATGGGCTTGAGTGACATCCTGAGGGGGAGTTGGAAATATCCTTCAAAGGACACGCTGAAGAAACAATTAGAGAGATAAGTGGACAGAGTCAAGGGAGGACAAGATCTCACGAGGAGTATGGCCGAGGGCATCAAAAGCAGCTGAAAAGTCGAGGGTGAAGACGGAGTTCTGGGCTTTGGCTAGGAAGAGGTCACTAGACACTTTGGTTTGACTTTCAGTTCAATACAGTAAACTGCTGATAATCCGGCACCTTTAGGACCCAGGGGATGCCGGATTATCAGATATGCCG
>JANRFK010001234.1:21422145-21439243 GCA_030068395.1 Apalone spinifera | reverse complement strand
CATATTTGATAATCCGGCACCCCCTGGGTCCTAAAGGTGCCGGATTATCGGAAGATTGCTGTACAATGTTTCAAAGCACTAAATATCAGTTAATATTTCTAAGGCAAATGTGTGGTAACTAATAGTTTAGGATCATCCTCATTTGAAAAACAGATGGGGAAACTAATGCAGAGAGTGATAAGACAAAATCCTGATGAAAGTTTGGAGCACAAAAAGGTCTGTGGCAGTCCAACATCTTCAGGCAGGTCTATGCTACCAGTTAACTTGATCTAGCCTATATCGCTCAGGGGTGTTAAAAAGACACCCCACTACTGTCCCCCCAAGAGATGCAAGTAACAGAGACTCATGTGCAGCAGACAACAGCAGACACTTTCCCCCTGACATAGCTTCTGTCTCCTGAGGGATGCAGCAATTATGCCAACAGGAGAATTTTCCCCCACCCTCACAGAGTGTCTTCACCCAACATGCTGTGCCAATGTAACACCTCTAGTAGAGACTGCTCAATGTTACGCAGAACAGGTGGTAATGGAGCTGACCAATCATGGGGCAAGTCCACTTAGTACAAAAATAGAGGTGGAGGAGACCCACTCCCCTTGGGCCAGCAGAGAGCTATGTAGTCAGTGCATGAGTCTGGGAGTATGAGGAAAGGAGACAGAGTATGCAGACATTGGTCTTCTCTCGCTCTCCAGACACACTGGTGTGCTGGGAATTACTGTGCTCAGGCAGCAGTAAGTACTCTTCAGCTCCAGGGGTAAGGACAGAAGAAATGAAACTGGATCTCTATGGTGAGTTAGGATCAAGTGTTTCAAGGAGGACTCTTCCCTTTACATCTAGCTGTTGAGGGACATCTGTACACTGACAAGGCCCACCTTCCATTTTTGGATGATAATCTACTCTCAGAATTGAAAAACACCGGTAATCCTCATAGGGCTTAAAGCAAGAGGTACTACATACTAAGTATGTGTTCTTTCTCTATTGTCAAATGTTTTTACATTTCAGATTAACATAAGTACAATATCCATATGATTAGAGGGCAGTTGTTGTTTTCTCATTTTATAAATGCAACGGGACTTTTGTATTTCATCATTCGTGCTACAAGTTACTGCATTCTCTAAGAATGTCAGTTCAGATGCAGTAATTGATTTTCTTGTGCAAAGCAGAACAAATCTATCCGAACTCAATCTGCTGTTTTAAATCTCTCCCTCTCTCTGGGAGGGCAGGGGTGTCTTGCAAACGCTACATGTTATGCAACCACAGACACTGGCTTCCAACTTTCCCTGGGGGTGCTCAACCCCTGATCAGCCCAGGCCCCTCCTCAACCCCAGACCCCATCACCACTCCTACCTCCCTGCCCCCAGTGTCTCCTGCACTCCGCAAAATAGCTGGCTGAAAGATTCTGGACAGAGGGGGAAGAATTGATCAGCAGGCCACGTGTGGACAGGAGATGCTGAGGGAGGGACAGAAGGGGAGCTGAGCTGTTGATAGGTGCTAATTTTTTTCGGTGGATTTAACAGGGCTGGGGCGCCCTCGGAGTCAGCTATGCATGCAACCTTTTCACATCACTTCAAAACACTTCTTGTCAGTACCGGGAGAAACTGAGGGTTGGATATGAGGTATAAACTAGCCTTGTAAGTAAGGGGGTATCTACACCACAATTGAATGTGTGACTTCAGCACACATAGACATATCCAAGCTAGCTTCAATCTAGCTGGCAGGGCTAAAAATAGTAGTGAAGCTGGGGCAACATAAATAGCAACCTGAGTAAATAGCAGGATATCAGATAGGCTTGCTCAACTCATGCTAGCTAGACCCTGTGCTGCTGCCACATCTTCATGGCTATTTGTATCAGAGCTAACTAAGTTAAAGCAGCACAAGCTGCAATCTCACTGCCTGAATACAATGGTAAGTGTAGGATGCTTAAGAGTTGAGCAGAGAGTTAACTAAATACCATCAGCTGCAATTTCCCTTTCATCACCCTCTATCCATATTGGCTGCTGCAAGTAAAGCAATAGAAGATGTCCTAAATTAAGTGAGGTAGGACAGCAATAATAATAACTGTACTTTGCATTTAATATCATGCCTTTCAAATCAGGATCTCAGATTGATGGGGGGTATTGTCTTTAAATGGGGAAGTGAGGGCCATGAATCATAAGTAGAGCTGGTCAGAAAAGGAGTCAATTTTTTTCATGAAAACTTCAGGGGTCCCCCAACCAAATGTTCCACGGGACATAAATTGGTAACCTCTAGGTTATAGAACATGGCTGGGAAAGAAGAACCCTGGATCTGGATTCTGTCTTTGTCACTGACTTGCTATGTATGACCTAGAGAAGTCATGCTATGCCTCAGAGTCCTTATCTATAAAATGGTGATAACATCTGGTTATTACTGAACAGGGATTCATTAACTAATATTTTACAGCACTTTCAACAGCAACATATGAGATAAGTGCTACTTATTATTAATCTATTTACAGGCTTATAAGTTGTGAGTTTTCAGATATGCTGAGAAATCTTATATCATCCCAAAAGAAGCTTAAGGATCCATTTAGAAGACATTACAAATGACCAAAGCACACACTTTGCAGGTAAGTTTTCGAACGGTTTCATGGATGAGAGAGATGATTTATCATACACACAAAAATGCACATCACTGATAAAAAGAGTTCCAGAGAGTAGTTTCATTTGTACCCATGGGATAACAGTCCTCTTTGATTTCAGCCATTGAAGTAGAGTTCTACCGATCTGTTTAATGTTAGCCACAATTAGTATGCAGGAGGCGTTAATATGGTTTCACTTGCCACATTACTGAGATATACAGTATCCAGTCTTATTTTTACAGCCTTCAGTTTGATGGACTCGTTACTGTGCAATGCATAAATTACAAAAATAGAATAAAATACATCCTGCATCCAGCAAGAAGTGAGGGAAATAAATTAAATGGTGCTCCAGGCAAGTTGTGTGCAGCAAATACACTCTGATTTATTTTATTGAGATAAGCAAGTGAGTGCCAATAAAATTATACTCGTCAGCTCATTAGACTTGGGCTGGAAATCTAAGTATCAGCAGGAGTGAATGCAAACAGAAATGGGTCTTTTTCTTACTAATCAGCATTATTGAAACCACTACCACATCTCCTCCCCCTTTCAAAACCCAAAATGCCTTCCCTTGCTTCCTCCCCTTCACACACTGACCCCCATCACCTAGGTAGAGTACTGACACTAGGATTTCTCAAGCACAAAGGCAACGGTAGGGACTAGTTAGCATGTCCAGCAGTACTTCCAAGCTACTGGGGGCATGGCCATGCCTGCCATTCCACCTCACCTTGCTAGTAGCTGACAGCAAGCACTGTGGGAAACACATGCTCTACTTTCACGGCCAAGTGGAAGGAAGGCTCTACAATACACACTACTCATAGCACACCCTGTGGCACTTGGCCTGCAGCTGTCTGATGAGTATAGAGAGTCATTAAGCATCTCCAATCATCCACTGCAGCTCTGAGCAGAATCCACCCTCAGTGCTCCTCACAATTTAGCTCATTGTGCAGAGCATATAAACTCACCTGAAGTCAAGTCGAGAGCACTGTATTGGGATAGTATATTTAAGCAGAAAACTTATTGATCTCGTGGCATCTGATCAGATGGTGAAAATAAAAGTGCATTAGTACACACTGCTCTGTATTGTTATCAAGCAGAACCCACAACTTATGCATGTCCTCTGGAACGGTGGTCGAAGAATAAAGGGGTATCTGAATCTTTAGCACATCTGGCACGTAAATATCTTGCAATGCCAGGCACAACAGTGCCATGTAAATGCCTGTTCTCACTTTCAGGTGACATTATAAACAAGAAGCAGGCAACATTATCTCCTGCAAATTGTAACCCAACTTCTCTGAGTGACTGGCAGAATAAGAAGTAGAACTGAGTGGACTTGTAAGCTCTAAAGTTTTACATCGTTTTGGTTTTGAACGCAGGATTTTTTTGTATATAATTCTATATTTGTAAGTTCCACTTTGATGATAAAGAGATTGCACTAGAGTACTTGTATGAGATGAATTGAAAAATACATTTTTTACAGTGAAAATATTTGTAATAAAAAATTAAAACGGTAAACACTGTATTCTTTGTTATAATTGAAATCAATATATTTGAAAATATAGAAAACATCCAAAATATTTAAAATAAATGGTATTCCATTATTGTTTAACAGTGCAATTAACGGTGATTAATTAGTTTAATCACTTGACAGCCCTAGTTAAGATTCTTATTTGTTGCTGTTGCAGTCTTTAGGAGGCACTGTAACTTTGGCCTGAACTGTGGAGGACTGCTGCTGCAGGCAGAATTAAAAAAAAAAGAAAAAATCAACATATATTGTTTTCCTTCACTCTTGGGTTTCCCTCTAATAACCAAGAAGGGACGAGCTGATGAGTCTCACCCACTCAAATGATGTCTTACAGCCTTCCAAGACTGACCTGCAGAAGAG
Organism: Apalone spinifera; assembly: GCA_030068395.1. Taxonomy (NCBI): domain Eukaryota; kingdom Metazoa; phylum Chordata; order Testudines; family Trionychidae; genus Apalone; species Apalone spinifera. The sequence continues at coordinate 21,434,765 of JANRFK010001234.1, read as the reverse complement.
GGGAATGGAGTCAGAACTGATGAATAACATCTGAAAACTATGGAAGGCTAAGTCAGTTTGTTTTTATTTGTTCTGGAGTCATTTAGCATATTACATGCATTTATGGAGTGGTACTGTCAGGGTGATTTTAAACACCAATCCTGGTTTGCTTGTTTGTTTTTGTCTTGCAGAATCCCAGCCTTTGAGAAATTATGCTCCCACAGCTTGTGGATGCTGATGTACCCACAGGCCATGCTGAGTAAGAAAAATATTTCGTCCTGAGAACAGTAAAAGTGTTTAACAGTGTAAACAGGTAAAACTGTGTAACCCCGCCTCCCCCCCGTTTGTTTCTTTGGCAGGCCCAGGAGAAGACTAGTCTTATAATCTGTGAATCTATGGTGGGACTATGATTATCTGTTACTATGAAAGAGTATATAGAGAAAAAGGGTACTATCCCTTTAAGGGACAAGCAAGTGCCTGTCACCTAAGAATGAGGAGACAAGCCTCAGTTGACTAAGGCCACGTCTTCACTTTCCGGAAGATCGACGCTAAAGCAGTCGATCTTCTGGAGTTTGATTTAGCGGGTCTAGTAAAGACCCGCTAAATCAAACGCTGGGGGCACCCTGGTGATGCTGGAACTCCTACTCCTCATGAGGGGTAAAGGAAGTTGACAGGAGTGTTTCCTGCTGTAAGGACGGAGCTGAAGCTTGGCTTAAGGTACATCGACTCCATCTGTGTTTTTTTAATGTAGCTAGAATTACATACCTTAAGCCACACTGTAGTGTGGACCTGGCCTAAGATTTGGATGTGGACTGTAAGTTTGGAAGGCTTGAAACCAGGCTGTGATGAACTGTATCTATTGTAATGATTCTTGGCCTGCAACTTTAATAAAAGGGGACATGGCATCTGGTTATTGTGTGTTATCTTCTCCTTGCCTTGGGCTGTTAAAACTGAATCTACTGCTGCTCCACTTGGAGAAATCAAGTTGGGGTGGACATGCAGTGCTACACTGGGGCACAAGGGGGTGCTCAGAGACTTTATCTCTACAAGTACATGCTAGACACTTTCCAAACTTGTTGGTTTTTAATAAACGTTTCAGGCATTAATTTTTATTAAGGCCCTATTGTGTTACAATACACGATTGTATAATAATACTTGTTAATCATGGTGTGTTCAGCAGAGCTAAAATCCAGCTGAATTACATTCCCACTGCTTATAGGTCTGCTGAGACAGAGGGAAGGAGAACTGTGTAGAGACAACACCAGCACTAACTATTCTCAGGAATGCCTGAGGGAGATAACAGGCCCTAGATAAATCCCTTCACCACTTGTTAAACTGTCTGTGGCCTTACAGATCCTGCACAGTGGGCAGCCTGATACTCCAGAGCCACTCTTCAAAATCCCTTTGCTGTAAAGAGACTTGAGAAGCTTTTTTTGATGGCTTTATTTTCAGCCTGTATGCATGCACCCATAGTGCTTTTGAAAACTGGCACCAATCATAGAATGCACCTCTACTGTTACTAATGTGTACGTGCAACAGCTCCTTTGAAAATCAGGCCCATTGTATGCAACATAGTGTTATGAGCTTGGTGAAATGTTGTTACGGGTTGAATTAAAATTTCATTGAGAATGATAGGTGTGAGTTCATACTTGAATTAACATAACTGTAATAATAAATTCCAATCTGGGTCAAAAGGGGTTTGTGTGTGAACCCCTGCTGAGGCATCAGGCAGAGTATGAGGGGTTGTTTGTTTTTTGTTTGGTGGGAGGTGTCTGTGAAGAGAGATTGCAGTAATTCCTCACTTAACAGTGAAGGTTGTCTGTTAGAGCACACATGCTCATTTCAACATGTACAATGCTTCCTTATAATGTATATTTGGCTGCCTGCTTTGTCTACTATATGGAGGATTTTCTGAAAAAGCAGCCTGTCCTTTTGGGAGTTTAGAACCAGGGTGAGTGGTAAGGTAGGCAGCTAGGCAGCTGCACTTCAGCTGCCCCTCCCCCTACGGTTCCTACCCTCTAGCTTGGAGCTGCTCCTGGGATCCTCCTGCTTGCTGTGTGGGAAGGGGAGGGAAGAGGAGGAGACAGCCGCTGATGTCAGGATGGCCCCCCTACCCTCTATCTAGATCCCCCACTCTGTTTTCCATCTCCACAAAGCAGGATCTCACAACTACAGAGTCTTGTGTCTGGACTTCCAGGTCTTCTTACAAGAGCAGTGTACTTTAAATGGAGTCAGCTTATTTAAAGGGGCAATACACCTCTCTCTCTCTCTCTCTCACACACACACACACACACACACACACACACACACACACACAATGTGTGTGTGTGTGTGTGTGTCTCTGCCTCTCACCTTTGGCATGTGCAGCCATGTATGTATTGCCAGCAGAACAGTGTGGGTTCATCATCATGTTCAGTTTCTGCAGGGAAGTGTTTGCAGCATCCATTATGTTTCCTCCCTCTTGCCTCAGTCCCAGCCACTTCTAGAGTGTGAGGCTACATTAACAACATGTTAACCCTTGAGGGCTCAGCTCAGCTCAAGTTCATCATTTAGTAGCAAGGCATGCCCTGGGAAATATCCCACCCTCTGACTCTACCATCTCACCTAAGCTTCACAATCATCCTTGCTTGTGCACAGTATTAAATTGTTTAAAATTTACACTGTACATGTATACATTGCCTTTTGCCTGCTGAAAAAAAAATCTAACGGGGAAATTGGATTAGCTTAACATTATATTGATTAAAAGTAGCATTTTTTAGGAACATAATTACAATATTAAATGTCTGTCTACTGTATACTAAACAGAAGACAGGCAAAAACAAAGAGAGAAAGAGAGGCAAAAAAGCCAAAAAGCTTGGGAGTTGTGAGTTAAGATATTGCTCCTTTTATTCTTGGTTACTTCTTCAATGAAAGAGACAGAATTTTGTACATTTCTTGTAAATAAACAAGTCTGCATCAAAGAAAATACCAGACTCCATTGATTTCTACTTCCAACTGCTACATTCCCACACCCAGAACTCTGATTAGGCACTTGGGTTGTATAGGGGCAACAACAGAATACAGGTTAAACCTCTTTAAACCAGGAATCTGTGGTCTGGCAACATCTGTGGTCTACCAGGATGTTCTAGGATCAGAGTCCCGGAGGAGGACTGGTGGCTGGCAGGGCAGCGAACTGCCAGTGGGGCCTGGAGCCTGATGTGCATCAGCGGGGCTGCCCGGTGGGGCTGGGAAGCCTGGTGCAGGCAGTGCAGCTAGAAGCCCAGTGGGGTCAGCAGGGCATGCAGAGGGAGGGCAGCTGACAGGGAGGCCAGCAGCTGGGCCAGGGCTGTGGGGGCAAAGGCAGAAGGGCCAGAAATGACCTCTCCTGTTCCAGCAAAATCCCTACTAGAGGTCTTGAGAGTGCCAGACGAGGGAGGCCCAACCTACATTATAAAAGAGTGAGGAAAAAATTGAGAAATGGGATTAAAGCTAAGCCTTCTGCTGTAGACTTTCCTGCCATTGCTATGTATGAGCACAGAGAGTATGTTAGATCACACAGGACTAAAACCCTCTTAATAACATAGCAGGGTGATTAAAATGTGAATTTTCTTGCTTTTCATGCTTCATGCAGTGCCTGTCGTGGGAAGAATGAAGGGGTGGGTGGGTAGCCACTTCTGTTAGGCTACAGATCTGAATTGCAGAGCAGAGCACCAGGGCTATGTGACTGGTTAATTAAGTAGCAGAAATCACCACAGAAAAGAACCAGAGACCCTCAAATGAAGTTGTTCATTCTCTCTCAGCTATATTTTCTGTTAACTTTGTGTTTCATTCTTTATATCTTCTGTATCCTTTGTTCACTCTTCAAGTGTTAAAAGAAGGGTGGAGGAAGGATAATTTAGAAGAAATGTTGCTACTTGGCACTTGCTATTAGGAGAGAAGTACTGAAATTCAGTTCCTGCTCCCTTGAACAATTAGTTTGTTACACCATTATTTTGGTGCAAGAAAGCATTCAGAATGAGCTTCAATACAGATGGCTAGAGATGGAATAATTCCCACAGTTCAGAACTTCACAGGGAGGAGGGAGTACACCACAGAATTATAATTAAGCAGCTTCACTGTTGCCTTCTTTATTAAACTAGCCATGTTATGATATATTGTTTTGAAAAATGCACATATTGTTTCTGCAAGGACATTTTATAACCCTCCTGCAGCCACCATAGAAAATTACCTTGACTTCTCAATGTCGCTCCCACATGAACTCCTCAGAGGGAGAGGAGGATGAATGGATAAATAAGTTATGATGAACCACATGCAACACGACAGAAAGCATTCCATTTACTCTTTAGCAAGCTAGGTGAGGGACGGGGACAAGAAAAATCTTATTGCCTGGCACAGCCTCATAAATCTACAAACAGATGCACAAACCAAGAACATATATTTACAGTACATTGCCTACCACAAGAAACACTGGGCATGTCTGACTTTCATTGTCCTCCTGACTTATTCTCTGATGCCCATTCAAATATAGCTTCTAGTCTGACTAAAGGAACATAAAAAGTGGCTCAAAGAACATGCCTCACCATGACTGAACCTAAAAAAAGCATCCTGCTTTTGGACAGCCATTTTACAGAAGACTGCTCCCAATAAAATAATCATCCCTCTTTGTATACAGAGATAAATATGAATGTATGACTTCCCATTGGCATGTCCTCCCCCCATTAGCTACTCCCCACAAACACGTTATTTGTTAGGAATCTGATTCTCCATCTCCCCTACAAACTGGATCCTTCTCTGTTAGCTGTGTGTTTCCAGCATGACTGTTGGTACAACAGTGTCTACATTCTGTTCAGCCTCCTTCAGCAGCCGCTGAGAGATGCCACCCTTGTTTCTAATGAAGAAGTGGAGTCATGGTGTATGGAGATTTCTAGGGTCATGTCTACATGTATAGTGCTGCAGCAGCAAAGCTGGTGAAGATGCTCAGATGTGAGAGAGCTCTCCCATCATTAACACCTCCATGAATGTCAGAAGCTATGTCAGCAGGAGACAGCTGTGCACACTGGCGCTTATGCCAGCATAATTTACATTGCTCAGGAAAGTGGTTTATTCACACCCTTGAGTGACATAAATGATGCCGGCATAACCTGTAGACAGACCCTAAGTAAAATATCAGATTCAAGATTTTTGAAAGATAAACCAACCTGGATTGGGCCAATAGTCTAAAACCTCTACCCAAACATTAATTAAATGTAAACTGATGGGTGAAAATCACCCTTTAAATAGTCTGTCACAGGCATAAACTGTCTCATTAGTTTATACAATTTTGTTTGGCTTTCTAGGGGTAAACATATATATGCACACGAATACTTGGAAGTACTTCACAAGGAAGTATAGCTAATATCCAACTGGACCACTTACCCATCTGCCAACAGTTTGATCAATAAGTTGTATAGTCAGTTTTACTTTATATGCTAAACTTGGGTGAACGTCTATGTCTGTCCTTTCTCATATTTCTACCCATCTAACTTCTGTGACCTTGGCAAGACACTCAGTCTCCCTGCATTGCACTTTTCCCCTCTGTAAAATGGGAATGTCTGGTATATACTAGAAAATTAGGCTCATTTCGTCAAGGGTGGTGAAAAATCCACACCGCTGAGCAGCATTTGTTTAAGATAGCCCTAGGTTGATGGAAGAATTAGGTTATCTAAGATAATCCCTGAGTAGATAGCCCTAGGTTGATGGAAGAATTCTGTTGATCTAGCTACTACTGCCTTTCAGGTATTCTCCAACAGGAGAATATTTGTCGTCAAAAGCAGTATCAGCACTAAAAGCACAACCACTAGCCAATGTTCAAAACGGTATATTGAAAAAAGTGCACACTGGTGAATAAATCATGTCTCAAATCTATAACTGCTTTTTTATCATTAGATACAATCATATTCCAGTGGGCCAGAGAATGTATCCAAATCTCTATTCCAAAAATTCTCAAATTATTAATCTTTGGCAAAAAAATTTTTGGGCTACAAATTCATAAAAGGATGATGCTGGCTAAGAAAATCCAGAAAGTTTCCTACAAAATGAAAATATATTTTTTTTAACAATTAAAATGTTTTCCTGTTACTAATGCTATTTGCCTAAAATGGTTAAAAATGAACATTTACAATCATATACATTTCCTCCTCTTTAAGGCACTTATTTTTTGCATTTTCTTCACACAGACAATGATTGCACAGTAATTTTAACTTTTATACCCAGACAGTTTCACTATCTGGTTCTCACATGCTTCCAAAATGCAGAATGCTTGAGTTGCAAGGCATGGATGTGTGTTGTGGACAGCTATGTCCAAATCAAAACCTTTTTTCCATTACATTTAAAAATATATTGTAGATAAAAATACAATATATGAGTACAGATTTTGTAAAACTATTTTGAATACAAAATCTAAATATTCATATTAAGTTATTATATACTGTCCTTTAATTTCCTCATGCATTTCACTCTTCATCAGAAAGCTCATATTTAGATGACCCTCGGCAGAGACACTGTACTCAGGAACAAAATGAAAATATAACCACTAAAGAAATACACTCTCTCTCTCTTTCCTCAGTTCACTGTGACTCACTGTTATATAAGAATTAGAACTGATGATGATCCTTAAAGACAGACTTCAAAGCAGGCTGTGTCTTTTGGCCTTTAATCTGTAAATGCTTCACCATGTGCACAGCTTTACATAGGTGAGTAAAACATACTTGAATCCTCCTTAAAGTTAAAATTTTTTTTGCAGGATCAAGGCTTTTCTTTATATTCATTTTTCTTTCTGTACTATTGAAAACACAGTATGTAACTGTTTACAAAATATGTAATGGCACTGTACATGCTGAGCCAAATCACACGTACCAGCAATTTCCTCTGAAGTCAACAGGAATTAGAGCCTCAGCACCTCTATCAATTCAGATAATTATATTTTGTATATTAGTTTTCATTCAATTTTTTTAAAATCAATCCTGGTCTCTCATTTCCTGTTCAGCTTTATTCTCCTTTCCTAGCTTCCTTTCTACTTCCATCTTCCTCTCCCTTCACCTGCTCCTTATTTTGATAGACTCATTTAAGAACATTCTTCTGCACCACACAGGGCCATGGGGCTTACCCCTGGCTCTAATTAGACACTATTTAAACATTAAAGTTAACTTTTAAGCATATAGGTGTTTGGAGGAACAGGGCCTCCCTGACTCTGGAAAGTTAAAATGACTATCAGAGAGCACCGCCAAAAATACATAGAGGAAACAAACAGAAACAGAAGACATACTCTCCTCTCTGATCTTTAGTAATAACTGTAGGTCAATAAAAACATTTCAGAGAGAAGTCTGATCTTTTAAAATGCGGTTGAGGTTCTTTCGTGGACTTCACGAATCTGATTTGATTACTTTTTTTAAAGGGATGTACATTTGCTATGAGACAATAGGATGGCTACATGTACAAAAAATCCTAGGGGAATCCTCCAGAAGCATCTCTCTCCCAACCCATGCAAAAGAGAACATTACCCACCTCTATGGCACAATGCTGAGTTCCTAAGACCATAAAAGATTCTCCATGGGGTGAGAACCTGAACAGGGAAGAGTATGGGTATGCTTGCTTAACTGCCTGGTTCTTGCTCATATTGTTCAAGGTCTAAGATTATCATCATATGTGAGGTTGGTAAGGAATTTTGCCCCAGGTCAGACTGGGGGGAGGTTGCCTTTCTCTGCAGCATGGTGTGCTGTGTAGGTCACTTGCTTGAATTGTCTGGGGAAATAGGGTTGCCAGATAGTTTCAACAAAAATACTGGACACACTTGACATTACATCACAATCTACATTACATCTTATTTAGAAAATACGGGACATTTATATTTTCTCAATTTGTTTCCTGAACGGAAAGCTCAAATACTGGACTGTCCGGTTCAAAACTGGACACCTGGCAACCCTACTGGGGATATCTTAAATCACTTTCCTGCCATTGCAGGGGTCTCGGGCACTGATGCATTTGGTCCTCCCTATTTTCTAGTTGTGGCATGTAATTGTTTAGTCTCCTGTGGGCTGCAATACTGTGGTTTAATTTTGATAGTTGTGTTGTGTGCAGGTGCTGGGTGGTGTTGATTGCCTAGGTTGGATATACAGAAGGTCAAACTATATAATCTGGTGTTCCTTCCTGGTCTTAAACTCTGTGACAAGGAGGGGAGGGCATAATCATGGTGAGGGTGCATGCTGTCTCCCTAGTCAGCCTCATGGAAGTTCCCTGCAGATGTATTATGTGCTCCAAAAAGCCCCCTTCCTGGTGGGAATTTTGCTTTAAGTGGTTCCCAGGAGCAGTTGAGCCAAGAGGCTGTCCCTTGTCGTACTGGTCCATTTGAGCCACGCTGCCAGAAGTGAGTTGAGTGCCTGGAAGCACAGGGCTTTTGTGCAGATGCTTTGGGCTGGATTTCTGGCTTGCATTTCTCTTGAGGTATGCAGGGCGTGGTGTTGGGCTCTGTAGTTCAATCCTTGGGGAGGCAAATCCTTCCCTGCCTGCATGGAGAAAACACAGGGGAGGAAGGGGGACTCTGCAATAAGGTCCCCATAGATAATTAATTCCCTCTTAGTTCTTCCTGTCCTCCCACTAGGTTTTGCCATGGACGGAGATCTGGCCCCCATAATAAAATGAACAGGCATGCCCCGGAGTGTGACAGAGTGTCTAATATCTCCAAAACACAGTTCTACTGAGATGGAAAGAATGCCACTTTTTTCTTCTAAAGAACATTTGTGTTGTTTTTGTTTAATCCTGGGAGTAGACTGCCATTTTACCCACTATCTGGAATTGAAAATGTCACTCTTTGTAATGTGGACTTGCAATCTATTGCTTCTGGCTCCCCACTTGCAGTGGCGCAGTTGTCTGGGCTCCAGGGGCAGAGCTCGCAGCTGGGATCCCAAATGGCTGCTGTGCTTCCAGGGGGAAGAGGGGAGCCAAGGACTCGAAGGAGGGGGGGATACAGAGCAAGGATGTTAAGAGACAGGTACCACTAACCGTGTCGTTAATGACATTTTTATCGACTACACAATTAGCTGATAAGGGAAGGCTTCCTCAGCCCCGGCTCACACCAGGTCCGGGAGCTACCCTTCTGCACCTCTGCAGATTAAATGTAGTAAGAGCTGGATGCTCCTGCCGAGTCTAGCAGCTCCTCTATCTGCAGGTGGGGCGTGGCAGCAGCCCTGTCCATGGGGAGCCCCAACTCCCTGCTGGGATCCTCCCCGTGGACAGGGTCTACTGCTGGAACAGCCTTTGTTCGTGGCCAGCCCGGGCCACCGCAGACAGTAGCTGCTTCGTGGCTCCCACTGGAACCTGTGCCGCAATTACATGCCACAGATTTCTATTCAATTACATGCCACAGATTTCTAGATCTAGAAACAGAAGGCTGGGAATCAGTAGACATTTCTAGGACCCTATTCGGACTATATAGCAGCCAAAAATAACTACCTTTCTCCACAGACTTCTGAAGTTTTGTTCTGTCAAATATGGGTTATTTATTTCTGTTATAATCTCTTGGGTCTGAAATACCCTAGCGTGACTGAGCTAGGAATAAGCTTTTTGGATACTGTCTGTCCCAGAAGGCCTCTAATTTAGTTGAAAACCTGTGTTCTGTGTTGCTTATCGTTTCCCCAACAGTCTTTTTCATGCACCTCTTCATGACCCTTTGTTTTTAGATAGGCCGAATAAAATGTATAATGCTGATCTTCAACTGGTGCCTATTGGCATAGCCCAACTTAATTCATATGATGATTTACGTCAGCTGTGATGCTGACCCATATATTTTATAGTATACCTCCTCCATGTGGTTGCATGTAATAGATTTACTTCTAGTGCATCAAACTCAGACAGAAGGTCAGCATTCTCCAAAGTAATATTTAAAACTATCCCCATTTTATCACGAAATACTTTGAGATAGATTTAAAATCTGCTGTTTTGTATGTTTTATCTGTAAATTTGGACACAGTTTGAAATAATATGGTTTCTTAAACCACCGACATTCCAGAGTATAAATGTTTTATCCCTTCTTTCTGTTGAAAAAGGTTTGTTCAGGAAGCATAAGTGCAAGGGAATGTTTTTAAGACTGTACCTGTCTTTTATCAAAGCAGGGATTCGTTCCACATTACAAAAGAATGGTTTATGCTTTATCCCATTTTCTTCCATTTCTTCCACTGATAAAGGCCTTCTGGGTTGAAAATATCTGAGCCAAAGCCATAAACACATATAAAATCTTACCCATCTTCATTATCTTATTGATCATATTCCATATATGAAATGTTTGGCTCTAATCAGGCTGTCCTCGGGGTTAATATTGGATAATAATCCCAGGGATTTGGTGTTTATCAAAGATTTTTCCTACCTAATTCAATAACATTCTTCTTTTCTTTCCCCAAGTACACTAGGGTTCCATGGTTGGCCACCGAACAATTTTGGATTAGATTATATAAACACAACCCTACTGCTTTAAAATGGTATTTGTCACAAATTCTTTTAAACATCAGGCCTCTTAAAGGCCCAGAAAAATTTCATTATGGCTGTATAAATTCTAATTATGTACAGTATCTGATACCTGAATAGACAACATCAAAACATAAAATACAAGAACTGATTTATCATCTGTTTTGTGCGTCTTCTCTCCAGCCACTTTGCAATCAATGTATTTGAAGTTTGGACTCCAGTTTGGTGTTTCTGAAGGAGGTCCAGTAAATTATTTTTATGAACATCTGCCAAGTTATTTGTAGTCTGATTTTCTAATTACCATGAATGTACAGAAATATGTGATTTCCTATTGCAATTACTTCTGTATTTTTTAAATTAAGTGTGTATTTTAGCATGGGATGAATCTTTCTAATTCCAGAACTACCCTGGAACCAATGTTAGGGCCTTAATAAATAATTATAGTAAATCTAGATTTATTACAATCTGATATATTATGCTCTTTAGTAAAAGCTTTGTGGGTGAAATTCTAGCCAGACTGAAGTCAATGAGAGTTTGTCATTGACTTCACCGTGACCACGATTTCACCCTGTAATTTCAATACAATATTTACACTAACCAGCCTTCTTAGTTGCTCAATGGCTAAAACAAAGAGGATTTATCTGCTTTTTTCTTTTAACTTAGAACCAAAGTCCACTGTTATATTCACTGGGTTAAATCTGGTCTATATGAGAGCAGAATAGGACCCGTAGAGAGTTCTCATTAACCAAAGCCTCTGGCTACAAGGCTATTGTATAGCTCAGAAATTCAGTTTAAATGTGGGGCCAAACTTTTTTTTTTTCTAACCATATGAATAACAATAGACACCTAACTTAATCATTACCAACTAAAAAGACTACATCATAATGCATGGCGAGGAGGGAGGCGGGGGGGGGGAGGAAGTGCTAAGGTTGAGCATTCAACCTTATCTTTACTCAGAAATTGAGTAAGTAGAGTTTTACCTCTGTAAAAATATTCTTGAGAATCTCTCATGACAAAGACAAAGGAAAAGCATCTATCAATAAATAAATAAAGTTCTAATGCACATATGCATTAAGAAATTACATATTCATAAAATGTAGAGGCTAAGGACAACCCATAAAAGGGTGCATCTACACTGCACCATAGCTCGAAATAAAATATGCAATTTGAGAAATGCAGATTACATATCTTATTTCAGTCTTATTTCAAAATAGCTTATTTCATAATTTGGTACTGTCTAAACAGCTCCAAATTTTGAAATAACCTGATATTCTGAAAAGTCCCTTACTTCTCGTTGAATGAGGTTTACAGGGATGTCAGAATAGCGAGCCTGTTATATTTTGAAGTAACAGGCGTGCTGTGAAGACTCGGTATAGCTATTTCAGGATACTCTGGTATCTCGAAATAGCGTTGCAGTGTAGACATAGCCAAAGACATTAAGCCAACGTGAATCTAAAGAAGCCTGTTGTCTGATAATATAATGGAAATAGGGAAGAATATTAAAAACCTCAGAAATGAGCATTCCTCCTACTCACATATCCTCTGCTACTCTGCTTAACAGCAAGCACGCATCAACTTATCCTGTCAAACTTTACATGCAGGCTGCCACTGACAGATAAGAAAAAAAACAAAGACTAAGAAGAAACCAGCCAAAGAAAAACACCCCAGGACTTCAACATGGTGAGAGAAGTTAAAACTGCCAAGGATTAGATGTAAACTCTAGCAATGATTTTACTGGGATATGGAAATGCTTTTGTTTTTTAAGATGCCAACAGTTCCTCCTATTAATCACCATAACGGTTAGACCATGTATTCTTGAATAGGAAACAGAGGCTAAACACTGGTAAACAGCAGAGTAGGGGGATTTAATTGGATTTAAGATTCTTAATATTTGTAACTGGCCTGACTTGAGAGCTCCTTAAATGGCTTCTTCTACTTCAATATTTTCTTCTATTTCATAGGATTTATTTAAGAATGCTTACTTTGCCCAATTATAAACTGCTTGATTATTAATAACTAGCCAACTAGCCTGTCATAAAACGGGATTTTCAGGTCTCTCCTCCACGTTGGTCTTCTCTCCTGAGCCTCCGTTCTCTCGCTCCGTCTCTCTCTCTCCTCCTCCTACTGCCTCCCCCTTTCTCTCTCTCAGCTCTCCTCTGCCTCCTGCC
>JANRFK010001234.1:21369493-21422045 GCA_030068395.1 Apalone spinifera | reverse complement strand
CCATGCAGCACGGGCTGCTCAGAGGGAACAGCCAGCATTTCAGGCAACAGCGCCTCCCAGAGGGAACAGCCATCATTTCAGCATTACAGACTCTCAGACACTGGGCTACTATATATATGATAACTGGCAGGTGCCATCTGCCCTTTAACAAATTCTTTTGCCCAATTATAAATAGTTTAAGTGTCTATGAGACACTAAATTGGGCTCACAATAAATTTCAGAAATAATATGGCTTAGAAGGATTAGATTTATCCATACACATGGGTAAATATCAGTTTAATGGTTCACACACAACGCAATGAAAAAAATATTTCTATCTAAAATAATCAACATTTGCAGAAAGGCAAAGAAAGAAAAACGCTGCTTATGAACTGATTGGAGCTTGATTTAAGGATGCTTACATTATAGATTTTGACATTTGCAGATGACAATTTGTGTCTTACATTCTATTTACGTTCGAAAGCTGTAACTTTTGGAATCTCAATGTCAACTGTTCTTACATAATTTTCTGACCACTATTGCCTGATCACTTGATAATTTCTCATAACTGTGAACATTTAAATAGATAATAATAAAAAAAAACTTAAAAATAAACACTGATCTCATCTATCAAAATTATTTAAAACAATTTAACTCTGTCAAGCCTATGTATGTTTTGGTCTTTATTTACCAAAGAAAATACCCCAGAGGCAGTCCACTCTCAGAAGTATAATCTCTTCTACAGTGCTCCACAGAGAGGCACACAGAAGAACAGACATAGCCAGTTTTTAACATTTGTGTGGCATTGTTTTCTTTTCTTTAAAAAAAAAAATAGCCAGTGTTAATAACCGTGATTATTTTGCTTGGCTATAAATCATGTTTTCCCCTAAGATATGAAGAAGAAACTCTGTGACTAAATTAATGAGAGTCACACCTCTGAGTTGGCAGCACAAGGAACAATTACCATAATTAAGAGTTTTCCCGCTCCTGTTTTCCAAATATTTTTAGTAATTTTTAAAATAAAATGACTTGGCACCCAGCCATTTAAAATGACCACTTTCTAGCCACACAGTATTACCCGTGGCAGCCCTAGACATGACCACTTTCTGTGCCACACAGTATTATCCGTGGCAGCTCCAGTAGCAAGGTTAGGGATGTGGCAGCCCCAAAAGCAAGGCGGGGCTGCGGCAGCCCTGTTAGCGGGGCCAGAGCTGGGGATGCACAGCCGTGGCAGCCCCAGAAGGTTCAGGGATGCGGCAGAACTGCAGCCTGGCAGTGGGGGGAGGCTAGGGCTGGCAGCGGGGAGGGGAGGTGGGTTGGGAGGGTCAGTAGCAGGAGACTTCCCGTGGTCTGGCAAATTCCCTCATTCGGGACCAGTCAGGTCCAATCTGTATAATGATTTTAAAGCACAAGTACATATCAGCAAAAGAGACATTGAGACTAAATAATAGTGTTTGTAATTTTTTGAAGGAAAAATTAATACTTTGATGCAGACTTCAAAATCCTGAATTTGAGGAATAGGAAGTAAACAAAAGTAAAACTGCCTTTAGCTTGAAGATAAATAACCTTGGGGGGTGGGGAGCTCAGTGGTTTGAGCATTGGCCTGCTCAACCCAGGTTTGAGAGCTCAATCCTTGAGGGGGGGCCATTTAGGGATTGGGGGCAGGGATGGTACTTGGTCCTGCTGTGAGGGCAGGGGACTAGACTTGCTGACCTCTCAAGGTCCTTCCCAGCTCTATGAGATGGTATCTCTCTCTCTCTCTCTCTCTCTCTCTATCTATCTATATATATATATATATATAAAACCTTAAAATGAAGATGTAAGAACTTTGCTTCACAAAATAGAAGATCACATTTTTAGATATGAGATGTTTGACTTAAACCTGCTTCGATGCTGCTTTGTGAAATTTGGAAGTATGGAACTTCCAAAAACTTTTCTCTCCTCTTCTCCCCCTCTGCTAGGCCATGTTCTCTTGTTTTATCTGTGGCTTCAAAGTTAGGAAACTTAATCCCATAAAACAATCTATTAGATCAAATTTAGTAACAGATGCAACCCAACAAATAATGTAAGAGGATTTTTTAAATGTATGTGGCTTCTCATATTTTAAAGCAAAACAGAAACTGTTTTTATTGACATTTGGTCAATTTTTCAACAACGCCCAAGTGTCTTAGGAGCATATGCCATATTTTCAGAAGTTAATTAGCTATTTAACAACCCAAATCCAATTGTCTTTCAATGAGACTGTCTTTTTTGAATATTTACTCATTGAGGCTAAGCTGTTGTGGGATATTGCATTCAAACCTTTACATTATTTTGGTTTTGCTTTCCTCCAACCTAAAATGGATTAATATTATGTATATTATATTTAGGGCCTCCATTCAGCATATCTCAATACAATGGGAAATGTTATAATACTTTTTTGGACTAGACAAGAATCCCTTGCGTGCTTTTGATACTTAGCGACTGGCAACGTTTATTCTCCACACATCACAAGTATAGCTATAAACGGAGTGTCACATGAACTACTTTCTGGTTGGAGGCATTAATCCTTATGTCACAAACCCATAATACTCTATTGTTAATGGAACTTATCAGCTCCTTTGGGGTACTGTCAAGTTAGAAAATTAATTACACAAAAATTGAAGGCTCAGAATAATTACCCTATATTGGAATTTTTTCCTTTATTAGGATGGGCAGCATGTTACTTAATATATTCTTTGAAGTAAAGTTTTGCTAATTTGAAGAATCCCTAGAATTTCTCAGTGTTTTTCAGGAATATGACAATAAACCAGTATGGAAAAAAATTACTCTGCCTTCTAATGATGTAATCTTAAAACCTATTAACCTATTCAACATATATTCAGAGTGCTGGATGTGTTGAGGAATTAGAAATGAACTTTCTTCATTTCTACAGTGACTTTCTTCTCCAAGTGTCTGGTTCACATCCAGCCCAGGATTGACAGACATCATCTGAAGGCTGTTGTGTTTGTTGGTACCCCTGGAAAATATCCACAACTGGCACTAATTTGCTATCAACCTTGTTAGCTGTTTCAGCAGAGAGAAAAACTAATGAGCACAAGGGATTAAAATCCCCTTCCTTCTAGAATAGTTAGGTGAGAGGGGGTGGGAAGTGTATGTACGTGTTTGGGAGCTGAGCCACTATGTTTGAGGCTTGGTCTACATTAGCAAACACCGAAAATCCACACCCCCTAGTGACACTGTTATACCATCCTAACTCCTGGTGTAGACAGCGTTATGTCGATGGGACATAGCTATTACCTCTTTGGGAGGTGGATTAGAGGAGAAGCTCTCCCATTGGGATACACAGCTTCTTCACTGAAATGCTTCTTCACTGCTGCAACTTAAGTGTAAACAAGCCCTAAGGGAGTATAAGAGATGGGAACAGAGTAAAGCAGGAGAGTACACAGGCATCAAGTAAGAAGATGATCTGAGAAAATTAAAAGATATGTGGGAAAGAAATAAGAGGAAGGAGGAGGAAAGTAAATACTGAAAGACAGAAGAAAAGAGATACCACTTACAGCAGAATGACAACAGAAAGAGAAAACAGAGGAAAGGACACTAAGTAAGCTACTTAAATATTTGCATTTAATGATGTTTAGTGCCAAAATATGACTGTAGTACAGATTCTGCAAGTGAGTATCAGAAGATAGCTGGGCCTCTGAAAAAATCTGAGGCCCAGTTTACCTCTGAGAGGCTCCACATGGGGGAATGCGGCAGCTCAGGTTCACTAGTGTGAGTAGTTAACTCACTGAGTAACTGGGCTTCAGTTAATTAGGAAGGAAAGCCCCTAGACATGATAAAAGTCTAGGGATCGCAGAAGGAAAGGAAGAGGAATCTGGTGGAGAGAATTCCCCCAGCAGACTGATGAGAAAATTCCTCATAAGCCAACACTCCCATACGGGAGAAGGGCAAGAGGCTGAGGAAGCCCACACAGAAGAGGAGAGGTAGGAACTAGTTTAGATGCAACAAGGGACAGAGTTGGTTCTCATGTTCCAAACAACCTAGTGGAATGGATGGGACTAGGTTCCCCCAGCCACTCCAGCCAAGGGTTTTGGAGAAGGCTCTAAACCCAGGAGACCTAGAGCTGTCTAGCCTCCACTAGTACCACAAAGCTTCTAACTGTCTATTACCCTGAAGGAGGCAGAGACTATTAAGAATTTGGCCAGAGGGTTGGGTCATAACAAGGACTTGACAACAGCATATTGAGTGTGGCAGTATAAGGAGGAGCAAACAGCCATAAGCCCCACATTTCAGTGATCCATAAAATTATACCTTAACTCCCTGCAATTTTCTAGAGCCATTTGGACATAATTTATCTCTACTGCCAGGCATTATCTGCATAATCGATACCTGTGCCCATATATTAAGAGCCAGGGTAAAATTTTGTAAACTACACAGAAGATACTGCCCAGAATGATTCCTTCCGCCCCTCCAGCTTGAGAGGAAAGTGTGCACCAGAAAAGAAGGTGGCTGAGAGGAAGAACAAGGTACCAGGCTGAGGCAAAACAAAGAGTGCTAGAGTTGTCTGGCTGCAAGTATCAGCACATTGTGGAGTGATCAAAATATACAAATGAACCATTTCGCACTACCAGCTAGGTCCTGAGATTTACATATGGACCATCATAGGTAATGACACATAGCACATTTAACTTCAAGCCCTTGGTTTATTTTCACCTCACAAACACTTCTTCCTATCCCATATTCGTTAAACATGAAGGTGTCCTTTGATTGTAAATGTTAAACATGAAGGTGTCCTTACAAAATACTCTGTAACAGAATGGATCCTATTCCTGGAAGAGAGGTTTGATCTAAAACAAATGAACAAAAAAACCCTCACACCTGACACTTTCCTGGCTGAGATCTCCCTGTGAACTATTACAAACAGAAAAAAAATGCAGCAATGTTACCTCTTGACCTGCAATCACTGATATAATCCATTAGGCACCTCTAAGAGTGTTTTATCTCCTAGTGTTAAAATTTCACAAAATATCTTATGCATCCATGAAATTATGACTTATGAGATGGCATCTTGGAGGAGAAATCAGATCAGCTAATTAATATGTTTTTGAGAGTATTGACATTTTACATGAGATACAGCAGAAACAGTTTGTTTTTATTTAATAATGAAAAAAAGAAATTCTAATCAGAAACTTCATTTTACTTAATACATGTACAGTAATCCAGATTATTTTTATCGGCCCTCAGAAAAGTGTGAAATTGAAACTCTATATGGATCTTTCTTTCCCATCTTCTCCCAGAGTCCCATGACCAGAAAGTTAGAAATAGAAAAGTTCCATATACTATTGTCTCCATTTTCCCTGTAATCTTTCTGCTTAGTGGAACATGATCCTGTAGAACGCAGGGAACAAAAGCCATCTCATTCATGACAATGTAAGTTCTGTCAATTATCATCTATTGTGCTTAGTCAATTTTTCTACATTGTGGAATTTAAATATGTGATTTAGATATGTGAGAAAATCACATTCTATGGGGTTGGAATGGCAACCTTTGCTACCTTTAATCAGAAAAGGGAAAATGTTGAATGCCATGCTCATGCTACCGAAGCACAGTAGCAGATACATTTTTCATTTGAAATAGAAATACCTTGCTCTTTGCATTCTGAATGTAAACTTCAATTGGAAAAATAGCTGACTCCATATGCTAGGGACTAGCTCTGTGCTATGCCTCTTGTGAATGTCCATGGCTTTCACCATCATTTTCTTTATCTGTCACTATCTAATTCTCATACAAGTTATATAAGGACTTTCTTTTTAAGAAAACAGCCAATCCAGCAATTCCACTGATTGCGTTATTTCACATGCTTCACATTGCTACCTTCATCATTTACTGATCTGATCATATGGCACAAAATGTGAAGGGACAATAAAACTTACTGTTTTGAGCCAGGGCTTGAAGCAGGCAATCCAAGCATCCTTCCAAGCTATCTGCTGTACTATCTATGGCTGTTATCTTCAGCTTCTTCAAGGCGTCACTTAGATTATCTGCTTGATTAACAAAAAAGAGAGAAATTGGTGCTCTCATCAATCTGATAGCTAATATATTTAGAGCAGTGGCTCCCAACCTTTTCTGAGCATACAGACCCCTTTTCAATCAATTAAAATTTTATGGATTCGCCACCCCCAACAATATAGCTTACCTGCAGCCTGCAGGACCCTCAGCCTGTGCTACTTCCACAGTGGTGTCCCTCAGCCCACACTGCTTCCCAAGTGGTCTGAGGGACTTGCTGGCTGTTGGCATGGAGCCCCTTAGCTCAGCTGAGCTGAGAGGCTCAGTCAGCTCGTGCTGCTTCCCGAACCACAGGAAGCAACGCCAATTAAAGAACATGCTGGCTGTGAGAGGCACCATACATTTATTTTAATTTCTACTTTAAACTTTCCATGGACTCCCTATAGTTCCATTGCAGACCACCAGGGGTCCGCGGACTACAGATTGGGAACCACTAATTTAGAGCATAAGTAGTAACCATAAAGTAAAGGGCTCCTATTTCAACAATCTGTCTGTGTGCTGAGGATTTAGAGAAGCCAATTGTTAAAGGTTTTGGAAAAAAATCAAGCTTTTCTGAATGTAAATACATATTTTCCATTCTGTGTGTGAGAATGAGATGCCACATTTATAAAATGTCACTGACCAACTTTTTTATCATTGGTATTCCCTCAGTTCAGCAAGTTGGGGAAACCAGCAGCCATACCTCTGCTTCCATTTTGCTACTTGGAAAAAGAAAATGATGAACATAAGAATGGACATACTGGGTCAGACCAAAGGTCCATTCAGCCCAGCATCTTGTCTGCCGACAGTGACCAATGCCAGGTGCCCCAGAGGGAGTGAACCGAACAGGTAATGATCAAGCGATCTCTCTCCTGCCATCCATCTCCTCCCTGTGACAAACAGGTTAGGGACACCATTCCCACTCATCCTGGCTAATAGCCATTAATGGACTTAACCTCCATGAATTTATCTAGTTCTCTTTTAAACCCTGTTATAGTCCTAGCCTTCACAACCTCCTCAGGCAAGGAGTTCCACAGATTGATTATGCACTATGTGAAGAACTTCCTTTTATTTGTTTTAAACATGCTGCCCATTAGTTTCATTTGGTGGCTCCTAGTTCTTATCTTATGGGAACAAGTAAATCTTTTCCTTCTTCACTTTCTCCACACTACTCATGATTTTATATACCACTATCATATCCTCCCTTAGTCTCCTCTTTTCCAAGCTGAAAAGTCCTAGTCTCTTTAATCTCTCCTCATATGGGACCTTTTCCAAACCCCTAATCATTTTAGTTGCCCTTCTCTGAACCTTTTCTAATGCCAGTATATCTTTTCTGAGATGAGGAGACCACATCTGTACGCAGGATTCAAGATGTGGGCGTACCATGGATTTATATAAGGGCAATAAGATACTCTCTGTCTTATGCTTTATCTTTTTAAAGATTCCTAACATCCTATTTTATTTTTTGACTGCCGCTGCAGACTTCAGAGAACTATCTACGTTGACTCCGAGATCTCTTTCCTTATTAGTTGTAGCTAAATTAGCCCCCATCATATTATATGTATAGATGGGGTTATTTTTTCCAATGTGAAAAAATTACTTTACATTTATCCACATTAAATTTCATTTGCCATTTTGTTGCCCAATCACTTAGTTTTGTGAGATCTTTTTGAAGTTCTTCACAATCTGCTTTGGTCTTAAATATCTTGAGCAGTTTAGTATCGAAAGTGAACTCCTTTTGAATGTTTTCATTAGCAGGAAGAATGAGGAGGGGGGGGAGAGAAAAAGTAATTGTAAATGCCATTTTCTGCTTAGCTGTAGGTCTTTCTGCATGCACCAGAGTGTTCCATCTTAGTTAGGCACATACAAAGCCCCAGTTAAAGATATGGCTAGGCTCAAAGTTTTTTAAATAAGGACATGACCAAATATAATAGCATAAGCACTTTGGCTGCATCTAGACTGGCCAGTTTTTGCGGAAAATCATCTGCTTTTCCGCAAAAACTGGCCAACTGTCTACACTGGCCGCTTGAATTTCCGCAAAAGCACTGACGATCTGATGTAAGATTGTCAGTGCTTTTGCGGAAAAACTATGCTGCTCCCGTTCGGGCAAAAGTCCCTTTTGCGCAAAACTTTTGCGCAAAAGGGCCAGTGTAGACAGCTGACATTTCTTTTCCGCAAAAAAGCCCCGATCGCAAAAATAGCGATCGGGGCTTTTTTGCACAAAAGCGCGTCTAGATTGGCAGGGATGCTTTTCTGCAAAAAGTGCTTTTGCGGAAAAGTGTCCGTGCCAATCTAGACGCTCTTTTTCCGAAAACTTTTCCGTTAAAAGCATTTCCCGAAAATCATGCCAGTCTAGACGTAGCCCTAGTGTATTGATTGTACAAACTGTTGCTATTTGTATTCAACTGATCCATAAGGAAACTTCTGGACACAAAAGCCTTACTGCATATATCAGATTATGAAATAACATTTTCTTCCCAAAACAGGCAGTGTTTTCTGTGGAGGAATATTTATTCTCGTAAAGTGATTGAGATTACCAGTGCTAGCACCTCAAGTAGTCTGTTTATTCAGAGGCAAGGAATAAGTGTTAACAGCTGCAGTATAAGTCTTTTCATTTTGCCGGCTGATGACTAACCTCAGTCTGAATGGGCTATCCTTTTAAAAAACATGGGTGGTAATTCAGTTTCCATGCCAACTCAATCAGCAATCAGAGATACTTACTCAAAATAGGTAACATTAAAAACTGTGTAGTTCTCTACTTTTCTCCAGTGAGTAATATAACGGTCCTGATCTAAATCCTGAGGTACAGTGCGGCATAGCTGCTTTGCCCTATACACTCAAGGTAGCCCCACTGGGGAAACAGACAAACAATGGGCAACAGAAGAAATAAATATTGTAGAACTTGCCAAGGGAGGGGGGCTAGCAAAGTTTCAAGACAGGAAAAATGTGCAAGGAGGTAACCTTTAAGCAGCAGAAGACTAGAACAAGCCAGACCTGTCTAATTAGCGGTGCCTACGGCATCTGGGCTGAGAGTGTGGGATTATATTAGTAGAACCAATTGGGCATAGAGGAGCTGATTCCCCACTTAAGGGCAGCAAAAAGCATGGGGGTGATGCATAGATAGGAAGTAGGGATGTAAGCTTATCAGATAGTCAATTAGTCCCTCGACTAGTTGCTCCCCCGCCTTCCGCTGCTATCAGAGGCAGAAGGGGGGGAGGGCAGGAGCTGGTGCTGCAATGAACTGGTTTAAAAGCCAGTCCCCCTCCCAGCACTGTCTCCATGGGAGGCAGGGAGCAGTGGGGAATCAGCTTGGTCGTGCCGCCTTCCCACCGCTGCCAGCTCTTAATACATTTAAAAGGGCAGGGAGCTAACCCTGCTGTGGCTCACCTGCTTATCGACTAATCAACTAGTCGATGGAAATTGCATAAATTAGTTGATTAGTTGATTACATTTAACATCCCTAGTAGGAAGAGTGAAATACTTTTGAAGAGAATAGGCTCCACAGGGAACCCTGAGTTTTTGAGGGAAAGGCTTCAGTCAGGGAAGACTTGGGGGTCCACCAGTGAAAGAGACTGGGACTCTGGACTTCATGGGGATTCTGAAAACTTTATTTTGGGAATGACTTGATGTTAATAAACTAACTGCCATGGTGAGGTGTTGATGAACCAGAGAAGAACTCATTTGACAGTTTGATTTATGGATAGTGATAGAGATGCAGCTGTGTTAGTCTGGTGTAGCTGAAACAAAAGACAGAACTATGTAGCACTTTAAAGACTAACAAGATGGTTTATAGGTGATGAGCTTTCGTGGGCCAGACCCACATCCTCAGATCAATATGTGGAAGAAAATAGGACCACTCTGTTCTAAAATTTGATTTGTCAATTTCACATGCGTTCATTTTTTTGATTGACTCACACTGGTATATATGGTTGTGCTGATTTTCTTCCACATATTGATCTGAGGAAGTAGGTCTGGCCCACGAAAGCTCATCACCTAATAAACCATCTTGTTAGTCTTTAAAGTGCTACATAGTTCTGTCTTTTGATTTATGGATAGTTTAAGGAGTCCTGAGCTGAAGAAAAGAGAAACTGAGGTGCCTGAAGAATGTTGTCAGGCCACAAGGCTGTACTTAGAGGTGCCTGGCTCATTCATAACCACAAACCCATATTTGTTAGATTAACTGTTTAATGACCAGTGACATTTGTCATAAGACACATATGCAGAATAATATTTGACCTGCATTTCTTTCTACACTCTTGTCATAGGCTACGTCTACACTTGCGGCTTCTTGAACAAGTACAGCCATTCTTGCGCAAGAATCTGCAGCGCGTCCACACTGCCCACCTGCTCTTGCACAAGGAGAGTTACAGTACGGCGTGGTAAGAGAGGGCTTCTTGCGCAAGAGCTCCGCTCTTTTTTATCAGGTGTAAGCCCTCTTGCGCAGGAGCTCTTGCGCAAGAAGGCAGTATGGACACTCGGCAGGGATTTCTTGCGCAAGAAAGCCCTATGGCTAAAATGGCCATCAGAGCTTTCTTGTGCAAAAGAGCATCCAGACTGCCATGGAGCTCTTGCGCAAAAGCACATCTCACACGTGGCAGTGTGGATGTTTTCTTGCGCAAGAACCGGGCAGTGTAGACATAGCCATAGTGTTCTACATCCCCTCCCATCCACTTTCTCTTTCTCTTCTGAACTCACAGCAAATTTCTCTCCATACCATTGTTTTTTAATGTTTCTCCTCTCTGTCTCTCCCACCTGCAGGCACCTACTCACAGCACATACAGATACTGACACACACTGCTTGGAAACTTCAGTGAACACTTAAGAGTGGGAGGACTAAATCTACTACACACAGATACAAAAAATGTGAGCCCCTCTGTCTGGGGATACACCTAAGTAAAAATCCTGCCTCCATCTATTTCTGCACAGCTGGGAAAGAGGTAACTGCTGACCCTGGTACCAGGGTGCCATTCCTAGACTACGCTCAGGGGCTTAATAGTTTATAGAGGCCTGTCTCTAGATGGCATCTAATTAATATGAAGCTTTACACTTAAACTCTGCATGCTGCTCGAATATGGAAATTTTCACTCTCTCTGGTTCTCACTTCCACCCCAGAATCTGCAAGCAAATTGGGGATGTTTCTCTGCTTCTCTACCCATTACCCAGCTTTCTACCTGCTGCAAATGGAGTGTGTGTGGTGGTGGGGTGTTTTATTAATGATTATATTATATATCAGTATCTGCTACTCTCTCACTCCCTTTAGTTTCCATTTTGGGGGTGGAGGGGTTCCTTCTTACCAGGGATCAATTTGACACTCTACCTCAAGCTTTCCTGTGCAGGAATGAAGTGAAATTGACCTGATGCTTGTCAGTTTCACTGCAGCCCACAGAGATCTGAAGAGCAGCAGCAAAAACTGATGAAACTGGTCATTACTCTGATGCAGTATGTAAAAGCTGTAAGCAGCAACTGTGGCACTGCAGTTTTCTACCTGTAGTCTTAGGAAGACAGTACTGAAATCAACTATATTGGTTCATATTTGGAGTTACCTTTATGTCCCTAAGGGTTAAATCTATATATCTAAATTGAGAACTTCAGTTCTACAGAAAGTGATGGCACTCACCTGGGAAAGCCTCATCCTGACAACACCCTCCAGGATAGATTTGGATTTCAATTATGCTAGTCTCACGTAACAATCAAATTGAACACATAGCTGAGGTCAGAATCTGTCCTTTCTCTAACAATACCCAACAGCTGGCTTCAGCGAAAAGAGAAACAGGACGAACTAGGCATAAACTTGCAAAATAAGCTAGCTGGATAACCAACTTTCCATTGCTGTAGTGTCCCAGTAATAGTTAATGCTCTTTATTGGCTACAAATGTCCACAATCTATTCTTGAAAATTTACTTTAGGCAACTAATCTACTTCACTTTGCCATGAGAGTCACCTTTTCATCACTGATATAGAGTGGGAACAAATACAATCTGAATCCTTTCAAAGGATAATCAACTGCAAAACACTTTATCTACCCTTGACAGTATATCTGAGGCCGTTTCTAATAAGAATCTTGAGGACCATGTAGCAGGGATTCCTTAAATATAATGAGGCTTAGTAGGAGGAATTCTGATTTAGATACTGCACATCTGCAATTATAAAGTTCGGTCAGATTTGTGGGCAGAGGAAGGAAATTAGTGTTCTGCAGTTAAATTTTGTTTTTGTAGTTCGTGGCAAGGACACACAGAATTAATTGGGTAACTCCTTTTTGTATACATAGCTATTATATATTTACAGAGTTTGTCTGTCTGTTAAAAAACACCTCCTAAATAGTAAGAGTTAGGACCACTAAATTCAGTATGTAGCTTCCTCTTATCATAACTTACACTACAGCAAGGTAAGGGTTTGGTTATGCCAACTAGGATGTGCCTAGAATGGGATTGCTTCTCAGAAAACCATACAGAAAAGAGATAGAATCAACAATCAAGTACAGCCCTCAAAATTGACATAACTGAGTGAATGCTGAAAGAGACTGAACAAGATGAGCTAGAAAAATAGGATGAACTTGTAGTACGATTGCTTCTCAATAAACCTTACAGAAAAGGAGACAAAATGGAGAATTTTGGAGTAGTGCAGTGTTTTGGCATAGCTAAAGCAATGCTTAAGGTTTGAAAACTAGAAGACAATGTTATTGGAAACCAAACTGACTATAGCCCCTTTTTTATTAAAACATAGTAAAGAGTTTATAGGGACGAAGAAAACAAATACACTTGATGGAATTGATCCATTTTAAAAACTTACTAAAAAAATAAACAGGCAAATTTTAACAATCGGGTTTTTTTTAAAATTCTGAAATAAACATTAATAAAAACAACACTATTTTTGAAAAATGTAATCATTTAAATAAAGTGTGTGCATTTTTCTTTTATTTAAAAAAAATAGTTAAGCAATGAATAAATACATTTCAGTTATCTGATGATGTTCAAGTCAAATAAATAGAAAGTTGTGGAGGGCAAAATATTTGTATTCTAGGTAAAGCTGGTAAAATATTTCATAAAAAAGGATTCTTTTATTCCCTCGATTATTCAGTATTCAACATAGTGAGCCAGCTCTAGTTCTAGAAGATCTTGTTAAGTAGAAAAGACACAAGTTAGTATAGTCTGTGGAGGAAAATAAATAAACCAACCAACCAACCAACCAACCACTATGTAATTAAACATGAAAAACAACCCTGTCTTTATACAAATATGCTCTAAGATACCTAGGGGAGCATTAAAAGGGAATTTCAAGCACATTTGAAAGCAATGAAATATCCCCCATACCTCAAAAGTGCTTCATTTGAGGGACATTTTTATCCTTCCTGCACTAGGTATTACAATGCATTAAAGAGGAACAGGATCACTGGATCTTGTGGGACTGGGAAAACGTTGCTGCGTGTTCCTGTTTTACCCTGCTAAATGGGAAAAAAGGGGGAAGATTCTGCCTTAGTTCATTTCTGATATATTTTAAATCAGGGCTGGGGAACATAGGGCCCATAGGCCAGATCTAGCCTGTGGCCTGCTTTGATCTGGCCTGTGAGGCTTGGGGCTTGTCCCCTCCTCCTTGCAGCAGGAGGAGCTGGCTCCATATCTCCTGCTCAGACCCCGCAGCCTCCCTCATCCTCAGTCTGCTCCCTGGCAGAAGCCTCCTGCATTCTGAACCCCTCATTTTTGGTCTCGCCCCAGAGCCCGTGGTGGTCCCCACAAAATCTAGTGGCCTTACCCTCAGAAGAGTTAATTGGCACCTTTCCACCATCCTACCCCTCTAGGGGGTTGAAGCTTGAGGGGAGCGAAGGAAGGTTATTTTTTCCTATTTCTCAGCTGGGGGCCACATCTGCAAGGTTTTTTGTTTTTTTTTCTACTCGCTTGGGGTCAACCTAGCTCAGTGGGAGGTGGGTTTTTTTGGTGCTTTTTTTTCTTTTCACTTGTTTGTGGCCCCCGACAGATTCTTCTGTGTGTAAGTGGCCCCTGAACCAAAAATGGTTCCCCACCCCAATTTAAAGACACGGGAGTAAGAGACAAAGTAAGTAGATTTCAATGTGCTTTGCTGTTTCGTATACTTCATTAAGAAGACAATTATATATAGTAATGAAATTATATATTTTAGTCAAAATTTTCAAATCTGGGTACCATCTGAATAGATATTTATGGATTTAAAAGATAGACAATCTAATTTACAGCAATGCTGAGCACTTGCAGCTCTCTCTAGCTTTGGTGGTAGCTGAGGGTGCTTGGTGCCACTGAAAATTAGCCTGTGGGTCTTTTTAGTAGCTTCAGGGGGTAGCCGAGTTAGTTTGTACAGGATAAACTTAAAAAACAAGAAATGGTCTGGTAGCACTTTATAGACTAACAAAACATGTAGATGGTATTATGAGCTTTCGTGGGCACAGCCTACCTTCTTCAGATGACCAGAGATAACATCTGGCTAGATCATCAGACTCAATGGATAGTGATCAATGGCTTGATGTCTAGCCAAATGAAGTGGCCCGAAAAGTCAGTCCTGGGGCTAGTTTTGTTCAACATCTTCATTAATGATCGGGATGATGGGCTCAACAAGTTTGCAGATGGCACAAAGCTGGGGAAAGAGGTAGATCTTCTGGAGGATAGGGATAGGGTCCAGAGTGACCTAGACAAATTGGAGGATTGGGCCAAAAAAAATCTGATGAGGTTCAACAAGGACAAGTGCAAAGTTCTGCACTTAGGACAGAAGAATCCCACGCACTGCTACAGGCTGTGGACTGACTGGCTAAGCAGCAGTTCTGCAGAAAAGGACCTGGGATTAGAGTGGACAAGAAGCTGGATATGAGTCAACAGTGTGCCTTTGTTGCCAAGAAGGCTAACAGCATAGTGGTCTTCATTAGTAGGAGCACTGCCAGCAGATGAAGGGAAATTATTATACCCCTCTATTCCATTCTGTGAGGCCACATCAGGAGTACTGCCTCCAGTTGTGGGCCCCCTACTACAGACAGGATATGGACAAATTGAAGAGAGTCCAGTGGAGGGCAATGAAAATGAATAGGAGGTTGGGATGCATGACTTAGGAGGAGAGGCAAAGGCAACTGAGTTTATATAGTCTGCAGAAGAAAAGATTTGATAGCAGCTTTAAACTACCTGAAAGGGGGTGAGGGAGATTCCAAAGAAAATGGAGCTTAGATATTCTCAATGGTGGCAGATGACAGAACAAGAAACAATGGTCTCAAGTTGCAGTGAAGGAGTCTAGATTGGATAGTAAGAAAAAAACTATTTCACTAGGAAGGTGATGAAACACTGGGATGGGTTGCCTAGAGAGGTGGTGAATTCTCCATCCTTAGAGGTTTTCAAGGCTCATCTTGACAAAGTCCTGGCTGGAATGATTTAGTTGGGGCTGGTTCTGCTTTAAGCAGGAGGTTGTACTAGAACTAGATGACCTCTTGAGGTCTCTTCCAAACCTAATCTTCTATGATTCTATGAATGATATATATGTTACAGTGGCAAACTGTTGCCAATTAGCAAAGGATTCACTATTCAAGTAACTCCTCTCACAGAATTGACAAACTTGCTTAATCTAATTCACCCTTTTCATTATATTTATCCAATAAATTTGTATGAGGACTCTACTGAAAGCTTGTAACTTATTGATTCTAATAATCATTGATGTGTGTACAGATTATATGTAGGGAATAATATACATGTATTGACAATTATGACCTTCTGATCTTGGAGTGAAAATGAATCACCAGAGGATCATCGGTCTATGTAAAAGCCCTTTCAAGAGGGAGAGAGTTGTCAGTTCTCGCTAACTAGCTGATTACCTAATTTCTCAATTGTTCATTGTTGCAACAAACCAGAAAAGTCAATGGAAAACCATCAAAAGTAAGCTATAAACATCAAAACCACCTGGTCATGAAAAGGAATGATAGGACAGCCAGGGGATATTCATTTGTCTATGAATAAAGACAAATGACCAATTCTGTATGTTAAAAGGTGGAGAAAGATTCTGCACCCATTCACTGAGAAGGTACATTAAAAGATAGGATCCTAGCTCCTTGGGGCCAGCGTCTGCTACAAAAGACTGAATTTTGGGGTGAGAATCTCCCTAACTGGATAGGAAAGGCAACTATTAGGAAGTATATGACCCATTTCACATATTGTGATTTTGTTTTACAATTAACAGTTTGTTTCCATCACCCACAATTAATTCTATCTGAACCTCTTTTCTTCCTTAAGTAAATTTTGTTTCCTTTTACTGTCATTGAACTCAAGTGCTGGGCTAAGATAACACTGGCAAAGTTGAGTGCACTTTTGCTTGAAGAAAGTCTGGAATTTCTAGTGATCAGGGGTTGGAAGGATTTGGGGGCTGGGATACATTTATTGTCGACATGCAGGGCAAAGTAGGGCTGTTAGAGCTCAGAGGAGAGAGCTGGAGAGGCTGGCAGGCTAGTTGTGCCCAGGAGCTAACACCCAGTGGGGCATGGGCTTATGCCAAGCTTACCCCTGAGGCAGCTAGCAAAAAAGTGACTCAGAGACATGGGTGCTGTGAAAAGCATCACAGTATATCACATGGATTTGGCTTGTTTGTGGCTACACTGCAATATGTGACTAAAGTGCTTTCTACTGGAGAGGCTCAGGTGCCACAATGATAAGTATCATTTAAATACCAAATCACACTTAGATTAGGTTATTACTAAGAAACTGTATGTACAATATAAGGGTGTCTAAAATACGGGACACAATCCTCTGACTTCCTGTATAAAATCTACAAGTCTAAAATGAAGAAATTTTAATAGCAGCCCTTACTCTGCAACCCCCACCCTTACCCCACCAATATTCAAAGACAGAGTGAGTATTAGGAAGGAGCCACAACTGTCAGGGTTCAATGTTTAAAAGGCCATATTCCCAAAGAAGAAGGTTCCCTGCATGAAATGCTTAGAAAAAACAAAACAAAGCAAAGACTATCAAAGTATAGCTTTACAAATCTTTCTTCCAAAGACAGAATCATGCCTCTTATCAAATGGATTTAAAATCTTATGACAGAATCAACTTCACTTCTGCAAGCCTTAGAACTATATAAATACATCTAAAATCATATTAAAAAATGTATCCCTCTTTTTGGTTCTTCCTAGGAGGACAAAAACTGCGTTCAGAGAGCTGAAAATCCTTATATTGATTTAGATCAATTGATTTCCTGGTTTAAAAAGGCTGAGGGAGATATTTTAGCAAGAAAAGATGGTTCTCTCTAAAGGGCCACAATCCCTTTTATGAAGGTATCTGAATTCTGCAGTTCCACAGTTGCTGTACTAGCTTTGGGATCTGCTACATAGGGAAGTAGCTGCAGATATTCTCCTCCCAGATGCAAAAACCCTATTATTTTATTGTAATCAAATGTTCTTATATTTTCCTGCCTGCATCTCTGGTATTCTGTTAGAACGCCTCTTTGTGACAATCTGTTTGCAGTGGGCTTGCTCTGAGTATGATGAACAGATCCTCATGGTAAGAAAAGGACAGCTATCCCCTGGAAGGACACCAACATAGGGAATAGTTGTGGGAAGGTGTCAGAGAAATGTGCACAGGACACTTCTGGCAAATGATGGGGCAGGAAAGCTTATATTGACTGGGAGAACTTGTGGAATCAAGGAGGCAGTGCAGAGCAAGCAAGAGGGCAATATGTGATAAGCCTAGAGGGACTGGTCCTTGTGGTACATATGCATAAAGCTAGCCCGGGGGTCGGCAACCTTTCCGAAGTGGCGTGTGAAGATTTAACCCTTCCTGCCCTGGGCCGTGTCACTCTCCCATTGGTGGGGGAAGGGCTTGCTCCACTGCACGCCCTACTTGGTCTCCTGCCCTGGGCTTTGCTCCAGCTTTTCATGTGGGGAGGGGAGGAACGTGCACGCATGCACAGAGTCATTCATGACTTGGACTTTTTCCCCAATTGCACAGCGAGGCTTTCTCCACTTCCCCGCCCCCGCATGCCACTGAAAATCATTTTGCACTTACGGCATGCGTGCGGGATGTTGCCGATCCCCAAACTAGCCTGTCATAAGTTTCATGGACTGAACTGGCCTGCCTGTGCATTAAGCAGCCAGTTTACAAAAAAAACAGTGGCAACAACTTTGTTTTATTTCGGATTTTTTGTTTGTTCGTTTTGTTTTGTTTTTTTAAAAGCCTAACTAGGATAGGTCTTGAAGAGAGACGTTCTATTCTCAGGGAGACACAGTCACCCTGACCCCAGTCAGAAGTGTCACCTGGACCCTGAGCTCTGAAGCTCACTGTCGCTTCTCATCTCATCAAGATAAAAGCCTGGAACTTGACCGTGGCAAGAGTTATCGTTACTGCAAATCCAACTTTCTGGTCCACATTCCTGACTCTATCCACAGCTTCTTGCTCCCAGAA
The DNA here is from genome assembly GCA_030068395.1 of Apalone spinifera. Classification (NCBI taxonomy): domain Eukaryota; kingdom Metazoa; phylum Chordata; order Testudines; family Trionychidae; genus Apalone; species Apalone spinifera. The sequence continues at coordinate 21,403,644 of JANRFK010001234.1, read as the reverse complement.
TCTGAATCCTGTTTTGCTTTCCATTCACACCCACCACTGCTGCATCCCAGTCTCCAGCAATCAGTCAGAGGGGTTGCCCTAAATTCTGCAGCAAGCCTAATTAATTTTAGCAACTTTGTATTAATGGTTCCTGTTGCCAAATGGAAAGTAGGCAATTATGGGAGAAAACATTTGAAATCCAGAAAAACACAAATCAACACTATTCCATTTCAATACACCCTGATTTCTGACCTACTCCCATTAGCAGTCATTGCCCTATTGTCCTTTAAACTTTGGTAGCTGATCTCTAATATATGGCCACAGGCAATATAAATTCACTGGGTTTGTTGACTATGTGCTCAGGGAAAAGCCATTAGTACATCATTATCATATAAGACTGCAGATTCTATTTATAAAGAAGGTTCTTGTCATTTATCCCTTGATCTCACAGGTATACCACACAAACCAGAAAGAAAGTCAAGGCATAAGTGGTTTCAAAACAGTTCAGCATCTGGCATTCCTTAACAGTGACATTTCATTAGTTCTGAATATTATTGCAGGGGTGTGACAGTTGGTTATTATACCTGCAATGCCCTTTATCCAGCAACTAATTTGCCTCAAAAAACATGGTCTGCCTCTTAAAAAAAAATGTTTATCTCCCTGTGCCTCCAACCCAGGGGGAGCAAGCTACAGGCCACATCCAACCCACCAGATGTTTTAATCTGTCCCTTGAGCTCCCACAAGGGACTGGGGTTGGGCGCTTGCCCTGCTCTGCATGCACTGTGGCTCTGTGTGGCTCCTAGAAGCAGCAACATGTCCTCCTCCAGGTCCTACTTGGACTTGAGGTTCCATGTGCTGCAGCCATCCAAGCACCACCCCCAGAGCTAATGTTCCCTCAAATCTTTTCCATTCATGTGCAGATTTTTTCTATCCATGTGTAGAATATTTTTGCATGTGTACTGAGGCTTGTGTATATGCACTACCATTAGAAATCATCTAGCTGTGGGCACTCTGCTAATCAGCTGGGCGGCATTTGAAACTCTCCTGAGCAGTTGCACAAGTACCCATCTTATAGGGAACATTGCCTGCAGCTCCCATTGGCTGGGAACTGCGCCAATGGGAGCTCCTGGGGAAGTTCCTGAGAAAGAGTCACCCCCACATAGCCATCTGCGAGTGCCTCCCCATCAGGAGCAGGGGAAACATGTTGCTGTTTCCAAGAACTGATTGGAGGTAAGTGCTGCCTGGATTCTGTTCTCTGGAGGAGCCTCCACTCAACACCAACTTCCTGCTCCAGCCTTGATCCCCTCCCACCCTCTTAACTCCCCAATCCCAGTCCCAGTCTGGAGTCCCCTCCTGAACTCCAAACCCCTTATCGCCAGCTCTACCCCAAAGCCTGCACTCCCAGCCAAAGCCCTCCTCCTCCTCCTGCACTCCAACTCTCTGCCCCAGCCCCAATTTTGTGAGCATTTATGGCCCTCCATACAATTTCCATATCCTGATATGGACCTGGAGCCAAAAAGTTTGCCCACCCCTGTATTAAGTCCTATGAGTAAAGTATCAAGGCAAGTGAGCTTTCAAAGCTCCATTATAGATTATGCCCCTAGGTTTTTTTTGTAATTGTTGGGACTGTTTGGTACATTACATTTTAAAGTACTCAGAAAATACTCTGAACATGTCTCTAATGTATTTCATGTATTTTCTGGTCGGTACCCTGTGTTGCTGAAGTGAATGTGTCTATTACAATCTGATTAAGTGTAACCTGTGATAAGAAATTCATGAATTAATCAATGAGATTTCAGCAGTCTCGCATGTACTAAAGCCAAATTATATGGAAATGAGGGTATGTCTACACTAGCCCCCTAGTTCGAACTAGGGAGGCTAATATAGACATTCGAAGTTGCAAATCAAGCCCGGGATTTAAATATTCTCCTGGAATGGGGTTTAACTAGTAGTTCAAACTTGTTTCGAACTACCATGTCCCTGCCACATGTAGACGCGGGTAGGGAGTCCGGACTTGTAAATTTCAAAAATGGTGACCGGCTGGGAAGATGCAAATCAAGCGCGGGATATTTAAATCCCGGGCTGGATTTGCAACTTCGAATGCCTACATTAGCCTCCCTAGTTCGAACTAGGGGGCTAGCATAGACATACCCTGAAACTCAAGCCAGTTTTCCCCTTTTTACAGGCTTGGTGGTTACACTTTTTTATCAACATGCAGTGATTTAGCCCCTTTATCATGCTTCAGGAAACAGTATAACATTAAAGGAAGGTAGGAAGGAAGAAAGGAAGAATCAGCTACATACAGGACATGTCTACACTAGGAAACAATTTTGAAATTACTAAATTCAATTTAAGAACTCCCAATTTAACAAATTCGAACTAGCGTGTCCTCACTATGGGGAAGCATCGAAATTAGTCCAAGGCAGGCTCCGTTAATGTGGACACACTACCTCAGACTTAAGAGTCCCAGGAAACACTCTGGGGAACTGCAGGAGGCCTCCCAGAGGGCAAAAAGTTTGAATTAGTGGCACTGGAGCATCCACACTAACGTTATTTCAAAATTACTATTTTGGAATTAATGTTACTCCTCATGAAAAGAAGGAGAACAGAGTTTGAATTCCGTGGCCTGTTATTTCGAAATAATATGCTTGGTAGTGTGGACGCACTGCTTATAAATTCAAACTTGGGGGAAGTTATTTTAGAATAAGGTCCTAGTGTAGACCAGGGCACTGAATGGGAAGTGACTGTCTAAGAAGGAGTATGTCAGAAAGAGATCGAGGGGTCATAGTAGACCACAGTCTAAATATGAGTCAACAGTGTGACAATTGCAAAAAAATTTTCAAACATGATTCTGGGATGCATTAACAGGACTGTTGTGAGCAAGAAATGAGAAGTGATTCTTCCCTTCTACTCTGCAGTGATTAGGCCTCAATTGGAGTATTGAGTTCTGGGTACCATATTTCAGGAAAGATGTGGAGAATTTGAAGAGGGTCCAGAGCAGAGCAACAAAAATTATTAAAGTTCTAGAAAACATGATATATGAGGGAAGTCTTGAAAGAACTGGGTTTGTTTTGTTGGGAAAAGAGAAAATTGAGAGGGAACATGTTAGCAGTCTTCAAGTACCTAAAAGAGTGTTACAAAGAGGAGGGAGAAAAATTGTTCTCCTTGATGATAGGATAAGAAGCGATAGGCTTAAATTGGAGCAAGGGAAGACATTAGGAAAAACTTCCTAACTGACAGGGTGGTTAAACACTGGAATAAATTGCATACGGAGGTTGTAGAATCTCTATCACTGGAAATATTTAAGAGCAGGTTGGATAGACATCTATTAGGGATGATCTAGCTGGTGCTTGGTCTTGCCGTGAGGGCAGGGAACTGGACTTGATGACCTCTCGAGATCCCTTCCAGTTCTAGTATTCTATGAAAGGCATAGGGGTTGTTTTTCCTTTAAGTTATAATGTCATAAAAAATAGCTTTAAAGATGCTTGTCTGTTGGTATAAACCAAACCAGTAAGTAGTAAGCATATTCAATGCATGTTAAACAGCTATACTGCCACCTAGGAAATCAAGAAATAGCTGTTTAAGTGATTAGCCCTTGGCAACAATCTTTGCAGAGTTGTAGCCATGATGGTATCAGGATATTGGAAAGACAAGATAGGTTCAATATCTTTTATTGGACTGGCTTCTGTTGGTGAAACAGACAAACTTCTGAGCTTCTACAGAGCTATTCTTCAAGTCCACAGAAGGTACTCGGTTTGTCTTCATGTACAGTTGCACCGCTGCAATGCTTTAATGAAGACGTTACTAGAACAACAGAAGGCCTGCTCCCATCAGCATAGTTAAACCACCTCCCTGACAGTGTTGTTCACAGATGGTATAACTACACTGCTCAGGCAATGTGGATTTTTCACATCCCTGAGCAACTCAGTTAACCTGAAATAAGTTTGTAATTCAGACCTAGCCTCAGAGGGTATGTCTAGACTGCATCCCTCTGTCAGCAGAGGGATGCAGATTAGGCAGGTTGACATTGCAAATGAGGCAGGGATTTAAATATCCCGTGCCAAATTTGCATAAAAATGGCCACCGAGTTTTGCTGACTCAGCTCTTTGTCAGCAAAAAGCAGCAGTCTAGAGCGAGCTCTGTCGAGAAAGAGAGCCTTTTTCGACAGATCCTGTAAACCTCCTTGCAGGAGGCATAAGGAATCTGTTGAAAAAGGCTCTCTTTCTCGACAGATCCCCCTCTAGACTGCTGCTTTTTGTCGACAAAGTGCTGAGTCGGCAAAACATGGCAACCATTTTTATGCAAATTAGGCACAGGATATTTAAATCCCTGCCTCATTTGCAATGTCGACCTGCCTAATCTGCATGTCTCTGCCGACAGAGGGATGCAGTCTAGACATACCCATAGTGTCACAGCTAAATACAAGAGTGGAGCTGATAAAGAGTTAATACATGTTGCAAGAGACCATTTAAAGTGAAGTGGGCAGTTAACACCCATGGAAACCGACAGCCTCCCCAGTCCCTGAGCAAGTGGGGAGAGGCCCAGCTCTGTGCTCTCAGAAGGGACATGGCCTTGGGGGAAGGGATGGGGCTTGTTTTTTGAAGGAAAAACTAATCATTACACTCTCAAATGAACTCACATAGAAACATAACAGACAAAAATGTTCCACAAAATGATCACTGTGACCTGCACAAGACAAGCCTGGGAACTTGTATTCATAATTCTATAGATACTAAAAATCATGTTTTAATGACTCATTACAACAAACTGTACCCTATTAGCCCTTCTTTCTTTTATGATTATAAATTGCCTACTTTACTTTAAATGGTATCTTGCAACATGCGATAACTTCTTGTCTATTCTTCTCTTGTATTTAGCTGTGACATTCTGAATACCTATTCCAGACACGAAGAAGAAAACTGTGAGTACTCAAAAGCTTGTCTTTCACCAGCAGAAGTTGATCCAATAAATGACATTATCCCCACCTGCCTTCTGTCTCTTGGCAATTTTGTAATTCTTTGTGACTCTGTTTTATTTTTACTTGTAAGTATCTCAATACAAATCAAGTTATATAGAAAATCCAGTATTGATTCACCACTGATGATCTTGAGTAAAAAGTATATCATCATTGTGGTTATATTGCTCAAGAACATTAGAACAGTTATAATGGATCCGAAAAGTGGTCCATCTATTCTAGTATCCTCTGTCTTACTAACACCACCAGGTATTTCAGTGGAAAAATAAAACAGTACCTGAAAATTAGAGATTAATTACAGTAGGAAAAGTTTCACCTTAATCTCAGAAAATGAGTGAGTATGCACTGTGTAATTTCCTTTTATCAATTTTAAATGTGTTGCTTTTCAATTTAATTGGAAACCCCAGAGGGCAAATCAAAGTACCCAATTTACCTGCACCATACAATTCATTATTTGGTATTCGTCTTGCATGTCCCTCTAATTCATCATTCAACCAACAAAGCACTTAACCCCATGCTTAATTTAAGCACATGAGTGATCCCATTGATGTTTGTTTCAGAGAGACGACTTTCAACAGAAACCATACTGGCTTGTCCCTATTCATCTGGGTGGTTTTACAGTGCTGTTTTTACATATCATTTCAACCAACTTAGTTGGTCAAAGAAAATGTTATTTATTGAATTATAACTGATGGGTTTCCCTTTGTTTTTAATGTAGGTACAGTGCTTGCTCTAGTCTTCTAGTATTATAGCTAATTTTAATGAGATTACATATTATCATTAGCAGTTCAGCTACTTCATTCCTGACTATTTTCTGAACATATGGATTTATATTGGCTGATAGTAGTGATTTGTTACTCTTAAATTTATTAGTTTAACACCTGTTCTTCTGGCCCCCTAATTTCTCATAGACCCTCATTTTTATTACCCCCAAAATAATGACATTCAGTGCCTCGTTATCTGAGTCATGAGCTAACTGTTTTGGTTGTTATTCAGCCATTACCAAATATGCTACTTTTGTATAGTCCAGGGATAGGCAATATTTTTATGGGGGGGCACTCCCAAGAATTTGGAAAGTGATCAAGGGCCTCTGCCTCCTCTACCCCCCATGGAGATGGTGCTGGAGGGAACCGGCTTTTAAGCACGAGCTCCTGCTCCCCCCTTGCTACCTCTCTCTGATAGAGGCAGCAAGCAGGAGGGTGAAGCGACTAGTCGAGTGACTACCCAACAATCCGATTAGCTTATGCTTATCAACTGGTCAGCTAGTTGCTTACATGCCTACCCAGTCTTACTTAAAAGTTACAAAATAACAGAAAAAAAATCCTAATTTGAAGTGATGGACAGATATAGCAGTCCTTCCTAATGTGTGGCAAGACATCTCTCTCTTTCTTTCATATTTAACTGTCATGCATCCAAGTAGCCCTGTGTTAAAAGATGGCTGTCAAATTACTAAAAAGATCAAATGTCATGATCTAGTGCAGAATTTTTTATTTTGATTTTTTTGGCTGCCTGATCTTCATCGAGCCATACTAATATAGTCCTGAAGGAGCAGAGTGCGTAAACAGAAAATTACTAATTGGAGCTTCTGATAGAAGCAAAGGCTTTTTAATTGCCCAATGGGAATAATGTTATCATCAGTGGGTTAGGAAGATCTAAGGTTTTCTGAAATAACAGCTACATCCACTGCAGGATGTACTATGAAACAGCATCACTGGTAGTTTCTATACTTGTCCAAGATACGCGGAAAAGAGCGCATCAAAACAGGACTAGTCAACATTTCAGATAAGAAGGATTCAACTGCAGAGCTGATGGGGAATACATTTTTCCCTTTATTTTCAATAAAAAGTGACTATCTCTGTTACCTCCTCAAGACAATTCTGAGACTTAAGCCCAAGATGCTTCTTACAATTCAAATAATTTCTTCTTATTAAGGTCACCCTACCTTTTTTCTTGTCCTCTGCAGAAAGCACTTGATCTTTAGATCTTCTGTTACATTTCTCTTTTTTAAAAAAGAAGCTCTTGAAATTATGAGCCCCCTTAGATTTCTCAGTATCCTTTCATTTCTGGGAAGCATCTTCAGAATTTTGAACAGCCAGCAAAACAGAAGCTTTTTTCCCCTCCTGGTAACAAAGTCTGGGCAGGGAACTCACACTGCATCTTGCCATAATAAAGATGTCCTTTAACACTTCAGTGAGTGAAAGCACTAACATTAAATACCCAGCTGCTATGCAGTCTGCTGCAGACAAAAGAGGCTTTTCTCATGTGTCTGGAATCTGAGGGTATTTCTAAACTTTGAACTCTGCCAGCATAGCTGTGTCAGTGATGAGATGTGATCTCTGACAAAAACAGCTGTGTCTGTAGAAGCCCTTACTGTAGACACAGTTATACTGGCAAAACTGCACTTTTAAAAGTAGGGATTCTAGGGTTTAAATTGTTGTAGGCCTCAGAGATGCTTCTGGGTATGCCCAGTGGAAGCAATAACTCTAACCAATATGTGCTCTGTGTTCCCCATTTGTGTCCAATGCACAGATACATCTGTAACAGCCCTATCTACAGCCAGGTTCTTTGACTCAAGCTGGAGAAATTCATGCTTTCATCCTGCAGGCCTTTCCATTCAGCAGCGTTGAACAAGATGGTAACCCTCATGCAGTTCAAACCATGGGACACCAGTAACAGGCAAAGCAGTTCAGTGCTGCCAATTATCACAGTTCTACCACGAATCTTATGATATTTAGTATTTCGTTTAAAGCTCATAGTCATGTGAATATCTGACCATCTCATATTGCATTTTTAAAGTACCTTTTAGCCTTCATGGATGCAGAGAAAAGCTTGAAAACACAAATCAGTGTATAAAATCAGAAGGCAAACAGAAAACCACAAATGTCTTAAAAATCATGATATAAAAAGTTCAATCTTATGATTTTTGAATACATGAGGCTTGAACTCCCCCTACCATGGATCCAATTATACCAGTATATCAGTGTTTGGTATTGCTTATTTCCGTAAATTTAGAGAATAAGTTATACTGATGTAACTATGTCCAAATTAGGAGTTGTATCAGTTTAACTATTCTGGTAAAAATCACACCCTTAATTAAAACATTACATTGGTACAAAATCCACGTATAGAACAGCACGTAGCTATTATATGATCCATTGATACTACACAGACACTATTACACACACATGCAAATAAAAAAAGCTAAATTAAAAGAATATTATTAAAGAGTTAAAGTCAAGCCCTCAAATTAGGAAATGCCAGAATTAAGGATGTCTGTGCAATCATAATTCTGCTTCCCATATGTATGCATTATATCTTGTATTTTTTTTCAACCAGAAACATGCCTCACTGAGGGCACAACAACACTACACGGAAGATTGACACTGCAGCGGTTGATCTTCCTGGGTTCAATTTAGCAGGTGTAATATAGACCTGCTAGATCAAATTCAAAGGGCACCCCCTGTCGCCACAGGTACTCCTGCTCCTCACGAGGAGCAAGAGAAAACAACAGGAGCAATTGCTCCCGTTGGCCTCCCACTGTGTGGACAGCATGGAAACACGATGTAAAATATGTTGACTCCAGCTATGTAATTTACGTAGCTGGTGTTGCGTATCTTGCTTCGACCTTCCCTTGTAGAGTAGACCGGGCCTGAGTGCATAAAATGGACAGTGCTCACTTAACGAGCAGCTGTTGAATATTTTATTTTCTCCTTGTTCAATATGCAGCTCCAAGCCTTATTTATTTGCCACTAATCACTGCACCTTGCTCTGAAGACAGAATTATTAGTTTCCTTACAGGCTTTTTATGGTGCTCATCACTATAGAATTTAACTACTTCAAAAACATTAATTAATTTTCACAACACCTCTGTGCAATGAGGGGGGTAGTATTATCATTTCACACATAAAGAACTGTGGTGCAGAGGTATTAAGGTAAAAAAATTCTGCTAATTTTAATTGCCTAATTTGCGATGTTTATTACCTGATTTTTTAAAAGAAGAGTAGTTAGCATTATGTAGCACCTGGTCCATTTAAAGCCCAGCTCCCACTGATTTCAGCACTTCTAAAAATGATCAGCACTTCTAAAAATCAGACTTTAAGGTCTCAAATGGGGCACTCAGAAAATGCAGAACAATCAGGAACAAACAAAAAGTTTAAACTTAAACAAAAGTGGTTTAAGTGACTTGGATAGCATCACAGAAATTCTGTGGCCGAGGCAGGCACAGAATCAGACTCTAGGACAGAATTCAATTATCTTAAGGTCAGAGTGAGGAGAGGAGGAGACAAAGTGACGAAATCACATCCCAGGAAAGGAGACTGTGAGAACAGTTTGGCCTGTGCAAAGGGGGGAGAGAAGTAGCTTGTCATTACATTCCAAACCCTCAAACTGCTCACAACAGTTCCTCCATCTTGCTTTTCTGGTCTCACATCTGGCTACCCCTGACTCTCACTGTTCAGCCAGCATGCTCCTCTTTCCTGTGACCACTTCCCATCAGTCTTTGCCTGACTAAACATTCTACTCTTGCCAGTTCTGCAGACCTGTCCTCCTCTGTAATTCACCCAAATCCTCCAGTCTTCTCATCCTAATCGTATCGCTCCTGTTTCAAAGGCTTCTCTTTCGGTTGAATCACTTCCTCTGCCTCTTTCTTTTCAAACCTTCCTCTTCTCTATAGCTTACAAATGGCTATCTCCATGAATCTTTTGTAATGCTGCACACCTTGTGTAAAATGTCAGATTCGAATACAATGGGTTGTTTTACATGCAAAAACCCCTCCTGCGATCAGCCTCTCTCTTCCTGCACTCCCCTGCCTCATTCACCACACCTTTCAACTTTTGCAAAAGATGAAATTGGGGTCCCACAGACAACAGTCTCCTTCACTACACAACTCTGATTTTTCTCCAGAGCATTCCATTCTGTTCACTGAATGAAGCAGGAGTCTTATGGGGAAAAAACCAGTATGGGATCATACAACTGACTGTATTGTTTGAACCAATGGTGGGCAAGACCCCATTGGCTGCATCCAGCCCTCCGAGCCTTTTGATCCAGACCGTAGCCCACCTCTGTGGCATGGAGCAGTGGCGCACAAAGGCTGGCTGCATTGCTGGGGGAGGAGGCTTTCCATGCTGCCCCTGTCCCAGCAAAATCCTCAGCTCATATTGGCTGAAAACCAACCAGTGGGAGCTGAGTGATTTTGCTGGGGGGTGGGGCGAGGAAAGTGTAGCACAATTTCTCAGCTCTCACAGGCCAATTTCTAGCCAACAGGAGCTGAGAGATTTTGCTGGTGGGTGAGAACAGTGAGTGAAATCTCTCCCTGCAGTGCAGAAAGCCACACAGAACCACCAGCCACTTTGAGTGTGACTGCTGTCAGGCAGGGTAGCCTGCCTGAGATTGCTGCTGGCTGGGAGCTGTTTAGATAAGCATTTCCTGGCCAGAGCCTAACTCTGGCACCCTACCCCCTCCAAGACCTCAACTCCCTCCCAGACTCTGCACCCCCTCCTACACTCTTCCCCAGGCCAGAATCCTCTTCTGCACCTATATCCACTCCTGAACCCTGTACCCCAGTCCTCTGCCCCACATCACCACCCAAACCCTCTTTATCCTCCTCTGAGGTCACCACTCTACTCCCAGATCCTGCTCCCTTCCTTCCCCTGGCTAGAATCCTGTTACACCTATACGTCTCCTGGACCCTGCACTCCAATCCCCTGCCCAAGGTCATAACCTCCTCCTTCACCTAAACTCCCTCTCAGACCCCAACACTCTCTCTTGTACCCCACTTCCCTACCCTGAGCCCCCTTCCACAACCAAACTCCATCCCAGACCCATACCCCCTGCCATAGAAAAGTATAAGCCTTTGACTGCTTACCAAAATCTTGGAGTGGCCCTCCCCCAATTAAAAATTGTTACCCATCCCTGAACTGAATGTTGCTGAAATTTCAAACAAAAACAACATCAGCAACCTGCCTGAGGCACACACCTGTTATAGCTAATTTCACGCAAATAGCTATCGTTTGGCAAAGTGATAAGCCAAACTGAAAATACGGTTTTAAAATGGGAAGTATCAGGCAACTTGAAAAATATGTGGTGCTACCAGCCTCACTTATACTGCCACTTGGTGCATTAGGTAGGTTGATATTGGATAATCTTATTCAACATCACACTGAGGAACAGAAGACACTGTGGAGCAGAGACTGAGGCACTGGGCAAAAAAGAAAATATAGCATTTCCTAACAGGACTAGTGTCTCTCTAGACTGTCTCTTCTCTTCATTCTTTTGTTTCTTTCCTTTCACCTCTACCCTCCCTCTCCAAGCCTCTCTGCCTTTAATCTGGGAAGCAGGAAGAGATTATAGCAAGGCAAAAGGGGTGAGAAGCAGGTTTGGGGAAAGAAAGTAACAAGAAAAGGAGTATTTGTGGAAAAATAGTACTGCTTAAATACAAAATATTTAAGAGTTAGATTTTCTTTTAGGGTGAACCTGTTTTCTTCTATTTCTAGTACTCCTCTTCTCTGAAACCACTTCCACTTCTGTTCCACGTGGTCTCTGTCTAAGGCTCCATTTTTACTTTGGGATAACAAAATGACTTCGTTATATTGACCATAGCCCTCTGTGTAAACAGGATTATGTCAGTGGGAGAGCTCTCCCCGCTGACCCAGCTATTGTCTCCCATAGGAGGCAGAATCATTAAGTTGACAGGAGAGTGCTCTCCTGTTGGTTTAGCGGGTCATCACCAGATGCACTACAGTGGCACAGCTGCAGTGTTTTGCTCCTGATATAACTTGGGTTAATTGACTGCCAATTCACTGGAGCTACCTAGAGGGCTGTGCACACTAATCCAAGCACTACACAAACATTTTTGTGAATATGTGTTCCAGGACAAAATGTTTGTTGTTTATCTTGGTTGAGCATAAACTGAGCCCCAATGTGAAGCACAACCAGGAACAAATTGTGGTGATTTTTCCACATCACTATTTATATACTATTGAGTTGGTTAACTTGATGCACAACACAATTTAAAAGCTGTAATCTAGGTATAGCCTCTGTCTGAAAATGGTGGCCATGAGTGTTGTTTTAGTCATATAAGTCAAAATTAGATTCTGTTATTAAATAACATATTTACTTGCATAGTTTGAAATGTGCATAATCCAGTCTCAGACAGGTGGAGCCAAATCTATGAAAACACTGTACTAAAAAGGGCAAACATCTCCAAATAAAGGGAATTCCTCCCCAAGATATGACATACACAATATCCTGAATTTGCCTCCAAAATACAGACTGTAACAAGTGTATAACATTTCCTTGAATGTTTTTCTCATGCAGCTTACTTTCAATTGAAATTAAAGCAGCACCAAGTTCATTACCTGTGATTTTTCTTACAGAAACCAAATGAAAGATACATTATATGTATTTATTGAAAAAGCTTTTTCTAACCCCTGAAGATTACTTTTAACATCATCAATAATTGTGCGTGAAAAAGTTTTAAAATTTGCTTAAGAAGCTATAATATTTGCAGAATTACCATTACCAAAATTATAATTAACGTTTACATTTTTTTCACACATTTTTTTGCTTCCTTGTTAATGCCAGTGATTTCAGTTACTCAGAAGAAACTCGCTCATAAATCACCTAATTGTTGACCTCATCTAAACAAAAATTATTGTCTAAAAGCATTTATATCTGTGTTACTGGGGATATTAAAATAGTTATAAAGTTCTACCTATTAGGAAACAAGTATTAGCTTTCTGACGTATTTATAAAAGCTTTTTCAGATGTAGAATGTTAAGAAACAAGCTTTCTGGCCCCTGTCCTGTTAAGTGTTGGTAAAATTCCAGCTGGCCATTTAGGAACTGTGCCAATATTACCACACAAAGAGCCTTTGAATTGCTTCAGTGCTCAACCATCGTTTGACAGATTTTTTTTTTTTTGTCAAATATGCATTTAATATTGTACAGATGGCAGGGTTCTAACAAATTTACACACAAGCAAACTTGAAACTACCCTTGAAACACATCTACTGGGTTTTTTTTTTAAGCAAACTTATTTCAGATTGTGCAGTCTACTGCTGCTCTAATTTCCTTATTAGGTAAATAAAAAGAAAAAAGTGGAAAAATTAGCACATAGCGGCTCTAAAAATGCAAGTAGAATCTGTATATTTGTTTTCTAGGCCAATGGAAGAGTCAATGTCACACTAAACAGCAAATCAAAGAACTTTTAAATGACAAAAAAATCATCTCAAAATTGTTTAGAGTGATAAGGTATCTCATGCAATACATAGACACAACAAAAAATTAGTTGTACAGAAGGCCAAAAATTACATGAACAGCTCCCACTGTTAACAATTACATATCTGTCCTTTATGCCTTGTTCTAATAAAGTAAAATGACACTAACTTATAATCAGCTTTAACATGAAAATACAGATCGATGACCTGCCAAAAAATGACATCCGGTGATGATGGCAAACTGTATGTTACATGTATGGAGCACTAAAAAGTTTGTATAGCTGTCTCTCTGCCACTCACTCTTGCCCTGAGTATGGAGTGTGCAATCATCAGAGAGCAGGTGTGATGGGAGCCCAGTTGAACAGGGAGGAGCAGCTAGTGTCCTGCCAGATACTCAGCTGGAGTAATATAGAGCAGCACGCACAGAGCCATTTCAGATGTTGTTATGGAAAATTGGAAATTTTCTTAGAGCTGCCTTTCCCTCCCTGTGCATTCCCTCCCTGCACGTTCCATCTGCATCAAGCGTAAATTGTAAAAGTCAGTGGGATTACACATGTACTTAAATTTAAGGAAGATCACACCTTAAAAAACAGATTTAGAGTCTGATTCTACAAATACTTTAGCAGTCCTAATGGACTGCTCTTGTGAGTAAAGGTACTCATGTGCATTAAGGATGTTAAATTGTGGTTAACTGACTAGTCGAGTAGTTGATGGAATTTCCATTGACTAGTCGATAGGCACTTCCGCATTCCTCCTTTGAAATGTACAAGAGCCCCCGGTTTCAAAGGAGGAATACAGAACTCCACGTACAGCCCAGGGCCAGCAGGAAGTCCCGCTGACTCCTGGCTGTACATAGGTGCCTGCTCTGAAATGTACAAGAGTCCCCAGTGGGGGCTCTTGTGCATTTCAAAGCCATGGAGCCCAGGGTCAGCGGGGAACTCTGAGTTCCCCAGGTTCCACGCAGCATTTCAGCAGCGCTGTGGAGCCTAGGATCAGCTGTGTGGCGGCTGTCCTTTTGAAACGCTGCCTCAGTGTTTCAAAGAGGCAGCGCCGTGAAGCCCGGGGTCAGCTGGGGAGTCCCCCGCTGACTCCAGACTTCGCTGAAATGCGGCAGGAAGCCCAGGATCAGCTGGGGAGTCTCCAGCTGATGCCAGGTTCTGGAGAAAAGCTGCTCAGAACCTGGGATTAGCTGGGGACTCCCCAGCTGACCCTGGGCTCCATGGCACTTCGGTGTTTTAAAGGGGCAGCGCCGCCACACAGCTGAGCCATGGATCAGTGCAGCAGTTGCCCCTTTGAAACACCGCCGTGGGGTTTCAAAGCAGCAGTGCTGCACAGCTGATCCCCGGCTCAACTATGCAGCGCTGCCGCTTTGAAATACTCTTTCCCCCCTTTGCTGCCTCTAAGGGGGAGAGGGGGAGGAATCAACTAGTCAACAGGCTATCCGATAAACAAATGCTTATCAGATAGTCAACGTCCTTAATGTGCATAAGTGTTTACAAGCTCTGGCTTGTTAAAAGGACACCAAAGACATTAACTTTAAAAATATATACTTTCAGTGGTTATGAATTCAGAACCTTTAGACATTACAAAGGAATTGAGTTTTTAGGAGGAATTTGAATTAAAAAAGTAGCTTAGCTTTGTCAACCACTATTTGACAATCTTTCCAAATAAATCTACAGATCTCATCTGCAGTCTCGATTAAACTCTTATAATATATTTTAAAGCCATAACTTATGAGATTAGGATGCAAAGAGCAATCTAACACAGAAAACAAAACAGAACAATGAAAAAAATCGTTTAATTGAAGAAAAGCTCCAGAACTTTTAAGAAGTCTATAAAAGACTTATCTAATGCCAGAGCATGATGATAATTCCGTGCAGGCTCTAAAATTATGCACTTACAGCTAAGTTGAGAAGGAAATTTTTAGAAGGCACCTATTGGGCTTTTCAAAAGAACCGAGGCTCTTCAACCTTTATTTCCTTTTGAACACTGACTCTTCTAAATATTTTACAACACATAGCACTTATTCATCAGACAGGAGGATAAGCAAACAGCCTTTTCCAAGGCTAACATCAGTTTTGTTCTATGGCTATCCAGGATCAATAAACTTACTCTAGCAAGCAATTCCCCCATACCTCAATCTTCCAATTATCTAAGTTCTTTCATGGCAGATATCATTATGGTGTCTAAGCTAGCACAGTTTCCTCAACATCTTCCCTTCATGGAAAAACCTATCCTCCCCAAAGAAGTGAGAAACATGTAGATATTCACAAGTCTAGGACTCCCACTCATCCCCCCCCCAGGCCTAAACAACCGCAAGAGGGAAAGAGAGTAAAATGTATGCAGGAGTGGTATATGCGTCATTATTTTCCACTATTTAGCACACAAAGAAAATATACAATGGAGCATCAATGAAAAGCAAATGAACACTGAAGAATAAACTTACAAATATCTCATTAAAATGAGAAATTACTCCTGCCATCTAAATAATGAAAGTTAATTGACTTGGTGTACAACACAGAAATCTGGTACTAAGTACCTATGCCTGGTCTACACTGGGGGAATGTAGGTTGAACTTACCCATGTTAGGTCAATTTTTTAAATGAGTCCACACCACCAAGCCTATTCTGTCGACTTTAAGTGCTGTTAAAGTAGATTTCAGTACTCCTGCTTTTCACGAAAAGTATTGTTAAATTCCACCTTAGGGTAGTGCAGATGCAGTGCTGTGAAAGTCAACGTTCTTGGCCTCCAGGAGGTGCACCACTGTGACCACTCTGGCCAGGCCTTTCAACTCTACTGCTCTCCAAGTGCACAGGAAAACCATTGGGAAAATTTGAATTTCATTTCCTATGGGGCCAGCCTGGTGAGCAGACCTCAGAGTAGGCAGCACACCTGACCATGAGTGCATAGGGTTACAAACGAGACTAGCAGCTATGTGGGGAAAGGAATCTGTACTTGCAGAAGTACAAAGTATTTAATAATAAAGCAGATTTTTGGAAGATTTTCAATGAAACATGCAGAGAGACTGTGCAGTGAGGTCAGACAGAAGACAAGGTTTCATCAGACTCTTAAAATCCTAACAGCTGCTCGTGCAGATTTTTCATTTGTTTTTTTAATTTCTTAGTTTTTAACTTCCCTTGTCAAATCATCCATAAACACTAGTCCTAATTGCAGATTATTTGTATGCATGCAAAGTTTCATCTGTCAAAATTTTGTGGTTCTGCTGTTCTCCTGTCTAAAAAAGTAATGGAAAAATAGTTTCCTGGTAAGCAAAATGCTTACTTAGGTATCTTAAAATTTTCACTAAGAAAAATGTACCTGTGGTCTGAGACTAAGCATGGAAAGTGTCAGCCCAAATGAAATAGCTTTTTTAGAAATCTTTGAGCGCCTGAAAATTAGGGATGTTAAATCCCGGTTAATCAGTTAACTGATTAAACATTAGCCTTGCCTAGTGTTTAACCAGTTAACCTATTAAAGCGAGATCCCAGGCTGGGTACAATTCCAGCTAGGCTGGAGAATCCCCCATCCCCATGCTGGAGTTGGGGCTGCCACTGGCTCCCAGTTCCCGCTGGAGCAGCCCCTGTCCACGGTAGGTCTGGCAGGAGCAGCTCCTGCTTCCAGGGCACCTGGGCCCATCACAAAGAGGGGCTGCTTCGGACAAGAGCAGCCTCCATCCACAGTAGGCCCCCTGCGGGGCTGGAGCAGCCCTTGCCTGTGGCACACAGGAAGTTGCTCCAGGCCCACCCACCCATTACCGGTTAACCAGAACAGGTAAGCATTACTTGTTTAAGGTGATGCTTACTGGTTAACAGGGTAACTGGTTAACCTTTCATATCCCTACTGAAAACAGGAGATTATAAGAGAAATCATTTGCAACTTTTGCTTCCAGAGAAAAATTGTTATAGAAAAAGGATTAGAAATACGTATTGGAGTCCTAAAGATCCTCTAGCTGCCATATTCATATGTTGTATGGTAATTATGATTGATCTGTCTATATTTGTTTACGAACTTTCTTTGTGTGAAGTATTTCTATCCAAAGAACAGAGAGAATGCAAAGACAGCAGGAATATCGGAACTGTTTGCCCACCTACTGAAACACATTTTTTACAATCTGCAATTCAACTGTTTCCTTTAATCCAGGAAGAGCTAATAGAAGTGTGACAATCTCCTCATGCCTGTAGAAAAGGGACATAATGTTCTATGATGATACGAAGGAATATAAATCAACCCTGTATGATACATAAGTTCTTGGCTGTTAAGGTCACACCTGCTCACCTGATGTCATCAATCCTTCAGTTAACAAAGATAGTGCTCAACTAGGGATGTTAATTATGGTTAAAATGTTAATCAGTTAAACACTAGGTTTAATCAGTTAACCTTGGGCCACCCCTCCCCACTTGTAGCGTTGTGGGTCCACCCACCACGCTGCGGGCTGCTCTGGCCTACCACACCATGGGTGAATGGGCTGCTCCGGCCTGCTATATCGCATTGTGGGTAGAAGTGCTACTCCAGCCCAGCTGGGCCACCTGCTAACCCTTTATATCTGTATTCTGAATGATGTGGCCCCAATCCAGCAACTTCCACTAGGTAGACAGACTGCTGTACCCACATCTTGTAACTGCAGAATTGGCGTGTGAGTCATTTAAAAATGGTTTGGAATGTTTAAAATTCCTGTCAAATCTCAGTATCACAGATCTAGAAGTTTTTAGGGCAAAAACAGGAACTCTAGAATTCTTATAAATATCATTAAATCTGGTGTTACAGAGGTAAGTGCCCATCTTTGGCAAATATTTATCACTAAAAAGATTTAAATATTAACCCAGATATTTGTTTTCACTCAGGAGACACTATAGAACATACAACATAGAATCACAGAATACTAGAACTGGCAGGGATCTTGACAGGTCATCGAGTCCAGTCCTCTGCCCTCATAGTAGGAGCAAGCACCATCTTTATCTAACCTGCTCTTAAATATCTCCAGTGATGGATATTCCACAACCACCCTAGGCAATTTATTCCAGTGTTTAACCAACGTGTCAGTTAGAAAGTTTTTCCTAATGTCCAACCTAAACCTCCCTTTATCATCAAAGATCAAGGAGAACAATTTTTCTCCCTCTTCCTTGTAACACCCTTTTAGGTACTTGAAAACTGCTTTAATGTTCCCTCTCAGTCTTCTCTTTTCTAAACCCAGTTCTTTCAGTCTTCCTTCGTAGGTCATGATGTCTAGATATTTAATCTTTTTTGTTGCTCTTCTCTAGACCTTCTCCAGTTTCTCCACCTCTTTCTTGAAATGTGGTGCCTAGAATGAGAGACAGTACTCCAATTGAGGCAGAGTAGAGCAGAAGAATTACTTCTCGTGTCTCTCATAACACCCTATTAATGCATCACAGAATGATGTTTGGGGTGTTTTGTTTTTTTGTTGGGTTTTTTTTTTGCAACAGTGTCACACTGTTCACCCAGATTTAGCTTGTGGTCTAGTATGACCCCTAGACGATCCTTTTCTGCAGTACTCCTTCCTAGACAGTCACTTCCCATTTTGTATGTGTGAAACTGACTGTTCCTTTCTAAGTGGAATATTTTGCATTTGTCCTTAAAAAAACTTCATCCTATTTACTTCAGACCATTTCTCCACTTTGTCCAGATCATTTTCAATTATGGCCCTATCCTCTAAAGCAGTTGTAACCCCTCCCAGCTTGGTATCGTCTCCAAACTTTGTAACTGTACTCTCTATGCCATTATCTAAGTTGGGGGGACGGGAGCAAGAGAGCCTCTGTGGGCCAGATCTGGCCCGCTAAGCATGTTGAACCAGCCTGCGGACGCTCTGCTGCTCCCCCTCCTCCAGACCAATCAGGGCCTGGGAATGGGGGAACATGCAAAGTCTCCTCCCCTACCAGGGGTGTGCGGTGTTTAGAGTGAACAGCTAGTTGATCAGCTGGTGGTTCACTCTAAGCGCCTCATGCCCCTTGCAAGGCGGGAGCATGGAGCAAGAGACTGCGCGCTTCCCCACTCCCAGGCCCTGATTGTTCTGAAAGCTGGCAGTTCTCTCCAGGGGAGAACGGGGTGGGGGCAAAGACTTCATCAGTTTCCCCACCCCCAGGCCAATCAGGGTCGGTGGCATAGAAGCGTCCTGGCTCTGCCCCTTCCATCTAAGGCACTACCCCTTCTGGAGCAGCCCAGGGCCACTTAAAAAACTGTTAAAAAATCTCACTTGTTATGCCATTCCAGCATGATGGTGAATCATTAATAACGACTCTCTTGAGAATGATTATCCAGCCAGTTATGCACTTACTTTATAGTAGCCCCATCTAGGTTGTATTTCCCTAGTTTATTGATAAGAAGGTCATGTGACACCATACAAAATGCTTTATTAAAGTGTAGGTATATCACATCCACGGCTTCCCCCTTATCCACAAGACTTGTTATCCTATCAAAGAAAGCTATCAGATTGGTTTGACATGATTTGTCCTTTACAAATCCATGCTGACTGTTACCTATCACTTTATTATCTTCCAGGTGTTTGCAGATGAATTCCTTAAATTATTTGTTCCATTATCCTTCCTGGCACAGAAGTTAAGCTGACTGGTCAGTAATTTCTTGGGTTGTTCTCATTTCCCTTTTTATAGATCATTAACATGAACATACTATATTGTTAGCATTAGTTCAGATGTTCTCCTGAGGATAAGGATTGCACTGAGCTTACATTCAAGACTGACTCAAAGCTGCAGCCTAATTAGATGATGAAATTAAAATGGTCCTCCAAATACTCCACAATACTTTTATAACCAACCAACCAAAAAACAAAACAAAAAAACTCACTGGTAAGCTGTATATTTATGGAAATTCTAAGTGATCGTTAATCTTTAGGATGATTTATAATTTTATTTACTTAGAATTATATGACAGAATAATAAACAGGACACTGACATTTTCAGACAACACATTTCAATCCATACGAACAGCTGGGTGAGTCAGAACCTCACTGCAGCAGGACTCGAGTATTACTGAAGACCATTTTAGATGAATGTTTGAATAAGATGATGAAGTATATAACCACTGTAAATGTATTTGATAGTACAGTTTTGGAGACAGAATCTCTGGCAAAGTCAAAGAGGAAAAATAATACAATCCCATTAAAAAATCCTACATATTTATGACTTTAAAAAACAGAAACTTAAAAACCTCACCATCGAGGACAAAACTGGATAAATGCAGAGCACTTTACTCAGGAAGAAACAATTAAGTCCACAAATAAAAAAAATGGGACATGGCCTAGAATGGATACTGCAGAAAAGGATCTGGGGGTTACAGAGGATCACCAACTTACTATGAGTCAACAATATAATTTTGTTGCAAAAAAAGCTAGCATCATTCTGGGATGTATTACAGGAGTTCTGTCAGCCAAATATGAGAAGTAAATCTTCTACTCTAGTCAGCACTGATAATTGTGGCCAGTTCTAGGACAAATTGGAGAACATCTGGATAATAACAAAAACGATTAAGGTCTAGAAAGAATGACCTATCAGGCAATTTAAAAAAAAAGGGGGGGAGGTTGTTTAGTTTGGAGAAGAGAAAACTGAGGGGAGACACGATAACACCCTTCAAATTAGGAATGTGATAGTGTACACATGTAAACAGCTGACAAATTTTCAGTGGTTATATATTTACATTTGGGGGTGAGGAGGCAGCAGCAGGGAAGAGAGAACAGGCAGCTCCGCAGGAGCCAGCGTTCACTGGGAGCCAGCTTAAAAGCACTGACTCCTGCCTGCTTCCCCCTCCCCTGCAGCTCCATTCTTCACGACTCAGTTTTCTCCTTTTAGGGTCTCCCCGTGCTAGGGATGTTAAAATGTGTTTATTTTGGTAAATGTGTACAGCTGAAATTTTCAGTGGATTCATGTTTACACACGGGGAAGGCCAGTTCCATGTGTGTACCAGCTCCCGTGGAGCCATTTCCCCACTCCCGCTGCTGCCTCTGTATCAGAGGCATCAGTGCGGGGAAGGGAGTGGCTCTGTGGACCTCAGTATATAGGGAAGCCGGCTTAAAAGCTGGCTCATCACACGCACCAGCTCCCGTTGAACTGCCTTCGTTAGTGTCTAAACATGTAAGCACTGAAAATTTCAGGAGTTATATTTATCAAATTAAATGCATTTTAACATTCCTACTTCAAATATGTAAATGTTTGCTATAAAAAAGGAAGGTGATAAATTGTTCTCCTTATTCACTGAGAACAGGGCAAGAAGTAATGGGCTTAAATATCAGCAAGGGAGACTGAGTTTAGACATTAAGAAAAATTTCCTAACTGTAAAGGCAATTAAGCACTGGAACAAATTACACAAGGGAGGTTATGGAATCTGTCACTGGAGATTTTTAAGAACATGTTGGACAAACACTTGACAGGGTAGTCATTTTTTTTACTAGGGTCCACATTTCTTGGTCAAGATATAATCAAGGTCCAGACTCCAGAGAAACATTTTTCACACCACAAGTGCCCCTGTTCAATGAACATATACAATGCTGTGAAATACATCCAGGGCTTATACCGACTATAAATATGAGAGAGTCAGTCTGTTTGTTCAAGAACTCCTCCTAAACAGAAAGAGTTAGGACCACCAAATTTGGTATGCCGCTTCCCCTTATCATAACTTACAACAAGGTAAGGATTTTGTTGTGCCAGGAAAATGGGATGTGCCTGGAATGGGATTGCTTCACATAAAATCAAACAGAAAAGAGAAGAATCAACAGACAGGTGAAGGAAGCTGGCTGGAGGTACCTCCTACCCCTTCCTCCCCCCGGCTGGGACAGTCCCAATCCTGAGCCTCCCCCTATCCTGAGGTGGCCTTTCAAGAGGAGAGGGGGGAGCTGAAGCTCATCCCCACCAATTCATACAGGGACACTGCTGGCTGTTCCGCTAGATCAAGGAGCAAGGGGAAAGTGCACAATTTGCTGCATTCTTCACTCTGGTAGGGAAGTGCAAGGGGCAAATGAACTACTACTCCGGCTAGGGTTGTCCTCTCTCCCCTGAGCAGCCTGCATACTGAACTCTTCATCCCAAGCTCCACCCCAGAACAATGATTCATATGAAGCATGGACAGATTAATTTTAATTTCTAAAAACCAAAAATTGAACTAAGGACCTGAGGAAATCTTCTAGTTCTTTATATATATTTTTGCATTACATTAAAAATAAAATCAAAACATTGTATTAAGGATGTTAAATAGTGACTAATTGAATAGTCGATGCATTGTGCATCAGCTATTCGATTAGTTGATAGGGCGCCTCTGCCTTTGAAATGGAGCAACAGCCCCAGGGGCTATAGCTCCACTTCAAAGGCGAAAGCGCCGTGTGAAGCCCAGGAGCAGCTAGGGATTCCCCTGCTGACCCCAGGCTCCATGTGGCGCTGCCGCTTTGAAATGCCACGTGCAGCCGGGGGACACCCCAGCTGGTCCTGTGCTGCACGTGGCATTTCAAAGCAGCAATGCTGCACGGAGCCTGGGGCCTGGCCCCAGGCTTCAAGCGGTGCTGATGCTTTGAAGTACCCCCTCCTCGCCCCCCCCCTTTGTTGCCTCTGTCTGACAGAGGCAGCAAGAGAGAGAAGCGACTAGTCAACTAGCATGTCGACTATCTGATTATCATTTGCTTATTGCATATTCGACTAGTCTTTCACATCCCTACATTGTATAACCTAAAAATAACCTCCAGGAAAGGTATAATTTATTGGAGACTTTGAGAAAGTACCTTAGAAAAAATGGAAAACAGGTGCAAATATTAGCATTAAAAACACTCGCAGAAAATTGTTTTAAGTTTTAAGAGTTTTATCAAATACATTATAATATAGGGATATTTGCATATAAATAAACAAATTCAAAACTTCTCAGCCTTCTGTGGTTCATGTAATATAAGTATCAGAGTTTACAAGAAAATAACGTTTAGTGCACATGAACTCTTTATCTTTAACGATTCAAGTCTTTCCAATAATATACATCCTCCTACACGTGTATTAGGCAAAAGAATAATGGATAATTTCTGTGAAATACTGTTAGAACTGTAGTATCACTAAGAAAATTTAATTTTAGATAGCAACAGAGATTTAAAATAAAATATGTGAATAAGTACTCGCCATCAGTGGGAAAAGTGACATGTCCTCTGCTGGACAAGTATCTTGAAGTTTGGAGTGAGTTCAATCAAGGCAAGACAGAGCAATTGCCCAGACGATTATCAGTCAGAACAGAGTGATTTTTTGATTTAAGGCTGTTCATTGTTCAGAATGCTGACTAACACACATATCAAGCCACACATAATCAAAATGTTAAATGCTGCCCTTTTCAAGTGTGCATATGTCCAGCACAAGAATTGCCCAGAAAGCTTCAGATGTAGCTTCAATGTGCTGCGTCTTAAGCGCTTCATCCACTTATAAATCAGTACACTCCAGCTGTAGTTTTACTTTTTCAACATCTAGCAAAGGAGACTTTTGCTTGATTACACGAAGTACTATTTGCTTGTACAGACTGAACCACTATAGTCCAGTACTCTCTGGGTCCAGCAACATCTGTGATCCAGCATGATTTTAGTTAGCTGGATGTCCACTTAATATAGGTGTGGGCAAGTTTCCCACAGTCCCTTAAAGTTTGTTGACAGCCACCAGTCCTGGCTCTCAATGTTCTGTGCTATTCTTTAGCTCTAATTTACCCCTACATGTCTTCTAAGAACCCAACAAGCAGTGGAAGTGTTGGTAATACCGCTAAGTGTAAGTATAGTTTGTATGCTTTATCTACTTATTTCTTTGTGCCAATACAGTAAAATTATGTAACAACACTAACACTTTGTTATGACGAGAACTGATAAGCCTTGTTCAGGCATAGGCTTATATAGGATGTATCAGTACAGTCATACATTATTAAACAGCACTGCAAGTACTGTCCCTTTATTTGCCTCAACAAAATAAAAATAAAAAAAGACCAGCGCTCTACACAATACTGACCTTCTATGGCTCAGCAAAGTCTCTGTTTTGGCACCCAAGGGTGTCAGACTAGAGAGTTTCAACTTGTACCACAAATAGATTCCTTACAGATAGGAAGGTTTATTTAACATTTTCAATTTCTTGGAACCTCTGCTGGAATTTTGAAGAAGCCTGTCCAGAGATGATGCCATCAGATACATTTTTCTGGAAGCTTGGCAACACTGGGAAATGTAGCATCCTCCCGGTTTCCAGTTCAGTTTTGAAGAGACTCAGTTTGTTTTCAAATGAGGTGTCACTACTGTGGGGATCCATTAAATTATCTAAACTTAAAACTACAGGGGTAAAATGTAAGTGGCCTGTTAAATCAACAAGTAAGGCCAGGATGCTCATGCTTGTGGCATCCCTCAAAAATACATGTAGTCTTCTGCTGTTTGCCTTAGACTGTTGTGTAAATATTTTTGCGCGTGAACTCTAAATTTCCCATAGCCTTCTTACTACTTGCCCTCTGCTCAGCCAGCAGATGTCATTATGAACCAAAAGGTCATTGTAATTTGCAGATATTTCTGAAAGAAAGCTTCTGAACTGTTTGTGTTGCAGTGATGACTCAGATTGGAAGCAGAGGACAAGCTTAATCACCACTGATATTACATCAGTGTACACATTACTAAGCTTTGCACAAAGTATGGTTTGGTGGATTACACGTTGGGGAAATCAAATTGGGGTTCAGATCTCGCACACATTTCACAAGCTATCAGGGTACGTCTACACTTGCACCCTCTTTCGAGAGAGGGATGCAGCTGAGCAAAATTGCAAATGAAGCGTGGATTTGAATTTCCGGCGCTTCATTTGCATAATTGCACACTGCCGCTATTTTGAAAAGCCCTATTTCGAAATAACAAACGCTGTGTAGATGCGGTTATTTCAGGAGAAAACCCTTCTTTCAAAATTACCCTTACTCCTTATAAAATGAGGTTTAAGGTTTATTTTGAAAGAAAGGTTTTCTTTCGAAATAACCACGTCTAGACAGCGTTTCTTTTTTTGAAATAGGGTATTTCGAAATAGCGCCCAGACACGATTTATGCAAATGAAGCACGGGAAATTCAAATCTGCACTTCATTTGCAATTTCGCTTGTCTTCATTTGCAACCCTCTCTCGAAAGAGTGTGCAAGTGTAGACATACCCTCAGTGAGTATAATCATGGCACAAGTACAAACGGTTGTAATTGGCACAATCTGAGTCACATCAGAACCTACATTAGACAAAACGGAATTAAACAAATCCTCACCAATTGTATAACTGTTATGGGGTGTAAGGGACAACTCCTCCCCAAATCTTTCACCATCAAAAAATCAGAAATACAGTGTTAGCTGCACTGTGTCCCTGATTTCACAAGGTTTGTCCACAGACGTGGAAAGTGTTCCAATTTTCATTTTTTCACACAACTGCTTGAAAACGTCCCATGCCATCATTTCAACACGCCTAACAGCTGTTGTGTCTGAGAATGGCAGTTGTCTGAAGGAGTCAACAATGTCTGTCTGCTCTGTAAAAAGGGTTTCAGCTGCAATAACCATACAATGCTTAATAATACCCACATCTGTAAAAGGTTTTTTTCTGTTTTGCTATTACTTAGACACACTTCACACTGCACTCTTCAATGAATCAACCTTGTCAGACCTTGAATATTTGTGGTCAAAATCCACGTGCTTCATTTCATAATGATGTTCCCATTGTTAACAATAGCCACAATCTCTGTACAAATTAAACATACTAGTCGACCCATCAGTCCATTAGTCTTTAAATGAATGTTTGTGTGTCAACTTTGTTTTTTTCTGACATTTTTAAGCAGTGCCGTTAACTGTTAAAAGCGCTGGAGCTGGAACTACTTTGGCTCACCCTTGCTCTCCTGCAGTTCTTGGGGCTCTTTATCACTCTGAAGCCCCAAGTCCCTGCACAGATGAATGGGTGCAGGAAGGAAGAGGGAGAGGCACAAGGGAAGAGCAGAGCTGCACAAGTCACTGTAGCCCTTCCTCTCTCCTGGTGGAGTGGTGAAACTGACAAACAAGCTGATGGGCTCCCACATAGCTGCCTTTCAGCCCCACTCCCCATTCAGAAAGCTGAGAAACCCATGTGACCCCTCCCCCCTTCCTGGCAGAGGCAAGAAGCCCAGGCAGCTGTTTCCCATTCCTGGTGAAAAGTGGGGAGGCGAGAAGCCCGGGGAAGCTGGGCTCCTAGCAGGGAGCTGCACAGAGCCATGGCTCTCAGCCCCCTACACTGGGCTCTTCAGTCAGTGGAAGCGCTCTTAGAGAGGATGCACAGAAGGAGGGTAGTATGTACATCTGCCACCACAGTAATTATGCTATGGCTATAAGTCAACTTAACACAGGTCAACTGAAGTTTGTAGTGTAGACAGATCCTTAGTCTTGCCATAGTTCATAGGATTGGACTAGATGACTTACTGAGGTCACTTCCAGTCTGACATTTCTATGTTTCTGTGATTTTACTTAAATCTGTGAGGCCCAAATCCTGCAATGCACTCTCTGTGCAATGCACGCTCTGAAGGCAGTGGAACTCCCCACAGGAGCAGGGATCCCCGTGTATGGAGCTCAGTGCAGAATGAGGATGTTAGTCACTTTCTTTTTAACTTTTTCTTAAAAAGAAGAGAGAGAGCTGCAAACATTATTTGTTATATTGGTTTCTTAGCTCTTTATTCTTTGTCAGCAAGATCTGAGAGTGCTGCAGACAGGGAGGGTTTTTTTAGGCCTGCTGGAGTTAGGGCCTTGCATTGCTCAATAATGACCTCTGAGGCAGATTAAAGGACTGCTCTGAAACCCTCTGGAGGGAATCGTGTTCAGAATATAAATGTGTAGGTCTCATTCAAGAACGAGGGACATGGCTAACAAGAGATGGGATGAAAGACTGATCATCAAGGATCCTGCAGGGATGCAATGTTCTGTGATAACTGGATGTGCAGTAAGCTCTAGCTACCTATTCAAAGGCATTTGCCCTTCTGATAAGCAATTTGTTTTTCTTCTAGAATTTACTGAATTCCCTCCAGAAGTTCGTCTGGGCTTTCAGTCCCATGACCTACCTCTTTAACCATACTTCCACTGTACAGTGAGTTCTAAATCCAGAAATTATTGCCTGCTTGCTAAAAACCAATGGGACCATTCATATAAGCAAAGTTATTAGAAAAGTATAGAAATATAGAGCTGGACAGGACCACTCAAAGGTGTGTGACTCAGTTTTTAAAAGATGTGAATTCTACAATCTCGCTTGAAAGTCCATTATTCCCATGGCTAGCTATCTTTAGAGTTGGAAATTCTTTTTCCTCATATTCCAAATCTCTCTTGCTGCAGATAAAACCTATTGCTTTTTGTCCTACTGCTAGTGGTGCATGAGGTGTTGACCTCCCACAAAGAGCAAATCACTGCCCAGGTAGCTGGAGAAGGAGACAGAGAGCAGGGATTTAAGTAGAACAGGCTCAGCTGAGTAGAAACAGGTGGGGCTTATATAAGCCAGGAAGACCTGAAAGGAAGGAGTCTTCAGTCACTTCCTGAGAGAAGCAAGTAGCTTAAAATTATTTCCTAGGCAGAGGTAGTGTGGCTTGGCAAGCCCAGAGAAGAGCAAGAGCCAGAGTGGTAGGCAAGGCTCAGGGAAAAAGCAGTAAGGTACGGAGTAGGTCAAACCTTGGCTACAATAAAGGACTACTAAGTGGGAACCTGGAGTAGACAATAGGCCCAGGTGTCCCCCTTCTACCCCTCTGCCACTGATGAAGTGGCACTAGTGGGGCAGTGAGCAGGAGGTCTACCTGAGCCTCTTTGTCAAGGACTTTGATTTGCCAAAAAAAAAAAGAGTATGTATGGTGATCCAGCTGGAGCACCCAGTCACGAAAAGGAGGCTGCAGTTCCCAGATTGAGAGGAGTCTACAGGGCAGGAGAGTGATGAGAGAGGCACCACCAGGGGAGGATGCCTTGCCTAGCTGGAGTGAATCCCCACAACAGCCAGTAAGTGATGCTGCCAGCAGTTAGTGGATTCCAACAGGTAAAAACAAAGAACAATTAATTACTGTTCTCTTTATAACAGTGTTAAAAATGTAGCTGTGTTAGTCTGGTCTAGCTGAAACAAAAAACAGGACTATTTAGCACTTTCAAGACTAACAAGATGGTTTATTAGGTGATGAGCTTTCATGGGCCAGACCCACTTCCTCAGATCAAATAGTATATATGGTTGTGACAATTTTCTTCCGCTATTTGATCTGAGGAAGTGGGTCTGGCCCATGAAAGCTCATCACCTAATAAACCATCTTGTTAGTCTTTAGAGTCCTGTATTCTCTTAATTGAGTTGAAGACTAACACTTAGCACTTTTCTTTCTCCAAACTAAGTTTAATGAGTTTAACCTTTCCTCATGTCAGGTTTTCTATCTTTTTATTTTTTCCCCTCCTCTAGACCCTTCTGAATTTCTCTAGATCTTTCTTAAGATGTGGCATCCAAAACTAAACATTAGTCCAGCTGAGGCCTTGATTAGATGCAAGTGTCCCACAGCAAAGCTCTATCTGCATGAGTGGATCCTCACTGTTTCGGCACTTGCGTCGTCTGGTCCCCTATCCTATGACCCTTTGTGCTCAGATGCTCTGGAATTATTTCCCTCTCAGTTGTGGAGGAACTTTGTATCCTCCAGGAAGAATGGTGGGAAGGACACTTCTGGTCATAGGCAAAAATCACCCTCCTCAAAATGGACAGGTTCCAGCCAAAGTAAAACCAGAGCTTGGGTTCTCTCTGATATCCCCAGATGGGTAAGCTATCCAATAATTAAAGAATTTCCATCCGATATTTTCTGTGCGGATGATAGAGAGGCTTGGGCTAAAACCTAGGTAAGAACCAAGGGCCTGCTTTAATTTACTTCAGACTCCTAGGAGATGCCTCTGTGCTGCTCCAAAACTCAGAGCAGCACATAAATCTAGTTCTTTGAAAATTACTTTGTGTCCTTGGCCCCACCCCTCACATGGCCTCTACAGCAGGAACTGACACACACTTTTAAGGTGGTTTATGGCAGTCCTACCCAGTGCCTCTGTCAGTTGTAGGGCTTTCAACTGATGGAGTGGCATAAAAAACTTATAGTTAGGGGAAGAATTCCTCCTATGCACTTTAATTATTTAATATTTTTTTCCAACTTCTGTTCGCAGTGATAAATGGTGCATTCAAAAAGTAGAAGTTGTCATATATTACAACAGAGAGATTGTAAGTCAAAATTTGAGTAAAAAGATGGATTCTTATCTAGTTTGGGCCACACACTGTCAGTCATAACTACTCTTGACATTTGAGGTCTGATGAATCTGTGGGGAAAAGACCAAAATGCTTTTGTTTCAGCAGGCATAAGTCAATACAGTATTGTTTCATTTTGTGATCCATTTACTTCCAGCAGCTAAATATGAGAATAAAAAAATTATATTGGTGTGGTCTTCAATTGTATTTGTTTATAAAAACATCCACTGAAAGTGGGTAGAGGTAATATTAATTAATGCAGTCAAATAGTGATCCATAAAATAAAATGAATGATCAGGAAAGATGGAAAAATCTGTTAATAGTGTAATCTAGAACCTGCCCTCTGCATCCAACTGACAACACAGTTTTCAATCACCACACCCTGCAATTTCTAGGCATGCAGGCACAGTTAGCAAAACTACTCTATCTGGGGAAACAGTCTTGGTTATGATAATCCTATGGCCCATTGAGGAGAATGGGGGCTGCTTATGCAAAACACTCACAAACCTAGATTGCCATTCATTGCCCTGTAACTCAGCCTAGAATCCTAGTGAAAACTTTCTGAATGTTTACATTAGTATTTACAACTTAGTTAGCATGAGTTAATTGGCAATTGTTTTACACTTTAAAATAAAAGACCACAAACTCTAATCTCCCCTCAGTATTGACAGCATTGTCTCTTAAACAATGATACAGTTTACCCCTTTTTTTGAATTGATAAGCTACCTGTTACAAATGCAATCTATATGTTTGTCTATACCTACAAGGGTTTGCATCAGTGGTTCTAACTGGGTAAATACCCGCTTTAAAAAAGTCTTCAGTCTTGCTAACTGCTTATCAGGAAAGGAATAAGAGATTATGTGCTCTGGTTTTCATGAAAGTGATCTCAGCACTGAATGAACAGGAGCTGGTTTTATTGTTGTTTCTATTATTGGGAGCTGAAGATATAGGGTCTAGTTTTTCCATTACTTTGTGCAGTCATCTGTGCAAAGTGAGTGCAAACTCAACCTCAACATATGAGACAATAAGGTAACTGACACAGATGAGATGGAATATTCACCAAAGAGGTGATTGCTGAAATCTGTTTATAAACAGAGCTGATTAAACTTCCTATTAAAACAACAGGTTAAAAACATCCCAGCTGCTAGGTAATATGCATATAATGAAGTAAGTTATAAAAATCAGGATAGAGCCAAATGAGTATGTAAGATGCATGGCAGTAAAGAATCAAACATATCAATAAAATGCTTCCATAAACCCTTCATTTATAGTTGCATGCGCTTTGCTATCAGTCCTGCAGCGGTGAGGAGGAAGAAGGGCTATTTTACCAGGTTGGCATTGTTCTGTTCCAGTTAAATTCGTAATAAATTTGAGGCTGAGAGGAAAAAAATCCCCGATGCTTTACTATAAGAGGATTCCATTTGCATATAAAAATCAATGTTTTTTATTCCATAGTTACTTTAAATAAATGTATTTGTTTATTGGGAGATTCTTGTCCTGAATTTGCTCAAGGTCATTCGCCATTGCTACTGGAATTCATGCAAAGGAAAGAGTAATCTTAGGGATTTAAAATCCTGTTTAATTGGTTAGTCAGTTAAACAATGTTTAACCAATTAACTGATTAAAGGAGGATGGGGATGGGGGGTGCTCCAGCCCAATCCTGCTGCAGCAAGCAGTGCTCCCAGTGCAAGCAATGCTCACCGTGACAGGAGCTGCTCTGAGTGGCTGGAGCAGCCCCTGTCTGTGATGGGCCTAGTCCCACCGAAGTAGCCCCTGTCCATGGTGGGCCCCAAGAGGCTAGAGCAAGCCAAGAGGCTGAAGCAGCTCCATGCTTGCAGCAGGCAGGGAGCTGCTCCAGCCCCCGTCCGTTAACCAGAACTGCTAAGCATCACCTGTCTAGTGTATTGCTTACCAGTTAACTTTTCACACCTCTAAATCAAATTAGAAAAACCATGAGGCTAATACCTTGCTATTGAGGGATGTGATGGAAGAGTCTTAACATTAGCAAGTCTTCTGCCTCAAGTCCTATGATTCTGTAGAAAGCCCTGATGAGCAGCACAGGAGCCCAGAGACCTTTCTTTGTTACAGTTGTCAGATGAAAAATAAACACTGAAAGTGACAATGAAGTTCACACTTTCAAATATCACCATAATACATTAATATCTCTGTACATATACCTGTCTGAGAAGACCTTTCTTAGCCAAAGGAAGCATCTTAGACAAAGACTGGTAAGCTGGAATAGTTGTATGTTATTCATTCCACTGGACAGAGCTTTAAAAACCCCTTTTACTACATCTTGTATTTTGGAAGAAGAGGTTAAAAAGGATTTTTATTTTAATCTGTAGGCTTTATGATAAGAATCTACAGCAAAATAACATAGGAGACAATAAGGTAACTGACACAGATGAGATGGAATATTCATCAAAAGAGGTCATTGCTGTAATTTGTTTATAAACAAGAGCTGATTAAACATCAGTGATTCCTGTTAAAAACATCCCAGCTGCTAGGTAATATGCATACAACAAAATAAGTATAACAATCAGCCGACCACCTAAAATATGAAAGTACGGGAGAATCGTAGTATGAAAATAGGCCTGATTCCATGGTGGTGCTGATTCCTTAATAGCCAGAGCATCCACAACCTTCAGTAACTACAGTGGAAGATGAGGATCTCTGGTAGCACTCTAGGTGGTGCTCATAAATCCTAAAGCTGCTAAACAAGAGTGAGTGCATGTCTGGAAACGAGTTTTTCAAGCTGGTTCATTACATCTCAAATATCATAAATATTGTGGACTCGATTCCACTATTTTGTATTTTGAGTAGTCAGTTACACCCCCTGCAATGTGCTTATAAAAAACTACCATTCTGAGTTGGTTAATGTTTTCACCATTTTTGCACTCACTTTACATGAATTTAAATAATTAAGTAGGAACAATGAAAGTGAAGTGGAATCAGACCCATGATTTTTACTCAGTTAGAAGCAGCAATAGGTTTTGAACCAACTATGAGTTAACAGCCATTTATCAGTTCATAAATGCTGAAATATTTTTCAAATAACCAAAGTAGAGTTTTTGGGGGTGGGTGTACCTTTATGACAGCTTAATGAACAGAAAGCAATTTTTAGTTGAGGGCTTTCTGCTCTTTCAAATATGACAAAATAAACATTTTTAAATTGATCTGGCTTCAGAGCATTAAAGTGTTGCAATGTAGAAGTTTTTAAATTATGAAAGCATAAGTAAAACTTTCATTTGACACAGATTTTTATTCCAAAAGAGAGGTGAGAAATGTCTCTGCATCAAAAGAAGTTTGGATTTTATTATTTTATTAATTGGGTGTTGAATACTAGAGCTCTTCTATTTCAAATCAGTTGGACCCCTCTTGTTTGACAGTCTTACATAATCCTCCGATGGTTCTAGATCAGTGGTCACCAGCCAGTAGATCGAGATCTACTAGTACATCCTGGAGCCTCTGACAGGTGATCCTGACTGATTTGGTCAGGAGACTATCAAGTGCCGGCACTTCAGTGACCCTCGGCCCCCACTGCCGTGCTTCTCCTGACCCCTGCTTTGGAGCTGTCCCCCAGGAGCCTCCTGCTTGCTCTGCAGAGTAGAGGAGGCAGAAGAGAAGGCTGCTGATGTCAGGGTGTCCCCCTCCCTGTACCCCATCTCCACAGAGTAGAGACATGACAGGGCTTGGGATAGGAGTAGCTGCCAGAAAGCTCCCTCCATGTCTGAACATACTCAGCCTACTTAAAGGGGCAACGTGAATCTTTGTCATTCTTCCAGAAGCACCTGGCATGTCCCTGCAGCCCTTGTGGGAGGCAGGGAATGGAATCTCCACACGCTGTCCTTGCCTGCCAGCATCACTCCCACAGCTCCCATGGCCGTGGTTCCTTGTTCTGGGCCAAGGGAAGATGTGAGGGTGGTGCCTGTAGAAGGGGGACAGCGCACAAAGCCACCTGCCTCTCCCCTCAGGAGTCACTACATGACATGCCAGCGACTTTCAGGAGTGGCCCAAGGCCGGGGGGGCAGAGCCTGCCTTGACCCTACTGCGCCACTGCCCAGGAAGTGCCTGAGGTAAACAGTGCCCAGCTGGAACCCGCATCCTGAACCCCTGCCCTGAGCCCTTTCTGCACCCAAACTCTCACTCAGAATCTGCACCCTGAATCTCCTCTTGCACCCCAACCTTCTGCCCCAGGATCCACCCAGAGCCCCTTCCACACTCAAAATCCCTTGGCCCAAGACCAGAGGCTGCACTCTAGCCCCTTCCCCAGACTGTGAAGGTGAGTGATGGAGGAAGTAGATGATGGAGCTGGGAGGAGTGTTGGAGAAGCGGTAGGGGCCTTGGAGAAGGGGCAACAAAGTAGGGGGGGCAAAAATATTAGGTTTGAGGAACATCCTGGATTGCACTTCAATTAAAAAAGTGACCTTGTGCTTTAAAAGTTTGGAAACCACTGTCCTAGATCATGCAGATGGAAGCACAGAAAGGCTACAATGTTTCTACCAGCAAATGTCAGGGTAACTATTGGATTTAGTGGTGTTGTATTGATGTAAATAACCAAGTAGAATGTGGTCCAATAACTATAGTCCTGATCTAACAAAGGGTTAGTATTGAAAGGCCACCCACATTGAACTCTTTGACCTGATCCTGTACAGAACTGTAACATTCCTTTGCTGTGATATGAAAACAGAACTTCAGCCATCAAAAACATATCGGCTGCGTCTAGACTGGCCAGTTTTTGCGGAAAATCAGCCGCTTTTCTGCA
>JANRFK010001234.1:21357712-21369393 GCA_030068395.1 Apalone spinifera | reverse complement strand
TTCCGTTAAAAGTATTTCCGCAAAATCATGCCAGTCTAGACGTAGCCATCCTGTGTGTGTCTGTGCAAAATAAATATGGCTGAATAAAATTCCATTTGCTTCTTGACATGGGAAACTAGCCGAAGAGAACTTTAAATAATTCCAGGTGAAGACAATCCACAGCTAATGAACTGTCAGCTAGGTTAATGGATCCCATTGCATGTGGTCGATATTATAGAATACTAGAACTGGAAAGGACTTCAAGAGGTTATCAAGTGTAGCCCCTACCATCATGAAGACCATCATCTAGATCATTCCTGACAGATATCTGTCTAACCTGCTCTTAAATATCTCCAGTGATGGAGATTCCACAATCTCCCTAGGCAATTTATTTCAGTGCTTAACCACCCTGACAATTAGGAAGTTTTTTCTAATGTCCAACCTAAACTTTCCTTGCTGCAATTTAAACCTATTGCTTCTTGTCCTATCATTAGCGATTAAGGAGAATCATTTTTCTCTCTCCTCCTTGTAACACCTTTTTAGATAATTGAAAGCTCTTATTATGTCCCCTCTTAATCTTCTCTTTTCCCAACTAAACAAACCCAATTATTCAGTCTTCCCTCATAGGCCATGTTTTCTAGACCTTTAATCATTGTTGTTGCTCTTCTCTGGACCAATTTCTCAACACCTTTCTTGAAATGTGCCCAGAACTAGATACAGTACTCCAGTTGAGACCTAATCAGCACAGAGTAGAGGTGAAGAATGACTTCTCATGTCTTACTCACAACACTCCTGTTAATGCATCACAGAATCACGCTGGCTTTAGGGATGTTAAATTTTGATTAATCAGCTAAACAAATAGTTGATGGAATTTCCACTGACTACTCAATTCGTGTATAAGGGTGGGGTGGGGTGTTTGCTATCCCCGCTGTGCCTCTGCCTTTTAAATGTAGTAAGAGCTGCCCACAGCTTTCACTACATTTAAAAGGCAGAGGCGCAGCAGGGAACCCGGGGTGAGCGGGAACTGCTTCAGTCCCCACTTGCGCTGTTTCCTCCACTGCACCTATGCTTCTGCTCCGCCTCCCCCCGCTGCCTGTCATACAGAGGCAGCAAGCAGGGGGAAGCAACTAGTCGAGTAGCAACTCAACTACCCGATAAGCCTAGGCTTATCGGGCAGTTGACTAGTCACTTACATCCCTAGTCTGCTTTTTTGGAACAGTGTCACACTGCTGATTCATATTTAGCTTGTGGTCCACTATGACCCTTAGATCCCTTCCTGCAGTTCTCCTTCCTTGATAGTCACTTCCCATTTTGTATGGGTGAAACAGGCAGGAAAATATCCTGGTTGACATGGAAGGAGGTTCTGACCTTGAACAGGCAGATGTGATTATTTTTACGTTTAATTTATGCATCAGTTAATGCCTAACTATACGCTTTAACATAAAGTAATAACATTTTAATTACTGCATTGTTTACATACAGTGAAGTTATACAATATAAAGTAATACCAGCATTATCTTGTTACTGTCAACAAACTTCAGTTATAGAAGCTATTACAGCTCACAGCAAAGAGAAAATGAAAAATTTTAAACAAAGTGTTGTATTGTTTCCAGGAAACAGCTGTTCGGAAGACACTGATTCTCATCAAATATTAAAGATTAAGAGGTATTTCTAAATTAATTTACCCACTTTAATGTCTAAATTTAATTTTTAGAGAAAAAAATCTGATATCCTCCTTCACTTACAGATGATCACCATAGATTTAAATATTAATAATATTTTAGGCAAAATTGTTTAAAATTCAGTTGATTGTATATTTGTCACTTTTAAATTTTAAAACCATTCCTTCAAGTCAGTTTCTTTCCCATAACTGCCAAGATATAGATTCAGGCCTTAAAGGGGACACCAAACACAGGTTTTGGTCATGGATCCAGCAAAGCAACTGATTACATGCGTAACCACACAAAAATCATTATTCAAATATTTAAAGTAAAGTAACTGCCATGGTAATTTGCTGGATGCAAGAGCTTTGCTAGTTCATTAATCTTCCAGTTCATTTACCAGTAACATTGAAAAGTGCTGTGCACATATACACCTATATAGACACATACATACATATATATATAAAAATACCGTTGTTAATCTGAGATCCCACTCAGATTTTATTTTTAAGCACTCCCATTATTTAAGAGGCATCTCTAAAAACAACATACAATTCTGAGAGACCAAAACCCCTCTCTGAATGCCTTTCCATTTCTAAATCAGGAGTGCAAAAAACAACTACCTAACACTTTGTTTCCAGGTTATGTCCAAAACCAAAGGAGGCCTGGTTTTTCCAATTCTGCTTCAGATGTGGTCAAAATCTTAAAAGAATGGCTGCTTTTTCAAGATTTCTGCCATGAATGTAAAAAACTCATAAAAATAACTTACAAAATCAAATTTGGTACCAAATCTTTTGCCTAGTCATTAAATATGTAACTCCAATCCCATTTTACACCTAATCTGAACAAAGACTTTTCAGCACACCTGTGATTTAAAGACACATTTGTTATAGGTCCTTTTTAAGAGAACACATTTTGAGAAACCATATTAAAAATAACATAGGTCAAATAGCAAGCAGTGTATTTCAGAGAAGCTGCCAAAAATAATCAATTTATGAAACATACAGTTGATAATAGTCTTCAAGAAATTAACCAGTTCTCTATGTACAGAGATTTTTTTTAGATAGATTACCATTTCTGACCTTGGAAATCTTGGCAATTTTACCTTATGTGGTCCCTAAAATGTTGTCTTTGAATTAATGCAAGCTGTCTAGCATTTGATGTATCAGAGTATGCTAGAACAACTGTACAACTCACATCCATAAAACATATATTAATATAATATATATATATTAACAGGCCTATTTAATTGCAATTATATTAAAAAAAACAGACCACCTCTTGTTAGCTAGGGCATTTGTCTATCCAACCATCTGTTTCATATTGGGCATGTGTGCTGAAATGAAATTTATGACCAAAATGTAAAATTAAAGGAGAATTTTTTTCAATGCTTCTGAGCATACTTTTTCTCCCTTCGTTGCCAAAAAGTGAATTGGGATTCTTACTCTTCCATTGCAGAGGGGACTTCTGTTGCCTTGGGAAAGACAGACAAGAATATCACATAACTTTGGGGATGAAAATATATTTTAGTTAAGTGGATAAAATCACTCTTTGCTCTCCTCAAAGTCTCCTGCCTTCTGAGCTTTAGCTATTTGCATTCTTTAGATATGTATTACTGGAAATACTGTGTGTAGCATTGCAGCCTGGAGAGAGGTCCCTGAAACCTTGTGGGAATATGTGACCTTACTACTATCAGACATCAAAAAATTATCCACAGAGACATAAAGATGGATACTGAAACACTGACTCTAGAAAATATTATATTTCTTCCTTCTTATGCCATACAAAATAAAGGAAAGGTCACTGTGTGTATATTAAGAATTTGACACAATGCCACCTTTTGCCTTTTATGGGATATTTTATAACAATCCAAATTTTTTCTATGTTAAATCAGTTTATTCTTGGATAGGACAAATTACTATAAACCATACCGTTCTATATATTTTTAAGCAAAACTTCCCATTGACCTCTGTGGAACTTCAGGCATTTTTGTGGGGGGAGGGTGATTGGTTTGACTTTTTTTTTAAATGTCATATTATGACTAATCTTAATCTGACACAATTTTCTGTATTGTACTGTTTCTGATTAGTTTCCTTCACTTGTCAAATGATACATTTAATAATAATACGCTGCTGATGGTCAAAATTGGCCCAGGGTCCAAACTTTCATCATTGTGACCAACAATTTTCCACGGTTCTGAGCTACATCTTGGAAGGAATTATGATTGCATACAA
Organism: Apalone spinifera; assembly: GCA_030068395.1. Lineage (NCBI taxonomy): Eukaryota > Metazoa > Chordata > Testudines > Trionychidae > Apalone > Apalone spinifera. Next base: position 21,365,519 of record JANRFK010001234.1, on the reverse strand, counting down.
AATGCTTCCTCAATAAAACACAATTTAAGACCCTATTCCTGCAACTAATTCAGTCAAAATCCCTGTTACTTCAATGGAAGTGGGGTGAAGAGGGAGAGTGTCCATGCAGGTCTGTGATGTGGCATCAATTGTAGCACTGGGACCTAGTTCTGCATAGTTTCTTTCAAACAAAATATATCCTCACGTTCTTGCCTGATATATTAGCATGTTAGGTTAATCCAAGGAGAGGAGGGAAAAGTGAAACACGATTTAATAAGGGTTGGAGATGAGTTCTGGTTTTGCTCACAAAATGAAATTAAATTGTTTAAAATCAGAAAATTTTGAAACACTAGTTTTTTAAAACTGGAAAAGAAAATCATGTGAAAATCAAGAAGAGAGTATAGTAAAATATAGGAGTCAGATTTTTAAGGGTTAAAGGCAGAATGAGAAATGGGGAAAGTCACCCACAGGAATGGGGAAGAGAAGCCCATTGTGAGGAATGAAAGAGATGGTAGACTTTCTAGGGGAAGAGTGTAGGAAACATCTGTGGGGAAGGGAGGTTGAAAGATTGCTAAGAGGAGGTGGAACATGGGGAGAACCTAAAAGGAGAAAACTAAATAATGAGGAATGAACTGGAGAGAGATATGAAGCAACAAAAGAAACAAGAATGGAGGGAAGAGAGTTAATAGCAAGAGGAAAAAGTAGATAACAGGAAATGGAGCTGAGTGAAAAAGCAAGGCAATTAATTCTAGCTTATATTTATTTTGCTGTTTTTGTTTTTGACTAACCTAACTGTTAAGAGATGGCAAAATTTGCAATTTCCTGCTTTGGAATTCAACTGTATCTGTCGCAGAATCTGTCCTTAAGGTACCATGTAATTCTACAGGTTCAAAGAGAAGTACAGTTTTCAGCCTTATGGAGGGCAGTTGAAGTAGTTTCACTGTGGCGGACAACAGAATGGTGGAGAGGAAAAAGTGTTGTCTCCAACCTGTATGTGAAGTATAAGATGTTAAAAGGGGAGGGGATCTCTTTATGGAATGGGAGAAAGAAAAGTATTTTGATGTAGCTGATTATTCTCACAGATACTCTAGGTGTAGATCAGTGATCTCCAACTTTTTTAACCACAAGATCACTTTTTTAATTTAAGTGAAATGTAAGATCTACCTCAAATCCAAATACCTTTTCCCCCCACTTCCTTCCCCCCTTCCTCCCATTCTTTGAGGCCCTGCCCCAGCGCCACCCATTCTCGGAGGCATCACTCTGCTCACTCAATCTCCCTTCCTTCCCCATCCTCACTCACTTTCACCAGGCTGGGGTAGGGGTTTGGGGTGCAGGCTCTGGTCAATTATGGATCTCTGTCGTGCCATGCTCCTCCTCCCCCCCCCCACCTCCACACTGTCTCTAATAGAGGCAGCAGTGTGTGGGGTGGTGGAGTAGGCAGGGGAGGCTGCCACGAAGCAGCCTCTGCCCACAGTGAGCCTGGGCCTGCAGCAGGCAGAGGCTGCTCTGGCAACAGGCAGAGGCCACGGTGGCCCGGGGTGGCCACAGACAGAGGGTTTTCCATCCAGGCAGGCAGCCCAGCTCGTGCCAGGCCCAGGACCTACCCCTGCTGTGGCTCTGCATTTTAAATGTAGTAAAAGCCAGGTGGGCAGGCAGCCCAGCTCTTACTGCATTTAAAATGCAGAGCTGCAGCGGGGGTAGGTCCTGGACCCAATGCGAGCTGGGACTGTGCTGAACTGCTTTCCCTTATTGACTATCAACTACCTGATTAGCCAGTTAACAACATCTTAACAGCCCTAATTTTAATACTAATTTAAGAGCAAATCGCAATTCAACTTTAACTATAACAGTCACTTATGATGCCTCCAAAATAAATTATTAGTAATATAATTTGAGAGTTAGATGTTCAGATACTCCTTTTGCAGGTTCTTTGGTACCCACCCATTTCACTGCACAGATTTCAAACAGTAGAGTCTGCAAAGGGATGCATGTCTGAGACACTTGCAAGGTATGTTTACTGTCTGAATACCTTCCACATTTTTTCAGTTGGACTCCCATGGTGAAGTTGACAGTACATCCAGGCTTTGTCAACAGATGTTAGAAGTATCTTGAAATGGAAGTTCTGTGTCCATATCCAGACAACATGGATCCAAATTCAATTCGTTAACCAGGTAATAAGATCTTCCCAGTGTCTGCCAAACTTCTAATCTAGTTGAACCACAGCCATTTGTCTTAAAGATGTTTACAAGACCACCAGGATTTATGTAAAATAGTGACAGAAATGTAGCCGTGTTAGTCTGGTGTAGCTGAAACAAAAAACAGGACTGTGTAGCACTTAAAGACTAACAAGATGGTTTAATAGGTGATGCGGCGAGGGGTCCTGTGGCACCTTATAGACTAACCGAAGTGTTTGGAGCATAAGCTTTCGTGGGCAAAGACCCACTTCGTCAGATGCATGTAGTGGAAATTTCCAGAGGTAGGTATAAATATGCAGGCCAGAATCAGGCTGGAGATGGCAGGTGGTGATGAGCTTTCGTGGGCCAGACCCACTTCCTCAGATCAAATAGTGGAAGAAAAGGAAGTGGGTCTGGCTCACGAAAGCTCATCACCTATTAAACCATCTTGTTAGTCTTTAAAGTGCTACACAGTCCTGTTTTTTTTGTTTCAGGATTTATGAAAATCTTCAAAGTATCCTAAACCAGAGCTCATTGGCTCACAAATTCTAGAGATTATCTACAGGGTTTTGAAGCCTCCTTGAACCACAGCCACTTGTTTTACAGAACTTAAAAGTTCTAATGGGCAAATCTGTGGCTCTTGCAAATTTTTGTAAAATAGATCAACTCCATTTGGTCCAAAAGGAATACTCTGAAATTCAACTTTCCATAGAGCTTCATTTTTTTTTAAACTCTATCTTATCAAAAACAGTCCCGTGGAATAAAGCTCATACATAAACAGTGATTGAAACCAACCTAAAATGTCTAGAGTATGCTGTTTTAGAAAGAGGGCTTAACAGAAAAGCAACAGAACACCTAAAATGAAAAATGTCACTTTCAAAATCCCTTATCAGAAAAAATGCCTTTTCTGATACTCATGAGTTGTCCTAAAAAAGTTCTGATTTAGCTAGAGAACATGCATCAACATTTCAAGAGGAAGTACTTTTTTTGTAACATCCAGGAACCTAGAGGTTCCTAGATACCTTTACCATGGAAAACAAACTACTACCTAAAAGATAATGAATGCCTCCAAAGTTATAGATAGCAAGGGCTCTCACTTAAGGCATACCATGCAATTAGACTAGTCTACAATGAGAAGTGAGTCTTTCATCATCCATAAAACTGAGTGAGCATTTCCTGTCTCTGGTTAACCCACAAACTGATACAAGTAAAAACATTACATTTTCCCTAATAAAATATTTTTCTAAAATGAGATGTGACAAACACCAATGTATTTATTCTAATCAGAGGGCACCAACCAGCATAGAAGGCTATACTGTCATTTCCCAAAGCAAAGACCAGTTTGCAGCAAAAAAATCTTCTTTTGAATTTTTCAAACACTGACATAACTAGTTCTAGACTATGTAGATAAATCTATATATTTATTTTCAATACAATTTCCTGGAAGCTTGCAGTTGAGGACTTCTGAAAAAGCCAAAAATGTTAAATTAGTTCTGACTAGTCTTCCTAATGAACATTGCTCTGGTGTTAAAACCACTATATGTGTTTGTTATTATGTAAGAAAGAGGCCTAGTAGCTTTGTTTGTAACAGTAGGTTAAAAGCTTCATTCAAAAATTATGTCTCCTGAGAACAGAATACACAGAAATAATTTAAGAAGTCAGCAAGGAATGTATGTCTATTATAAAACTGAAATAAAAGCTTGGAGAAGAAAGGAGGGAACAAAAAAACAGATCAAATTTGAAGAAAACAAAGCAGCAATTATGAGAACAAACATGCTACCAAGAAGAGAAACAAAAAACCTGGGAGGGAGGAGTGCATTTAGGAGATGAACTAGGAAAAGCAGAGGAAATAAATGAATGAGTGTAATTATAAATAAGAGAGGGATTTGGAAACACCATAGAAAAAAAGTGAAGAAAATGAAGCAGAATAACTAAGACTTGAGGATTTTTAACTTCTAATTCTCAGAGTATTTGAGTCTAGCCTGGGAATCTTATTTACAAGTGAAAGGCTTACTATTATAGTTTTCAATCTTCCTTCAGTAAAGTTGATTGATTAGTGGTGAATTATGACCACTTCTCTAAACTATTAGGCTGCGTCTAGACTGGCAAGTTTTTCTGCAAAAGCAATTGCTTTTGCGGAAAAATTTGCCAGCTGTCTACACTGGCCGCTTGAATTTGCACAAGAACACTGACGATCTAATGTAAGATTGTCAGTGTTCTTGCGCAAATACTATGCTGCTCCCGTTTGGGAAAAAGCCCTCTTGCGCAAATGTATTTGCGCAAGAGGGCCAGTGTAGACAGCTCAGGACTGTTTTGCGCAAAAAAGCCCCGAGGGCGAAAATGGCGATTGGGGCTTTCTTGCGCAAAACTGCGTCTAGCTTGGCAATGTAAATCTCTAATCACTCAGGTTTTTCTTTGGATTGGATTAGAGTCAGTAACAAAAGGAGAACAGATTAAAGGGCTATACTTTAAATAAGCCAGCTATCTAGACAGAATTGATGTTTTAGGTGGATGTTTTTAAGAGGCACACAAACTATTGTTTTTAGTGCTGTAGAAAGACATAAAGAAAAGTGATTTTGCGCAAAAGCATCTGTGCCAATCTAGATGCTCTTTTGCGCAAATGCTTTTAGCGGAAAAACTTTTCCTTTAAAAGCACTTGTGGAAACTCATGCCAATCCAGACGTAGCCTTAATGTAAAATAACTGTTTTAGAGAAGGAGAAGATACTGATCATATTACCATCTGACAGTGGACAAACCCATGGAATTCAATCCAGGGCAGCTGCAGAAGAAGTTGGTTGATAAGATAACCCCCTTAGCTCTATTATGATTGCAGTACATTTTACTTTCCCAGTTTGGCAACACCCATTATCACCAGAGCAGTCTTCCATTCTCCCCTATAGCCTGCACAGTATTGAAAGGAGTAGCAAAAAGAACCTTTTCAGAATGGAAGATTATTTCAACTTACTTCCATCCTCCTGCCACTCTATGCAGCTTTTTTTGAAAAACAAATAAGTTAATCCCATTCAACCTTTCTTCACCAAAGTCACACTGCATTCAGCCTCTCCTGCTGAAACACACTTCCACTACTTCTAAAAGGTGAACAGAAGGAAGCATGCACAAAAGCAATCTCCTGAAAACGGGGACCATATCTTTGCCAAAGTGTGCCACCTACAATCCAGAGTTTGTACATGATAGCTCAACACCAGGCTGACAAATTCTGACACTCCCTGAGCATATTTAGCATCTTGTACATTTTGCAAGGAAACACGTAGATTGAATAATGAGTACAGACTCTGTAGGAAAGAACTGGGCCCTCAAATGGGCAATATAAATCTCTATTCACTCAGGTTTTTCTTTGGATTGGATTAGAGTCAGTAACAAAAGGAGAACAGATTAAAGGGCTATACTTTAAATAAGCCAGCTATCTAGACAGAATTGATGTTTTAGGTGGATGTTTTTAAGAGGCACACAAACTATTGTTTTGAGTGCTGTAGAAAGACATAAAGAAACTTAGATGCAGACTCCCCCTTAAATCTACAATCCATAAAGTTTAATCTGCAGGTAGAAATTAATATACATAATAAGAATGAATTGAACCCATCATCCAAAATGCCATATAATTTTATAGTAAAGTCTTTTAGGACACAGTCTCATTGCAAGATTAATAAAACAAAGTTATGTTGCAGGAAGTAAGATAAAGAGATGAATCTTTAAGCAGCTGGATACAAAATACCTTGCAACCTAGAGGTACTATTGTAAAAATGCACAAGTAATCTTCATTAGAAAAGGTACAGAAAACAACAGCCGTGAGTGTCATCCGAAGTGCTCAAAATGCTGTATTTCCAAGAAACAGTTTAAAAAATCTAGCAACATGCAAAGGGAATGTTTAAGACTAAAAATCAACCATTTTTAAAGTAATGTCTGAATTAATACTTTTAAATATAAATTCAAAGGACAAAAGCACAATTTGCAAAGGGCAAGTATGATAGGAAAAACTTCAATCCTACAGAAGCAAATCATTGCCAGAAGAATGATTACAGAGGAATAATTTGTTGGTGTCTCAGTGACAGGAAAGGCATTCTACCAGCAGAGCTCCCACAGCCTCACATGTTCATTTGAATCTCTTTAATGGCACAAATCTTTTGATTGGAATATGAATGTTTTCCAAGGCTTCCATTTTACATCATTAGTGGATAAATCTACTAATCCGATTCTGACCTGCTTATTAAGTGTAGAATATTCAGTATGTTAAATCATAAAACACTGAATTCTGCCACAAATACTTGATTCTTAAGTATGATTTACCAAGTTAATAGCAGCTTGAAGAAGATATTTTTAGTGTTGCAAAAATTCATCCTCGATACTTACTTTCTGAGGCTTTCCAACAGTTATGCAATGCACAAATAAAAGTAGGAGAGCACGCTGGACCTGAGCAGGGACAGCTACTATAATGATTAAGCTCACAAAATCAAGAGCCTCTAAACATTCAAAGTTGTCATGTTTGCTTTTAAAAAAAAACCAGAAAATAGCTATCTGGCTGTGTGGGAAGATTCTGTTTTGATTTCTATTGTGGTCACTGGCTCTTCAGAACAACAAGAGCTGCTACAGAGGAGGTTATAAATTGGCCACTGACCTAAATGGCAGAAGAATAAGGTCCAGATGTGTGCAGGGATGGGGAAAAATAAGAGCAGGGCATTCCTTGTATTAGTCAACAGTAACCTCTCTGGACAGGTCAGGTCTACACTAAAGGAGAACGTTGACCTAAGATACACAACTCCAGCTATATGACTAGGGTAGCTGGAGTTGACATACCTTAGATCCAGTTTCCGTGGAATTCCCACTGTGGGAGATTGTGTCTCGTCAACGCTCCTTAAGACCCTGTGGAATACCAGAGTCGATGGGGATGCCATCCGTGATTGATTTACATACTAGACCCCCTAAATTGAACCCGAGGAGATCGATTTACCGGGAAATCAACACTGCGGAAATACAGACAAGCATTGGACAATTAAGGAGCATCCTTGACAGACTCTGAATGGAAACCCTCCTAGTCGTCTTATCTCTGCTAATGTAATAATTTTGCAGTATGCTTTGGCTAGAAAAATTTCATGAGCAATCTATAAACTCACCCACCACTGGAATGGAACCTTCTGTAGAGTACAATGCAGCATTCATTCTGTACTAGCAGTTTGGTTATGACACTGGTCATTCCTACTTTTGTGATCAGTGTCCTTAAATATCCCCTAGTTAGTTGTCAAGGAGTTGTTCTTTCATCTCAACTAAATGGGAGACTTCTAGAACCCTATCACAATGTCCAGGCAGAAGTTCAGTACCTGCTTCTGAGGCTTTCTTCCTCCTAACACTTTATACAAGTGACAATCTTCACAACTGCCCTGAAAGGCAGGTAAGCATTATCCCCGTTTTACAGACAAGGAAACAAATATAGAAGTTGTTACTATCTATGGAAATCTTTGTTTAGTAAATGGCACAAAGATTTATATGGGCTCAAAAGAAACCAGTTACTCATCTAATGCAGCAGCAGAAGTAAGTATCAGATCTAGGATTATGACTTCAGGAATGGCTGACTTCTTAGTCTGCATTTAAACTCTTTGGCTACGTCTACATTGGCGCGCTTTTGCGCCAAAGCTATGCA
>JANRFK010001234.1:21330892-21357612 GCA_030068395.1 Apalone spinifera | reverse complement strand
CATTTGCATAGCTTTGGCGCAAAAGCGCGCCAATGTAGACGTAGCCTTTGAGTGCACTATCGTTGCCTCTATGGGAGAGGTGCTTTGACTTTAATTCCTGATGCAGCCTACTGAGGTATATTATAGTGTCCTCAGCACTCAAACCATTGGGCTGTACGAAAGCACTCCTTTCTAGCTCAGTGTGGGTTTGTTTTGGAGGTCTCCATTAGCCAATAAGATTTTGGAATTAATAGCCAGATACCATGACTGCAGTTCTTCACAAGACACGTGGTGATTTAAAAATCATGGGGCAGGGTAAAAATGAAGATCTTTGTGGTTCCATGCAGAAGAACACCAGAGGTAAGACTGGAACATAAAGTAGTCTATGTAATATATTATCCAGCTGTCTAGGACACAAACAGAAGAGGCAAAACTCAGTCTGTTGAATGAGCTATTTGACCACTTGCTCCAAATCGCCTTTTAATACTTAGAGAATTTGATTTCCACCTAAAAAATCTGTATTCAAAAACGGTAAGGCAACTTATATTTGAGTGCACTGCCTTTATTAAATTGACATTCAGCCTACCTAAGGGCAGCAGGACGGTTGAACTGGCAGTATCACTCGAGCCTGCAGAAACTTTGCACTGTCATTTCAGAACAGAAGGAAACCCGCTGATTTAAGTTCAGAAATAAGGTGCTGCGACTATCTTCAGCTTCCTGCTCTCTCACCCCCTATCCCTATCCCTGAAGTGAGCAAACGACGGAGCTCAGCCCAGGAAAAAAACACCCTGTAAACCCCCCGCTAGTCCAGCATGGAGCAAGTCGCTGCCTCCTGCAGGGACTGGTATGTTTTCACACGCCTGGTTCACCCCTAGGCTGGGTGGAGATGGCTCCCCACCCCAGTCCCCGCATTCCCTGCCGAGCATGCACCGCCCTTGCCAAAGCAAACTGCACCCTGAGCCTCCTCGGCCGCCAGAGGAAACACCAGAGCGGCTGAGGAAGTTGCATGAAGTCGTCTTCCTCCTCCTCCTCCCGCCGGCCCGCCACAGAGGGAGGGGGAGGAAGGGGCCGGCCTTGGGAGAAACAGGAGCAGTGCGACGGGGGAGAGGATGCAAAACAGGGAGCCGCACGGAAGCCAGGGAGCGGGGAAGGGGGATGGGAAGAGGAGCCGCGGACTTGCTTGGGCATCACGGGGCCCAGGCCCTCCCGCCTGCCCCGCGGCTCCCGGGTGCTGCAGCATAGGGCGCATAGGGCATAACTTTGGGGGGCGGGAAGGAAGGCGACTTACCCATGTTCCTGCCGGGAGGGGAGCCGCTCTCTGGGTCCTGCTAGGGGCAGCTGCAGCCTGCGCCTCTGTCCAGCGGCCGGGGAGGGACAGCGGGAGCAGCAGGGTCTTGGGGCGGGGCGGCTGAGGCAGCGAGCAGCCCCTGGGCAGGCGGAGGCAAGGGGGAGGCTGCGCGCGTTCCGGGGCCCGGCCAGCCCTGCCGCTGCTGTAGGGGACGGGAGGCGGAGAGTGAAGCGGGCGCAGCTCAGCGCAGCGAGTGTGTGTGTGTGTGTCTCGCTGCCTGTGTCGATTGGATTATGAGTCAGTGTAGTACATCCGGGCAAGGCCCTCCTCTGGAGACACCCGGCCCAGCGACACCCAGAGACCCGGGAGGAGGAGCTGCGGAGGCAGCAGCAGAGCTGCACGGTAGCAGCGCTAGCGAGGTGGCGGAAAAGTAGCCGCTTTGAGTGGGGTTCCTCCCCTCCGCGCGTGGCCTCTCCCCCTCGAGCTGTCTGCAGGGCGTGCGGAACAGCGGGCCCCTCCGTGCCCCTGCCCACCCGCGGGGCTGCTCTTGTTGATCCGGACGCCCTGGCTAGAAAGCCATAGGGTGCCGGAGGCTTTGCAGACAAACTCAGCTGTCCAGATCGATACGATGCCAAGGGCTTTGCAGCCCGCCCAGCCCAGGTCCTGTGCAGCCTTCCTCACCCCATAGCCTCCCGGAGCAGAATTAGAGCAGTTGTCATTTCGTATAAATGAGTGTTCTTGTTTCGTCGTTGTCTTATCATTTGCAGAACGTGCTAACAGACATGTTAAGGCAGCCAGAGAAAATCAGGGAAGGAGATTTACATTTTACATTTGGATATGCTATCCTCTGTCATGTTTAGAGCTTGCATTGTAGGAGGTAGCTATGCAGACATGCCCATCTAGCCAGGTAATTGCATTTGTTTTGTAAAGACCTATAAATTGGATTCATATTCCACCCCTGTAAACAGAGTCTGGTTAAATAATACTCCAGAGTATCGTTTAAAAAAAAAAGTTCTCCATCACCCATCTCCACATGAACTAGCACCGGCTAACACAACCTCTTTGTTGGGATTTTGCAGGATTTTGTGAAACTCTTTTGTAAAAAATGGCTAGTTTTCCACTGAAGACAAGGCCACAGTTGGAAACCAACCTAGTAAATGGACCTAAAGTGATTTTAACACATCTAGGTCTATGCTGGCAAGGAAAAGCATGTTCAACACATGCTGTCTGATCCCATTTTTCATTTTTAAAGTAATGATAGAAGAATAAATTATTTCCTCTTTAAAAATAGACTCTCAGCCACAAGAATGACACTCACAGCACTTCCATCCCTTTGATTCCTAAACCTCTGCTAATCAAAACATTCAAAAGAGGAATTTAATTGTTTCTTTAAAAAAATCTAAACAAAAACCATACTCCCAAGCAGATCCTAAAAAAGGAGATGACTCAGAGACATCATAAATTCTAATCAGGATTTCAGTATTGCTGTTGAATTTAAATGGAAGACATTCACATATTTCAGTGATGGGTAACAGTATAAAACCTTACTAGAAAATGTCCAAGATGTGCATAATACTTCACAGATACAAGATTTTATTAAAGTCTCCACCCACAGAATTTACAATCTAATTTGTACAGATATCACAAAAAAGAAAGCGCCTGGGGTTTTTTTGTTATTGTTTGTAATGTTTAGAATAAATTGACCTCTTCATAGTGGGGTTATGTTTGTTAGTTTTTAATATATAGAATAAATTGACCTCTTGATAGTGGGCTTTTTATTTGTTTTTGTTTTTAATGTTTATAGTAATTTGAACTCTATCATAGCTTTTTTTCTGTTAAAAAAACAGCAAAATTTTCTTCTCAATTAAAATGATACAATCCTGATGTCAGTGGGATTCATTACACCATTGTGAGCAAAAGGAAAAATTAAACTACAGTATCATTACTGTAGACTTACTTTTTTTTAAGCTGGAGGACAGAACTGTTTTTTGAGGAGTTGGAATCACTGCCTGAAACAGCTCTTTCATTTCCAGCTCTCTCATTTTCCCAGAGTCTTCTAGGAAAAAGATGTAAGTAAGACATGAGTTAAAGAAACAAAAAAGCCAACTTCTGCCTCCCAAAAGTACTTATTCAGCTATCTTCCTAGCTCATAAAGGAGAACAAACAGTACATTATTTTGTGTTTTGGATTTTGACTTTAAAATGTCAGACTCATCAAAAAGCTATGGGACAATTAAGAATGTTCACTGTTGCACAGCAGTCCTAAATCTTGCACAAATGTGAACTTGTTTTGCTGTGGCTGAGGTTTTCTGATGTGATTTGCTGTCATAAAGAAGTAGTAAACACTAAAAATGCTTATATCCAGAATGGGATCAGTAGATGGAACAATTTAAAGTAATCTTTAAATACTTTTACTTTTGCCTGTTAGCTGTGGGAGCGGAAAGTAGTGGTAAAGTTGTATCCCAAAAACCACACTGCGTGTCATATTGGATTTGAACAAAATGTCACACTTATGAAAAGGTAGATGGAGTGATTTTGAACAATAAGCAAGAACTTGATTTTCTCTCATTGCCTTTAATCAAAACAATTTACAAATAAAGATGCCCTTTACAAAAAAAGAAATTGGGGGGGGGGATAAAGTATCAGATCAGTTTTTAAGGTGAACTTTGTGGTCAAATGAATCAATGTCCCTTTCTAAAATGGAAGAAAGGCAAAATATATGACACATTTTCCTCAAATAGATAAAACCAAATGCTTTGTGAAGTCTGAACCATAAATATTAAATCTGAAATGTAAATTTTTCTAAACAAAAAAATATGTATAAAACATAGCATCTTCTCATAAAAGACTGCAAGCATGAAGTATTATTGAATTGGTGGTGGTGTTTTCCCCAGAATATCTGGTCTCTGTAAAACTGGATATGGGATGACAGAAAAATATTTACTCATAAGGACTTAATATTATGTCTGCAATTTTTCTTCTGGAACCATTATTTTTGTAGGTGAGCTTCACTGAGTACTTTATTTTTTCCAGTCTTCCACATTTACAGGCACCTTGCCAGAATAACTACCTAAAAATAGTAACACAAAATATGAATAATAGGTGCTTTGCAGGGCCAGTTCTACTTGTCTTAGTTGTATGTGTAGTTTAATTGGAAGTAGTGGGACAACTCATATGAATAAGTCAAGAAAAAAATAGGACCAGCAGTAACCTCACATTACAGCAGCAACTGCAAATTACCCCTGCGCAATACCAGTAGTGCTTCTATCTAGCATCTGTTCCACCCTCCTGATTGTTCCTTTTTATTAACAAATTACTTTATTGGTTACAGAAGATTGTGGGATACAGACCAATACAGTTTGAATTGTTGATTTAAATCATTGTAGCCTTATGATACTTTAGCAAAGCTTTTGATACGGTCTCCCACAATATTCTTGCCAGCAAGTTAAGGAAGTATGGATTGGATAAATGGATTGTAAGATGGATAAGAAGTTGGATAGACTGTCGGGCCCAATGGGTAGTGATCAACGGCTTGATGTCAGGATGGCAGTCGGTTTCAAGCGGAGTGCCCCAAGGATCGGTTCTAGGGACTGTTTTATTCAACATCTTTATTAATGACCTGGATGAGGGGATAGATTGCACCCTCAGCAAGTTTGCAGATGACACTAAACTAGGGGGAGAGGTAGATGCACTGGAGGGCAGGGATAGGGTCCATAGTGACCTAGACAGATTAGTGGATTGGGCCAAAAGAAATCTGATGAGGTTCAACAAGGACAAGCATAGAGTCCTGCACTTGGGACAGAAGAATTCCAAGCATTGTTACAGGCTGGGGACCAAATGGCTAAGTAGCAGTTCTGCAGAAAAGGACCTGGATAAGTGGATAAGAAGCTGGATACGAGTCAACAGTTTGCCCTTGTAGCCAAGAAGGTGAATGGGATATTAGGGTGCCTTAGGAGGAGCATTGCCAGCAGATCTAAAGAAGTGATTATTGTCCTTTATTCGGCTCTGGTGAGGCCACATCTGGAGCATTGCGTCCAGTTCTGGGCCTCCCACTATAGAAAGGATGTGGAAGTATTGGAGAGGGTTCAGCGGAGGGCAACCAAAATGATTAGGGGGCTGGAGCACATGACCTACAAGGAGAAGCTGAGGGATTTGGGTTTGTTTAGTCTGAAGAAGAGAAGAGTGAGGGGGGATTTAATAACAGCCTTCAACTTCCTGAAGGGAGGTTCCAAAGAGGATGGAGAGAGGCTGTTCTCAGTAGTCAGGGAAGGCAAAACAAGGAGCAAATGGTCTCTAGTTACAGTGGGGAAGTTCTAGGGTGCATATTAGGAAAAACTATTTCACTGGGGGATGGTGAAGGACTGGAATGGGTTACCTAAGGAGGTGGTAGAATCTCCATCCCTAGAGGTTTTTAAGTCCCAGCTTGACAGAGTCCTGGCTGGGATAATTTCGTTGGGATTGGTTCTGCTTTGGGCAGGGGACTGCAGTCGATGACCTCCCGAGGTCTCTTCCAGCCCTGGGATTCTTTGATTCACTAGAACCTGCTCCCGTTGAAGTAAATGCACTTTTGCTATTGACTTCACTGGGAATAGATACAGGTCTATGAGTACATCCAATTATGTTGATGTGTATTTATACATGATCAGGGGATAAGGAGAACGTATACCATCATCTTTTTAGTAAATTGTAGGAAAAAATCATTTTAAAAATTGCACATGCAATTCATGGGTTTTGTAATTTTTTTTTTCCTAGGGCTTTGAATCTGCACATTATTTAAATAGCAACTTGATATTTGTTTATCTGCAATTTGCATAATTTGACAGCTGATATAACACAGATATTCATAAATTATCCTAGAAGCAAAAGGTTCCTGTATTCTTCTGCTCCATCAATCTTCTCCAATTTTCAGATTTCTTCTAGAATATATCTTTCCTTCCTTGTCTTTGATTATTAATTTCTGTATCTTTCAGCAATATTTTTTTACTTGGACTTTGTAACTATATCCTAACTTTAAAGAGCCTCCGGCTCTCGTTATTTAAGAAGCTTTGTGGGATGCAGTTTGTATGAAAGACAAAATAATTGTGCATTGTATCCTATAATAGGTTAGCACTATGAAATATGATGTATTAAGATGACTGGGAAAGCCTGTGTGAATTTCATTAAAATTAATGAAATAGTCATGTCATTAAAGATAATTAAAAACAAGTAGAGTATTTGGGAGAACTGGGAAAGAGAAGCAATGTATTATGTTTTTATTGGGGCTAATGATAGATATTAGAAAGAACAATGTTATAGCCCATTGAATGTACCCCAATCAGTCATTTAATTCCTCAGTGAGGCGGAGGAATAATGCGAGAAATCCTTTGAAAGAGATCATAAGAACGACTGCCTGGTGCTCAGCAATGAAAACTTGTGTCTCCCAGAGAAAATACCATGAAAATTGCACTTTGAATTGCAGAATTATAGAACAAAGTTATGTAGCCAGCAATATACCTGTGTTCTCAACCAGTAAGGATGGTTTTAAGACCTGTATCAGAACTGTAAAAACTAGGTCACTGTGACCTTCTACTGCATATCACTTTATGAATTTTCTTTTTTATATACTGAATCAGCTTCAAAGGCTCAGCACATCTCCTCACCACTGGCTTAGCTTTCCTTTGAAAACCTGTAGCATGTGTTCTCTCATGCAGTGTGGCACAATTCAGACGAGCTGAGAAGTATGTTAGATGGAAAAGAACAGACATTGGATGCTGTTCCACTAGTGGCAAGAACACATTGGCTTTCAGGGTTATTTCTCTTAACAGTGAGAGCAGTTTACTCAACCCTGTTCAGATTATACACCCTTAACATTATTCTGATGTGACGGTTCTCAGCATTTCCAGGAAACAGCTTTGCTTTCTGGGATCTATAATTGAAGTTGAATATTGTCACCTAATTTTAGTCATGCACAATCATTGTGTTTTTTTAATACATTTTATTTGGCCAAGTTTAAGTTACTGAAATGCAAAAATAATTAGATTACTGTGTATGATCCAAAAAATACAAATGTATCACTGATAAATATGCATTTGGCTCATATAACAAATCTCTGCTTTGGAAATGCTTGAAGTGTGGCGTGAATACACACACATTCTACGTACCCTTACCAAACTGGGCCCACATAAATGACCTTTTGTGGCCCAACACCTGTCTTCCCCCAGTTCAAGGATAACTAGCAGTTCAAGGATCACTAGCCCTGGAGAGAGATGTCTATCTATCTCCAGGGCTACGTCTACATTGCATCCCTCTTGTGTAAAAGCCTATGCAAATGAAGTGCGGATTAGCATATTGCCACTTGATGGGGGTGTTTTTGCGCAAGAAGCTTTTACGTAAAAAGGAGCCATCTACACAGCTCCTTTTTGTGAAAAAAAAACCCTTTTGCGCAAGAGCCGTTCTTCCTGAAAAAATGTAGCTGTGTAGATGGCTCCTTTTTGCACAAAAGCCTCTTGCGCAAAAACGGACCCTAATTAATTGTGCAAATGAAGCATGGCAATATGCTAATCCTCACTTCTTTTGCATAGGCTTTTGTGGAAGAGGATGCAATGTACACATAGCCCAGGAGAGGTACAGGGCTAGGTACTGCAAGACTATTTGTTGTTGTTCAAGCATCTCCCATTGACTAATTTAGGCAGCTCCCTGCCTACCATATTTGTTTTGTGGATTGTAGTCTAAAGTGCTTATCTCTTCCCATTCATTGTATAGGAGCCTAAGTCAAGGTCTGTGGATTGTATTGTTCCTAGCTGCCCCAGGGCTGGAGCTGATTCCCACATTAGGAAGATGAGATAAAGGGCCTGTTAAAGGAAGGGAGCTGGGGTAGACTGGGGGAGCGAGCATTTCCCCTGAGTATAGGGTGGTGGGTTCAAGTCCTGCCCCTTCTCTTGCTCTCTAGACACCACAAGGTTTGGCATTGCAAGATCTGCATCCCTTGATAGCTCCATACGTTAGAGCCCAAATGAACTTTGGTAAAACAACTCATACTTGGTAGACCTGATAGTGAAATCAGTTGAAATGCAGGATAAGTATGTCACTAGATAAAGCCGGGGGGGGGGAAGAGAACTTAATACCTAGAATGGAAAGATTTGTGGCACCCAAAAAGCTTTCACAGATCTGGATGCACTGCCTTTTATTCCAGATGCATGGAATAGTATAATTTAATTTTGGGAAAATGCCAAACAGACAACATAGTTTTGGAAAACAAAATTCAAAGCAATAAACTGTAGCAAAACTATGAATAGAGTTAATAAGCATGACAAAGGATTTTAAGTTCGCAGGGTAGAAAAGTTATGAGTTAAAAGTAAAACTTTCTTTGAAATACCTTTTGAATGCTGTGTTTTATGCCTAGTTCTTTTAATCTGCTCTTCTTAAAACATGCTTAGAGATATTTGATTAGTATTAGGAAGTAACTTTGCTTGTAAGGATACTGTCAACATAAAAATCAGACTTTTAAAATTCTTTATGTTTGTAATACTCTGATATTATTAAAACCAGAGATTTAAAAAAATCAAATCCATTTATACGTCACTATTTTTTGTTGTTGATTTGCTTTTTGCGTTATAGTCAGTTCTGTATCACAGTTTAGGGAATCAACCACTTGTAGCTTGCAAGGTTCTGATATGTTTAACACAGTGGAATTTAACCACCATATCCAAGAATTATTAGAAACTCTAGCATAGTGTGTTTAGGATCAAAGTTGTTTTTTCTTCGTTTATTTGTTTTTTGCTTGTTCATCTTTTTGTTTGCTCATTCTAGGATATTATTACCTTTCTGACAGGTAATTTTCGAAGCTCGTAGCAAAGGGTTTTTATCTATTCCTTTGAGCTGCTACCTTTCTTAGAGGAAGACCTCAATTTTCATATTAGCTTCTGGACATGACAAGACTGGAGCTCCGCCTAGCTAGCAGCAGGAAGTTCCATAGCTGGGGTCCCTCAGCAAATAGCTTAAGTGCAGCTAATTGGCAAATGCAGAGTGGGACCCGAGGTGGCACTGCAGCCCTTTAATCTGAGAGAGACCCCCCCAAATCTGTTCTTCCCTCTCACAGCTTCTTCTCTTTCCCCCTCAGGCAGTTTTGGAGGTCAATTTAATTTGAACACAGGTAATATCTCTATTGCAAGTGTGTGCTGAGGAAGCAAGGGTGTCTGTGATTATCAGACCCATTTTATTTCAGTGACAGGGCAAAGGTATAGGTCATCTCTTATTTTATCAGAACCAATTAGTCCATGTATTACTAGACAATGAAAGAACTGAAATTTTACCCTTTTACAATGGGGGTGTTTGCACACCAGTCTGAAAGGGGTTAATGAGGCTGAGAAGGGGCCAATTAACCAGCTATGCTGCAGCTGAGGGGAATTAGATGGCTAAATTATCCTCTGAATGACCACTGCTTATCTGAGAAGGAACAGGCAGGGCTAGGGGAAAGCCAGGAAGTAGTCTGCAGTCATTTCCTGTGAGTAGGGAGGTATGTTTGAGGCTAGAGTTCAGTAGACTGTTCTAGATACTCCCTGGGAAAAGGGAGGTTGAGTGAATATGCCTGGGTGGGGGAATGAAAAGCTGTAGGCAGGAGAAACAGAATATTAGGGAAAGCAGACCACAGTTGTCAGGTATTGAATTTCTAGTTCTGAGTTCCCCTATTGGCCACTGGGGGAGTGGCACCAGAATGGTAGGAAAACTCTAGTGATCTGGCTGCAGTGCCAGGCCATGAAGACGAGTATTGAGAGCTGTAGAGAACAAGAAAGGGAGACAACAGGGTGCACAGTTAGTGCCAGAAGGGTGTGTCAGACTTAGATGGAGTTAATCCATAAGTGTGGCCACAAGGGGTGTCCCTACCTGTGAGTTGAGCACCCAGTCATACTGCTTTATACTGAGATGGAAGATCAGAAATAGGCTGCCTGAACTAGGAAAACTTGGATCTGTTTTTCAGCAACTGTATAGCTTTACCATTGCTATCAATGCTGATAGTCAGAATACAGGAGACATCTTTACTTCTGTGCCATGGAATGACTGAAATTTTTTACTATTGACTGATGAATAATGAACTTTTTGTAACTAATTGTTGAACAAATAATTATTCTGAGATTTGTATAAATGTTTCCAAATACTAGTAGGCCACTAAATCATAGGAATCATAGAATATTAGAACTGGAAGGGACCTCAAGAGGTCATCAAGTCCAGTTCCCAGCCCTTATGGCAGGACCAATCACTTTCTAGATCATCCCTGACAAATGTCTGTCTAACCTACTCTTAAATATTTCCAGTGATGGGAATTCCACAACCTCCCTAGGCAACGTATTCCAGTGTTGCACCACCCTGACAGGAAGTTTTTCCTAATGTCCAACCTAAACCTCCCTAGCTGCAATTTAAGCCCATTGCTTCTTGTCCTATCATCAGAGGTCAAGGAGAACCATTTTTCTCCCTCTGCCGTTTAACATCTTTTTAGATACTTGAAAACTGCTAGCATGTCTCCTCTCAGGCTTCTCTTTTCTAAACTAAACAAACCCAATTCTTTCAGTCTTCTCTAATAGGTCATATTTGTAAATAATTCACCCCCACAACTATCTAGTAATATGACATCACAAATCTTACTATAACAAGACAATTTATTATTGATATTGTTTAACCAGCTGATGATGTGTACTCAGTGACTGACTTTACTTTTCAAACTTTATGCTAATTTCTAGTTAACTTATGGCAGTACTAACTATGCATTTATCTGTACATCTTCCCCACCCCATGCATATTTTCAGTGAAGCTCTTCAGCCCCCTTGAGAACATGCAAGACGACTGTGCAGTTTCTCCCCAAGATTTAAAATGTCACTTCTTGCAATGATGATAGGTAGGGATGGGGATCACAACCACAGTAATTATCATCAGGCTTCTACATCTTGATCTTCAGGCAAAGGTGGTTGTTCTTAGGAGTGATTTCCCTTGGGGATGGGAAATCAGCAATGTGGGAATCAAAGCTTGCAGTGCTGACTCAGTGCAAGCTGAATATTTTTTGGCGTTGTGAAAAGTCTGGCATAAGGAAGCCTGTAATAGCAGTGCTGAACTTGCCCCCATAGTCATACCTTCTGTGGCACTGCAATAGCAGCACAAAGGTGGCCAAGCACAAATGCTAGAGGTTAGAGGGGAGAAAAGTGAGAAGACATATAACAAGACATTTTTAAAAACAAACTATAGCAAGGATTTTCAGAGTGAAAAAGTATTTTGTTTAGAATTAGAAATAAAGTCAAGTGCCCAGTTAGCAAGTGTTTCATTTTTAATGGCTTACGTTTGGTAAATGTTTCCAGTGACGATTTCCTGTGTGAAATGCAATGTTGTATCCACAGCTCCATGGAATATTTGCTGTTTTGCCTCTTGACAGGGGTAATATGTAAAACTCTCTCATTTGATGTTGCGCTTTTGAACATTTACACACGCACACAGATTCTTGTATGGTATTTTTTTATACTAACAACTAGAATTGAAAAAAGAGGAGTTGCATCCTGCAGTTATGTTGTTTCAAGGGAAATCTTATTCAATGCAGTGCCAGCTCTTTGTGAAGCTTGAGTTTACATTAAGCTGTTTGATAACTGAAAAATTGTCAGAGGTTTGCACTTTGAAGCAGAATAGTCTAGTGAGCAGAGCACAGGAATAAATATTAAAATTGCACGGTTTTCTTGCTAAGTTGGCTGGTAGCTTATGGTGCTTTGGGTAAATATGGTTTGTTTGTTTTACCTGTGTCTTTTTTTCCCAATGAGTGAAGTCAGAGAAATGCCTACCTCTCACAGATGGTGTAAGGTTTGATTATTTTGAATTCAGCCATATCCGTTAACCACAGTCCCATATAGGATGCTGACACAGAAGTGTGTCACTCCAGAGGATACATCAAAAGATATTGGAGCAGATTCTCTGAGAGCCTGGTGTCTAGCTCGGATGATGGTCTGAAAGTGGCTGTAGCCCCTTATGGCGGGTCACTGATCTTCAGGCTGCCAGGTACTTATCTGGTCCTGGGAAGCAACATAAAGAAGCATTACAGCAACATTCTGAAAGCAGCAGTTTCAGAAACTGGGTGTTGCCAGAGTGCAAGAGTGAGCCATCTAGCCATGCTCCTTTTTCCTTGTCCATCTCTCCTATATTGGGGATTGCAATAGAGATGTCGTAGAGCCAGTATAGATCTCTGCAGGACACCGCTAGTTACCGCTCTTCATTTTGAGAACTACCCATTTATTCCTACCCTTTGTTTCCTCTCTTTTAACCATGGATTTCCTACCAATCTATGAGAGGATCTCCTTCTTATCTTTTGTGATTCCATAGCCCTAAAAATTGAAATACCAGCAGCTGAAGCATACAGTGCTGATCCCTGCCAATTCCCTAGATGATTTAGATCCAAAGACTGCCTTAAAAATATGGCTTATTTTTATTCTAGAAGGCACTAATGTGGGGTCAATATTTTGGCCTAATGGAGTTCTTAATAACCCTTTGGGGACCAGTTTATCAGTCTAACCGGAGTTACACCAGCTTGTACTTCCCCACGTCCCATTCACTGGAATTTGGGGTGCTCCCAATATGTTGGAGGTGCTGGGGAACTCTAAATATATGACCTATTTAAAACAAGATCTCAGATGAGCTTCTCCCACAAATCCCCCAAAATCTTATCCAGCAATGTGCTTAGTTAACTTCAAGCACAGGAGTACCATTGAAGTTAAATCTAAAAGCCTGGGTTCAATGGAGTGAGGGGAGTCATGAATACAATTGAGCACAACAAAGGATTACGCCTCTGCTAAAAGTTGAATGCGTGTTTAAATGTTTTGCTGGACTCGGGCCCATGTATACACCTGTGTACTTATGGAAAAAATTGTATGTTCATGCTTATAACAGTAAAGTACCACTCAAGCTTTTAAAATTTGATCTAGGGCCAATACTTTTAGAACTATGTGTATATAACTGATTTGTGCAGTTCCTATAATTACATAGGAAACTGAGTTAACTATATGTCCAAATTACACATACCATAGTTCTGAAAGTCTGGGTCTAGATTTAGCAGCTGATAAAATGAAAAGGGACTGTCTAAAATCCATTCTTTATTGATCTGGATTGTAATTTAGGGATGAAATCATGACCTTGCTGTACCCAGCAAACTCTCCTGACTAAAAGTAGAGAGATAGATAGATACAGTATCATGAGCTTTCGTGGGCAAAACCACTTCCTCACATGAGTCGTCTGATGACTCATCTGAGGAAGTGAGTTTTGCCCACGAAATCTCATGATAGTACATATATATTTTTGTTAGTCCTGTGTCACCTTAGAGACTACTCTTTTTTTTTTTTTTTTTTTTTTAAATTTTAAGTTACAGACTAACATGGCTACACTCATGGGCAGTCAGTGCAGTGTGGACTGGGGGAGGCAGCCCTCCCAGGCCCACCTACAGTCCCGCCCCTTCTGCTGAGGCCCTGCTTCAACACCATGGGGAGGGCAGGAGGCGGGGAGCAACAGGGCAGGAGGAGGGTGTGCGGCCTGAACCTACCTGACCCAGAGCACCAGGGAGGGAGGAGTGCACATAGCCCCAGCCTCCCTGGTCTTGGAGCACAGGGGTGGGGAGTGTTGGAAGCACCAAAGAGGGAGGAGGGCACGTGGCTGCAGCTTCCTTGGCCCCAGAACACAGGAAGGGTGGGCACAGCAACACTTCATCTGAGTATGTCAACAGCAGGTGTTCTGGGGGTGGAGTGTGGGTGGGGCACTGTAACTTGAGACCATTGCTCCTTGTTCTGCCATCTGTCACAACTGAGAACAGCCTCTCTCCATCCTCTTTGGAACCCCCCTGCAGGAAGTTGAAGGCTGCTATCGGATCCCCCCTCACTCTTCGCTTCCATAGACTAAATAAGCCCAAATCCCTCCGCCTCTTCTCGTAGGTCATGTACTCCAGCCCCCTAATCATTTTGGTTGCTCTCCGCTGGACTCTCTACAATGCATCCACATTGTTTCTATACTGGGGGGGTCCCAGAACTGGATGCAGTACTCCAGATGTGGCCTCACCAGTGCCAAATAAAGGGGAATAATCACTTCTCTAGATTTGCTGGCAATGCCCCTCCTAATGCAACCTAATATTCCTTTCGCCTTCTTGGCTACAAGGGCAAACTGTTGATTCATATCCAGTTTCCCATCCACTGTAACTCTTAGGTCCTTTTCTGCTGAATTGCTACTTAGCCAGTCAGTCCCCAGCCTGTAACAATGCTTGGAATTCTTCCGTCCCAAGTGCAGGACTCTGCACTTGTCCTTGTTGAACCTTATCAGATTTCTTTTGGCCCATCCTCCAATTTGTCTAGGTCACTCTGGACCTTATCCCTACCCTCCAATGTATCTACCTCTCCCCCTAATTTAGTGTCATCCACAAACTTGCTGAGGATGCAATCCATTCCCACATACAGGTCATTAATAAAGATGTTGAACAAAACCGGTCCTAGAACTGACCCGTGAGGCATTCCGCTTGAAACCGACTGCCAACCAGACATCGAGCTGTTGATCACTACCTGTGGGGCCTGACAATCTAGCCAGCTTTCCATCCATCTTACAATCCATTTATCCGATCTATACTTCCTTAACTTGCTGGCAAGAATATTGTGGGAGACTGTATCAAAAGCTTTGCTAAAGTCAAGGTATATCACATCCACTGACTTCCCCATGTCCACAGAGCCAGTTATCTCATCACAGAAGCTAATCAGATTGGTCAGGCATGACTTGCCCGTGGTGACTCCATGTTGATTATTCCTGATCACTTTCCCCTCTTCCAAGTGCTTCAAAATGGATTCCTTGAGGATCCCCGCCATGATTTTTCCAGGGACTGAGGTAAGGCTGACTGGCCTGTAGTTCTCTGGATTGTCCTTCTTCCCTTTTTAAAAGATGGGCACTACATTTGCCTTTTTTCAATCATCCAGGACTTCTCCCGATCTCTACAAATTTTGAAAGATAATGGCCAGAGGCTCTGCAATGACATTTGTCAACTCCTTCAGTACCCTTGGATGCATTAAAACTGGACCCATGGATTTGTGTATGTCTAGTTTTTCTAAATAGTTCTTAACCTGTTCTTTCTCCATTGAGGGCTACCCACCTCCTTCGCATACTGCACTGCCTAGTGCAGTAGTCTGGGAGCTGACCTTGTCTGTGAAGACAGAGGCAAAAAAAGCTTTGAGTACTTCAACTTTTTCCACATCATCTGTCACTAGGTTACCTCCCTCATCCAGTAAGGGCCCCATACCCTCTCTGATCACCCTCTTATTGCTAACATGTCTGTGGAAACTTTTCTTATTACCCTTCACATCCCTTGCTAGCTGCAATTCCAATTGCGCTTTTGCCTTCCTGATTACTCCCCTGCATTTTCAATCAATATATTTATACTCCTCCCTAGTCATCTGTCCAGCCTTCCCTCACCTTGGCTACCAGATACCCATGGCTACCCCTCTGAGTCTCCTCATTATATATCAGTTATGTTTTTCCAACTTCATTTTCTCCAGGCAGGTCCTATGGGGTGACTGTTTCAAAACAAAGTCTCCTCTTCTTTCTCTCTGTCTAACCTAGAGCATCCTCCATGTGTCCCACTGGACTATATACGTAATGGTGAGAAGCGCTCCAATCTGATTGGGTTGTCTCCTCTAGCAACAATGCGTTCTAATGACATCGATTCACACTGAAGCCTTGTTGATCCTCCTGGGCCTTGCAGATTCGTGTGCAGACTTCTGTGGGATTTGATGCTATCTGTATGCTACATCACTGTTACAGACAGTTTATCTGTAAATAAAAAATAAGACGCTGGCTGAATGGGCTATTCAAAGGGGGAAAAGTTCAAGATCAGTGTTTACAGTTTATCAAGGTACCATAATGTTTACTGAAGAAACTGCTTTTAAAAAAATTATTATTTCCCTGCTGCAAAATTCAATTGTTTTGTAGCATTCTGTGTGTTCTTTCATCTTTTCTTTTGGGATTCAAATATAGGATGCTACATATTTTCCTTGTGGTTTTGTATTATCATTTCCCTTAAAAAATAGAAGGGATTTGTTTGAACTCATTCCACAGTGGTGTGGAAAGCAATCATCGTGTGTACATTAGGGGAGAGATCCGGTAATCATCCAGCAAGAAGTTATTACTTCTTATTACTTTCAGGCACTTCTTTGTACTGAGGCAGGGAGGATATTTCTAGCATTTCTTTTGTTATAGCTGAAAGTTGTTTGAGTTCTTTTAAGGCTTTCAGCAGGGCCATCCCAGAAGTTTTGGTACCCAACGCAGCCCGAGTACCTTCACCTCCCCATGAGTGGGGGGAAGGAGCTCTGCACAGGGGCTAGTCCCTCTGTAGGGCAGGAGTTGCGCTTAGGGCTGCGGAGCTGTGGGGAGACTCCAAGGGCAGCGCCAGGTAGGAAGGTAGCTGTGTCACTCCAGGGAGAGGGCTTGGAAGAAGGGCTGGGATCGCTTCCCACACTCACCAGCAGAAGGAAGTGGAGTGATGTAGCTGGGAACCAGCAGACTGGAGCGAACTGAGGCTGAGTTGCTCTGCTCCCCGCAGTGACTGGTGAATACTGGGGTGGCCCATACAAAGCCTCCTGCTAATCCCCAGGCCACATCACTGGGAGGAAGGGACTTGGGGGAAAGGGTGGAATGGGGGTGGGAAGAAGTGGAGTGGAACAGGTTCTCCCACACCTCCATAAAGATGGCTTTGCTGGGGGCAGCTGGGGAGAGGCCAGCCAGGGGGTGGGCTGCATCTGGAGCTTGTGCCAATACACAGCTGCCTAGGGCACCACAAAATGTGGGGTAATTTTGTGGTATCCTGCGTGGCTGCATATTTTGCATATTGGTAGGGATGAGCCTGGCTTTTAGGTCCTTACTCCCAAAATTGTGAAACTGTAGGTAGTACTGTGATCCTGGCAGTCATTAATATATTTGCATTATGCAGTGACTTGAGATACGTGATGATATAGGCACCTGGTAAGGAGCAGGGTGTGGCTGAAATAGAAAGGTCTGCGGAGTGGCGTTACTCAGTGGGCTCCTCTGACAAATACCACAGAGTGATGGAACAGGATAGTGTTGCAGTGGCAGGAGAACTTCAGAGCGTCAAAGGTCGCTATCCTAGAAATCTGTTTAGCGCTTACCCCAGAGCTGCAGTGTTAAGAAGAGTATGGCCATTACTGGCTGGAGGTTCACCATCCTCAATAGCTATCAGTGAGTAGCTAATTGGGCACACGGGTAAACAGACAGGCTGATCCAGGTATATGACAAAGCAATACGGGAGAGCATGGAGAGGACTGACAAAAGTGGAATTGCTGATCTCTGATGGAGATACATCCACACCTACTTTTTTGCAGGAACACTCTCAGTAAATTTGCTTCTTAAGAGGGTTTTTTAATATGACCAGACATGCCAGATGATTCCAAAACAAAAGCTTGTGAATAGAAGTTCAAAAAAACTAAAATTAACCTAAAACAACTTTCAAGTGTAGGCAAACCCTAAATCTCTCCCTTTCCCACACTTTCCCTTGAGCCCTCTCAGTCTCCTCTCTGTATCCATCCTGCATTGCCCAATTTTCTGTTTCTTTTGCACTTCTATATCCCTGATCTTCCCACAACCTCCTCCTGCCTTGCACTGACCTTCACTCTCTTCTTCATTATGTTCTTTTCTGATTTTCCCCAACCCAGCACAATATCCTGTGTAGCCCTGTAACCATAACATGAGCCCTCAGGGAAAACGGCTCTCTGGCTTTAGTTTTATTGAAAAGGATGGGAGTAGGGATGGGTAACTGGTTAATTGGTTACCCAGTAAGTATCACCCTTATCGGGTAATCGGTTAACCACTTACGCGGTCACATCCCTACTCCCAGTCTTTTCAATAAAACTAAAGTCAGATAACATGAGCCCTCTGGGGAAAAGGCTATGGTAGCAGGGCGGGTGATGCTTACCGATAACCAGTTAACTGGCAGCCCCCGCAGAGCCGGTGTCCAAGAGCTGGGAGCCCCTCGGAGCTAGAGCCAGGAGCCAACAGGCAGAGACTGATCCATCCCAAGTTAGCTGGAGCAGCCCTCCCGCCTATGGGATCCCACTTAATCAGATAACTGATTAAATATAATGTTTAACTGGTTAACTGATTAAATGGGACTTTACATCCCTAGATGGGGTTGGAAGCCATCTTTGTTCAAAGCAATCTCACTCGCACATATAGAGATTGTAGGGCAACAACAGCCATCTTGCTTGGCTTCAGACTCATTGAAAGTACTGAGATAGTAGCGATTTTGAATAAGGAAAAAATCATGCAGCGGAAAGCAGGAATAAAGTGATCCTGCAAAAGTATTTTTGAAATTTAAAAAAATATCGTGTTGTTAATGGTCTCAATTTTAGACTCCATACTCATGTAACTCTATCTGATGTCAATTGGAAATCGGCCATTTTTCTGTTTTCCTTTGTTTAAACATGCAAAAGAAGGATAAAAGTTAAACTGTACTGCAATTTTTTCCCCCATAGTGTCATATGCTTTTGGTAGAGCTGGTCTGTATATGGTCATAAATGATATGAATGATGTACATGCAGCATAAAAGCATGTTGTACAGAGACTTAAGATAGGATGTTATGTAGAAACCATTAAACTCATTACTAAAGACTGAGATCCATAATTCTCAAGTGGCAAAACCATCATAATGAGGCATGGGTGTGCATGCATTATGGGGCAATCCATTTATCATGTTATGTCTCTGACCTTTTAGATTTCTTACTGTGAATTATGCTTTGAATAACTTTGTATTATTAAATGTAGGCATTTGAATTATGATTAGTTACTTATGAGTGTAGTCCACTCAGTAAGAAATGGAACCACTATTTTTTGACTAATGATTGTAAAATTCAGAGAAAATTACAGCAGGGTCTCTTAGCAATGATAATTTAAAATTGGGCATTCACATTTATGAAGAACATGCAAAAAATAAGGATGCTATGGTATGTTAAAAAGAATTCGTAACCATTAGGTTCTTTAGACATTATCCTATTTCCTTTATATGGATATAGCTGAAAATATGTGCCAAGTAGGCTCAGATTGCCCAGGGTTTGAATTCTAACTGGTAGCCTCGCTCAATTTTTATTTTGTATTTTGTCTAGTGGAAGAGGGTTTGGGGAATGTAACGCCACACAATGACATATCTAGGCATGTACTGAAGTTATTTTAGAATTGTTAGTATATTTTTGCAAACCATTCTGCAGACATTCTGCATAACAGAATTAATACGACATTCTTTGCTTTCCAAGTGAAACTACAGCTTGAACTGTCATTTATATCACATCATAGTGCAAGAAAATAATCTGGAAGAAGAAAATGACAGACTATATTTCAATCATGTTACGTTCCCTGTTTTTATTTTAGAGTACATGTACATTTCAGGTACAAGTATCCAGAACATGAGGAAATTAGTAGATGAGAGATTTCCTTTCCCCTCTTCTTTTACAGAAAAAAATAAACCCCACACATGCATGCTCAGTGTGTCAAATTATTCAATTTGCTTTTCTGTTTCTCAGTGCATAGTGCAAAAGAAGCCTTCCAGGTTATATGCAACAGCCATTTCCTTTGTGAATAATGCATTTTCAGGAGCCCCCTCCCCCAAAATAAATTATTCTATTAGAGAGGGCTGCTGACAGATGGGAGCAAAAGGGACATCTGCCCTGGGGCCTGACCATTTAAAAAGGGCCCCCAGCCACTGCAACAGCACCTCTGACTGGAACCTCAGACCCTTAAAGTGCTGCTGGGAACACCACACAGTGTGGTCCAGGCAACATTGAGGGCTGCTTGGGAGGAAGCTAGTCCCGCCCAACTTCACCTCTTCCAGTGGCCCCAGAGCCAACCCCCCATACCTTGCCCAGGACCCCTGCAAATTTGTTTCCAGCCCTGACAGTGGATATATATGGTAAATCAGTATGTAAGAATTACAAAGGGTGACTGACATCCTTTCAAATATTGACAGTGTGTGAGCACTCTTGTGTATATAGTCCTTTATCCAACAAACTTCTGCATGTAACTGCTACTTAAGAACACAGTCCCCTGATCTCAGTGAGACTGCTTGTGAGTAATTGCCACAAGCTCCTTTCTACAGCTAAAATCACAAATTAATATGTTGTCTCATCCCAGCTGTATGCACCTGGTGTAAATGTTCTGGCTTTAACAATTAATGTGGTAAGATTATGGAAGCATTGCATAGACTCCTTAATTGAGGTTATGAGTTTATAGAGCCTAATGGAAAAGCCATGTCATGTTTTTTAGATTCCCAGAAATAATCTGTGGCTGAACATCATGAATCTGGCCTTGGCTAAATGCATTCAGATAACTTTGCACAAAAGATGAGTCATTCTCCTCTCCATGAATTAGCAGCATTCTCATAATCCATATCCATATACACTTTCACTAGCTCCACAGGACTTATTAGCTTTTCTTGTGCTTTACATTTTAGAAGTGGGATTTTATATTTATGCTTCTTTATAATAGCTTTCAAAAGCTAAGAACAGTCCGTGCTTTCATGGCAAACACAACATATTACCTCATTTAGGAAAACGTACAAAAGGTATGAGCTATTCACAAGGAAGTGTTTTTTTCTGATGCACACCAGGAGAAAGTAGTACAGTCATAAATTGGGGGTGGGGGGTGGGGAACAAACATACTCAAAGCATGATCAAACGTATTAGTGGTACACAGATCAGATCCTGAAAAATACAAAGAAAGTAATTCCTGAATATATATTTGTAACCAAAGGAAAGAGTATCATCTGGCCCCTTTAGATGCTTAATTGAAACTGTATCTACCAGTCCCAGATTTTGACACAGTACAGTGCCAGGAGTAGTGGTTCTGGTGTGTCTTTTCTTTCTTTTTTTCAATAGTAATACACATACAATAGTTAATGTTTTCAGCCATAATTAGCAAATAGCACTTCCACATTTTGGGCCACACTGCATGAAAGAAATTTGAAGATTATTGTTTGGATGAACAGTGTTACCTAGAATATGTCTTCATTGTTAATAGAATAAGTAAATGGGCAGAGTCACTCTTGGAAATTCATACTGAATATATTAGGGCTGGTCTCTGCTTGACTAGGATGTGTGTGCGTGTGTGTATGAATCTTATTGGTGTGAAAGGGTGTGTGTTGTGTTACAATTATACCAGTGCAAGCCCTAGGCTACGTCTAGACTACATCCCTCTGTTGGCAGAGGGATGTAAATGAAGCACTTCGAAAGTGCAAATGAAGCTGGGATTTAAATATCCCGTGCTTCATTTGCATAATCACATAATGGCGCTCTTTCGAAAATGCGCTCTTTCGAAATTGAAACCGCAGTCTAGACGCGGCTCTTTCGAAAACGGGGCGCTTTTTCGAAAGATCCTGTAGAGATGTTGGGGTTTGGCTTTCTTGGCACTTCAAACCTCAGCCTGTGCTTCTTCCCTGAGCTTGTCTCTCAAGTGTTTTTTTCCCAGAGCTTCTTTCAGGTGCAGCTGTGCTGTAGTAGTGCTTCTAGTGTAGACTAGCCTATAGCAGTGTTTACATAAGGGGTTTGGGTTGGTATAACTGTGTCACTCAAAGGTATGGATTTTTCATGCCTCTCCCCCGCCCCCCCATACATAGTTATACCAGTTGTAAGTTTTATAGCGTAGACCTGGCCTCCCTCAACATCCCTTTGAGATTTTTAGAAACTTTATTTAAGTCATCAGAGCACAAGTCTAAGGACTTCTCCACATACAAACTGGAACTGTAATTAGCATTTTGTAGTACTTTTGGTGCAATTTTTATTAAGAATAAAATTGTTCACGTTCAATTTGACTCAATTTACTTTTTTTCTGACTTGTTATATTGTAAAGGACACTTTTATTACAAAGTAATGTCCACACACACACCTGCACAGAAATAAATAAGGTGTGAATTATAACCAAGTTAGTTATTTCAGCTTCAACTTGTGGGTGGAGCCCTAGGAGCATGGAGCTCCTGAATCCTGACTCAGCCATGGGTTACTTTGGTAGCCATTTTAACTTAGTTTACTCAACTCAAAAAGGGGATTAAAAATAATGATCATGTACCTTACAAGGGTGCGGTGAAGACCAGTTCACAATGTGTGTAAAATGCTTTTAATATTAGAAGCACTGTATAAATATAACTTTATGTTTGTAAATGTACCAGTTTAAAAGGACAACATGCAAAATGCTAAGTTGCATGGCATATGTGCACAAAGGTCCTCTGGCTTTTTACCAGTATCATTCTATGGGGGAGATTTTGATCCTCCTCAGGGCAGGTTTGAATTGTGGGAGGGAGCTCTGGGTTGAGCCTGAGGCAGAGGGTTGAAGTGCAGGAAGGGGCGTGGGAGGCCATTCAGGAGTGGGAGGGGGCTTGAGGCTGGGGCACAGGAAGGAGTCCAGGGTGCAGGAAGGTTGTGGGATGTTGGCTCCAGGAGGGGGCTCAGGGCTGGGGCATGGTGCGGAGGTGCAGTAGCAGATGTGGGATACAGGTTCTCAGAGGGGGCTCAGGATTGGAGCAGAGAGTTGGGATGTGTGAGAGGGTGAGGGGTGTAGGGTTCTGGCTGGGCAGCACTTACTGCAGATGACTCCCGCTTAGTGGCACAGTGAGACTAAAGCAGGCTCCCTGCCTGCCCTGTATCTGTGCAGCTTCCAGAAGGGCCTGGCACATCCCTGCAGACCCTAAGGTGGGGTCCAGGTACTTCCATGCACTGTTCCTGCCCACAAGCACTGCCCTCACACCTCCCATTGGTCACAGTTCTTGGCTAATGGGAATTGCAAAATGAGCGCTCGGGACAGGTGCAGCACGTGGAGATCAGGGCCAGTACCTTGTCTTGGGGCTGCAGGGACAGTCTGGCTACTTATGGCAGTAGTACAGGGACAGAGCAGACAGGGAGCCTGCCTTAGCCCCTCCGCGCTGCTGGACTTTTAGCAGTTTAAAATTGCCCAGATTGGTTGTAGTAGCCACCAGGAGACAAAGTCCAATTCCTAGGGTATGTCTACACAGCAGCATTATTTCAGAATAACTGACATTATTCCGAAATAACATAGTGTACATCTACACTACAAACCTTTATTTCGAAATAATGTTGAGCTGGAAGACTTCTTACTCCAACTCATGGTAACCCTCATTTCATGAGGAGTAAGGGATGTCCAAGGAAGAGTGCTCTTCCTTTGACTTTCTGCTGTGTAGACAATGCCAAAAGCCGAGTTAAGCTATTCTGACTTCAGCTACGCAATTGACATAGCTTATTCCGACTTTAGCCCTGCTATGTACACTTAGAGACTCTTGGCAAAACTGGGAGAGAACTGTGGGTGCTTTGTGTCATGTTGTTAGTACAAAGCAGCCCTAAAGTCATTAAGAATAAGTGTAGGGATAGTACAGAGCTAGCATAATGACACGCATGCACACATGAATTTTCTAGCTGCCAGCATAGATGGCACAGCTGAAGGAACGGAGGTGTAGATGAAGGTTCCCTTGTACCTCAGCAGTTCCTGGTTACTTGATTGTGCCTTTGAGGCAAACAAAGTTAGCATACTCAAAAGTTTCAGATGGGTAGCCGAGTTAGTCTGTAACATGAAAAACTTAAACAACAACAAATAGTTTAATAGCACTTTAAAGACTAACAAAACATGTAGATGGTATCATGAGCTTTTGTGGGCGCAGCCCACTTCTTCAGGTGACCGGATTGTTAGAAGTCCAGAACCAAGAATAAATAAGGGAAGGGGCGGGAGGGAATTGGAGTGGGGAGGAAGACAGCGGGTAGGTAAGTTTCAAAGGGATAGCCGAGCCAGTGTGTAACAGGAAAAACTTAAAAAACAACCAATAGTCCGTTAGCACCTTAAAGACAAAATAGTTAAAAGAGGCTGATAAGAACCATTAGTTTGCACTAGGACCGGAAGTGTACTAACACCAGATTCTACATAGACATCAAGAACCATTGGCACCTTCATTGGTTGGTTGGTTGGTTGGTTGATAATGTGTGAGCCATCCGATATCGCGATTTAGACCATTAGCATGAGAATTAAACTTGTGAATGAAGTGGAGTTCCAATCCTTCTCTGTGTATTTGGCTTGTGGAATTGGTCGGACACAAAACAGCAACTTGGGGATCCATTAATGAGTGTCCAGGAAGGCTAAGGTTGACACAGTTTTTTGTATGTTGCCTTTGTGGATATCTGATTTGTGTCCATTAATTCTTTCCTGTAGGGTCTGTCCAGTTTGTCCAATATATATTGGAGTGGGGCATTGCTGGCATTTGATGGCATTGAACACATTACTGGATGTGCAGTTAAATGAGCCTCTGATTTGGTGGCCAATGTGGTTGGGTCCAGTGATGAAATTGCTTGTGTAGATGAGTGGGGAGAGTTGGTATCGGGGTTGATTGCAGGTGGGTTCCTGGATCCTTATGATGTAGCTGTGTGGTGTGGTTACTGGAAAGAATTTGTTTCAGGTTAGTGAAAATAGGCCTTTCCCCCACGGTCTCTAAGTGTGAGGGGTCATTTTCCAAGATAGGTTGTAGATTGTGGATAATGTGTTGGAGGGGTTAAGTTGTGGACTGTAGGTAATGACAAGTGGAATTATGTTGTTTTCTCTTTTGGGTCTGTCTTGACGTAGTTCATGTCTGGGTACTTTTTTGGCTTGGTCAGTCTGTCATACTGTTATGCTTGAAGGTGTCAATGGCTACCAGCAAGTATCTTTGATTTGTAGGCAGAGATCTTGTTAAATCTGATGGGCATGACAGTTTCCTTTCATTAACTAAATGGTAAGCAACCACAGTTTTCCTGGGTTGGCAACTGCGAACCACAGCCAATGGGAGGGTTTACATAAACAAACTGGAGTGTCCCATTAGCAGTCCACTGCCTACTTTGAGAAACACTGCTTTATGGCTTAAGCAGCTGAAACAATAGAAGTGGCCACCTAAGACATTGTGCCACATGAGCGGGCCTGAGCATGAACTAATTTGGGGACAATGAGTGGGTTTTTTTCTCCTAGCGACTGGTTGCAAATGCACGGGCTTGGGGATTGATTGTTTTGCAGCTATGTTTATCTGTGTGGGTTTCAGAGGCAGAAAGCCAAGAGACTAAGGGCACAGCTGCACTAGATCAGTGGTTCCCAAACTTTTCAGCATCATGCCCCCTTTTTGATTTTTGAAAAACCCTCACACTCCCCCCCCCAACAGCAAAACTTGTTAAACAAACAAACAAAAAAGGAACTGACTGGGGCAGCAAAACTTGATGCGGGGGATCTGGGTTGCCTCGCACCCCCTCCCCCCCAGAATTTCTTCAACCCCCCCCAGGGGGCACGCCCCCCAGTTTGGGAACCCATGCACTAGAGAGTTAATAGCTCTCTGTGTAGCTGCTCTAAGCCATTGGGAAAGAACTGCCCCATTAGCTTAACTACTCCAGCCCCCACAAGTGGCAGTGGCTATTACTCTCCCACTGACACAGTGCTGTTCACATTGGCATTTATGTTGGCATAACTTATGGTGCTCAGGGAGGTGTTTTGTTCATTCCCTGAATGACATACATTATGCTCAGGAGAGCCAGAAAAAGCAGTGGTGAGGAGGTCTTTGACAGGAAGAAGAGCCAAAGCTCTGAGGGGCATATAACTGGCTGGAAAGGCAGACTTGGAGAATGTGAACAAAAGAAATTGCCCCCTGTTCCTTGTTTCTACTATGGTCATAGAATCAACTTTGTGTATGTGCTTTGTAAGTAAACAGGATTGCACCAAAAAAATTAGCTGACTCAGTGCATTAATGTCCTCTCTAAATAGAAACAACATGATCAGGATCTGAATATTGGCCAAATATTCAGGCCAAGGGCAATGATACTTTAGAGGCTGCACTAACTTACACTAGATCAGACCAACACAGAGCTGGTTTGAGATTCTGAAAGCCTAAATGTGGCTTAAGCTCTCCTCTCCTACCCTTCTTTGCTTTACCCAATGGGGTGCAGTATACTCCTGTTGCAGACAAAGATTGGAATCAAAGTGCTAAAAAAAAAAAAGAAATGTTCTTACTTCTTATCCCCTGGCCAATAATGGCAGATGTACCAATATCTTTAAGCTATTTTTCTGATTACTGTGGTTATACCATTGCTCAGGCATTCCAGGATATTAGAATTAACAAACTCAGATCTCTCTGCTCTGTACAGGTTGTCAATTTTAATGTCTTTTAGTGCTTGAAATATTCAAAACATGATTCTTTCATAACTTCTTTCATATACTCAGCAGAACTAGTGTGGCTATGTTGGCAAAAATGCTCAGCTAGATCTCTTCATTCATATTGCTTAAAATTAATTACCATAAAATCTCGAGTATAATGCACGCCTATATATAGTGCGCACCCTGAGTTTAAACTCTTAAAATCATGAAAAACCTGAACTCCTATGTATAATGCGCACCCATTATACAGGAGAATGGGAGGGAAGGAA
>JANRFK010001234.1:21306398-21318775 GCA_030068395.1 Apalone spinifera | reverse complement strand
GGGCGGGGCCGAGGCGTGCTGGGCCGCGCGGTGTCCATGGTGACTGCAGCCGCCGGCCAGCGCCGGGTCTCGGGGTAGCCGCCATGTACGACCGGGCTCCGCGGGCGCTGACGGTGCCCGCGGGCTGCACCGAGGCGCATGTGGGGCCCGGCTCCTACCAGCTGCAGCCCGGGAAGCAGCTGCAAGCAGGTAACGGGCCCTGGCCGCCCCGCGGGAGCTCCCTGCACTGCGCCCCCGAGCCCTTTTGTGCCCGCAGCCAGCCCTGCCCCGGCCCCGGCCGTGCAGGGTCCCGCCCCCACTCCCCGCAGGGGGCTGCTGCTGGGGCTCGGGGGCAAACCGCGCCGGGACTAGCGCAGCCTTTCTCCCAGCTCTGCTTCAGGGGAACGAGCAGAGCCCGGGCCTGAGCTGTCCCTGCTAACGACAGGGTTTGGCCTGGAGAAAGGGGTTGCTGCCAAAGTGCAGAGGCCAGCAGCCGAGGGGGGCCCATCCCTGTGGGAGGGGGGTGGAGACGGTGTAGCTAGTGGAGAGCGAGGTGGCTAACCGACTAAACCACTCTTCCTCCCCATTTACTTTCATTAGCCCCTTGGGCTCTGTCTGCGCTGGCGGATGTAAAACGTTGGCAGTAACAGCTCGCGCAGGCTTTTGGCACATGCAGCTGTGGAGGGCACCACTTTGGTGCCCCAATTTTAGTGGTGCTTTATGCTGTGTATGCCTAGGGGTGGGCTGGAGGGCAGTCCCGAATCCGGCAGCGCCATCCCCTGCTCCCAACTAGGGATGCAAGCGAGTAGTCGACTACTCAGCTACCTGATAAGCATAGTTATCCACTCGACTACTCCTTCCAGTGCTTATTTTGTAAAAAAAAAAAAAAAAATATTCTGGTACTCCAGGGGAAAAGTTGTTGAGCTCTGACTGGAGGTGTCGTACTGCATCTGGACGTGCTGGTACTGCATACCAGACAGTACCATCACAAAAAAAGCACTGCTCACTTCCCCTCCCCATACTGCCTCTGCCATGCTGCCCCCCCCCATTAGAGGCAACAGGGCAGGGGATAAGGGAGGCTGCTGTGAAGCAGCCTCTACCCATGGTGGGCCGCAGGCAGAGGCTGCTCTGCCAAGCAGCCCCTGTTTGCGGCAGCCTGGGCCACCGTGAACAGGGACTGTTGGACCTGGTGTGATCTGTGACTGAGCAGTTCTGGTTTGCGCTGATCCGGGGTTGCCTTGCCTCTGCATTTTAAATGTACTAAAAGCCACTGGGCTCTCATTATATTTAAAATGCAGAGCTTTAGCACCCGTGCTCAGTCCCTGCTCACGCTGGCTCCCGACGGCTATTGCTCTGCATTTTAAATATAATGAGAACCCAGCGGCTCTTATTACATTTAAAATGCAGAGACACAGTAGTCCAGGCTTGAGCTGCTCCCGGCTCTGCAGAGCAGCCCTTATGGACCATTTGATACAAATTGTATCAACTACACACTTAGCCAAATAACCGCTCTTTAACATCCTTACTCCCCACCCCCACACACTCAGCACCAACCACCTCCCTCCCTGCAGGCTCACTGCCATGGCTCTGACAGTTTCCATCATCTGGCTGCTCCCCACCCAACCCATTGGCTCAGTGCTAGGAGTCCAGTGGTCTTCAGCTCCATGCCCCAGCTGGCCCCCTTCCCATGAGCTCAGATATGGGACTTTGATGGCTCCCAGCCACATTCCCCAGCCATCTTCCCCTGCAGCTGTGCCCAACCCCTGCTCACCAGGCAGCGGCACGCAGTGCGAGTGCAGGCCGAAGGACTCAAATGGAGCAGAGGACAGCCATATAGCCAGCAGCTGGAGAGAGTGATATTTTCCCCTTCAAAGTGCAGTTTCTCTCCAGCTGGCGGCAGCATAGCTGCTTGTTGCTCTCATGCCCGTGTTTGCTCTGCCCACTGTCACCCGTGCTTCTCACCTTCTGCCCTGAGGCTGCAGCTGAGCTCCCCTGATTGCTCTGCTCCAGGGTTGCCAGCTCGTCCAGACCAGGTGCCATTGCAGGGATGGCCCTTGTTACAGCATTGCTCACAGAGTTCTGCAGGGAAACAGCTGTTGTGGGATGGTGGAGTGCGTCCATATTAGCAGCTATTGCAACACCACAGAGAGTAGTGCATTGTAGTAGCTATCCCACTATGCAAAACTTGCCGCAGAGAGTTTGAGAAGGGTTTGCAATGCCACATGGGGCAGGCAATATCACATGAATGAGATTTCAGGATGGATAAAAATCAATAATTAAAAAAAATTTAAAAAATTGGACTTTTTAAAAAAAATTCTTTTTGAGGAAAACCCTATTTAAAGATAATTTTAATTAAGAAACATTAGTGCTCAAAGATATCTCATCATGGAATAGGGATTATAAATTCTAATTCTGTAGTATGAGACAATATATTCATGTAATATTTAAGAAAAGTTTTGTAAATGGAGTTCCAATAATTCCAATCTTATGGGGTTGCAGAGGCAGGGTGGATTTGACTTAAATCAAATTGATTCAAACCATGATTTAAATCGCTAGTCAGGAAGACTCGATTTAATCATGGTTTTTTACATAAAAGTGCATTCTTGTTGGTTATTATAACCTTA
This sequence comes from Apalone spinifera, assembly GCA_030068395.1. Taxonomy (NCBI): domain Eukaryota; kingdom Metazoa; phylum Chordata; order Testudines; family Trionychidae; genus Apalone; species Apalone spinifera. Next base: position 21,316,172 of record JANRFK010001234.1, on the reverse strand, counting down.
ATACATATTCTTCACAAGTCAGTGATAGATGTAGGTTTCATTTTAAAAGGTGCACATTATACATTTTTTACAGTGATTTATTTTGAAATTTTTTTCAGATTAATTTTACAACTATATCAGAAAATGAATGAATGGTTATTTCATTTACCAAAGGTAATTGAAGCAGATATTTATGAAGTCATTGGGAGGTGAACTATCTCCAGTTCATCAGGTTAATTATTAATATTTGGAGCATTTTCTTGGTATCCTGTATTAGAAGGAGAACATCACCAGACAAACATTTAAATTGTTTTATTTAACTAAAACAACAGTATATATTCTGGATGTTTTCCTTTAACAGCAAACATATAGTTAAACATTCAAGTTCTTTTTAAATCAGGTTTGTTTTTGTTAAAATTGTTTTTAACTAAAAGAGTTAAATTAAATATTAAAAAAAAACCCAAAAATTAAATTAACTGTCAGCCAGGAGAACACGAGAAACTTAAAACATTGACTTCTACAGCTAACTCAGTCATCTTAACCTTCATTTTCCTGTTTGTTCATAATCTGGAAAATAAAAACAAGCTTTCCTGCTTTGTCATGTTCTGAACAATTTATCAGTGGAATGAAGTAGTCCAAAGAAAGAAAATATTCTTTCTACACTGGCAGAAGAAGCTTTGCTATTAAAAGTGAAATTATCACTTCAACAGTCTCTGAATCAAAGTGCTTAGGTGACTTCCACCAGCTCACTTGGTGTAACTTTCTTTAAAACATCAGCAAACATACATTTCTTGAATGGTTCACTCTTAGCTCTGAAATGTATTATGGTTGGCATTATGGAGGGATGATTGCTGGATGCCCATGTCATAGCCAACTCCAGTTCTTCTGCAGTTAAGGTTTGACTCTGGTACTGAGTATTGAGAATATTTGCAAGAAAATGAGCTAGAAATAGTGCTTGTCCCATTCTTTTTTTTTTTTAATGCTTGTAATTTAACTCTGTCATTGCATATTTGTCTTTTAAGATCTCACTCAGTTCCGTCTAAATTTCAATAGCATCAGCAATAAAACAGCTATTTCCCTGCATTTTGTTCAAGGCTACAGAAATAGGTTTCTGCGTGTGTTCAACATTTCTGTTAAGCCCAATGTTGAGAAATTTGGCTGTGACAGTGTCATTTATTTTTTCACAATTTTGTTCACAAACTATCATCAGATTAGGTCAGTTCTTGATATAGTGCTCAAAACAGTCCACTACTGAATTCCATCTCATGTCTTCTGGGACTGTTAGCTTGGTTCCTCACACTTTTTTCAGTGCAACTGCTGCAAAGTGGTTGTTACAGAAGTACAGTATTTTGCAATTTCAACAACATTAGCCTTTATTTTTGGAACTCTAAAGTCCTTAGCTAGGAGGTGCATCAAATAAATACTGTAACTGTATGTTATTAGCTGGGAACCCTCTTCACTCTCTTCTAAATTTGATCTCATCTTGGATACATTTGCAGCATTGTCTGCGATTAAGCTGAGTATTAGACATTTGATTGTTTTTCACAGTGATAGTTTTTACTGCTACTTCTACTAAGTATTGTGCTATGTGCATTTCCTGATGTGTCTTTGACAGCCACTTTTCAACTAAAGTGTGGGATAGGAGGGGAAAGTCTGACAGGCATTGGGTATGTGTGTGTGTGGGAGAGGGGAGGGTTAGTGTGTTTTAGGGAATGTCAGCATGCTGTCTTCTAAGTTCAAGACAGCGGCAGGAAACAACCTGTCCTGAGGTGGGAGGAATGAGACCCAAACATCAGCCCCCCTCCCTTCCATCCACGGCTCTTTGCACAAAAATCTTTCTGTCACTCATACAGATGTCTGCCTCTGTCTTCAACAGCATGGGTATTCCATTTGAATGTCCTGTAGCAGATCAGCACAGTATACAGGTTTTCTGAAACAGAGGGAAACAAAGGGGATATGTGCAGGCCTGCAGGGTAGCCAGCTGCATTAAAAAACTGAGCAGAGTGGCAACTGGAGGGATTATGAGGCATTTCTAGAGGCTAGTTAAAGTGCTGCAAATAGTGGAAGTGTCCACATTAGCACTGTAGTGCTGTAGCCACTGCACGTTTCTCATTATGGAAGCTCTACGTTTCTCATTGAGGTGGTTTACTTAGAGCACAGCAGCTGTGGAGTTAGTATGCTCTAGGGGTATAAACGTGTACCCATGTACGCAGTTAACTGATGAGCCTGGGCTCATCTGTTAACTCTCATGGTTACATGGGCGGTTGGTGAAGGCAGGGCTGTGGGAGACAAGCCCCTAGCTCCGCCTTCAGCTGCACCTCTTCTGCTAGGCCCTGCTCCTTCCCCAGCACCTGGGAAGCAGGGTGGCATGCCACGCATTTGCTCCCCACTTCTAACCATGGGGAGTGGAAGAAAGTGGGCACGTACTCACTGCAGTCTCCCCAGCCCTGGAGGAAAGCATGGTGCGGCGCCCAGCTAAGCCTAGCACAGCCTCAGGGGAGGTAGGAGACAGGGAGGGCTGTGCTGCATAGGCGGGAGTTGGTACATACAGGGAGCTGGCTTTTAAGCCTCTCATAGAAGCAGCAGCACAGAGCGGGGTGAAGGCAAGCACTGGTTCCCGTGGAGTCGCCGCCTCTCTGCGCTGCTGCCTCGGATACAGTGGTTACATGTTTCAGCAGTTACACATTTACAACAATAAATTATTTTTAACATCCGTAGTGCACTCTAACTGCCTTATCAGTGTGAATATCTTGGAGTTATTGCGCTGTAACTTAACAGTGTAGACAAGGCCATAGAGGTAGAAACCACCTCTGTTACGTCTTTGCTAGGATTTTATATCAAGGTAGCTGGTTGAGCTGGTTCTTAAAATGGAAATTATGTTGTTCTTTTCTTCAACTTGAATTGTATCTCCTATATATTTAAATATGGTAAATCTGATTCATATCTTCCACTGATTTTACACTTTTGTAACACTGTTCCATCTGATTTGGTTGTGTGAGAGGAGAATTAGGTCTGGGCACTTTCCCACAAATTCCTATTCTCTCCACACAAAGATTATAATGTTCTTCAATTCTGTTGGAGCTGCAGCCAGACATCTTCTTCAGAGCCTATGTGTGAGAAAAATCTTGGAAATCCTGCAATGTAAAGTCCTAGAGACAAACACTGCCAATCTGCCACACTGTTAAAATGATGGCTTTACATTCAGAAATACCTTTCTAATTCTCTCAGGCTGCCTCTAGACTGGCAAGTTTTTCCGCAAAAGCAGCTGCTTTTGCGGAAAAACTTGCCAGCTGTCTACACTGGCCGCTTGAATTTGCGCAAGAACACTGATGATCTCATGTAAGATTGTTAGTGTTCTTGCGCAAATACTATGCTGTACCCGTTCGGGGAAAAAGCCAAGAGGGCCAGTGTTGACAGCTCAGGACTGTTTTGCGCAAAAAAGCCCTGATGGCGAAAATGGCGATCGGGGCTTTCTTGCGCAAAACCGCGTTTAGACTGGCATGGACGCTTTTCTGCAAAAAGTGCTTTTGTGCAAAAGCGTCCGTGCCAATCTAGATGCTCTTTTCCGCAAATGCTTTTAACGGAAAAACTTTTCCGTTAAAAGCATTTGTGGAAAATCATGCCAGTCTAGACGCAGCCTCACTGAAAAACCTTATCTAATGTTCTTTCCCATTCTGATATAAATGTGAGTTCTCAGTAGGCTTCAGTGTGGAGCTGGGCTTTAATATATTGTACTAGAAGTATTTTTATTCCTTTTGTACTGAATAAAAGAATTTGGGAGCCTTGAGTTTCCATTTATGTTATTTGCAGCAAAAGCAAAGCTCTGCAACTGAAGATAGAAATATGTGGGGATATCAGACAATTTAATTTTTTTTCTCAATTTAAAGTAGGAATGACTTGAGAATAACTGCCGGTAGTATTGGAATCCGTATTCTTTTAGCTTAATTAGTAATATCTTAGAAGCAGGTTTTTAGAATTAAGTCTCAGATACAAATTGAAGTTAAAGGAGATATGAGTAACAATATCTTTCCAATCAGCAGTGAAAAGTCAAGATGAATATAGGCCATAGAGTTAAGTTAATGTGTTCCTTTGTAGGTTAAACATGGATTAATACGGCCATGCCACAAATTTGTTAGTTTGTCCCCTCCTAATGGCACTCATCAGAGGGACAGTTTCTGAAACCACTGAAAAAACTAAATTGAGGTATCAGGTAAAATAAGATTTTTATCTAATTTAAATTATTTTAATTTTATCTGTAAAATGGTACGGTAAAAAGGATAAAAACTGCATTTAAGCCATGACTAGCTCATGAAGGTCATTTTATAGATCTTACGAAGGAAACTATTAGGAGTGGAAGTGAGGAACATTTTAAAAATGTAAAATTTCTTTTTATTTATTCCTATATCTTTACTTTCCCACTCACTGTCAATGTTACTTTATTCCAGAAATGAAATGAAAAATCCACTGTAAACGGGAAGTGGGAGACCTGCATTTTATTTAAATACAACTAAAGTAAATCCCAGTTGAAAATAAATAAAATTGTAATCAAGCATTATTTCATTTATGGAAATTTAAGTTATATGTTTATGTACATCCATCCAATCTTACTACTTAATACCTGAGGTGTGCAAGATGTCAGACTAAATGATCACAATAGTCATCTGTGTATTTAAAATATAAGAAATCTATGAATAACTTGTATTAAAATCTTTTATATAAACTATCAACTAATTTATGTAGTTAAATAAAAGCTTAGACTTAACAGCAGAGGGGGGGGACAGAAATTAGGAATGGTTGGTAAAGGAGAAAACATGTTTTTACTCAAGAGTTTAAAAAAAGATCAATGAAGAAAAATCAGTAGGTGACTGCAGTTGCAAAGGAGGCTGCCTCCTAATCAATAGCACTCAGACTGGGAAGGGATTGAGAGGAGTCTAGTGTAATTTGTATAGAGATTAGGGCTATCAAGATATTAAAAAAAAATTAATCGCACTTGCTTGCATGATTAAAAATAATTGTGATTAATTACGTGATTAATTGAGCTGTTAAACAATAATAAGACTCCAGCTGACCCCAGTGTTGTGCTGCCCCTTTGAAACGCCGCGGTAGCATTTCAAAGGGCAGCGCCGTGGGAGTCTGGGATCAGCTGTGCGGTGCTGACTCTTTGAAACGCCACAGCAGCATTTGAAAGGGGCAGAGCCGTGGAAACGCCTGCAATTAATGTGTGTTAAAAAAATTAACACATTAATTGTGCTCTGTGTTAATCACAGGCGTTAATGCGCGTTAATTGACAGCTCTAATAGAGAGGGAATGGAGCAAGTTCATGGAGCATTTTAAAATCAGAAAAGGAAATTTTGAACTGGATCCTGAAATGAATGGGCAGCTAGTGCAGTTATTTGACTAAGGGGATAGTGAATTTGCACTTCTCTGTATGTGTGAGAAGGTCAGTAACTTTCCATGGATTGATTTTCCATTGCTTAGTCTTTCAGTCAAATTGGATGTCTTTCTAGGTCAACCAAATCAATGGAATTGAAGCAGGACTCATTTGTTGAAATTCTATGGCTTATTTTTTGTAAAAGGTCAGATTAAATGATGATAGTGATCCCTACTGGCCTTAAAATATGTTAATATCTGCTGTACAAGCAGGAATCTGAAGATGCAGGGTATGGAAAAGCTACAGAAAATGGGCTTCAGCATTCTGTTGGTGCTTCAGGGCTAAAACATAATTAGTGTGATGGCTTTCTGCATTATAAAATAGATTTATTGCTTTTCTTGCTACACCCTCTAACATATATTGTTCTTTATATATGACCCATCTATTCAATGGAACAGAGCAGTTAGATGAACCAAGTGTGTTGATTACTGAAGAATAATTTTGATGCATATATAGGCTGTTTGCTTTCTCAAACTCTTGTAAGTACATATGTTTTACTGTTTTTTTCTGCCCTCCCCACTTGCAGATGGCTATGCTCCATTTCTTTCTTTGACAAATCGAGACTTTACATATACTGTTCCAAATGCTGAGATTGATGTTCCAGGACCAGGATACTATGATATTGCCAAAGTACAGGTAAAATTGTATAAGTTGCATTAAATATGTTAAGAGAGAGGAAAATTGCACTCTGACGTTCAAAACAGTAATATAAGTGATTTTCATAACTAAATTTCAATGGGACAAATCAACAAATACTCTCCTCTTGCAAGAAGTGAACATTTGGAAGAGATCTTTTATATATACACAGGTTGAACCTGTATAGTCTGGACTTCGATGGTCCAGCAACCCTGTAGGTGCTCCTGTGTTGGAGCACTCATGGGGAAAAACTGGCCTCTGTGCTTAGCAACTCCTACCTTGCCTTCCCAGAGATTCTGTAGTACCTTAAATAGCTCATTTGCAGTGCTCAAGTTCAGGGAGGGAAGGGGTAAGCAGAGATGGGGGTGAAGGACATACTCTGGGGGAAGAGGTAAGGTGGCTGTGGAGCCCCATGGTTGGGAACCAGGACCACATCCCCACGGTCCGTAGTGAGGGCCAGGAGTGCAGTTCTGCAGCTGTGAGGCTTGATGTGTGCATGCAGGGTTGTGCTCCTGACGTCAGCCTCAGGGCTCTGTAACCACCCTGCCTCTTCCCCTGAATGCCCCTCCTGGTTCCTGCTGCGTCAATGTTGGAGCCTCTGCTGTCATCGGAGCAGGTCTGGCAGTTGGTGGCATCAGAGGGGCTAGCATTGACCTACCCTGGTCTGGCACATTCCCTGGTTCGGGACCGGTCAGGTGCCAAGGGTGCAAGACCAGGAAGGTACAACCTGTACAATTCTTTCTTCCTCATTGTTCTACCTCTTCATGCATCCCACCTTCTCCCCAACTACTCCTTTCCCCAATAGAAAACTTAAGAAAGAGCCCTCAGTGCTTCTAAAAATGAGATTGTTGGATGCGTTGTGTCAGTTAAAAATTCAAATGGCTGTCTGAGCTCCTAGATGGTCTGTTGTGTTGTGCTCACCTCCAGTAGTAGGGGGTATTTTATGTATGGTATAAGTTAGGGATGTGAATGAGTAGCTGGCTAACTGGTTGCTCGGTAAGCATCACCCTTAGTGGGTGATACTTAGAGTAACCAGGTAACTGGTGCCTGGGAGCAGTCCCCCGACTGCAGCTCGTTGCCCCAGTGTGCTAACAGAGAATATAATTTTAAAACTGTAAAGACCCATGAAGTTTGAGTAATGAATTGATTTTTTTAAAATGAAACTGCTTAGTGATTGTTCCAGTAAGGATAAAGGAAGTTCAGATTAATGCTGCATGAATTATTTGTTAGCAAAGGCAAAGGCATGTTTTCAAGCTTACGTGGTAGGTTTCTGTATGCTTTATTACAGTGATGTGCAAACTTTTCCAGTTGGGCCCACATTCCCATTCATGGAATTTGTTGCCCTCTCCCTCCATTACTTGTAATTTGAAACTTTTGAAGTTTTTTGCCAGGGCTTTATCCTGCACCGGGCTTGAATCCTAGTGCCATAACCAGAGTGGATATTTTAGGAATTAAAAAAAAAAGTCCTCCTGCATCACAACAACATGAATACCTTGGATAAGAGATATCGCTTTCTGGCCACCCAGTTCTGAAGTCAGTGCTGCCAGCAGCAGCAGTGTAGAAACAAGGCCACCCTTGCTTACGGCCACAACTACTCGATCACCCTCCTCCCCCTGAACCACTGGCAGTGGTGGTGCCAACTTTCACAGGTGCTGGCGGCTTCCAAGCCCCAGGAATGCTCAAAATCCTGCTCCACTGCAGGCCCTGTCTTCACCTGCTCCCTTCCTCGAAGCCCCTACCCCTGCTTCACCTTTTCTCTCCCCTGCTCTGCTCCAGGACCTGTTGATTGCTGAGGGCAGGAGCCGCTGTGGAGGGACAGGGAGAGGAGAAATTGATTGGTGGGGCCACTGGTAGATGGGAGGTACTGGGAAGAAGGAGGGGAGCTGGTTGCTGCTGAAGGCTGCTGCTGGATGCGAATGAGTAGTTGACTACTCGATAAGCAGGAGCTTATTGGGTTGCACTAATGACTACTCGATCACCCCCTCCTCCTGTTGCCGCTCTGCACTCTTAAAGGGACAGAGAGGAGCTGGTGTGCAAAGACACTGGGTCAATCTGCCGGGTCTCAGGACAACCATCCCCTGCGCTGCCACTCTGCATTTTGAAAGGGACAGAGAAGTGGGAGCTGGTCCCACGGGTCTTTGTTCGCCGACTCCTCTCTGTCCCTTTAAGAGTGCAAAGCGGCAGTGGGGGAGCTGGGGAGGTTTGTGCTGAGACCCAGAAGTCAGCCTTTCCCTAACAACTAGTCAATGGAAATTCCATCGACTACTCGACTAGCAAATTAATCACTACTTAACATCCCTACTAAACACCCACTAATATTTTTTTCAGAACACAGTGCCTATGTCACCGTCAGAGCCAACAGTTGGGATATCTACACTGCATTCCTCTTTTGAGAGAGAAATGCAAATGCAGCGCAGCGAAATTGCAAATGGAGTGCGGATTTGAATTTCCCGTGCTTCATTTGCATAATTGCGTCCTGTTGCTATTTCGAAATACCCTATTTCGAGATAAAAAACGCCATGGAGGCGCAGTTATTTTGAAAGAAACCCTTCTTTCGAAATAACCCTTACTTCTTAAAAAATGAGGTTTAATGGTTATTTTGAAAGAAGGGGTTTCTTTCAAAATAACTGCGCCTCCACGGCGTTTTTTATCTCGCAATAGGGTATTTCGAAATAGCGGGTGGACGTGATTATGCAAATGAAGCGTGGGAAATTCAAATCCGCGCTCCATTTGCAATTTTGCTGGGCTGCATTTGCATTCCTCTCTCGAAAGAGGAATGCAGTGGAGACACACCCTTGGAGAGCAGCAGCTGCTGGCTGGGACATTAACGTTTGCAGTGCAGAGGATTGTTTTTGAAATCCCACTCTTGTCGTTTCTTGCAACACACTATATTTTTATCCCACTATTATGACTGCCAGTCCCACAGGACCTACAGGATCCTTCAGGACCAGTGGGATTCCAGTTTCCTCATGCCTCCTCAGAGAACCTCTTACACTCTTTTGGGTGGGTGTATCCCCCAGTTTGTGCACCAATGCTCTATTATACATGTTCTTTTAGGATTTCAGTAATAACAGCATTAAAGAGAAGCTAGAATTTTATTCAGTTTCTTTATTATCCATTTCTCTGGAAACTCTTTGCATTCTCCTGGGTGCTCAAGACACTCAGAAGTGGATGGAGTGATGAGGGTTCCTGATTGCCTGTCCTGTATCTGCAGCCAAAGCTGGCCAGATTTGTGGGGAGAGTATTCTGCTTCTTCTGGATGCCAGGAGCTGAAGAGGGATACTGCTTTTCTGGGGTAATAGCTCATTATTGAGTGGGGATACGGCTATACTGTGTTGTTTTTTCTGAAGAAGGTATGCAAATTGCATATCTTCTTCCGATTCTTTTTCTGGAAGAGGTTTTCCAATATTTGGCCTGTCTACACAGGGACAGATGTTGGAAAAACCCCTCTTTTGGAAGCCCCCATACACCTTGTTTTATGAGGAATAAGGGGGCTTCTGAAAGAGGGTTTTTTCCCTATATTTGGCCCTGTCTAGACGGGCCAAATATCGGAAAATCATCTTCTGGAAAAAAGAATCGGAAGATTTGCAAATGTGAGCGCAATTTGCATACCTTCTTCGAAAAAAACCAAACATAATGTAGCCGTACCCTGGGCCAGTTCTTATAACACACAGTTGAAGTTGTTATCTCTCTCTCTCTCTCTCTCTCTCTCTCTCTCTCTCTCTCTC
>JANRFK010001234.1:21257473-21294268 GCA_030068395.1 Apalone spinifera | reverse complement strand
GCCCAGGCTGGCAGAGGGCTTGGGGGACCTGGCACCACACGGGCACTCCGGGAGAGCAGAACACCCCGGCAGCCACTCTGAGGCCTGGTAGTTTTTTCCTGCGGCCCGGTAGCGGCCCATAGTTTGGGAAACGCTGTTCTAATAAATGAGTTTGGTTTTCATAACTTTTCTAAACATTGTTTTTAGAACACTTGTATATTAACAAAAGTTATTTGTTTAAATTATAATTTTTACTTGTTTACCTTCTTCCAATAAAAGACTTAGGCACGCTACAGTTAACAGAATATAAAACAATATTTAAAAAGAAATAAAATAATAAGGCCTCCAAACAAAGTTTATAAAATATTTAAATGAGGTATTATTTTCCCCACAGTATGTATGTATTTAGTATGCAGTGCCTAAGGTAAACGTATTTTTCTGTTTCTGCTTTCTCTTTTTCCTTGATTACTGAGTTTCTTTACTGATAGCACGTGTAGGAGAGCTGAGTAGTTTCTCATGATGCTAATGAGGACACTACTTTGGACCAGACTTTTCCTTCACATCTTTTTTTCTATCATCCCCTGGTGTTTTCACGTCACTCCCTTGAGTTGGCCAAGTCTTTTCTCATAGTTACAATTTGTGGTAACCAATTGAATTCTCAAAGCGCTCTAAGGGCTTGTCTACGCTGACAAGTTATTATGTTGTAACTTTCTTGCTTGCGGTGTGCTCCCAAGCACAGCAAATTACAGCATTGCAAAGTGCCAGCGTGGACAGTGCCTCAGTGCTATTAACCTTTCCCCTCGTGGAGATGGTTTACCTAGAGTGCCAGGAGAACTATCTCCCAGCGCTCTTTCCATGACCACATTGCCATTTTAAAGCACTGCTGTAGTAGCACTTTAAACTTTAACATGTAGACAAAGCCTGAGTTTCAACCTGATCTAAGGCCTCAGTCCAGCAAAGCACTTAAGCATGTGTTTAATTATAAGTATGTGAATAGTCCTGATGACTACAATGGAACAAACTACTCTCATGTTTTAAGATAAACATATTTAAGTGCTTTGGTGGATTGGGTTGGCTTAATGCAGTACTCATTAAAATTAGTGGAATCATCCTAAATATGCTTTTCAAAGTTGGGTATTCAAGCTAAGAATGTGGCTGGAGTCTGACACTGATATATTAGCTATCGTTGGAAACATGCTGGGAACTACCTGCATGCTGCAACACTGGAAAGCAGTCCATTAGTGCCTGAAATTAATGCACTTTGGGACTTTTAATTCTTCACAGAATATATTTCCATATTTAATTACGGGAAAGTCATAGAAAAAAGTTACAAAGCACCTTCTTCATCTATTTCATTGTCAACGGGAGTGGCGATTAGTAATTCTTCTTCAAGTTATACTGCAATGTTCACTTAAAATAATGCAGCTCCTTGCTGAGTTTGCTTCAATTAAGTCATATTTTATTTGCTAATGACTTATCAAGTTGACAATGACCTTGAAGTTGGTATTGTCAACACTTCTTGGCATAAAGAGCGTGGTGATTTAGGGTTATTAAGAGTGCATCAATTTATTCTTCAGTCTATGACAGTATTTCTAAAGGGCTTTTTAATTCCATTACTGATGGGATATTTTACCTGAGTAATGCAGTGTAGTGAGTTAAGCAGCAGTCAATTTATATTATTTGTAATGCAGAGTTTTAATCTGTGTATGTAAGACAATGATTTTTTTAAAGTGTTTTTGAGTTTGAAAAAGAATAGGCAGTTATGATATCATCTTTAAAATTGCTTTCATTGTGGAATTTCTTGTATTACCAAAATATTCTTTCTAATGTTAAATGTTTGTAGACTTCACGGTTATTTCATGTTTCTAAACATTTAAGTATTGATTTTAGCATTGAATTAAAAAAAATATACTGTATGACACTCCATCAGGACAAAAATCTCAACAATTAAAATCATGTAAATGATCAATCTTTAAGCTTAATAAAAAAAAATGAGTTTAGTAATGTTAATTCTTTATGAATTAAGGTTGTTCAATAACCTTAAATACAAGAGTAATTCACTTACAATTTATATAATTCTATAATTGTGTATACTTTGTTAGATATTAATGCCATAATAGTAAAACTAAAGGCCTGGATAATTATGAAGTAAGCTACAGTGGCTAAGTAGAAAGTTTTAGGTCATTAAATAACATATAGGATAGATCACTGTGATAATGAACTTTATAGTGTCTGTCATTAAAACTACTTCTGTATTCTCAGTTTATTGTTTTGCCATGCTTACCCTTTTGTAAGGTTATGTTGCATGTATTTTTAATCCCAATATATAATACATACGTAATTAAATTGCCAACATGCAGGTTTGATTTTGGGGATTTTATCATTAGTTAGTTTATAGTTCCTGAAATTTTGTGTATTAGATAATGTCTGTCTTAAAATGAAGAATGACCCTAGTCTGCCCCATTGAGCTGAGAAGACAAGCAGCTGGTAACATTACATATTTTAAAAAATGAGTTGAAATATAATTTTCCTGATTGATGCATTTTAATTTCTTTATTTTTGTGTTTCCTTTCTTTCTTGGTGATTTTGGCTCTGTATTATAAATTATTTTTATTTTTTTCATTGAGCCAACATTCTTCTCATTCATATCTGAAAAATTTGACTTTTGTATGTTGTCTTCAAAAATGAGTAAACTGTAAAAACTAACTTTAATTGAAAAATCAAGGTGTGTGCATACCATAAGTGAAAAGATCTGTTCATAGTAACCCTTTTCCTTCCTAATGCTATCCTCTCACAGGATCACATCTACATTTGTAGAGTAAGGTCTTTGGAAAACAGACTATACCATTATATCTGTATTTTATAAAGTTCTTAACTTGCTTTTGAATGCTGAACAAATGATATATAATATGTTAAAATACATCTGTTCCTCACATACTCAATTTCCAATAACGAGCAAACTAAAGTCCAATCCAAGAAGGCACTAAAGTTAAGCATGTTTTTAAAGCAGGCTTAGTATGCGGTAGGGGAATCTTTGCTGCAACTTTTTAATGTCTCTCAAAATCAAACACTATTTTATTTATAAATAACAAAAGGATTTTGTATATACTTCATTACATTCAGGATATAAAAACTTCAGGGGGTAGCCAAGTTAGTCTGTACAGGATAAACTTCAAAAACAACATCTGAAGGTCATCTGAAGAAGTGGGCTGTGCGCACTAAAGCTCATGATACATCTCCATGTTTCGTTAATTTTTAAAGTGCTACCAGACTATTTGTTGTTTTTTAAGGATATAAAAAATTCATTACATACATATACTTAATGTATACTTCTAAGTATAATTTAAGTGTAGGCCAAATACTTTTGCAATGTATGAAGTTATTTGCTTTCTTCCCTTGAGAGAAAAGCAAAACATGAATGAAATGATGTTCCAGTAAAATGTTTTTTTCCTTCTTAACGAACTCTGATATCTTGCTGTAGCTTTGAGTACAATATTCTCTCTTAATTCCCCCTGTTCATGCCCTGCAACCTTGCTATTTTCACAGCAGCCATTCTCCTGGACAGGATTCAATTTGAAAGACATGTATACTTCACCCATTAAGTGGTTAAAGAAAGTAAGACTGATTGATGTGGGGCCACTCCTCACTCAGCATCTCCACAGGCTACAAACAATGTGTCGGAGATGAGATTTGGGTGTCCTCTGACTCCTAGCCAAAATGATTCAAGTGGACAGACTTTTCCTGCTGTTGGGAAGGTTCTGCTTCATGCACAAATCTCCACAAGTTGATCTGGCTCTAAACTTTTTTCAGTTAAATAAAAAAAAGTCAGCTCTAGCCAGACTGAACAATGGCATTATTTACAGTTGTGGCTATATATTAGACCATGGTACCTTCCAGAAACCACCTGATGTGCTAAAGTCCTATTAACTGTGAAAATTAACTGTAGTGTTCACCAAGAATCTAATTTATATACGTTTTCTATACAGGTAATAGTGGTGTCTTATGCCAGTTATAGGAGTTGAAGGTGAGGTAGACATGCACTAGGAAGATAAATATTTTAGTTTCTTAATTTTGTAACGGTTCACAAAAATATGTAAAATGTGTACTGTAAATATTTGAATTTTAATGTAGGGCGAGCAAACCTGAAAATGGGTAAAACGGATCCAAGATTGATATATTTTTGACAAAACTCCCATTGACTGCAGACATTGACAAAAGGGTCAAAACTGTGTTAGACCCTTTATTCCTATGTTTTTAGATCTGTGAAGTCAAGTGCATGTTGGGGAAAAGGAGATAGGGAAAAAGATCATCTCCTGAACAAGGACTTTTGCTAATCAACCTTTGTGTGTACTAAATATGTACTTGGACAAACATTTTGGACACAGAATCAATTCATGGTGGCAAAGAGAATAATTTTTAAGATATTGGAAAGAGACTGCTTCTACAACATAGGCTGAATGAACAGCTTTACTCAGATTGCATTTCTTGGGATAATTATTTTTTTCATATGCAAGGAAAGGAGATTTATTTGAAAACATGTGGAACCATTTGTGGATTATACTGATGGCTCTGGAGAAACACGTAAAAATACATGATACACTATGTTTTTTAGGTGGATTGCTATATAGGGAAGATTAAACCTTCAAACATGCATTCCCCACCATCAAGTATTCTGGTACTTGTTTATTTAGCAAGGTTTTGTTTTATTTCCTGGGCAAGTAACAGTGGGGATTGAACATGTTTTCAGGAAGATGAGAGTAACAGCATATATCAAAATACCTTTGTGCCAGCTTTATCCCATCCTGCACTAAAAGCAAGGGGAAGGAACTTCTACATGAAAATCTCTGTGTTGACATGCTCATGTTATCTGGATGAGGGCAGACTTTGGTACCCTGTCATACTGAAAAACTGCTTGCAAACCTGTACCACTTCTAGCAGCTTCCATTAGCCAGGAATGGTAAACCACAGCCACTGGGAGCTGCAAGCTGCTATGCCTGTGGATGCTCAGGTAAACAAAGCATCTTGAAGCCAGCCAGCGGCTCACCCTTACAAGCTGCGACCCAAAGTTTGAAACCCCCTGCTAGGTGTTCTGTGGGGCATGCTTAATGTCTGAAAATTCTAGCAGCAAACCTCTAAATGCACTCTTTCATGAGTGAAAATAATGATTTTTCAGAGGCTTATAAGTCAAGAAGTTCTGTGTGGATTTTCTTGGGGAGAGAAAAAGGTACCTCTGACTCCAGGGCTGTCCTCTCGATGCTCAAGTCCCTTTTCCAAATTATAGAAAAATTGGAGCTCCTCAGAGAAATATAAATATTTTTCAATATGCGAAAAGCTACCTGTATTTCACCAACTTTGTTTTTAAAAAGTGGTGAACAGATTTTGCCAAAACTTTTTAAAAACTCAAAAGACCAGGCATGGGAAAATTCAGCTAAAATGATTAATATTTGGCACTGTTTTAAGCAGTTGAAAATGGTCTCGTGGCAGCCTTGACCAGAGAAATTGCTACCATACCTGCCTAATAAGACACCTTTTCCACTTTAACCTAATTTATCTCTCTTGTATACCAGTAGTATCCAAGGGTCACTAACCCATCATGTTTCTTGGATGGTAGTTATGTTCATTCTGGTTCAAGTTTTAGGTTTCTCAGTGGTGAAAGTTGGTGGGGGTACCCTGATGTGCAGCTCCTGCAAGAGGAGCTGGCTGAGCTGAGGCAAAAGCCAGCAAAGTGCTTTTAAAAAAGCTGGCAGAAACCTGAGTTGCAATAGGATAACACCTGTGAGAAATGTTGAGTTACTTTCACCACTGAGGTTTTTGAAACTGTTGTAAAAAGGTTTATATCCGTTTGAGATTTTCAAAGGGACTTGAGAGTCGGGTGTCCAACTCCAATTGAATTTCATACCAAACTTTCTCAGGCCCCTTTGTAAATCACAGCCTTTTTTCTTAACAGTTATTCCTTAATGTTTTATGCTTCTACATGTTTGACATGAAATTAGGTGAAATTCAGATGTAACCAAATATGAGTACATCTGAATGCAAATCTCAGGTGTTAACAACCCACACTAATTAATAGATTTGCACAAACCCCTGTGAATCAAAGCTGGTTAGTTTTACACAACTGAATGTATTTTCTCCAGCCATTTAAAACTCATGACCAGTGTGTAAATTATTTATATAAACAGTGACCTACTCACAAATGTGAAACAGGAACATGATATAAATGGCTAGTGGGGCAGAATGATGTGACATAAAGATGAAATTCAAATCATTTGGCATGCCTTTCATTAGTGACATATCTCTTCTGGTCTACCTTATCTGAAGGGCATTGCATGTTATATGAGAGGACAGACATTTGACTGTTAGTGATGTGTATACATGATATAATTGGACAGATAGTGGATAGTGGCATAGAGGGCTAAAAGCACATTACTTGATGCAGAATGCTGCATCTAAGTTTTGGGATATTTGCCCTTTCTGTATCTTGTATTACATGGGTTTATTAGTCCATGCATTTTGGCAGTGAACTGCTAACGAGCACCAGCTTTTTCACATCAATTATGAATGTGTCTCTGAGAAAGCTATAGACCATTTACCTGATGTGTCAAGGTCTGACAGAGCCATTTTGTATGTGAAAGCTAAAATGAGTAAATACAGAAATAAATATGGTCATTTTAGGAGAGATGTGAATTTAGAAATTCTACTTGCAAATGTATCTGTTTGTATTAAGAGCTGGAAGGGAAACTGAATTTTGGTTCTTCTTCTGGCAATATCCCCATGATGGCTCCACTGTTGATGGGTCATCCCAGAACCGCTGTTCAGAGCTTTTTCTTAGCAGTTGTCAGTTGGGCTGTGCATGCATGGAAGGCGCCTTGCGCCATTGGCAGTTTGACGCCTTGTACACGCAGCCCGCCCCCCTCCTTCAGTCCCTCACTTATCATCCTTGGTTGCAGACAGACTTCTCTCTCGCCTCAGGCATCTATCCTCCTCAT
Source organism: Apalone spinifera (assembly GCA_030068395.1). Taxonomy (NCBI): domain Eukaryota; kingdom Metazoa; phylum Chordata; order Testudines; family Trionychidae; genus Apalone; species Apalone spinifera. The sequence continues at coordinate 21,287,303 of JANRFK010001234.1, read as the reverse complement.
ACACAATTTAAGTTTTATTCCTGTCTCTTTAGCATTTTAGTATTACTAGTTAGTTATTCCTTGCCAGTTCATCATTCTATACTAAAAAAAACCCCAAACTTTTTTAGTCTCAGTCCTGAGGGACCACCTCAGCGGCGGCAGCTCAATTCTTTTCCTCACCCCCCGCCATGCTTGTTCTTCACCCTCCATCTCCTCATTTCCCCTGTTTTTTAAAAAAAAGAATGACGAGGAACAAACACAAACAAAAAGGAGATCTTTAAAGGTAGCTTTCTCAGCGCTCAGTGAGCGGCCATAGCAGACTACCATGCCAGGTGCTCAGGGGTTTAAAAAGTGACTTCAGTGCAGTGACCCCATGTCCACTTCTGATGGGCATAATTCCTGTACATGCTGCTTGGGAGAGTCACATGTACCCCAAAAATGTGACCACTGCCGCAGCCTGACGGCAAGGGCCAGAAAAGACCGGGAGCTTCAGCTCTGTATGATACTTAACCTGTCCCCAGTCTGAGCAGGGGAGATGCACCCGGCATGTCCGGCAACTCGGTGCTGAGATCCTTGGGCAGGCACCATTGCAGCAGCACCCTGAACCAACCTGGGGCTGACACGCTGAAAATCGGCACTGGAGAAATCATACTGGCACACCCCGGCATCACCGCGAGCAGCACCTCAACACTTGGTGCTGAGAGAGAACTTGGAACCGGCTGCTAAGCAGCCCCTCAAGTCTTCAGCACAGTATCCCAGCATGCCGAAAGCAATACAGATGCCTCCTTCCTCAGAGGCAGCGGCACAGGCACCACAGTCAGCATAGGCTGACCACACTGAGCTAGCCAGAGACACTCATGCCTTACCAACACCTGAAATAAATGACGGGCAGTTCTCTTCCCTCCCCCATCGAGGGAAACTTCCCCGGTGCCGTTTTCACCTTGCACATCTCCAGGCTATGTTAGATCTCCGTTGTTACATGAATGCTCCAGACTAGCTGAATATGATCAGAGGAATATTTTCTTCTCGCAACACTCCTCTCCTACATCTCACCAACATCATCACTCCCATGAAAGATCGTACCACCCACAGTGGTACCTTAAGTGGCAGTACCCCCCCCCATTGGGCTCCATGGGAGTAGTAGGGATTTTGAAGATGCTGCTCCATGGCCCCATCTGCTTTACCAAAAAGGCTCCTACCATCCTCCCCATCCTACACCCTCTCGACTACTGCAAAGTCAGAAGAAGAGGAGGATCAAATTCCAGATGAGCACACTGACACGCAAGGCCCACAGGGTTCCCCTAGGGACAACTAGTCTTCAAAAAAAGCTGTTTGTGGCCAATACAGATGAGATTCTACAGAGTATTAAGGACTCTTGAACCACTCTCCGCACCCTAGGCATGTACATGCCACCATACTAGCAAAAACGCTACACCCCACACAACAGAAATAAGTACTCCTATTACAATCGTCCTCAACACAAACCTTACGATTACAATCGATCCAGACAGCCACTTCAGAGGAAGCACCCACCTCAGTCGCACTCCTCTGGCACCCAGACTTCCAAACAGCAAATTTGAAGTTTTGGTGGAGGGTCTGCCCAACCTCCCCTACCATTCAGTGCTAACAGGCCAGAAACACTTGTTTGTACACAGGCTACGTCCCTTCTTCCACCATTAGGACTCCATAACATCGGACCAGTGGGTGCTAGAAATCATCTGTACAGGGTACAGTATCTCCTTCACCTTGCTGCCCCGTTTCCTTCCCCGTTTCTCCTCAGGGATCCCTCTCATGAGATCCCTCTCAAGCAGGAAATCGACTGGCTCCTCCAACTAGGAGCAATAGAGAGGGTTCCCAATCTATTCCAGGGAAGAGGGTTTTATTCAACTTATTTTTGACCCAAGAGGACACAGGGGGCTGGAGATCAATTTTAGATCCCCCCAAACTAAACAAGTTTCTATGGAAGCAATGCTTCAAAATGGTCACACTGGCTTCAATTATTCCTGCATTGGACAGAGGGGATTCATTTGCAGCCCTCAACCTACAGGACGTTTACTTCCACATCACAGTACATCCATCCCATAGATGTTTCCTCAGCTTTGCCATGTGAGAGGATAATTTTCAGTACAGGGTCCTCCCCTTCGGTCTATTCTCTGCCCTTCATGTCTTCTCAGAGGCCCTTGCAGTGATGGTAGCCTACCTTTGCCAACAGGGAGTTCTGATTTTTCCATACCTTGACAACTGCCTCATAAAAGACCGCTCACAAACAGAAACGTCCAGTATGGTCTCAAATACCAAACATCTGTTTAATCATGTAGGACTACTTATAAATGAACAGAAATGAATTCCCAATCTCGTTCAGGACATTGAATTCATTGGAGCTCATCTTAATTCTAAATCTAAATCTTGAGGCTGATTTAATTCTAAATCAGCCTCATCAATGATTCAGTGCACTGTGGCATCTAATAACTACTCTATCTATGAACCCTTCTACTACCATGCATACCTGCCTTCAGTTGATGGACCACATGGCTGCTACCACATATGTGTTCCAGTATGCATACTTTCATTTCCGTGCCCTGCAGCACTGGCGAGCCTTGGTTTATACACATTCTGCCATTCACTTTAGAAGCCAGTCACTGTCCCCAGACATGTATTGAACTCACTCAAATGGTGGACATCCCCTCATAGTCTCCTTGCAGGGGTTTCCTTCCTTCAGCCTGAGCCATCGATACAGATTACGATAGACGTCTCACTAATAGGATGGGGTGCACATCTACACCACCATACAGTGCAGGGCAAATGGTTACCACATGAGGTTCTGTTACACATCAACCTTCTCGAGCTCAGAGCTGTCAGGAATAAGTGCAGGCACATTTCTCCTTCCAATACCAGTTGCACCGTTCGTGTACTTATGGACAATACAACCACCATGTTTTATATAAACAGGCAAGATGGAGCTCGTTCTTGATCCCTTTGTGCGGAGGTCATCCATCTCTGGAATTTGTGCATCTATCACGGGGTCACCTGAAAAGCAACAATGCCTTAAAAGACAACAGCATCGTGGAAGATAGTCTGAGCTGCAACTTCTCCACAGACCACGAGTGGAACCTGCATTCAACAGTGATAGAATCCATCTTCCACAGATGGGGCTACCCAGTAATAGATCTCTTCACAACCACAAACAATACCAAGTGTCTTCGCTTTTGCTATCGAGTGGGACTGGGCAAGGATCTATGGGTGATGCATTCCTAATCCCCTGGAACAAACTGCTGCACTACACCTTAACCCCCATACCACTCATCCCCAGGATCCTGCACAAGATCCAAGCAGACAGGGGTCAAGTCATCTTAATATCTCCATCCTGGTCCTGACAGATATGGTTCCCGTATCTTCAACACATGACTGTTGAACCAACTTACCCACTTCTATGTCGACACAATCTCCTCTCCCAGAACAGGGGTAAATTACTTCACCCTCAACCTCATACTCTTCACCTCCAAGTATGACTCCTGTCTGGTTCCATGGTGCCTAATCCCGCTGTTTTGAACAAGTAAGAACCGTCCTCCTTCATAGCAGGAGACTATCCACCAGAACCATTTACTCTCAAAAATGGAAACAGTTTACATCCTGGTGCCAGTAGATGCACGTTGATCTCCACAAGGCTCTGCGTCATTCTGTTCTTGACTACATATACCACTTGAAGAGCAAGGGGCCTATCCATCTCATCAAAGTACACTTGGCAGCGATTAAGGCCTTCCATGTATGCAGTGCTCTCCAACCTTTTTAACCACAAGATCACTTTTTCAATTTAAGTGCAATATAAGATCTACCTCAAACCCAAATACCCATGCCCCAATTCCTTCCTGCCCCTTCTTAGAGGCCCGGCCCCTCCTTCATCCCTTTTCCAAGACCTCACCTTGCTCACTCCATCCCTCTTCCTCCCCCATCCTCATTCACTTTCACCAGACTGGGGCAGTGGGGTTGGGGTGCAGGCTTTGATCTTGGGCCAAGGAGTTTGGAGGGTGGGAGGGGCTCTGGGCTTAGCCCAGGGTGGGGGATTGGGGTCCAAAGTACAAGCTCTGGGTAGGAGTTGGGTGCAGGGAGACTCACATCTGGGGCAGGAGGTTGGGTGTAGGAGGAGGTTTAGGGCTGGGACAGGGGTTCAGGGTGCAGCATCTGGCTGGGCACCATTTAACTGAGATGGCTTCTGGGTGGTGGAGCAGTGGAGTTAAGGCACACTTACTCTTGCCATGTCCCTGCACCACTCCTGAAAGCAGCCGTCATTAACAGCAATGGCTCCATGGCACCATATGCTGCCCTTCATCTACAGGCACTGAGCCCATTGCTTCTACTGGCCACGCTTCCCCGTTATTGATCAATGGGAGCTGCAGGAGTGGTATCTGCAGTCAACGACCGCAGGTGGAGACCCCCTACCCTGCCTTTCTCAGGCGCTGCAGGGATGTGCAAGCCACTTCCAAGAGCAGCAATTACCATAGGGATAATTACTCCAGCCATGACCGGTTCAGCATTCTAGAACTTACTACTCAAAAAATGAAATGTAAGCATAAGAGAGAAATGAAAATTATGAAATGCACAGACCAGTCTAAACCCAAAACTAACACACTTTGCAAGCAGTAAAAGTAGTACAAACAACTCCTTCCATGCATATGTTGTGTTGGGAGGTGAGAGTGAAGGACAGCGTGTGTTTGTGAGAATGACAGAGTGTGAGTGACAAAGATTTGCATTGCCAGGCTCCCTTCATCCCCTTCTCTCTGTGTGAAGATAGGGTACAGGAGTGGGGAGGGGGGGTGGAGAGAAGGGAGGAGGAGAGACACCTTGACATCAGCACCCCCCCTCTTCTCCCTCCCATACCCTCCACAGCCAACAGGAGACTCCCAACAGGGCATCTCCAAGGCAGAGGGCAGGAGCAGTATGACAGTGGGTGGTAGCTTCCTGGCCAAGGCAGTCAGGATTACCTGTCAGAGGCTCCAAGATCTACCGGTAGATTCCGATCTGCACTGATGTACAGATTGATGGAACATCTGTTTTTTCACATCCTGTCACCAAAAGATTTCTCAAAGGCCTTCAGAACCTCTACCTTCCTTACAGGGCCCCAGTGCCCACATGGGATCTAACCCTAGTTTTAGATTGCCTTATGAGGATCCCCCCTGCAACTTACAATGAAGGTGCTATTTTAGTGGCTGTTATTTCGGCAAGGAGGGTTAGTGAGATAGGGGCTTTGATGGCGGGACCTCCTTATACACTATTTGCCAAGGACAAAGTGACTTTAAGACTGCATCCATCATTTCTACTCAAAGTCAATACCGTTCATATCAATGAGTACATTGTCCTATCTGTGTTTTCCCCAAAGCCCCAGAGATGCCTTGCTTCACACTTTGGACATTGAACGGGCTCTACCATTTTATATAGATAGGCCAGAGGCATTCTGCAAGTCCCCATGCCTCTTTGTGTCTGGTGCAAATCATTCCAAGGGCACACCAATTTCACCACAATATATTTCCAAACTGATATCATCCTGTATATTGCAATGTCACTTTCTTTGCAAAAAGCCGTGGACAGCTCCGCCTGAGAGCACACCCCACTCGTGCCACAGCAACATTTACAGCATTCCTAAATATTGTGCCCCTTAAAGATTATTAGGCAGCGACTGGTAATCTGACCATACCTTCACCAGACATTACACTATCATGCCTCAGGTAGCAGCTGATACAGTAGTGGCTACCGCGGTACTATCCTCTGTTGCTAAGCAGTAACTCCAAGTTCCACCATCCACGTCGAATACTGCTTTGTAGTCACCAGCAGAGGAGCACCCACGGGGACATCACCCAAGGAAGACAAGTTAGTTACTCACCTTGTGCAGTAGCAACTGTCCTTTGAGGTGTGTGTCCCTATGGGTGCTCCATGACCCTCCATTTCTCCCATCTACTTGGAGTCTTAGTTACTCTGGCATAGATGAGGGACTGAAGGGTGTGTGTTCAGGCTGCGCGTGTGATGCGTCCAACTGCCAATGGTGCGAGGCGCCTTCCGCGTATGCTCTGAACTGCATCTCCAGGGATGACCCAACGCCAAAAGTAGAGCACCCCTGGGGACACATGCCTTGAAGAACAGTTGTTACTGCATAGGGTGAATAATTTCTTTTTCTTCAGAAATATTTTTGTTCCAGTTTGGGATGAAAAGTCAAAATCTCAAGTATTGATTATGGAACTGAAATTCCATGGTATTCTACCAAAGCATAGTATTTCCAAAATGAATTATCCTCCTCTAGTCAGTTTCACATCTGTTACTAAGGAATGAAATTGACAAGATTTATGTCAAATTCCATCTTCACTTTGACAGTCTGGAGCTCCATGGCAGTCAACTGGGCACCCAACCTCTGTCCTTAGTTGCCCACCTGGTGAACTGACAGGGAATTGTCAAGATCTGAGGCTTCTGGCTTAGCAGGGTGCTAACGAGCCAGGTGGGCAAGCGGGCAGGAGACATCCCTTGGGTCCATCAGAAGTTTTGTTGTAATGGAAATGCTTCTAGGAAACCTTTGTTTTTGGTAAGTTGGCAGAAATAGAAACAAGTGTTTCTGGATTTTTTTTTCTGGCTTTGATATACACAAACTAAGATGCAGTGTAATAACATTTGAATCACACACGGGAAACAGATCTATCTATCTATATCTTAGAGACCAGAGCTAGAAAATTTGGCACATAAACTGTAAAATGTCTTTATCTTTATTTTCCAGAATAGTGCCTATACTGCCATGAAGTATAAAGGAGTACATTTTGGTAATTTAACAGGAAGACGTGGTGAATTTAAGGCTCAGGAAGGGCCTGGACCTGGGGAGTATGACATAACTCAGTAAGTAAAAATGTGTCACTTTTTATTTTATGTCTGTTAATTCCAAAAAGAAAGAGAATTGAAATTGATTTCAATAAGGAAGTTAAAATGGTTAAATGATAACACTTAACCGGTTAATGGTTTTAATTGAGGTCCTTCCGCCTGGCCCTGCTATGGTTACGGCTATAGGGTCCTGCCTCTCAGCCCACAAGCTCCTCCATGGCAAGGGCTGCTCGAGCGTGGTGCAGCTGGTCTCTGCCAAAGTTGACTGGCAAGAGTGGGTTCATAGATTTCGTATACTGTGTTTACTGGTATATTTAACCAGTTAACTGTTTAACATCCCTAATTTCAATTATATAATTATTTAATTTCACTTGAATTATACATAGAGATTGGTTTTGCATCCCAAGCCAGTAATTACTGAGACTTGAGGGGCACAGCTTAAAGTATGGAAATAGTTAAGGTCGCCAAACAATGCCATGTACCTAGACTAGGGGTCTCCAACCTTTTTAAGCACAAGATCACTTTTTAAATTTACAGCCACTCCCCGAGTTACGAACAAGTTACGGACCAACACTTGGTCCGTAACTCGAAGTGTTCGTAATTCGGATCCCATAGAGTTACATGGCGACCGCGCTGTTTGTAAGTGTGGATCGCTGTTTGTAACTCGGATCTGCATTTATGACCACTTTGGTCGTAAGTGCGGATGGTCGTAAGTGGAGGTGGTCGTAACTCGGGGAGCGGCTGTAAATGCAATCCAGGATTTACCTCAGACCCAAATACCCTTGCCCTGCCTCCTTCATGCCACTTCTCTGAGGCCCACCCTTGCTCACTCCATCTTCTCTCCCTCTCCCATCCTCCCTCCCTTTCATCAGTCAGGGGCAGAGGGTTGGGGTGCAGGCTCTGCTCTTGGGCTAAGGGATTTGGAGTGTGAGAGCAGAGCAGTGCCTGGGGCAAAGAGTTGGGGTGCAGGAGGGGGTTCAGGGTACAGGTTCTGTAAGGGAGTTTGGGTCCAGGAAGCTCAGGCTTGGGGTATAGGAGGGGGTTCATAACTGAAGCAGGGGTTTGGAGCTGGATCCAGCTGGACACTGCTTACCTCAGGTAGTTCCTGTGTGGTGGTGCAGTGGGGCTAAGGCCGGCTCACCACTGCCCTGGCCCTGTACCACTCTCAAAAGCAGCCAGCAAACTTCCTCTATCCCAAGCCCTGTGCCCCCACCAATCCATTCTATGAAGATAAAATACAGGATGGGAGGGGGATACCCTGACATCAGCGCCCCTCCTCTCTCCTGCTCTGCACAGCAAGCAGGAGGCTTCCTGGGGAGGGCAGGGCAGCTCCAAGGCAAAGGGCAGGAGATGTGCAGCAGTGGAGAAAGGGGCAGCTGAAGTGCTGTGCTTGATATCCTCTTGGCCAAACCAGTCAGAATCACCTGTCAGAGGCTCCAAGATTTGCCAGTAGATCCTGATATACTGGTCAGTGACCACTGACCTAGACAATCCCAATTAAATAAGTGGAAACTTCCTGGTAAGAATGACCTATGTTGCTACTATCTAGGAACAATGAAAATAACATTAAAAAGGTTTGTTTTAGTGACAAGCAGTGTAGTCAATGATTGCAAAAGTATAAACTTCTTTCAGAAGTTCTTGTGTACTGTGACTAAAATTTGTATTCTAAAAAATAGGAAGCCTGCACTCCGTAGAACAATGGATGAGAAATATAGTGATACTCGTGCCTGCTCAGTTTAATATGTCTGTAGCCATGTTCACAGAAGAGTAAAGATAGTTTCAGCCTTGCTTCACTTATTAGGCTGTCGCTAACTGCCTTGTCTGCTATATAAGGAATCTTGTTCTTTAAACGTATTATGACATTTAAAATACAAATTTGCTCCTCATCCTTTACTGTATTGTGGATGAACAACTGCTTAAGTCCTTTATCCCTGGCATGTGAAGCAGAAGGGTTTATATATTAGCCCTTAATTTAAAAATGACTTTCAATGTTATTTAGGTGCCTAACCTGCATAAGCACTTTTGTAAATCCCATTGGTGCCTATATGCATCTTTAAATATCTAAATTCATTTATAAATCTGGCCTCAAGTGCCTGAAATACTGAAAATGGGACTGCAGATATGTCTATAATACAATGGCACAGCTAGGGTGTTGCATCTCTACCACTGTAGATGCTTCCTACATTAATGGAAGGGACTTTATATCAGTATAGTTAATCTTCTTCTTTGAGGGGCTGTAACTAGGTCACTGGGTGAATTCTTCTGCTGATGTAGCTATGTCTACATTATGGATATGAATGGGTTAACTGGTTACCCATTAAGCATCACCCTTACTGGGTGTAGCTGGCGACTGGGGAGCCAGCCCCATGTGGCTGGAGGTTGGGACCAGGAACCCCGCGGGCTGGGGGCAGTTTCATCTGGGCTGGAGCAGTCCTCCTCCCGGGATCCAGCTTAGTTAGTTAACCAGTTAAATGTTAGGTAAATCTAACATTTAATGGGTCAACTCACCACTGCGGTGCTTCCTGCTGGTTTCTCTGGGGAATTAGTTCTTTCGGCAGCAGGGCGCCTCCTTCTGGCCGGTGTCTCTCCTGTCCTAGCTCCACACTCTTACTCCAAATCCTCATTGCTCCCTGACACAGCATCCTTTTGAGGACACTGCCCTTCGCTAGCGCTGACTACAGTGGTCTCTTGTTTCCCTTCTGGGGGTTTATCAACATTCCTGTGTCTCTACTGCCACTGTGACCAACTGCCCCGAAGTCTAGCCCCTTACCTCAGGGGCAAGCCACAGTCATGCCTTGGTAGTAAGGTACAGTACAAGAGGGAAGGGCGGGGACCCAGGCCCACCTACTACTCTGGGTCCTGACCTAGGGACTCTCTGTTGGAAGCCTTTCCTGCCCTCTTTTACTTGCCTTTATTGCCTCTAGTTCCCTGGGCCACTTCCTCTGTGACCCTTTGCACCCTCCTGGCTCTTGTAGCAAGGCCAGCAGCCTCGCAGGTTTCAGGTTGGAGTCTCCCCCTCTATCCCCTCTGAGCCTGCCCAGCACTGGTCTCCTGAAGGTGATTCTATCTGAAGATGCTTCTATTGGAACCAGGTCCTGCACCTTCCGTGGTCAGGGCCTAACTGCCTACTCTCTCCTGAGCAGCTCCTTTTGTACAGGGCTGCCCCAGGAAGCTATACCCTGATTGGCTACATAAAAGCTTCTCGCTAATTGAACCTGAGCTCTGTGCAGGCTCCCTCCAATTTTCACTAACCTCTTTCGTCCAGTATGGGGCAGCTGCCCCATCACAACTGGCTAGCTGATTAATTGAGATTTTATATCCCTGGTCTACATTTGTAAGTACTTTGCACAGAGAGTGACATTTTTAATAGCTTCTAGCAATATAGGTAGATTATCTAATTTGTGAATGTAGACCATGCTGTAGGCTTTTAAGTCTCATAGACACTTGAATTTTTTTAGCCCTCTATCTTGTACTTATAGGCTATGTCTAGACTGGCATGATTTTCCGCAAATGCTTTTAACGGAAAAGTTTTTCCGTTAAAAGTATTTGCAGAAAAGAGCGTCTAGATCGGCAGGGATGCTTTTGCGCAAAAACACTTTTTGCGGAAAAGCGTCCGTGCCAATCTAGATGTGGTTTTGTGCAAGAAAGCCCCGATCGCCATTTTAGCCATTGGGGCTTTTTTGCGCAAAACGGTTCTGGGTTGTCTACACTGGCCCTCTTGCACAAAAGCATTTGCGCAAGAGGGCTTTTGCCCGAGCGGGAGCGTCATTATGTTTGCGCAAGAAACACTGATTTTGTACATTACAAAGTCAGTGCTCTTGCACAAATTCAAGCGGCCAGTGTAGATGCAGCCTTCGAGTCAGAAACTAACCTCAGATATGCCTATTCAGTTCACATTGAAATAATTCAATATGATGGGCTTTGAGGGTAGAATTTGTCTCAGTGGTGTAATGCTAAAAAGAATTATATTAAAGTGCTTCATCATTGTGTTCTTGAATTGTGATCTGTGTTTGTAGAATTTTAGAATGTGCTTAAAATTAAACAAGTTTTTAAATGGTCTGCTGAAAAAGGGCCTAGATTATATCTGCCATAGAATTTTAACTTTTAAGAATGATGCTTGAAGAAATAGCAAATTGATTAGGAAGTAACAGAGATGAATATTTACAGCTAATTTTAACATTCCTTAGCTACAGGTTGATTGGTATGAATCTGATAATTAAGTATCTGTCCTGATTTAATTATTTTTTGCAGCCTTCTATAGGTTTCTTGGAACATCAGGCAAGAAGATAGCATTTTATATAGCCAATAGAAATAACTGTCTTTAAAGAGTGTTTTCTTGAAATTGGTGCCTCTCTACATTTAAATTATAAAGGAGTTCTCTTCTGAGCATTGCCACTATTAAAATACTGAGAGGCTTTTGAATTTTAATTACTCTGTGCTATAAATAGGCAGATCTTGTCAGGTTACAGTATTAAATACACAGTTCAAGTAAGAGACTTGTAAGGCACTTGAGGTGTTGCTTTTCAGTGCTCCTATATCTCACAAGACAGAAATCCTAACCTGTCTGACATTTGATTTGTAGCTTTTTCTCTTTTGGCATTTTTGTTAGTTTCAATCTGTAATAATGACTACATTTAAATATGAAAAAGTTACAAACCAAAATTAGTGAAACATGATTTGTGTGGCTTCTGTAGGTTTACTGTGTAAATGTACAATATGTTTATACTCACCCATTAGTGAGTAATCTTGGCTTTCATTAAATATTAGAAACAGCAGCTGCTTGTAACATAGTCAAAGTCAAAGGACAAAAGGCTTTCACTGACCGTATTTACATGTTCAGGCATTGGAAACTGAAGACTCATAAATCTCTCTTTAAACTTTCTAAAGGGAAAGTGCATTGCATTATGAGAATGTCAACATCAGAAAGGAAGACAAGAAAAAATATGAACCCTACATCCCACGGTATCACGAAGTAATAGTATTACAGGAAGAAAAGAAGGTAATGCCAATTCAGCTATTTACTAGCACATAGAAAATAATTTATTGTGGGATTGAAACCCTGAAATTTGAAGATTGCAAAGACAGAATGAACAATCAAATTGCAATTCATATTGAAATAGGAAAAAAGACTTTCTTGATGAAAAATCAGTAACTTGTTCGTTGAATTTTTTGTCCTCACATTTGTTTTCTTCCTTTTCTTAAAAGTTACCTTATAGGAGACGAAGTATTTTGTTTGAAGTGACATGAGCTTTTTGTTCTTTTTGCTAGAAATAATAATAGGGAAAATGTATTAAATCTAGGGTGTCAATTGCAGTTAATTCATGCGATTAACTAAAAAAATTAAATGATTAAAATATTAATCACAGTTAGAATCACATTGTTAAACAATAGAATACTAATTTAAATCTATTAAATATTTTTGGATCTTTTTCTGTTTTTTTAAAATATATTCATTTCAGTTACATCACAGAACACAAAGTATACACTGCTCACTTTATAATGTTTTGATTACAAATATTTGCACTGTAAAGTGATAAACAAAAGAAATAGTATTTTTCAGTTCACCTTATACAAGTATTGTACTGCAATTTTTTTGTCATGGAAATGCAACTTATAAATGTAGATTTTTTTTTTTTTAGTTACATAACTACACTCAAAGCCAAAACAAAATACAAAAATTTAGTTTCTACAGATCCACTCAGTCCTACTTCTTGTTCAGCCACTCATTAAGACAGAAAAATTTGCTTGCTTTTATAGGAGATAATGCTGCCACTTCTTATGTACAGTGTCACCTGAAAGTAAGAGAGGTGCTTATGTGGGAGATTTGTAGCTGGTATTGCAAGGTATTTATGTGCCAGATATGCTGACCAGTCATATGCCCATTCATGCTTTGGCCACCATTCCAGAGGACATGCTTCCATGCTGCTGACACTTTTTTTAAAAAAAGCATTAATTAAATTTGTGACAGAACTCCTTGAGGGGGGAGAATTGTATGTCTCCTGCTCTGTTTTACTCACATTCTGCCATATATTTCATGTTATAGGATCCTTGGATGATGATTTTAAGAACAAATTTGTTGTAGATTTGACAAACATAAAGATAGTACCAATGCGAGATTTCTAAAGATAGCAATAACATTTGACCCAACATTTAAAAATCTGTAGTGCCATCCAAAATCTGAGAGGGACTAAGTGTAGAACATGCTTTTAGAAGTCTTTAAAAGAGCAACACTCTGATGTGGAAACTACAGAACATATGGCAGGCCACACTGCTTTGGATTGTTATTGAGCAGAACCATCATTAGCACAAACGAATGTCCTTTGGACTGGTGACTGAAGCATGAAAGGACATACAAATCTTTAGTGCATTTGGCATGTAAATATTTTGCAATGCCAGCTACAACAGTACCACGTGAATGCCTGTTCTCACTTTCAGGTGACATTATAAACAAGAAGGCAGCATTATTTTCTGTAAATGTAAACAAACTTATTTGTCTGAGTGATTGGTTAAACAAGAAATAGGACTGAGTGGACTTGTAGGCGCTAACGTTTCACATTATTTTATTTTGGAATGCAGTTATTTTTGTGCATAATTCTACATTTGTAAGTTCAACTTCATGATAAAGAGATTTCACTTCATTACTTGTATGAGGTGAACTGAAAAATATAATTTTTTATTTTTTACAGCAAAATATTTGTAATAAAACTAAATATAACTGTTGTAATTGAAGTGAATATATTTGAAAATGTAGAAAACATCCAAAATATTTAGATAAATGGTATTCTATTATTGTTTAACAATGTGATTTATTGCATGACTATTCATTAATTTTTTTAATCACAAAGTTAATTGTGATTAATTTTTTAAATCACTTGACAGCCCTAGTTTAAACTTATTTTTTTTGAATGATGTGACAAACCTTAAATTATATGTTTAGTATTTGTTATTCATCTCAGAAGTCAGCAAGATCCATTAGCACTATCCTCTTTGTTGATGCAAATCCTTCAGTGGATGTGTTCAACAGTTCACCATTCAACAGTTGTTTAATTATAGTGGTAGATGAACGTCAACATAACTTAAATCAAGTTAAACTCAATTCACATCTGCCAAGGATGTGAATGGTTAACTGGTGGGGGCTGGAGCTGCTCCCCACTTACTGTGGGCAGGGGACTGCTTCAGCTCCATGGGGCCTGCTGCGGGCAGGGGCGCTCCAGACAAGCTGTTCATGAACCCTGTTCATGGCGGGCTGGTGCGGGCCTGCTAAAGGCAGGGGTTCTCCAGCCAGCTGGAGCAGTCCCTATTTGCGATGAGCCCAGCACTGGCATGCCGCAGGCAGAGGCACTCCAGCCTGGCCAGAGCAGTCCCGTCCCTGGCGTGGGAGGTATGAAGCTCCAGCCTGGCTAAGATAGGGGGCACTGCAGCCCAGTTTGGCTGGAGCAGCCTTGCCCACTTCTGCTTTAATTGATTAACCAATTAAACATTACATTTAACTGGTTAACCAATTAATTGGGATTTTACATCCCTACTTTGTATAACTCAACTTATTTGGATTTATGTTTAGCCTTCTCTCTGAATTTCCACGATTTACAGTTTTTGGTTTTGGGACAAGAATAACATCCCTGCAATTCCTTTTATCCTAAATTGCTGTACTCTCACATGTAACTCCATTTTACCATAGTTTTTTTTTTCCTGGGAATTCATATGAACAGTTTCAGACTAAAGAAAGAATTGTGGGAATTCTCCCTGTAGAGAAAGGAAAGAATAAGGAAAGAATTTCTCCCTGTGGAGAAAGAATTGTGGGAGTGCTCTTGTCTCCAACTTCACGATATTTCTTTTTGTTTAAAATATAAATACTAACATTTGTAGGGGTGCCTCTTCACTCTCCCCAAAATCACCTGTCTCAGAAAGCTGATATGAGAATACTTTTCTTTTTTCCTTTAACTGCCTCCAAACTGGGACTAAACAAAAAAAGAATCCTGCAGGATCTGTATGCAAAATAAAATTCTGAATGTCTTGCAAAAAATCTTAAAAATATCTGGGAAAGTGTTTGATCGCTGCAGTATTTTGTGGATTCTTAAAATTCCATTTTGCACTTGTTACTACTGAAAATTAAATTAAAAAAATATAAAGAAGCATGAACGCAAATCTATTTTTCCTGTTTCCTTGACTGGCTTCCAACAATCACAATAACAATGCTGAGATAAAAGTATGAATATCAGATTTTTCCTTAATATATCCCTGAATTAATAAAACAGACTCTTGGGAAAGATTTCTATAGAGACTGAAAAAACTGGAGCATAAATATATTTTATCCTGCCTGGCATGTGTGTGTGTGTGTGTGTGTGTGTGTGTGTGTGTCCCCTGCCTGGCATAACTATGTGTGTGTGTGTGTGTGTGTGTGTGTGTGTGTGAGATAAAATGTGGCATTCGGGTTGAGAATCTCATAAATGTCAGGAAATTTAGAGTTCTAATTCTCACACTAATGTTAATTTTGCTTCTTTGTGTACCCACTGTAACGTGACAACATAGGATTGTCCAGTATTGAATAGTATTAGACAATAATGCAACCATGGGCAATGCTTCATTCTGCCCACCTTCAGCGTGACACCTGCGGCAGCCTGGGCAAGCTGGTGTTGGGTGTCTGGCAGTTCCCAGGGCAGGCTGGATTTGAACCCATCTCCAGAGGTGGGTGCGTTCTTCATCAGGCCATGGCAAGACCCAGTCCACCAGCACCATCTCAATTGAATGGACGAAGTTCACCAGGGTTAGCTCCTGGTGTGCCTCTGGCACTTTATTTATCTGCGCCTCCAAATATATGGCTCCTTGAAGCTCCAGTTCACCATAGATTGCTGTTTCTGTTCAATGGGAGCTGTGGGAAGTTGGATCCCAGTCTGTGCTACTTCCCACAGTAACCATAGACCGAGAATGGCTAATTGCCAACACCTGCAATAATGTAACAGAATACAGTCAAAAGAACTGTATTTACTATAAACTTAGATGAACAAATACAGCAAATTTAGACTTGGATTGAGTTGCCATTTCATGGATTTAGCAGCAGCTCTCGAATCCTTTGGCTTATTAGCTTTCTTTTAGGTGCTTAATTCTTTGCCAAACTTCAGCTGTTAAAGCTGAAATTTTGCAAGCTTCTTTTCTGTGTCAGGATGAATTTATTTTGTGTGTGAAAGTTTAAATGAAAACAGTTCAGCCTTTTCTGAGACCAAAGCTATTGAAAAATAGGTAGCTTGCTAATGCTAAAAATTACCAACCTACCTTTTTCTTTGAAGAGCACTAACGCGCCATGATTTGAAACAGAAACTTGAACTTTTGCAAAACAAAAATGCTGGGATTAATAGGAGAAGTCCTTTTTGCTTTGCCTATGAAAATCCACCCAGATTTGGCAGTGCTATAAATAATTATATGAAAAGTATAATTTAAAAAGCTTGTTAGTAGCTTGCTGTTAAAATCTTTGAACATGTATTGTCACACAGAGCCAGCTCTACTAAGTGTGCTCCCAGTTGTCATAAAACATCTTGTATGATAGGTAGACAGCTAGAGCTCCAGACAAAGAGAAGAGGCAGTACTAGTACCAGTCACCATCCTCGAATTTGGTGTACATAAGAATGGTCATTCTGGGTCAGACCAATAATCTTGGATTAGCCTGTATAATACTATACTTTAAAAAAGTTTTTCCTGTGGGATGACAGCCACGTGGCCTCCCCTTTTCCCGTGCTCCATGGGAGTCTTGAGCCATGCAGCCTCCCCCATGCTCTGACTTGCCCCGTGGAGGCCTGGGGCGGTGGGAGTCATGAGCTGCATGGCTCCCAGAGCGTGCAGCTTCCCCCCTCCCCTGTGCTCTGGAGGGAGGCTGCGCAGCTGCCCTACTTTGTCACCACACATCATGATCTCTTATCAGCTCTGCACCTCATGTGCTGGAAGTTAACCCCTCCCCCCATGCCATCAGCCCCTGAGCCTCTTTCCAGCAGCAGCCACATGGGCGGGCAGCTGGTGGAATTTAAACTGAACCGCATGGCTCCTCCGCTGTCTGGGGCAGGGGAGGAGAGCTGAGTGGGAGAGCCAGGGAGGCACACAGGAGCTGCGGGGGCTCAGGTGGGGCGTAGGTGGGTGTGCAGGAGCTGTGGGGGCTTGGGTGGGGGTGGTAGTGTTAGGGTGCCGTGTGACCTCTTGCAGGCTTGGGGGTGGGACGCACAGGAGCCGCACAGCCTTTCAGGGGCTGGGGAGGGGGTGTGCAGGGTCTGCAGGGGCTATGGTAGGAGAAGATGGGGATGAATGAGAGCCACGCAGCTACACGAGGGCTCAGGTGGGGGGAGGTGAGGGTGTGCAGTTATGCACGGGCTCGGGTGGGTAGGTGGGGATGTGCAGCTATGCACGGACTCGGATGTGGGGAAGTGAGAATGCATGGGGATTTGGCGGGGAGACTTGGGTGGGTGGAGGGGTGTGGGAGCCTCGCAGGGACTGGGGCAGGTGCATAGGAGCTGCAGAGCATCACAGGGGCTCGGGTGTGTGGAGGGGGTATGCACGACGTGAAGTTTCTCTGGGACGAGGGGGTGCATGGGAGCTGTGTGGCCTTGCCCCTCACTGGCGGGGGGCACATGATCTCCCCCCTTGCATCCAGAGGGAGAGGGCTGGGCCAGCCACAGCCTTGGCCCAGCCCAACCCCCCCCTCCCTGGCAGCCAGAGGGGGGAGAGCTGGGGCAGGGCAGGGCTGTATGCCTCGACCTGGCCCTCCCCAGTGGCTGAGGGAAGAGCTGGAGCTGCCTATCCCCGGAGGACACCGCCTCCTAGTATCCACTGAATCACCTTTGTCTGTATGTTTGTAGATCTCCACCAGAGAATTCTAGTAGATTGGTGAAGCAAGATTAGACAGTATAAAAATCCTATTGACTCTTCCATAACAATTTAACTTCATCTATGTATCTGATGATTCTTTTCTTTACTATAGTTTCATCCAATTTGCCAGGGATAGCAGTTAAGTTTACCAACTTCTAATTCCCTGGAACACCTTTGAGCCTTTAAAAAAAAATGGGTGTCGTTTTATTGTACAATCTTCAATACAGAGCTCATTTAAGGGATAGGTTACATACCAGTTAATGGTTCCTTGATATCATAGATAAGTCCTTTAGAACTCTTGAGTGAATGCTATATATTATTAGAGCCCAGCACAAAAACAAAATTCACACTGGTATCTGCAAAAATGAGCATGGATATCTGCATTGACATCTGTGTATTTGGATACCCTTAGATATGAAGTGGATATATTCAAATTTGTATTCTGCAGATATTTGCATCCACATCCACACATGTGAATACCCACAGACGTAAAGTGGATATCCGCAGATATGTAGGGCTCTACTTATTACTGTTTAATTTATCCATTTTGTTCCAATACCTCCTCTATTGACACCTAGACCTGAAACTTTTCCTCAATTTTGTCATCTAAAAAGAATCATAGAATCATAGAACTGGAAGGAAACTCGAGAGATCATCCAGTCTAGTCCCCTGTTCTCATGGCAGGGCCAAGCACTATCTAATCAATGGCTTATGTGTGAGAGTCTTCTTTGCATATTTTGCAGTGAGGAAACATGCACTAGATTGAGACAGGAGAGCTGGTTTCTCTCCCTGGCTCTGCTACAAATTTTCTCAATAACATGGAAAGATACCAATAATGCACAATGGGACCACATCAAGGTTGAATTCTGGCATTTTCTAATAGAGTACTTTAATTTGTAATCCCTGTTTTTTTAACAGAGTTTTTGTACGTAATAAAGAATGTGCATAAGCTTTTACTAGAATAGTGCAGTGCACTTTGTCATATCCTTAAATTATTATATAAATAATATCAGTTTGCTTGTACTATCATTCATAGCCTTTCAAGCTTATGGTACACATAAAAATGTCAAAAACAATTTAAAAATGTTACATACTTTTACCAAGACATTTCCAAATAAATTAGTGTTTATATCCAAAGTCATCTACAGATATGTAGTTTGTTTTATGAAGACTTCCTCATTAGACTAAGAAAAGCTCCATAAAACTGTTTTGTAATGATACTGTTGTAGGTATAATTCTCTTCAGTGTACTGCATAAGATTTTAACTTTCTTATAATAACTTGCTTTTGGACCAGAGCTGCATCAAATTTATTTTAAATCATTTAGGACAGTGAAAGTCTTAAAGAGCAGCACAGATATTAGTAAAACTTCACTAGATGGCGCCAATTCTTAGGAATGACTTGAAGTGTGGCTGTCTTCCCCTCTCCATTAATATTAGTGGATTTTAGATGATTTTTTTTGGGATACTACTTGATGTCTAGTTACCAGAGATTGACATCTGTTGATTTAGCTACTCTTCATAATTATCGGTAATGCAAAAAACCTGTTTTTTAGTGTTGTTTGTTTGTTAGGTATTTGTGCATCGAGTATGTGTAATCTGAAATTAAATGTGTAATCTGAAATTAAGTTGTGAACATCCTGTGGTTTGATTAATGTAACATAAACACCTTTTCTATATATAATTATTCATATTTTGGCACATATTGTAATGGAAGTAAAAGAGAGCAATGCTTTAGTCTAAAAAAATTGGAATAGATGTTTTCCTTTGTTGAAAGGCATTTTCAGGTACTGAGAGTCTTTGTCAAGCTTTTGTCTCATGGGCTGAAAAAGAGCCTTATGCTCCTAAGCCAGGAGAGGATATTTCTGGAAGGGTTGAGTAAAAATGGTTCAGTCATTTTTAAGGGCAAAAAGAGGGGGAGAAAAAATATACTTGTCTTTAAAAAAAGGTTGTAACCTTTTCTTTGACAAATGCCAGAACAATGAGTGATACAAACTTGAAATTTGGCATCCATATAGGCCCCCCCCCCAGTTTGATAAAGTACAGAAGCATATGGGCAAGTGGCAGCCAGACAGGATTTCACATAGTTGCTCAGACAACTTCCTGTACATCATTCAGTCTTAATAGTGTGTCTAAATCAGGGGGTGGGCAATAATTTTTGATGGGGAGCCACTCCAAGATTTTGGAAAGTGGTCGAGGGCCGCACTCTTCCATGATATTAATGGAATGTCTTGGGATGGAGGCTGGGTTCAGAGGGGAGCATGGGGGTAAGGGATTGGGGTACAGGAGGGAAACTGGAGTCTGAGGGAGTTTGGGTGAAGGAGGCTGTTGTGACATAGGACAGGGGACTGGAGTGCAGGGGTTTGGGATGTGATTTAGGATAAAAGGGGATTGTGATCTGGAGCAGGAGATTGGGGTGCCAGATCTGCGAGGAGGTGTGGGTGTAATAGGGGGACAGAGGGTTTGGGTATTTTGAGTGACGGGAGGGGGGGGCAGAAGGTTGGGGCAGGGAGGGGCTGGCATGTCAGAGGCAGGCTGTAGCCAGGAGATTTACCAGCCAGCATGCAAACCAGCCTACCCGTCTGCAGAGCTAAGGCTTGTAGAGCTTAAACGTTTCCCAGCCAGCCTGCCTGCCTGCTTGCTTCCCTGGCCATGTGCTTCATTGAATAACTGAGCTGAGGAGAGGGGGCGTGGTTTTTCTTGGCTACCTGTTATTCAAACAAGCAGCTCCAATTAGCTGGGTTTTGGCCAGAAACTGGCCAATGGGATTGCGCTGGGGGCAGGACGGCTCCTGAAACTTCCCCCTCCACTCTAGTTTTGAAACAGAAAGGAAGCCCGGCCGCCGCACTTCTGCACAGCACGTGGAGCTGCAAGGCAAGCAGGGGAGCCTGCTTGGGGCTACCCACGGCCTCCACAGGCCGGATCCAGTGTCTTGGTGGGCCACATCCAGCCCACAGGCTGTATTTTGCCCAGGCCTGGTCTAAGCCAGTTGGTGGAGCTGGATGTCTCTCTCAATAAGGAGCTTTGTAAATGGAGCCAGAACTCTGTCAGCCCTCTTTTCTGTGGGCTCTGCTGTGCTGCCAGATGACAGCCGTGGCCTGACCACTGTCTGTGGACCCTGGGTTTGAGATTTGCAGTCTCTCACAGAATATAGCACTTGCATTGCGTATTTAATGAATAGAACATTTTTCAAACTGTACTTTTGCAATAGTAATTAATTAGAGACTGGAATGTATCATTATGGATAGTTCTAGAACATTTATTAGTGCCTACAGATCAGATTTGAATTGAGTCATTAATGTTTCTCATTAATCCATTAAATAAGTTGATAGTGGGGAAGATTTAAATGAAGAATAGTGTAGTCCTCATTAGAATAGTTTATGTACATATAATTGTGATAGTATAAACACTCATCTTAATTTCTTTTGAAACAATATAGTCTCAGCTTGTATGATCATTTAGCTACGTATGATATTGAAAACATTCTCATAGATATACAAGATAAATTCATTTAATTCTTCTCCTTTTCTTTCTTGAACTTTGCCACACTGTTAGGTGTCCCTGTGTTATCAATCAATGAAAGCTTTTGTTATAAATCAATCAACCATGTACAGTAAAATTCATTTTTGGTGTAATGTCAGTGGTTTTCTGCAGAAGTAAATAGTCAAACTCATATAGATTGAATTCACTGGATCTTGAAGAGCTTTTGTTGCCTCAGGCTAAAAAACTGAGGCTTCTTAATCATTGCAGTGCTGGGAACAACAGTATATCATCTGTGAATGTAAATCTGTTTGAAAAGGTAATTTAAAATGCAGTCCTCCTGGATATATATTAGGAAAAAATAGCAGTATTTATCCTCAAAGGGTAGACATTAATTGCCTTCCATTTACCAAAAAACCCCCCAAACAAACAAAAAAACCCAACGAAATCACAATGTACAAGCAAGATAGGTCTTAAAGAGTATCTGATTGTTTAGTCTTATATGGATTATTAAATATGTGAACAAAAAGTTAGTATAAAATACACATAAGATTAATGACCACTGTTGAAAGAATAGTATTATGATACTTGGAAAATAATGTTCAGACATTAAATGTAAGATAGTACTCTCTTTCATAGTACTCTCTTTAATTTTATCAAAAAGCTGGCTTGAATCAAGCTAAAACTTCTCTTATTCACTTGTGCAAAGTGAGAAGCAAGTAACTTGTAGGTAATACTTTGTACTTTGCTAGTAACTTTGATCCTTGGTTGTCAAAGTGTCCTACAGGTATAAATGAATTAAACCTCACTAAACCACTATGGTGTAGATAATTATTATTTCCATTTTACAGATAAGAAAATTAAGGCTTAACTGGCTTTCCCAAAGTCACACAGCAACCCACTGTGACTAAAACCCATGTTTCCAGTCTCCTAATAATCTTTTGCTTTTAGGTTTTGAAGAATAAGTATTAAATGAATTGATTGTTAGCTTAATCTCTTACAAATATTGTGTTTAGTAGTATGCAATAGCTGGGATTCAGTCTTTCCCAGTGAGTGATTTACATTAGTCCATGTCCAAACTATCACTCGATTGAATTTGTGCCTCCAGTCAATGTAACCAGAAATCAGATTGGCTAGTCATTTTATAATGTTTTGAAAATGGATAAATTCATTCTAAATAAAAACTTGTAATGCAAAATATATAATTTGTTAGACTTACTAACATTACACAATGGTTTTCTTCTTCCCTTCCCTTTCGGGTACAACTATGACTTTTCTTTGTTGCCACACATTAATATGATTCTGGTGAATAGATAAAGGTAAAATTGTTGTCAGGTTTCACCACAGAATAAACTCAAATAATAATTGTAGGGAGCAATTTCCTTCTGAATAATTTCCCCATCCCAACATACTACACCCCAGGTATAGATTTTTAAAAATCAACATTTTTTTGTCTTCATTCACTACTGAAATGAATAAATGATCAATGATTTTCAAGCATAGCTAACCAAGAAGCACACCTGCAACGTTTGTTTTTATAGCATGTTCAGTAGGATGAAAATATCTCGTGTACATGTCTTATTTTTGTGGTTTAATATCTTGCTTTTTTCATTTCACATGTAGCTGCTGTAACTGGAGACAAGTTGTCATTTTGCAGGAAAAAAAATCATTCTTCCCTCTTCAAGAATTTTTGAAAATTTAAGGTACTTTTGGATGTAAAAATCAACCCAGGAAGCTTAGGCTACGGCTGAAAGAGTTCTAAAGCACTCAAGAGTGGAAAATGAGCATGCAATAGGAAGCCTAAAAAGAAGTCTGGGCATGGTATACCATTGTTTTAGATAACTTTGTACACTGCGTTAAAAAGTAAGGACACCGTGGAAAAGTTCTCCATTCTAAGAAAAACTTGCTCTTCAAATTGCAGAAGGGGATTTAAGTTTTTACAAAATCATTTTAAACAGAATATCCTTTCTAAAAATATTTATTGGATTTGCATCACATACAGTATTCATAAGGAAAATATGTTGTTGTGGTGCCATTGGTTTCATGTGGGTTTGAGAGAGCAAATTCTATCTTTATTGATGATTATTATACAACATCCTGGTCTTGGTGGTCATAGTTCACCTTAAAAAGTAAGTTGCTATCAAAATAGATCTGCATAAAACTATTAATAAACATATTTGAAGGGTTTTACCACTAATTGGCAAATAGGTATTTAAAATTATTAGGTTCCATTTTACTGATGAGATATGAGGAAAGATTTAATAAAATATAGTATCAAAGCATGTTTTTAATTTCACTATAGCTCATTTATTTCATTGGGCAGTGAACTTCAAGCAGAAATAATTTTTCACAAAGTCGTGCGGGGTTATTTCAGATACCCGAAGAAAAATAATACAAGCATTTTTCAGAACTGGCAAAAGACAATAGCAAAGAATGAATGTCTTAGACCGATAGAGATGTCTTGGTAAGACTAATGATTACTTGAAATACTCATCTTTGCTTTTCAAGCTTAACCTTTTTAGTCATCAATCAGTCAAAAGTGACAGGTACTGACCATTAGGTGGATTCATTAACACCCTGCAGCCTGCTTGTACAGGTGACCCACATCTGTCTTCATTAGAAGTTTGCTAGTTGCCAGTGGTGAACAGATGGGTCATTATTGCCTACATTGCCCTCTGGGTGCACCTGGAGGACTGGCAAAGTCATTCTATACAGGACACACACACAGTTACCACACAGAGAGTGAGCAAAATATTTGGAATAACACTGATACACTATGGCTTTTTTTTCTTGAATTAGCCAGTTTGTCCTTGTGAGTTTCCTTTTTCTTTACAGTTTTTCTGAAACTAGCTTTATTAAAATGAATCTACACCTAATTCAAATATTAGAATTTGTTTTTCTAAATTTTGCAAATATAGCACATAATGGTTTTGAACTTTTACATATCTTTAGTCAAATTCTAGAGGTTGATCTCACCATATATTTTTCTCTGCTACAAACAAAGTATTTAATGTACATCACAAACAAGGATTTAAAAAAAACAAAAAACAACTCCACAGCATCTAAGAACCTTATTGCATGAATAGTCCTGTTTACCAGTTTAAAGGGTTTAAAATGGATGCACATAGATGAAAAGAAAAACTGTGTTTTCTTATAATACTAGAATGGCTGCTAAATTTAATTAGGATAAATCTTCTTTTACCACCATGGTTGATTTAAAAACATCAAATGTATTAATGTTCCCACTACTACTAATTTGTTCACATTCTTTAACAATCTGTGGACAGTTAGTGTATTTTGTAGGTTCAGCAACACAGAATTCCATTGTAGGTGTTTTTAGAATATTTAGTTGCCCAGGTCCTTCAGGGGAGGGCCTGGTGGGATGTGTGTGTGTGTGCAGGACTTAAGGCAGGGTTTTGGGGATGTGTGTGTGTGTGTGTGTGTGTGTGTGTGTGTGTGTGTGTGCGGGGGGAAGGCAGGAGTCTGGGGGCAGTTGGAGAGTGAGAAGGGGCTCAGAGTAGAGGGTCTCATTCAGCACAGGTCTTTTATCTTCCCTCCCCAGACTCACCCTTGGCCACCAGAAGCTTTTTTTTCTTCTCCTCCCCTTACCCCCTGGTGCTGTGGCCCAGGGCTGGGAGGGGAAAAAGGTTTGGGGCAGGAGGATTACTTACCAGTGTACTGGCAGGCAAGATAGCGGAGCCTCAGCCCTGCTGGCCACTCCCTTGGTGGAAAGGCTGCTCCCAGTGCATACTATAGTATAGCTCTCCTTTGCAGGCTCACTGCCTCTGTAGCAGCTTTCATATCGCATCCCTCCAAACAGCAGCCCCTCCCTTTGCATATTATGGAAAACAGTCCTTTTCCTGGGGCTTCCAGTTGTCCTGGCACAACCAAACCCTGGCTTTGCTTTAAATTAGGAGAAGAGGAAACTGCATACCAAATTTGGTGGTCCTAGCTCTTACCATTTAGGAGGAGTTCTTGAGCAAACGGACTGGCAGACGCACAGACAGCCACACTCTAAAATGTATATTCACACACCCACAAACCACTAGAAAGGAGTTTAATATAGAACTCTCTTAAAAGTTAGATACATCTTATGGTAGGCCTAGGAGTTACACAATGAGTAAGACAACAATTGGAAGGCCTGATTATATAACTCAAGCTTTCCCTTGCTCTTGAGAGCACTGAGGAACACCTTGTGTCACTGAACAGAGCCTCTTCACCAATTTAAGGAGTTGATGAGTTTCAGAAGGATATTCTGCCTTTCTTGGGTTCAGCAGTAGTCATCATGTCAATGGAAAACTTGCGAGTATTGAAGTAAAACAAGAGAAATATTTTACTGTTTTTCTTGAACTGCTAAAAAACTGAAATTTGCATAAAAAAGACTGAAATTTGTTTGATAGAAATACACTTATTTTTAATATTGTTTTAAAAGAATAGAAAATAGCCAAATAGAAATTAATTTCAGCACCCAAATAAGTTATATAGTTGAATGCATCAATAGCTTTTCTGAATGTACCTGTTAAAGTTATGGTGACATTTAGTGCTGCTGCTGGCATTTGCAACTTTTATACCAAATGCCGTCCAATGTTATTCTGTCAGCTACGAACATGAGGATTGAATAGTTTGAAATGGCACTGTAGGAGAAAAAACATAAACTATGAAATATCCTTAACTGGCTATAATGTCAAAAGCACACATGAACAGTCTGGATTTATCTCGGTGTCTGCTTCTGAAGCTGTGCTTAGCTAAATTTCAGCCATGTTCTTTTAATTATTCTTCCTACTTTACATTTATATTATTTTTTGGATAAATTGATCTTCAATGAGGTATCATTTCTGGGTGAAATTTTACACTTTTTATCAAGACAGTAATTTTCAAATATTGATCTGAATGTAACACACATGACTAACAGAGTAATTATTTCTGTTTTTTCCAGTTCTGCTTTCGTGTGTGTATGTATGTATGGTACCTGTGAGGTAGCAGTGGCTAATACAGCTTTTCCCTTTTGTTGCCTGTTGGTCTTTTTTTTCTTTAACCGTTTTCTTCTGAGAGACATGATTGCAAGTAGGATCCAGTGTCCTAAATCTTCATTGTTAGTGCTCTGAAAAAAAATTAAGTTCTTTGGTTGTCAGGATGGGTCCAATTGTAGTTGTGCATGCATCCCATGAGTGTGAAATTGTTGTTGTTGGTTTTTTAAAATAGCAATATCCAGGGCTGTATGTTTACTGCATCTCTTTGTGGTCCTGCTTAAGAGCATAAAGGTGAAGAGCACCTACAATCCTCCCTTAGTTCCCTCTTACTGCCTGATAATGAGACAGAATGCTGGTGAGCATCTGATCACCTCTTCTAATCTGAGCTGCAAACTTATCTTCTTGAGTAGTTTTGACTTTGCCCTCATTATCTTCATTAATTCTTTAATTTGGTCACTTCTAAATCTTCATAGTTTAAATCCTGCCCCACTTGCCACAGACTTATTGCCTTAGTTAGAGGATATAGCCAATGCTTTTTCTCTGTAGGGGAGAATCACATCCCTGGTAAGTGGTGTAAAATCCTTTTCTTTAAGGGTTTGCAGGTTGGTGATTGTGGGGCTTAAGCTGTACCTACTTGAGCATTGTGTGTGATCTCAGACTTAGCAGAGACATCTACCTCCAATGAATCAAGAGTCATTCTCAGTGAGTCCTCCTCTAACCAGGTCCAAGAGAAAAAAACTCAGTAAAACACTGGGCTCTTTGACACAACTGTTTCTACACTTACACCAGCTTTGACAACCACCAGTTCTGAAAGACTTAGCTCTAGCATCTCTGGCACTTGACAACATCACTGTTGGAACCAGCATCAAAAGACAGTGATGATAGAATCAGAAAGCAGCTCCAAACACCAAGAAGCATTGTCCCAGCGAGAAAGAAGACATCACTTCTCCAAGAGCAAGGAGCCTTAGTCATCCACTAAGGGACTGGTTCTAGGTAAGCTGGTCCTGGCACTGATGAAAGCTCTCTTGACCACCACACTGATTTTAAGGAAGAGATACATCCTCATAGAATAGTTGAGATCCCCTGAGGGGCTGTTACTGGCACTGATGTGGTGTTTGGCAGTACCATCTTGTACTCTCATTTATCGTGCCTGTAGCCATAATGGCCCCAAAAGCCAGATGGAACAATAGCAGAGATAGTTCTGCTCAGCATCTGCAGCGTTGGGATGGGGCTTGCACTGTTCAGTTAGTATGTAGGATCTGTGAGGAATGTTGTTTAAGTTTATTTGAAAAAATAAGTTACATAAGTCGGCCTTGAAAAGGTGCCTGTTTCTCACAATCCCATGTAGTCTGTATAAATACCTATCACATGGATACGGAAAATATATTTTGATATAGATGTCCAAATTCTACCTATGCTATATTGGAACATATCTGAGAACTCCTGTGTGTTTGTGTTTGTTTGCATTTTTGTTTGTGTGTGTGAGAGAGAACTTGTGAGAAAAAGGCACTGTCTTCCGTCCTGAAAGCTGAAATATGGGATTGTATGGTTTACTGTTAGATTTTAAATTACAAATAATATTTTGACATCAAATTCATCCTGATTTTGCTTTTAACTATTCTAATAAGGGTAGAGTGAACAGACAGAAAGTGTGGAAAATTGGGATAGGGAGGGTGTATAGTTGCATATATAAGACAAAGCCCTTAGTACTGGGACATCTGATTACACTAAATAAGGGATGGGATCATATTTTGAGGGAGGTTACAGTGGATTCTTCCATTCTTTTTATTCTGAAAATCATCCATGTTTGGCCAGATGATCAAACATTTAAATTCCAAAGAGAGTTTTTCCCCTCATGAAATTATGAGGATGTTAAAATGGGATTGTCATTGCGAAACATTTGTACCTTAACTACAACATTCATTACTAGTTGTGTGTTATATATGGTAATAACAAGTGCTGCATCTTGTTTTTAAGAATATTAATTAGTAGTAATATAAATAATTCTGGCCTTAGTACCTGAAAGTAGAATGTCATTGCATATTGAGATATGAAGAAATAGTGGTCTCAGGAAGGAGAAACACTTTTAAATGGGATTACAATGACTAAATTTGGATATAAAGTTGTCCTGTAAATATTGGACAAATTGGAAAGTTCTTGCGTGCTGTAATAAAATCCATATTAGAACAATGGTGACAGTGAATTTAAACTAATTTATGTAGTGCACTTGTGTGAATGACTCCTACAAATCATGCAAAAATTATTTCAAATATTAATAAATTATCAGTGCAGATTGTATTGAATGCATATACTAGATTCTTAATATGAATATATGCATGCTTAATTGAATATAATATTTGGATATCTTGAGACAAAATGTGATCCTAAAGGCCTTAAAATGAGGTTTGAAATAGAACCATTGACAGACCCTTAAGTACAGTAGTGTTATTAAAGGTATAAAACATATAAATAGTACAAATGTATATATTATATTTTGTGAGCAGTCCATTGACTCTTAAATAGTGATCCATAGTCATTCTAAGATGGCTGTTATTCAAAGACAGCTTGTCTCTTCGAATCACAGAATCATAGAATACTAGAACTGAAAGGAACCTCATGAGATCATCAAGTCCAGTGGCCTGCCCTCACAGCAGGACCAAGCACCATCTAGATCAGGGCTACTCAACTTTGGAAGCCGCGGGGGCCACAATGATACTCACAGGACATGCTGAGGGCCGCAACTTAAGTGTGGTTGCATGTATATGCAAATGTATGTAGATAACTTGGTTTACACTGACAAGCATGAATACAAAGATTAAGGCAAGACTACACAACACGCAGGCCCCATATAAGTCAGTTCTACTGATATTAAAGAAATGCAATATTTACCCCATTTCCACCCATATGACAGCACTTTTAACGAGAAACGACAGTCCAGGAATTTAACTACTAAAACGCATATCAACAAAAGATCGTTTTATTGACTACTTTTTTGTTTTGGCGTCACATTTTAACAAATCAAACAAAAACTGCCAATACTCTACTGGAATTTACTGGAGTATAAGTACAATCAATGTGAAGATTGTGCCTGCAAACTTTTGACCAGCTGTTTTACATCAGGCTTGTATTCTATTGTAGCAGCATGGAGACAGTCACTCAGATGTCTGTCAGTAAGGGTATGTCTAGATTGTGAGGATCTATCACAAAAAGGTATGCAAAATGCACTCCGCAGAAGCTTAGCTTGAAGCTTCAGGTTGTGTGTTTCTTGGAGTGATTTTACTGTAAAAAGAAAAGTTACCAAGCCAGAGCCCTCTGACTTCCAGCGGGCAGCAAGTTGGGTGAGTCAGGCCAGACACAAGAGGCAAAATAGGACAGGTGCCTGGGAGCCCTGTCCTGGATTCCCAGCAGGGTGATATTCCCATGCGGGAGTCCATTGCTCCATGCGGGACGGAGTCAGGGCTGCCTGGCCACAGCGCTGGACCCAGACGTGGCCAGTGTGAGACAGGCTTTGCTCACAAGGCTAAGCAGCCAGCTTGTCCCAAAATGCCCCAGTACCTCTTCCCTGTGGGGCTAGAAACGCCGACACTCCGTCTGTTCCAGCCAGCCCATCAACTTGTGTCTTTCAATGCTTATCTTCCCTGGGAGATACTTCACCGTTGTGGAGTGTGTTCCCAGTGGAGGCCATGTTCAAAGGATCCCACCT
>JANRFK010001234.1:21246115-21257373 GCA_030068395.1 Apalone spinifera | reverse complement strand
CAGCCTTCCCTCATAGCTCATATTTTCTAGACCTTTAATCATTTTTGTTGCTCTCTTGTTTACTAATTACTGTGTTCGTCAATGTTTGTCAATCTGTGCTCTTACGACCTTGCAGATCAGATTTTGTCATACAAATTCTGTCCCCAGCAATCCACATACTTATCTCTTGATCAGTTTCTATTTGACCTTTTACAAGGTGACATAATCTGTTACATTAGGACACCTGTGAGGATTGTCATAATCTGTAGCAGTTCACCAGGACTGTACTGTTGTCTTTTTATCATCACCTAAGACTGTCATATTTATGGATTTTGTACATTTTTCTCAGGTTTTTCTCTTTTAGATTCAATCTGTTATTGTTTGCTACCATTTATATTTTAGTAATGATTTTGGCTATTGATGGAAAGTTATGTTTCAGTTACAGGTTTCCTTGAAATGTTTGTATCATTGTTCTTAGCTGCCCTTTACCTTTTTTTAAAAAATGTGTTGTTATTGACTTCTTCCACTCATGGTGGATATGTTGTGCCATATTTTAGAACAGAAAATGATTGGAAATAAGCATTAGTTCAAGTAACATCTCTTGATTAAATGAAATTCAATATTTTGATATTATTTTTAGATTATCAGGTTTTTAAATAAGCTATCATACGAGATCAATGATAAAATGAAAGAACTGACTTATTTAGTATATAGCTAGATAAAATGTATGTATTTATTTAGTTTCAGATGATGGAGTCAGATCCTCGCTGTGGCTCAGTCTGGTTAGTACTGCTTTTTTCTGCAAAAGTAGTACAACTTGAAAGTTGTCTTAAAGGGACACATGAGAACTTCATTTGCTGTAGCTGGCTCTTCTCAATTTACGGTGCACATTGGAGTAGTGTGTGCGGGGGTGGTGCGTATGGCACTTCACATCATTGTTGGGCTCTACAATGGGCCTTGTGAACTAAGTGTGTTTCTGAACTTCTCCCTGCTAACTTCTATGTAGATTTTTACTTATATTTGGAGTAAGGAAGTTAGATATTGGGTAAT
Source organism: Apalone spinifera (assembly GCA_030068395.1). Lineage (NCBI taxonomy): Eukaryota > Metazoa > Chordata > Testudines > Trionychidae > Apalone > Apalone spinifera. Next base: position 21,256,344 of record JANRFK010001234.1, on the reverse strand, counting down.
TGAATAGTTGAGTAACCGCATGAATTCTTATCAGTTACTTGACTATTCTGTAGTCAGGGGGTGGGGCCAATAGCCAATGAAATCCAGCCCCACTCCCAGGGAGCCACCTGGCACCTTGCGCTGCTGCCTTTCTATCAGAGGCAGCAGTGTGGGGTACCAGGTGGGAGCTGGTCCACAAGAGGAGGCAGTTTAAAAACCAGCTCCCCGCACAGACCGGCTGCCCGCTGCCCCGTGCTGCTGCTTCTGCTACAGAGGCAGTAGTGCAGGGTGGCAGCAGCCTCTGTCGGCAGGGTGTCAGAGCTCCCCGTAGATAGGGGATGCTCTGTGGACGAGGGGGGCGGGAAAGGCTGCCATGAAGCAGCCTCTGTCTGGCGGACCAGGCTGGTCATGGACAGAGGCTGGTCTGGAAGCAGCCCCTGTATGCAGGGGGTCTGAACTCCCTGTGGACAGGGTCTGCTGCCAGGGACTAGCCTCTGTCTGTGGTAGGCCCAAGATTGTGGTGGACGGAGGCTGCTCTGCAGAATGTGGAGCAGCTTCTGTCTATGGGGAGCTTGGAAAGAGGCAGCACTGTGGAGCTGATGCTGGGGTAACTGGCCTTTAAGGCGACTCCTCCCAGCACCGGCTCCTGCTTCTCCCCCTACCCCCACTGCTTCTGAAACAGAGGCAGCAAGGGGGAGAGGAAATGTGAGTAGTCGACTAGATTATCTGAATAGTCGTCTACCTGTTTACATCCCTAATTTGGAGACATCCATTCATTCTAATTAAGGAAATAACTCAATGCAAGCATGTCTTCATATTCCCATCTTCCAGCTGTATGACTCTTAACTCTTTCATTGTTAGGTAAGAATTAAGTATCACTGTATAAGAGAAAAAAACACTACTGTTGAGTAATCTTCAATGTATTTCTCTATACTTTGGTCCCACCACAGCCCCAAGAATGTTTTGAAAGAATTATTATGCTGGTGGCTAGGGATGTTTAATTGTGGATAATAAGCTAATTGAGTAGTCAATGGAATTTCCATTGATTACTCGATTAGTCAGTAAGGGGGGAAACTGCAGAGCCGCAGTGGGGTTAGCTCCCAGCATTAGAGACTAGACAGTTGAAAGGACTGAAGGCAGTTTATATGTGGCATTAGAGACTAGTCACCTGCATCTTAACCCGATACCATCAAGCCTAGAGGGGGAAAGCCAGTCAAATGAAGAGTCCTATAAATCCAAAATAAAGACTGTGAATTGGAAGACTCTGCCCTTGTAAAGATTTTGTGGGGAGAGGAGTAGAAAGGGAGGAGTGTGCATTTTGGAAAAGATTTAGGTCGTTTTTGCCCAGAAGAAGTCTCAGCATATATCTATGCTACAATAGCTGGCTTTCCCCCTCTAGGTTTGATGGTATCGGGTTAAGATGCAGGTGACTGGTCTCTAATGCCATATATAAACTGCCTTCAGTCCTTTCAACTGTCCAAGTGGGACCATTGCTTGGAGTTAAATGTTCTGGTTTGTAATTTGCCCAGATTCATACTATTGTTTTTTATTGTTGTAGTCATAAAACCAGTTAATTCTCAGGCAATCTTTTTAATGATTTCTTATGACCTAAATTTTTACTGATAGAGACTTTTAAGTTGGAAAGCCAAATGCTGAACAATACTGCCAAGGGAAATGGACTTTACATGAGTCTATCTTCATTTTTAGTTTCTTGGAGCTCAGGGTAATTGGCCCGGCAGTTAGTTAATTCCTTCCTCTCATCTCTAGCAATTCCATTTTGTAGGGATGTAACATTAGCACACAGTTGTTTATAGAAATCACCATGGGGGATAAAAAACTTGTGATTGTTTTTTTGTTAAGACACCTGTGGCTTTATTTTCTCTCCAAGGTATTTCAACAACAACATTCAAGCAGACTGGCTTAGCCATCAAACCCATGACTCACTTTTATCGCAATGATAGTGCATACTTACTGGACAGGAATCTTGTGAGAGTGAGAATGCATTGATGAAAATCTAGATATAGTTTTAACTATTCACATTTTATTATTTATTAATAGTTATCTACAATGTTTTGTTGCCATTCAGTAACAGTGGGGCTAACATGCTATTGGGAGGTATCAGGTTAAGATGCAAGTGATTGTATGTATGAAAAGTTTAGCAGAGTAGTTATTTTTCTGAGAAATTTTATGCTATGTTGAAGGTCAATGAAATATATCTGCTTGACCTCTTTCTTCTGGACTCTTCAAACAGTGGTGAGATATTTTAAGATGCATATTTATTTACACTCTTTGGCTTTCTATTTATAGGACCTTAGTTTTCTCTATGGGATTCAGGAATTGTCCCATATATTCATAGAAGAATTTGTATTACGCTTATGTTGATGCCAAGCTGTGAATATATATAGTAAGTAAGGCTATGTCTAGACTGCAAGCTTCTTTCAAAAAAGAGCGTCTAGAGTACAACCAGTACTTTCGAAAAAGCAAGCCGCTTTTTCAAAAAAAGAGAGCACCCAGGCAGTCTGGATGCTCTCTTTCGAAATAGCACAGTTTTCATTACATAGCGCTTTTTTTTCAAAAGAGCACTTTCCGAAAAAGGGCGTTATTTCTCGTAAAATGAGATTTTCTGCAGTTGAAAAAACTGCTGCGTTCTTTCAATTTACTTTTGAAAGAACGTGGCAGCAGTCTAGACACGGGAAGTTTTTTTGAAAAAAGCCACTTTTTTCGAAAAAACCCTGTAGTCTAGACACACCCTAAATGTTGGAAGTGGAAAAGTAAGCTCATTGCTAATGGTGTGGCAGTGTCCTACGCTTTCATGTTGTATCTAGATTCTCGAGGTGTCTCTGCTTGATTAAGAAAATTGGAGGTTTCTCAAGTTTTTTGATGAGGTCAAGGGGGACAGCAAAGGAAAAAAATAATGCTCGGAGGTTAGTATCAGTCATAATAGGGAGGGAGAAAGCTTGTTCATCTTGGCCTCTGAGGATAGAATGAGAAGCAATGGGCTTAAACTGCAACAAGGGAGGTTTAGGTTGGACATTAGGAAAAAGTTCCTAACTGTCAGGGTAAGTCAAACACTGGAATAAATTGCCCAGGAAGGTTGTGGAATCTCCATCTCTGGAGATATTTAAGTGTAGGTTAGATAAATGTCTATCAGGGATGGTCTAGACAGTATTTGGTCCTGCCATGAGGGCAGGGGACTGGACTATATGACCTCTGGAGGTCCCTTCCAGTCCTAGTCTTCTATGATTCTATGATTCTATAATCCTACATCAGGTGAATCAACAGATCACTTAGGTAAATATCAAATATTTATCAGAGGAAGGAATTTACATTAGGTGAGATTTCATAGACTGAGTTTTGCCTTTTCACATCGAATATTTATAAGTTTAGAATGAAACTGACTAATTTGGCTAACATTTTTGTACAGACTGCAGTATTTTAGCATTATAAAATAAATTCAGAAGTTGCATTAATAATAAAATTATAACATGCATATTGATTCAACATGCTGGAGATAAAATTCATTGGACTGAAGTAATACATATGTGGGTATGATATCCTTATATATTATTTCTCCAGAGATTATTGAGTTCATAATATATTTACTTGTAGTAGCTTTTGATGTGTGTAACTGTATTTTGATGGTTATTAAAGCATGTCATTAATAAATAAAAACCCAGTAGACCAATTAAATTCCCTTTCACTGAATCCTGTGGATGCAAAAAAGTGAATGTGAACACTTTGAGCCTGACTTCTGAGTCTGTTTTGTCTGCTTTGCACCAGTCTAGCTTAAGACTGTTGAAAACCTGAAGGATCTTTCCTGGCTGTGGCTTTAATGGTATCATCTTTGGTGCGGGAGTCTCTGTGATGGCTTCTTGGAGTGCCTAGGTCTGAGGGCCACCTTGTGTCCACCTGTTCCAGCAAGAGATTTAGCCTGTGATTTTAATAGGCTAAAATCCTTGTCTAAAGTAGTTTTCACCTCAGGTAATCTCCCAGCCTCACCAGCTAACATGGGTGGAATCACTTTTCATGAATGCAAAAAATGCTCTTCTTTTTGCTCTGTGTAATCGTCCCAGGCCATGGGCGGCCACACTGCCTTCCAGCAGCCAGTCTTAGGGTATGTCTAGACTACATGGCTCCGTTGACAGAGCCATGTAGATGAGTTTATTAGACATAGGAAAATGAAGCGGTGATGTTTACCAGAGCGGTCGGCAAAGGCTTCCCTTGTTGACCGTGGCGCATCCAGACTGCCCCGCTGTGCCGCCAAACAGCTGATCGGCACAGCGCGGCTGCCATTTTGATGTAAATGAAGCAGTGATTATTTAAATCGCTTCATTTTCCTATGTCTAGTAAACTCATCTACATGGCTCCGTTGACGGAGCCATGTAGTCTAGACATACCCTTAGAGTCCCGTTGCGGTGGCAAGCACGCAGGCAAGCAGTTTTACCCTTCCCCAACTCTTGTCCCAGGCCCAGGCATGGCTGGGAAAGAGAAAAAAAGTAACATTTTACAAAGGCAGGCCCTGGGTTCAGGACGGGGCGAACAAACAAACAGTAGCAGTTATAATGCCAGGCCCTGGGATCAGGGCGGGGCAAAGTCAGGCCTCCTTGCAAGCGGAGGGCTGATAAGCGCAGGTGGTTTGCCTCGTCAGAGGGAACCTGCCACCCAAGGGAAAGGGTGGGGGAACAGGCCCACCTACTGCAATGTGTCTCAACCCAGGGCCCGAACAGCAGCAGCTCCAGCTGCCACTGGATCAGCGGGGATCCTGACCGCAACACGCCAATCTGGTCAATGGGTTAGCGGGGAACCGGACTGCAACACACAGCTCAGCTGACCTCTATGTCCTCGGCCGGCACTAGGTAGGCTCCCTCTGGGCTATTTCCCAGTTCTCCCGGGGGTCCTACCTGGCTCCATGGCTGGTCGGAAGACTCTTCGGGTACCGAAGGACCTGGTAGGGTGTCCATGGGTGATTCAAGCAGCGGTCCAGGGGGCCCAGCCCATTCTCCAGGCTTGGTCTGGGTCCTGGGAGTCCAGGATAGGCCTCAGGCCTTAGCAGGGGTCTCTGCAGCCTCTCGTAGTCACGGGGCTCCAGTGGTGGTTGCGGCAGACTGGAACAGTCCTCAGGGCATGGCAGTGGCCCTGGCGGCCCAACCCAGTCATCCTGCTGAGGGTAGCGAGGCGAGGTTCTCCTTCGCTTCTGGAGCTTCGGTCGAGCCTCCTCTCTGCTCAGCTGCTGGGTTCCAACTGAGCTGGGAGATCCCTTTCTTATACTTCTGGTCCTGCCCTTCTGCTTCCTGTGGGCGGTGCTAGGGCACTCTGGCACCACCCACCAAAGAGTCTTTAAAGAAACTTCCTTCTCTAGGTCATCAGGAGGCCATGCGGCCTCACTACACTCTGTTGGGCTACGTCTACATTGCAGGCTTCTTGCACAAGAAGCCTTTTGCACAAGAGTTTTTGTGCAAAAACTTCTTGCACAAGAGCCCGTCCATACCTCAAAGCGCATCGCAAAAGTGATGTAGTTTTGTGCAAGAGAGCGTCCACACTGTATGGACGCTCTTGCGCAAGAAAGCTCTGATGGCCATTCACAGAATGGCCATTAGAGCACCTGTGCTTTTTCCCATATGGGTTTCTTGCGCAAGAAACCCCTCTGGAGTGTCCACACTTGCCTTTTTTGTGCAATAGTTGTAGAGCAAAAAGGAGTTATGCCTCGTAGAAGGAGGTTTATCTACACCAGCAAAAGCCCTATGTTCTGCCATTTTACTACTGATTTACTTGCGCAAAAGCGCATTAGAGGTGTGGATGCTCTGCAGGTTTTTGCACAAAAACCTTGCAGTGTAGGCGTAGCCTCATTGTTTTGTTCCCAAAGTCAGGCTAACTCTTGTTCTTTTCTTAATGTACTAGCTACGACTTGTCTTCACATACTTGTGTTAAGTCCCTTCAGCAAGCAAAACCTACTTGTCAACTTTGTCTGAGATACAGATTCTACAAATTTATTTTCAGTACATATACTCAATTCCTTAAATATCACCTGTACCTAGATCGTGCAATGATAATGAGGATCAGTGTGAGATAAAATTTTATTAGAAACCTAACATTACCTTTCTTTGATAAATATTATGAAAACAGTGTGTTAGGAATAGTGAATATGAGAGGCCTAATAGGAGTTGAGGTTTCCGAGCAGTGAATTACAGTAATTCCTCATTTAACAGTATAGATGCGTTTCTGAAAATGTCCATGCTAAGCAAAAATGTGTATGCGGGGTCAATTTTCCCATTAAAAATAATGGAAAAGGTGGGGGTTGCGTTTCAGGTGGTGGTGGCAAAGTCAGTTTTTTGTTGGTGCTGGGTTGTCAATGTCAACATCAGATATCTAGTAACACAAGATATCTACCAACACAGGTCGCCGCGGTTTGTTAAAACACAAAGATAAACATGTGGGTGAGCGGAGGAGTTCTGTGGCCACGTGTATTCATCCGTTCATGCGTATTACCATTGTTTTCACCAACTTATACTGCCGTGCGAAGTAGTCTGCCACTTGATTATTTTCGTGTTATTTCGGGGACGGTCATGTTATTTGAAAAAGTTTCCCTAAAAAAAAATCGTGCTATTGTGAAAACGTGTTAAGCGGGCATGTGTTAAACGAGTAATTACTGTATTTGCCATTTGGCACTGGGATTGTTAAGGTCATAGTGTTTCTAAGCCCTGACAATTTTAATTACTATGGAGATTTCAAAGCAATTTGATGAAGCACAAACTTCCTCAACAATGAAGGATTCCTTGATATTTTCCCTTGTCTTTAGGATATAGTTGCTCTAGGGACCGAGTCACATTTACTACAAATGTTTCCTTTTTCTGTACCATTTAGATCCCCTTATCATGAAGGATCAGAGATACTTGTAATGAAGATTTCTCTTCAGCAGCATAATGATAGGGATAAGAATAGAAGCCTACTTGAGTTTTAAAAACTCGTATGGTTATCCCATCAGTAGAAAGATTTGCATCTTCTGTCTCTTATTCCTCTTTAGCTCCAACAAGAGAAATCTATCTTAGAACAGAGCAAGTCAGAAAAAAAAGAAAATAGAAAATTTAATACAAATGAGGCTTGTCAGTGTAAAAGTTTTAATCCTAATTACTCTCCTATGTATTCTACAGGTTGGGCAGGTGTTTCTCATTCATATGATCCCCCGCCTGGGCTATGTTGGCCCCTATGGCCATAGTATCCATAAGCTCTTTCACAAGTTTGGGCCAAGTTTTTCCACAATAAACAGGATATGTGTATGATAAATTGGGAATGAGTCTGTACAATTTATGAATTCTGTGAGAAATTATAAACTTTAAATGTCTGTGTCAGGTTGCAAACTCCTTTTTGAATGTGCATCATTTTGCCTTTTCTATGGTCTGTCAGCTTCCATGTTAGGTTGAAAATTCCAATGGCTAGTGGGAAAAGAATAATAATAGAATTATAGGACTGGAAGGTCATCTAATCCAGTCTCCGGCACTCATAGCAGTGTTATTCAGACCTTCCCTGACAAGTGTTTGTCTAACCTGTCAATGTGTGTGTGTGTGGGGGGGGGGGGGGGGGGGGGGGGGGGGGGAATCTGGTGTGGGCCCTCCCACTTCTTGGAGCTGTGGGAAAGCAGAGCTCACTCAGTGGGCTCACTCGCTCTGCTTCCTTGAGGCTTCTACTGACGCAGGGTGTTCTGGGGGCCCAACTACTGATGCCTCCTGCACCAAGCCACCCCCCCAATATTCTACAAGGCTCTGTCCCTCAGGGGTCTCATGGGAGTGATAGGATGGGGTGTGGCAGGAAGGGGTGGGAGTTGGGGAATGGGAATGGAAAGCCCCCTGGCCTGCCAGGACTCCCAGGCTAGATTGAGACCTCTGACTCAGGTGATAAATACAATAATAAGACATGCCATCTTTGGGCTGATGTTAGTTGCAGCTATGGAAAATAAGATAAGTTGATATAATCAAAATATTGCTGACATCTGATGAACTACAGTACACACTACATGTTTCCTCCAACCCAAATAATTTCATGTTACAATTCTGCCATGAAGCTGAGGATCCTGGCAGCCTTGATATCACTGTATTGAAAATGCCATACTTTTTGTAAGGGTCAGTATTGCTTGTCACTGAAACTGGCCAGACTTTTATTAACTTCAGCGCTCATGTATCACTGATACTTACAGTTCATAAAGTTAAGCATGTGTGTGTAGGCCTTTGCAGGATCAGGGACCATAGTTTATAAAAGTATTTCACTATCCTCTGGAAAGGAAGGCTGTTCTTGTAGCTAATGCAAAGAAGTGGAAGACTGGAGATATGCATTTTATTCCTAGCTCTATTACAGGTTGTTTCATCATCTGTAAAATGGGAGCAATCGTACTTTATTATTATATAAGTGAGGTTATTGTGAGACTTTATTAATACTTGTACGATGCTTTTAGAAATTCTGGTCAAAGGTGCTAAAATGTGAAAACTATGATTATTATAACTATGTTTAAATAAATAGTCACAATTCCATTTATTTATTTATGTGAATATTTTTTTAAAGTTATAACTAATATTATCAATTTTTAAAAATATTCTTCTATATTTCATTCTTACAGAATAGAACTGAGGTAGAGAATTTAACTGGTACCAGCTATAAGAAACTTAAGGAATATTTAAATATACATAAGTTTCCTGTTTGTTTAAGAGTGTCCTGTCTTGTTACACTTCTTATGGCAGTCATTGCAGAAATGGGGAATATTTTGATGCAAACTGTAGAAAATAATAAATACTCTGTTTCTGGACAAACGAATCCATGATATGGATCATATTGTAATAATATCTCTTCAGTGACTGGATAAAAGTAAGAGAATGGTAACTAAACTCTGTCAAACTTTCTTAATAATAAAAACTGCAATATTTTTAGCAAATTACTCAGAACAAAATTAACTCCTGAATGAATGTTGTGCTTACTGCAGATGTTTTATATTTAAAAAAAAATACAATACATTTATTTTTGTAGCATAACCAAACTTTTCTAGTCAGACATTAGAGAAAACTCATAATATAGAAATATGTAATTGTTTACTTAAAATCTAGAAAAATGTTATTAATTTATTAGACTATTCAGTTTTATGAATAAATGTATAGTACTTCACAGTAGCTTCATGTAATGATATTTCTTCTTATCTGAAAATTCTGTCTTTCTACCCAATTCTGTGCAAAATATCCATTGATTTAAATTGATGCTTTCCTGAGTAAGTCCACATCTTGATATTAGATACAGTTGCATAAGTTGGCGGCTTGTTGTCCAATTTACTCCAAAAAACAAGTGAGAAAGTACAAAAAATAAATAATAGTTTGGTTGTGCTAAGATTGCATAAGATAATTTTCTCATGACAGAGGTTTAACCTAGAGTTAAACCTAGTGAGGAGGGCTTTAAACTAGGTTCTAGAGGGACAGGTGAGCAAAGCCCACAGTAAGTGGAGAACATGGAGACCTGGGAGATGGGTCGGAAATGGGAGGGAGCGTGGGTTACAATGGCAAAGAGAAAGGAGGGTCAGGGCAAAACTGGGAGGCAAGGTCAAATCAGGATCTTAGATGCCTATATACATATGCGAGAAGTATGAGAAATAAGCAGGAAGAACTGGATGTGCTAATAAATAAGTGCAATTATGACATTGTTGGCATCACAGACTCTTGGTGGGATAACACACATGACTGGAATGTTTGTATGGAAGGGTATACCTTGCTCAGGAAGGGTAGACAGGGAAAAAAAGGGAGGAGGTGTTGCCTTATACATTAAAAATGAACACACTTAGAGTGAGGTGGAGATGGACATAGGAGACGAAAGTGTTGAGAGTCTCTGGGTTAGGCTAAAAGGGATTAAAAGCAAAGGTGATGTCATGCTAGGACTCTACTACAGGCCACCTACCCAGGTGGAAGAAGTGGATGAGGCTTTCTTCAAACAACTAACAAAATCATCCAAAGCCCAAGATTTGGTGATGATGGGGGACTTCAACTATTCAGATATATGTTGGGAAAATAACACTGCAGGGCACAGACTATCCAATAAGTTCTTGGACTGCATTGGAGACAACTTTTTATTTTAGAAGGTTGAAAAAGCTACCGGGGGGTGGGGGGAAGTAGCTGTTCTAGATTTGATCCTAACAAATAGGGAGGGTCTCGTTGAGAATTTGAAAGTGGAAAGCAACTTGGGTGAAAGTGATCATGAAATCATAGAGTTCACAATTCTAAGGAAGG
>JANRFK010001234.1:21232826-21246015 GCA_030068395.1 Apalone spinifera | reverse complement strand
AGTTTCATACATACAGAATGGGAAGCGACTGTCTAGGAAGGAGTATGGCAAAAACGGATCTAGGGGTTATAGTGGACCACAAGTTGCATACGAGTCAGCAGTGTGATGCTGTTGCAAAGAAAGCAAACATGATTCTGGGATGCATTAACAGTTGTGTTGTGAGCAAGACACGAGAAGTCATTCTTCTGCTCTTCTCTGCGCTGGTTAGGCCTCAGTTGGAGTATTGTATCCAGTTCTGGGCACCGCATTTCAAGAAAGATGTGGAGAAATTGGAGAGGGTCCAGAAAAGAGCAACGAGAATGATTAAAGGTTTAGAGAACATGACCTATTAGGGAAGACTGAAGGAACTGAGTTTGTTTAGTTTAGAAAAGAGAAAGATTGAGGGGGGACAGGATAGCAGTTTTTAGATATCTAAAAGGGTGTCATAAGGAGGAGGGAGAAAATTTATTCATCTTGGCCTCTTAGGATAGAACAAGAAGCAATGGACTTAAACTGCAGCAAGGGAGCTTCCGGTTGGACATTAGGAAAAAGTTCCTAACTGTCAGGATAGTCAGACATTGGAATAAATTGCCCAGAGAGGTTGTGGAATCTCCATCTCTGGAGATATTTAAGTGTAGGTTAGACAAATGTCTATCAGGGATGGTCTAGACAGTATTTGGTCCTGCCATGAGGGCAGGGGACTGGACTATATGACCTCTGGAGGTCCCTTCCAGTCCTAGTATTCTATGATATGATTCCACCTATTTGTCATTATGTTCCCTGAGGGGACTAGCTTCTATAGGGGGAGGAAAATGCTGCCTTTTCTGTTTTGCAATAGTTGTGACACAAGAGTCCGTATGATGTGTTGGCCATCTCCTGAGCAGTAGTGTTGCTTCATCTGGAGGTTGGGAATTTTCTCTGTAAATGCAGCACACTTTTCTGATTTTTTTTTTAAAAAGAAGATAAATATAGCAGAAATAACCATACAATGATTATTTCCTTTTCTGTAGGTGTTTCTCATAAAACTGCATTTATTTCGTTTAAATGTATGCTGTGCTTTGGGAAACAAATGGATCATAACATTTGTAGGACTATAGAAAAAGTTGCATTTTCAGCACTTAGCCTGAGCCTGTGCAATTTACAAGACTTATGATATTTCCTCAATTACCTTTATTGATCATTTTAAGAAGAAGGATCAAGATCAGGGCTGGTGAAGGTCTACGGGGAGAGGGGGGAGGAGATGTTATCTAATTACATTTAAGCATATTTCCTCCTTTCTTAATCTGCTGCATATGGCTCTGAATCCATTATCTGAAGCTGAGTTCCTATCCCATTCTTGATTACAGCAACTTCTGAAGCAACCGACATGCTTTTATATCATATGAAGGTCTCTGCGGAGACCAGGAAATTTTAGAATTGGATTTAACTGGATATTGTAATTTTAGCTCTCCTGAAGTTGTGGACTAGTTGAGAAATTGTCCTTCCTTCAGGGTAAGGCTTTGTCATCTTAGTTTTCTTTATCATGGTCCACAGAAGGCTTGTGGTCATGTTGGTGTTCTAAGCCTCTTTTGAGAGAACTCAGAAACAGGTTGCTGTGCATAATGCAGTTACTTAACTTGGAACTTCAAACACTCCAGAGATTATTGTGTGCAGGCCTACACGTATGTGGTGAGTGTTGACTTGCAGCATTTTTGTCAGCTTCTTTGTCTATTGTTCTGCAGCCAGCTTTTTGGTATCAATGAAATTTCAGTCTGCTTTTTAGCAGTTCCAGTTTTTATTCCTAGAACTGTGAGGATATGAGCCAAGCTTCCATGAATAGCCTCTGTTGCACAACTCAAGTCTGTTCAGTAAGTGTATGAATGGTAGAGTTGTTTGGGCATCCTGACTCTGCAGACAAACAAGTCTTGGGATTTGCCATTAACTAGGCTGGACATCAAACTTAAGTGGATGGAAGGACTATATTTGGCACTTCCATGGGAACTTGTTTCTTATCAGAGTTACAGCATGTAGTGTATGGATTATCTCATGGAACAGTGCATAGTAAATGTTCACTGGCATTCCTTGCCAATAAGTTGAGTTTTAGAAAGTAGAGGCTCAATTGCATATGTACGTCCCATAATATTTTGGAACAAAGTAAGTGTGCCTGCACAAAAATAGGGCCAGGTCACATTTTAAAATCGGGCCCTTTGTGTCTTCCTTTTAGAAACTGCTTTCAAGGCAGGCCTGTCCTGTTTTTTTGGGTTTTTTTAAACTATTTTTTCCTGTCAATGAATGTTTTTACAAGGTAACAGAAAACAGTTGATACATTAATTCTATATCTATATCTATATCTATATCTATATCTATATCTATATCTATCTATAGAATTAATGTATATAAACTTTTAAAAAAGACAGTCTTTCTAAAAGCACACCAAAAGAGTAAAAATAAATTTTTCAGCTACCAATTTAAGAGAAAGATTGGCTGGCAAGTTTGATTCAAGGTAGTTGCTAACTGTTAGCCATCCAATCTTTCTCCTAAATTGGTAGTTGAAAAATTTATGTTTACTTTTTTTAGTGCGCTTTTAGAAAGATTGTCTTTTTTAAAAGTTTTTTTTTTATTTTTTTTGTCTTTTTGGTCTTAAACATAGTGTGTTTCTACTACTAAAAATTGCAAGGTTCTTGCCCGCACAGTGCTCATGGATAGTGGGAAAGAGGCGCCCATCCCTGCTCGGGATCAGCTCTGCTTCCACCCTGGTGCTCTGGGAACTCAGCCCCCTTCGTCTCCTCGCCCCGTGCTCTGATGGCTCAGTCCCCTCCTTTCCCTTTCCCTCACCTCTCCCTGTGCTCTGCCCTAGTTGGCTGGTCTCCCCCAGACAGGGATAGGGCAGAGTCACCCCTTGTACCCGGCCCAGCCTGAGGAAATAGTGAAGAAGAGAGAGAGCAGGGTAAGGTGCTTACACTGGGCTCTGGGAGGTATGCCTTCCCTTGGGGTCTCCCTCTGCGCCAATGGGATGTCCCCTTTGTATCTGGGCTGGTCCTGGGGTGGGAGGGATGATCACTGGGAAAGTCTCCCCTTGTACCCTGCCCTGAGGGAGAGACGACAGGGTCTCCCCTCGCACCTGGGCCGGCCTTGGTGGGGGTCTCCGCATGGGCCCAGCTGAGGGGAGCTGGGGAGAGGGTAGGGGTCTCCGCTCGGGCCTGGCTGAGGAAGGAAGGGAGAGGGCGAAGCCTCACCTTGTACCTGGCGCCAGCCTGGTCCTGCACGGTGCAGACCATCAAGTAGATGGCGTGGCTGGCGCCCATGTGGCAAGGCTGCCTGCCCAGGGAGAGCAGCGCATGGGAGCCTTTGGCCTGGCCCCGCAGGCCACAGATGGGCAGCAGGCGGCTCTGCACCTCCACCTTGCACTGCAGCATCATGGCCAGTGGCTTGGCCCCACCAGCGGAACGGCCGTCCCTCCTGCCTGCCCGGGGTTCTTCAGCTCTTCCGGCGGCTCCTGTGGTCAGACTGATGGGGGTGGGAGGGCGGCAAGAGGTGGTGGCAGAGCATGCCTCCCAAGTTGGCCACAGCGGCAGCGGCTCCCCATGAGTGGAGTTGTGCGGTGTGGTACTGAGCCAGGTGGAAGAGCAAAGCTGCAGGAACTGGAGGGTGCGGCCACATTGGCACATGCGCAGGAACTGGCTGCATTGGCGCGTGCGCAGGAGTGACAAATTGAAAATCCCATGACAAACAGACAAGAACAGTGACCGCTTAATAGAAAGATTGTCTAAAAAGTATTTAGTGCAACAGTCTTTGCTGTGACTTGACTTCCATTTTTTGGAGATGTTTTCCTCTGAACTAGAAAAAATGAAATACATGGTGTGACAGAATCAGATCAGAAGGCTACAAAAAAGTAGTGTAGGGGAGATACATAAATTTCAGACTAAGGAAATCTCTGTACCCAGGGTAACAGGGAGGGGCTGGTCTAGAATCAGCAGAGGCAATCAGGGGTAGCTGAATATCTGGGGCTAATTGACCAGGCCTGCAGAATCAGGCCAGCCAAGGCTGATTATGACACCTGGTTTAATTAAGGAAAACCAGTTGAGACTGGCTATAAAAGGAGCTTGCTTACAATTTGTGGTGGCTGTGTGTAGCTTGAGAGAATGGAGGAAAGCATGGCTGGGAGTAGGAGGAAAAGAGACAAGTAGACACTAGGGGTATGTCTAGACTACAGGGATTTTTCGAAAAAAGTAGCCTTTTTTTAAAAAAAAACTTCACCTGCGTCTAGACTGCAGCTGCGTTCTTTCGAAAGTAAATCAAAAGAACACGGCAGTTTTTTCAGTCGTGGTAAACCTCATTTTACGAGGAATAACGCCTTTTTTGAAAGCACTCTTTCGAAAAAAGGTGCGATTGAATGCAAACTGCTTTTTTGAAGGAGTGTCTAGACTCTTCGAAAAAGCGGATCACTTTTTCGAAAAATCTGCTTGTAGTCTAGATGCTCTCTTTCGAAAGAGGGGTTTTTGAAAGATTCTTTCAAAAAAGCCTCTTTTGAAAGAGGCCTGTAGTCTTGACGTAGCCTAGGAGGATGAACCAGAGAGAAGGAAGGTCTAGGGTAGTAGCCCAGGGGTCTTGGAACTGTCTTACAGCAGGTGTCAGGGACTCTCATACTCAGTTGTTATTACAGGGCCCTGGACTGTAACCTAGAGTAGAGGGTGGGCCTGGGTTCCCTCCAACATTCACTTTCCCATTTCCACTCGGGAAAAAGACTGTGGAGACTATTCTTCCCTTATATCATATGCTGGCCAATGATGAAAAGAGCTCAGTTAAGAGCAAACTAATGCCCTACGTGTGGTGCCTAAAATTGGGGGGAGCTGCTGTGAGCCTCTGAGGCAAGCAAATCTGCCAGGAAGTACAATACCTACTGAGTTTAAGTAGGAGCTTTGACACAATGGGAAAAGTGCATGTTAAAATTCACCAGTAATGCACTTTAGTAAACTACAATCTCTGTAATCTAGTTAAAATGTAAAATCTAGGCTAGATTAGATAGGAAAAGTGCAGAAATCTTCTAATTTTTCATTGCAATTACTCAAACTCAGAGATTTATTTAAGATCAAACCAAGTTAAGGAAAAATATAAAAGGCTTGTGTGTGTGTGTGTTCGCGAGCGTGTGGTTATTTTTCATCATTTCTTAACTTTTTAAGTTTACATTCAAAGCAGTGCTCTTTTCCCCAGCATCTGTTCTGCTAACATGTGTATGGCAACTGGTGCAACATTTTTCCAGTAAAGTGTTTATTGTCACTTGTTTAATTTTCTGCTTTGAATCATTTATAATCCAAATATAGGCTAAGAAGCAGAATGTCACTGTCATTACTGTAATTGATCAATTTCAGAGTTATTTTTCTATCTTCTTTAACCATGTAATATTTTTGTACCTTGTTTAGTTGATTTAAAGCTTCTTACATTTAATTAGTTCTTGTTCATCCCTATAGAGCAAGCCTGCTTCCTTTTATTAGAAATTCAGAATGTATTGTAACTCTTGAATTATGTAAAATTTATGTGGCAATTATGTAAATGAATACTGCAGATGCAAAATCTTTCCTATATTGTAAAATGGAAGACACGTATAGAACTAGCCAATGAATCATTAGTAATTGGTCACTAAAAGGAATACCTTACATCTAGCGTACACTAATTAAATACATGCAGCCTTGTGCTCAGAAAGTAATATTTTTTTTATTAAACAGATTATATTAAGTATCAAATAGTGAAATTAAACAATGAAATGGAAAAAAAAGTAAAGAAAAAGTATTCTTAAATAGGGTAGAAAAATCCCTCTAAATAGAACAAGAATAAAATCACAAAATACTAAATATTTGTAAGTTTCTAAATTATTTAAATGTGTGTACTGCTTGAGGATAAAGTACTGAGCTTTTTTATAGAGGGCAGCAAAGTTGCAGGGAATCTCTTTTTGAGATCTTGGAAAGTCTGTGTCAAGATTTTTGCTTGTTTTCTTTATTTGTTGTTTAACAATTGCTTTAGGTTTCTCTTTTAATTAAGTGATTTCATAGTGAGTGTGCACTTTTAACTTGGGTGAGTTTGGTTCAGATATTTAACTAGTTGTGCCCTCGCCTTAATTATGCTTGTAGGTACTTTTTTTAATAGATGTTAAGTATTTCTCTCTTTATGTCCATCAGGGTGTTCCAGGACCTGGACAATATGAAATAAAAAGTCAGTTTCAGAAAGTGGAGAATGCAACACAAAATGGAAATGAAGTCCCACGTGCTCCTTTTCTTTCACAATCCAAAGTAAATGGCAGCAGCATATCTTTTGTTTTACTTCTGTGTTTTCTTGTACTTTCAAAATATCTGGAAAAGTAATTAGCATAATCCACATGAGATTATAATTGTATTGTGAGCCATAATTAGTAAGTGATTTTCTCTTTCGGTGTGTTGTTTTTTGGTGTGTGTGTGTGTGTGTGTGTGTGTGTATACAGGGCTGTCCCTACGGGGAGTGCAGGGCCCAAAGCAATCCCCTCAGCTGCAGGCCCTGCCCACTTTGCCTATGCTCCATCTCTCCTGCCTTTGTTCCACCCCTTCCCCCAGTCCTGCCCCTGCTCTGCCCTTTTACCTCCTCCCCAACTCTCCCTCAAGATGGGGGATTAAGGGGCCCTGGTGTGGAGCAGCAGTAGGGGTCGGCCCCCTTCCCCCCATGCTCAATGAAGAGGTGAGAGCCTGAGCAGCCAGGTAGCCTGCTCTGCCCCGCTGCGCCACCCTCTTCCAACTGGCTGCATCCTGCTTCTCCCTAGTGGCAGAAAGTAGAGTGCCATAGGGTTCCAAAAGTGCAGTGCCTAGGTCAGCTGCCCTGAATTGTCCTATGATTGGGATGGCTCTGTGTGTATGTTAGAGTTGCCAGGTGTCCGGTTTTGGACTGGAACACCCCGTACTGCTGACTGGGCCATTAAAAGTCTGGTTGGCAGCACAGTGGGGCTATGGGAGGATCCCTACCTGCATTGGTTCTATGTGGTTCCAGGAAGCAGCTGGCATTTGCCTCCTGCTCCTAGACAGAGGCACAACCACGAGGGCTCTGATCAGTCCCCCTGTCCCAGTGACCATCTCTGCAGCTCCCATTGGCTGGGAATTGTGGCCAGTGGGAGCTGCAGGGGCAGTGCCTGCAGACTGCGACAGTGCACATTGTCTTTGTGGCCACACCTCTGTCTAGGAGCTGGAGGGAAATGCCAGCTGCTGCCAGAAACCACCTGAGATAAGCACTGCATGGAGCCCGCATCCCCTTTTGCGCCCTAACCTTCTACCTGAGCTTTGAGTCCCCTCCGACACTCAAACTTTCTCGCAGAGCACATATCTCTCACCACCTCCCACACCCTACCTACCTGAGTCAGTGCAGAGCACACTCATGCTCCTAAACTCCTTCCCATATTGTGTCCCCTTCCACACACTGAACCCTGCACATCCAGTCCAGAGCCTGAACCCCTCAATAAGAGCCTTCAGCTCCTCCTGAACCAAAACACCCTGCCCTTCCCCGGAGCCTCCTTTCATACTCTAAACCCCTCATTTCTTGTCTCATCCACAGCCTGCACCCCCAATAAGAGCCTTCAGCTCCTCCTTCACCCTAGAGCTTGTTCTATTCTGAACCCCTCATTTCTGAACCTAGCTAGGAGCCCACACCCAATCCTCCTGCCAAGCCTGGGGAAAGTGAATGTCTGGGGAGAGTGAGCCATGGAAGGGATGAGGTAGAGGCGGGACCTTGGGAAGGGGTGAGCAGGGAATGTTTGGTTTTCTTCATTTGGAAAGTTTTCAACCCTAGTGTGTGTATGTATGTATAGAAGTATATGTAGATTTTTGTGAAGATAGATGCCTATACTATAGATATGCTTATATATCTCTGTGGGTGTGTTTGTATATATGTACATATGCATATAAACATAAATACACACATAGATGAATCCGCTTCATTTTGTACACAATTCCAAATAAAATATGGATGAGGCTCCAGCTGCACTTTCAGAGACAGTACAATCTTTTTAAATTACTCCCATTAATCAGGTTTGTCCTATGTGAATATAATTCTGGGAGATGGTGAATGAACCTTTCTTTTGGCTATGGTAAATCAGTGGACATGTACAAAGTACTTTTTTTCAAATTCTTCTATCTGCACATTCAAAGTGTTTACAGAACTTGTAAAAGGTACATATATAGTCTGGTACATCTGTGCCAAATCTGGTGTTTCTATCCTTTCCTTCTGCGATACTAAAAATAGTTGAAACTTTTTCATAATGATAAATATTTTCAGTCTTTCTCTAAGATGGCTTAAAGGGTTTTTGCTTAGACTTTCCACAATATTCATTTTTGATCAGAAACCAAAATTGGATATTTTCAGTACCAGAAACAGAACTTTGATAAAGTTTTAGAAAAACTGGAAAAGGCCTTTTGAGTTAAAATGCTAAGGCAGCTGCAGGCTCTGAGCATCACCTGCAATACAAAACAACAAACAGGCAATTCATGAAACAAGGATCTGATGCCATCTCAGTGTTCTGCCAACTACAAAGACTATGTGATACATGTTTTCATAGATAGACAGATCCATGGAATACTAGAACTGGAAGGGACCTTGACAGGTCATCAAGTCCAGTCCTCTGCCTTCACGGCAGGACCAAGCACCAGTAGATCAGGGCTGCTCAGCATGCGGCACGCAGCCCGTTTGTTTGCAGCCCACAGTGCAGTCATATTTTCTAGATCTTTAATCAGGTTTTTTTGCTCTTCTCTGGACCTTCTCCAATTTCTCCACATCTTTCTTGAGGCCTAATCAGCGCAGAGTAGAGCAGAAGAATGACTTCTTGTGTCTTGCTCACAACACTCCTGTTAATGCATCCCAGAATCATATTTGCTTTTTTTGAAACAGTGTCACACTGACGACTCATATTTAGCTTGTGGCCCACTATGGTCCCTTTCTGCAGTACTCCTTCCTAGACAGTCACATGAGGGGCTCGGGGCAGGGGGTTCAGGTGCATGATAGACTCAGGTTTGTTGTGTGTGTAAGGGGGGGTTGCAAGAATGTTATTACACTGTGGCCACGTGTGGCGCTGACTTGTTGGCCAGGCTTCATTTTTAAATTAAGTAAAATATTATGTCCAACACAAAAGGTTTCAACATTATTGTTATTTATGGCAGGAGTTGGGAACCTTTTTGGGTTGAGGGCCACTGACCCACAGAAAATCAGTTGGGGACCACATGAGTGAGGGGAAAAAAAAACACCTCCAAAAACCTCCAGCCCTTGCTGATGTGGCTCCCAACTGAAACACCTCACTCCCTTGTTGCTATAGCCCTGTGGTGCCTCAGGCCAGGTGTACTCTTCTGGGGTTCTAGAGTTAGTGGATTTTGTGGCCCCCTCTAGGTTCTGGGGTGGAGACAAAAATGAAGGGTTAAGTGTGTGGGACTTGGCTGCCAGTGAATGGGATAGGGATGGGGGTGCAGAATCTGGGCTAAGGATGTTAAATAGTGAGTAATTTACTAGTTAAGTAGTCAATGGAATTTCCATCGACTACTCAATGAGTCGATAGGCACTTCTGCATTCCTCCTTTGACATGTACAAGAGCCCCCGATGAGGCTTTTGTATATTTCAAAGGAGAAATGTGGAACTCCGTGTGCAGCCCTGGGCCAGCGGAAAGTCCTGCTGACTCTGGGCTGCATGCCAACTTGGAAATGTAAAAGAGTCCTCAGTGGAAAGGCCCTCATGTAGCCTGGGGCCTGCTTTATAAGCTTTTGCTTATTGAATAGTCGACTAATCCTTAACATCCTTAATCTGGGCAGGAGGTCGGGTGTTGGAGGGGGTGAGGGTATGAGGTTTGGGTGGGAGGTGGGGTGCAGGAGCAGGCTGGAAGTAGAGTGTCTGGCTGGTGGGAGGGGCAGGAGCAGGGCAGGCTGTCTAGCCGGGGGGGAGGGAGCAGGTGTCTGGGTAGGGGGCAGGGTATTTGGCCAGGGGGGAAGGAGGCAGGGTGTCTGGCCAGGGGGCAGGGTGTCTGGCTGGAGGGGTGAGTGAGTAGACAGTGCCTTCTGAACTGCCTTTGATATAGGATGGAATCCTTCTAGTCTTTAATAATAGCAGTAATAGTTGTATTGCAGTATAGTTTTGTAGATACTAGCCATATCCTTTAACTTTTCTTTCCCCTAAAAACAATCTGTTGCTCTTTCCCTTCTGTTATTCTTTAGCTCGTGACAATTTCCTTTCCCCCCCCTATGCTCTTCCCAATTGGGAAACTGCTTGCTCAGGTTATTCATTGGATTAACTCTTTTACATAGGAAGAACCAAATCTTTCAGACAATTTCAGACATGGCTATTGTCTGAAAGATTTCCTTTCCATTGTAGAGAATGTAGAGATTTCCTTTCCATTGTAGAGAAATCAAAGGGATCAGACATATTCAGATACGGTAGATTTCCGAAAATCCTGCACCTTTGGGACCTAGGTGGTGCCAGATTATCGGATATGCCAGAGTACTGGGAGGTACTATAAGGGGGCATACTCCCAACCCAATCTCCCTCCCCTCCCTTCCTTTCCCCTCCCCTACTTCAGAGCCAAACACCTCCCATCCCTGCTGTAACCCAGTCCGCCTTCTCCCCCAACCTTATGTCCCGGTCCCAAGGCAGCTGCCTGTGCTCAGTGGCCAGCTGCTAGCAAGTGCAGGCTGAACGCTGTGTGCGCTGGGGACCATGAGCGGAACGGCGTGGAGTCGCGAACTTGCACGAGGCTCACATTGGCCCGGCCGTGAGAGCAGCTGACCGGAGCACTTCCAGGTTCCAGTAGATGCCGGACTATTGGGAGTGCCGGAAAACTGGATGCCGGACAGTTGGAGTTTTACTGTAGTATTACTGTACTATTTTGAAACAAGATATTTCGAAATAACACTGTAGTGTAGACATACCGTTAGTTCTGCTATTAAATTTGATCTTTCCAATATTGATCAATTGACCACCACTATTTTTAGATGTTTTGGATGAGAACTTGAAAGTAATCCCCTATCCATTGCACGGGGCTTTGTGGACAGTAAATATTTCCTCTTATGGTGTACTTGCCCAGAAGTTTGGCCTCTTCTTTCCTATTCTGTTTTGTGTTGTGTTTTGACTGGCTGCTAATATGGCTGTAAGTGTTTGCGTGAATAATTCAAATACACACACACACACACACGCACATACAGCCAGTCAATACACATAACACAAGGCAGAATAGGAAAGAAGAGGCCAAATTTCTGGATAATTATACCATTACAGTCTCCTAGTCCAATAAAAGGAGATATTTGTTCATAAATAATAGCTGTATGTGTGTGTACCCACAATACAGACAATGATAATAAAAGTTGTGTATGAGGAGCCTGATTTTTTAAGTTGGACATGTGTTATTACCTGGACCTATACCACTTGTGCATGTGCAGATTGAGGACATATCTGTGCAGACTGTCAGATATACAAGTGACTGTAGATACACAGAAGCTGAATCTTGGTAAACATACAAATACTTGTTCCCTTCTTTGAAGATCAGGTTGTATATGTCCAGATAGAGTCAAGATATTAGTTACTTTATATAAATTATGTTCACTTCAGTGAGAGAGAAATGAAACCCTGCATATTGCTATACCGATGTGAATACTTTCTACCCATGTAGTTTCTTCTAAATGTGCTGCAGGTTGTCATTGGTATAATTTTTTCCTGTTCTTTTCTAGAGATTTGTAGATGTGAAATCGATCACCCCAGCTCCTGGCACATATAATGAACCACGCTCTGCTCTTGAATCCTTGAAGAAAACAACAGGAATGAAAAAGATCCCATTTGGTCAAACTACAGTTCGATTCACTCAAGACTCCAGGCTAGAAAAAACACCAGGTTTGTGATTAATCCAAGTATTGTTGGCATTCAGTTTACAGGACCCAATATTAGGCAGATTGATATTCTAGGAAGTTAACAATTAATCTTAAAATGTATTATTAAAATACAGTAGGCATTAGAGCAAAATACACATATCAAACAGCACTCTTATTTATAATGAATCTGGAAGGAGTCCAAAGGGAAATAAATGTAGTCTTCCATTCAAGATTTTGTTAGGTTGATGTTTCCAGGTAATTTTATACTGTTTGCTCAAAGTGATAAATGTAGGCAATATTACTGTTGGGTTTACTGATCGAATAGAAATCCTAGCTAAAATAAATATAATTTGAATTGCATTTGTTGAGAGTGGGCATTTAAAAAATTGTGCTGTTATTTAATAAGGATTATCTTTGCAAAGTACAGACTAGAGATTTTTTGTAAGGCACATTGAGTATTTTGAAGCTATTTTAACATGTTAAGTGTGGTTCTGCCTGATATTATATAGTGTATAGTAATTTATCAACTGGCAATGACATTTTTGTTCCTTTTTCTGCCTGGTAAGGACATAGTCAGGTAAAACTACTTATCTCAGTGATTCTTTTCCACACTTACTGCGGGGCCTTAGAAGAGGAAAATATACAATGCTTGAATTAGAGTATAACAGTGTCCATATTCAGGGCAAATGAAACCTACTGATGACAGATGCCTCAGAGGTCTATCTTTTGTTTCCAGCCCTCTTCCCCAACTCATTGGTGAATCCTTCTGTGTGTATCTAGATGGATTTTAGATTATTTTCAACTTAGAGTGGTATGTGTGTGGAAAATAACTTAAAATCTACCACTGAGGACATATAACCTTTCCATTGGCTCTTAAACCCAATACTGTGTTGAAAAAGTATTCTTTGAAAATATTAATTACCCAATATATAGTTTTTCTCCCTCTTCTATTCCCCTTATTATGGAGTATTCTGGGTAGTAAGTGATGCAGAATGTGTGACAGTGAGATGTGCTGTCTATTGATATAATTGTCCTAGCAGTCAGCGGCGGATATAGGGCAGGGCGAGCGGAGTGGCTGTCCCGGGCCCCTGCACTTCAATAGGCCCCGCGCCAGCACCAGGGGCAGACTGGCACAGAGGGATACCGCTGGCTGGCGGCTGCTGGAGGTGGAGGGGGATCCATCTTCATACTGCCTGCAGTGCTATTGATAATGCACTCCAACATTCATAAGGATTTAACTTCCACCCCTAACAGAGACCAAAATTAATATACAATCACAATTTCATCAAGTTTGCACTCAAATTTGCAAAACCTTTAAGGTAGCCTTATATAGTGTTAGCAGGGGCGGATGGGAGTTTTGCGGGGCCCAGGGCATCACAATTTTG
>JANRFK010001234.1:21202628-21232726 GCA_030068395.1 Apalone spinifera | reverse complement strand
TGACCTTTCAAGGTCCCTTCCAGTTCTAGGAGATAGGCAATCTCCATTAATTATAGTTTTTGTTTTCTAATCTTTATCAACATTTCTGTATGTGCTACACTGGTTGTTTAGTGAGGTTACAGCTCATCCTTGTGCAATGCCCTCCTGGATTTAAGTGATGTGTAGGCCTTGTCTGAGTAGTCTGTCTTTGAGTAGTCTCATTTATTAAATTGTTGTGGAATTTTTCACTAACTCAACATTAGTGCAGTTCCATAGCTGGCTATTTTATCATGGACTGTGGGCTACTTGCAGAGTAAGATGCTACTCAGTCTGTGTAAGGTGGCTGAACAGGACTCTCAACTAACATTACTAGTATTTTGAAATAATTATTTAGTTGTCCAAGGCAAAATTGGAAAGTTTTCAGAACATTGTGTATATTACTGAAAAATAATTAGTCACTTTAAATATCAAGATCCCTCCTGCCAAAAGGTGCATACATTTGGATAACAGGCAGATAATGTCACAGATGTGGGTCAGTAAATGTACAGCATCCCTATGCTTTCATTGTTTGAGAGAATTTAATTACAATACAACAACATAACAATTTAAAAATGACTATTAAAAGGTAATATATTTCTAATAACTGACAAAAAATCAAAAGTATGATGATGATGCATAATTCTACTGTGACTTTTCAGGTCCAGCATTCTATAATATTCTTAACTATAGTATTGAAAGAGAGAGTTTTAAAAAAGCTTACTTGGAGAGTACAAAGAAAGGAGCATTTGGATCTTCAGCTCCTCGACCTCTATATGTTTTTAAAAGGGGAGATTTCTGTACTCCTGGACCAGCTGATTATCAGGTAACTTGAAGCTATTATCCTTTTAAAAGTGGTAAAGAGAGGATTCTTGGGGGGATGGGGTCTTTCAGGATAAAATGCCACAGGATTTTGGAAATATTTCATGAATATTGTTTAGAAATAAAATGTATATTCTTAAAAAAGTTATCCCTTTTGACCTTGAGGTCAGAGTTCTTGTATTGACAGTGCCCTTGTTATGAATAAAAAGGCAGATACACAGAGATGTGGCAGATTACTTTATTGTAACTCTCAACTCAACGGCCTACATGATAGTCACACGGCTGTGCCCAATATTGGTAGTTATTGATGTGTCTGACCAGATCATCCAGTCTGATCTCTTATGTGTCACAAGCCATGGATACCGCCAAGCACCTGAATATTAAACCCAATGGAAATCAGATCAAAGTAAATGAGGGGCACAGGAGATTAGACCGTTGTGTACCATGGGTAGTGAATAGGAGGGATCAAGGTACACCAGTGCTTGAGGTTCTCACAATGTCAGGGAAAAGATTAAATGAGATATAGCGAGATAATCCTGGCAAGTGGCCTGCACCCACACATGTTAGAGGAAGACAGCCCCACCCCGAGGGTCTCTGCCAATCTTACCTGGGGGAAAATTCCTTCCCCTGAGAACCATGGCCAGTGTTCCAATTTGCAGTTCAACACACACTGTGTGAAGAAGTGACGAGGAATCCTGTGGAATAACAGATTTATTGGAGCATAAGCTTTTGTGGGTAAAGACCCACTTCATCAGATGCAGGTAGTGGAAATTCCAGAGGCAGGTATAAATATACAGGCATAAGAAAAGAGTTCCAGTCAAGAGTAAGGCTAGAGATAACGAAGTCAATTCAGTCAGGGAGGATGATTCCCACTTCTAGCAGCTGATGTGGAGGTGTGAACACCAAGACAGGTGAAACTGCTTTTGTAGTTGGCTAGCCATTCACAGTCTTTGTTTAATTCTAAGATGATGGTGTCAAATTTGCAGATGAATACTAGCTCAACAGTTTCTCTTTGAAGTCTGTTCTTAAAGTTTTGTAGATTCAGACTAACACAGCTACCCCTGTGATACTTGTGTGAAGAAGCGAACTAAATAATAAACACACATACATGTACAGTATAGATCCATATAAGCATGTATAAACATTTCAGTATTTGCCCAAAAGTTGGACTCCAACTCTACTGAAATAACTGTGTGCTAGGGGAAAAAATAAAACAACAACAAAAACATCAAACAAAATAACCCACTTCAGAAATTTAGACATGCAAATCAGAACACCAAGATTCTAATTTGTTTCTAAAAATGTTAAGTAGGCATGGTACTGAAATGCTTAGTTGTATGAACTCAATCAGAATTTCCTCAGATCAGGTAAGGCGCATGGACATATTTTTGTATCATTTTTGACAAATTATATTCACCATGGTATGGCAGTTTGGCTTGATGCTGATTAATCTGGGTATATGGGCTTAACTAATGCACTCAGGATCAAATTCTACCCTCACATATGTGCACACAATTATTAAAATGAACTAGAACTATAATCAAATTCCCATTTAGAATCATGTTGGACACCAGTTAATTGACACAGCTAAAATTTACTATATATTTCAGAGAGTTTGTGAATCTGCCTGTCTGCGTCTACACATTTCTGTCTGTCTGTTCAAGAACTCCTCCTAAATGATAAGACCTAGGGCCACCACGTTTGGTATACAGCCTTCCTCTTATCATAACTTAAAGCAAGATAAGGGTTTGGTTGTGCCAGAAAAATGGGATGTGCCTGGAATGGGATTGCTTCTTATAAAATCATACAGAAAAAAAGACAGACTCATCAGGCAGGTGAAAGGGAGCATCCTCCTATCCCGGACTATCCCAGCCCTGAGCCTTCTACTACTGAAGCTTCCCCTCACACCCTGTCTGGATGTTCCCCTTCATCAGAGAGTGAAGGGAAAGTGCACAGTTTTCTGCATTCCACACACTGGCTGGGGAGTGCAGGGAACAGACGAACCTGGGCCTGTCCTATTCAGGCTTAGTTAGAGCAGGAAGGCTAAAGCTCCTTCCCCCAGTTTGTATGGGAACATTGCTGGCTGTTCCTCTTTGTCAGGGATCTAGGGTAAAGTGCAAGGTTTGCTGCATTCCTCACTCTGGGGGGCACAGGGAGAATGCAGCCATCCCCCAGCTGTGCCCACTGGAGCTGCAGTGGCCATGGGGAGATGCTTCTAGTCCCAAGCTGCTGGATTGAGAGAGAGCTAGAGTAGTCCTCTCCTCAGGACAGCCTGCATACTGAACTCTTCATCCTCAGCCCCACCCCATAGCAATGATTTAAATTAAGCATGTACATTTTCATTTTATTTAAAAAAATAAATTAAGGATCTGAGCAATGCCGGGCAAATCTTCTTATAATAAATATTCATAAAATAAAACAGGCAAGTTGGAGGATATTTCTGAAGGGTGGAGGTTGCATGAAAGAGATCATACAGTCATATCAGGTGGCAGAGAGTTGCCCAGATAGTTTCCATTTGGCCATGCAATAGTATAGTCTGTTATTTAAATAATTAAATAATGCTGTGTTTCTTGATCACTAGGATTTATTATTTGGAAAAATAGCACATATCTTATGACTGTTAATAATATTCCTGCTCAGCATTGGGACAATATACTTAAAGTTTTGTTCTTTCAAAAATGACTCAATTATTAATAACAGATAGTAATGCAAAATAAGATTTTGACAAGTAATTTTTTCCCCTACAGTCATATGCTATGCAGGAATATATATGTTCATGCTGTTTTGTGCAAGAGACTTTTGAATCATTGATTACAAACAAGCAATGCACGTACATCAGTGGTGGGAAACTTGCAGCCCCCGGACTCCCATTCTGCCCCTCTCTCCCGTGCTCCTCTTGTGCACTGGAGCCCTGTACTTCATCTCCCCTCCCTCCAAGCCTTTTCAGAGTGCTGCAAATCCATTGATTTGCCCTCCCTCTCCACTTCTTTCCCAGCCCGGTCCATCACAGTGGCATAGTCGGACCAGACCGGACTGGGTCTGGGCACAGCTGAGGGCGTCCGCTCAGGGCGAATTGCTCAAATTCTGGACTCCTTACAGCCTCCAGACTGGAGACCTTTCCAAATAGGCCACAAACCAGTCCCACAGAGTGCTTCAGCTGCCTGCCTGGCCAGCCGGAAGCCTCATGAGCAAAACCCCTCTGACACCCCAGTAATATCCGTGTCCCAGATGGCCCCAGGCCTGCCCACAGGTGAGGGTTCTTAGAGCCCAATCTCACCTACCCTGAACAAGCTCTGTTCGGTTCCAAGAAACCAGCCACAGATCCCAGGTCAATTTACCCTCTGGATCTTACCCACAATATCACGCTGAGCCAGTCCTTTAGAATCTAAAATCTAAAGGTTTATTACTTAAGAACGAAAAGCATGAGAGTAAAGTTGTTAAAGTATCATACATTACATGCATCAAATCTCCCAGTTCTCGATGCAGGCTTGCAGCAGAGATGTTATAATTGCTGGCTTAAAAGTCTTTGGTGTACATCCTATGTCAGGATGGGTCCACAGTTCTTTCCGGCTCGTGATTCCCTGCGAGGCCACATCTGGGGTCAGGAGCAGATCTGAAGACAAAATGGAGGCTGCCACATGGCATCTTTATACTTCTTTCGTGGTTTCTTCTTGGCTGCAGCAGGTCACCTGGCCCATGGCCTATCCCTGTGTTTCCTGCTGGTAGCTCTTAGGTATCAGTCACCATTCTTGAGGTGTGTCCTTGGCCTATAGAGGGCTATTGTTCCATGGAGACTTGCTCATTAGCATGTCCATAATTTGAGCAGTCTTTGTCTATTGCTCAATCCCATACAGAGAAACTTCCAGTATTAACACAGAGTACATATTCATAACTCCACACACAGACATTATACAGATATATGAAGAGCATATACAGAATCAGTAGAAGGCAAGCTTTCATTTGACACCTCACATGGCCCCCTTTGTACCACTTTTGGGGCAAACACCCCCCCCCCCCCAGGGGTGCAGCAGTAATCTGGCTGCTTCCCTAAAATCCAGTAATGTGACAAGGGGCTGGTGCCTTCACAGTGGAAATGTTATGGGGGCTCCATGCCTGTATGAATTAATGAAAGCCTTGGGGTGAGGGCGAGGGAGAAAAGATTCAGAAAGGCTGGAGCAGCTGTGGTGGTGCCTGCAGTGAAATTGAGAACAGGGAGTGGAGCTGGTAGGGGATGTAATTATCCCAGGAGCAGATCTCAGTATCCTGTTATGTCCCACTGCCTCATCATTCACAAGAGCTTCTGCCTCTTTGTCCCTTCCTCTCCTCCTACCCTCCTCTCTCCTGCCGGGGTTGTATTATTGGTTAGGTTGCTACCAGGTCTCATCTATATACAAAGAACTTTTTAGGCTAAGTCAGTGGTCTCCAACCTTTTTAATCACAAGATAACTTTTTCAATTGAAGTGCATTGTAAGATCTACCTCAAACCCAAATACCCTTGCCCCACTTCCTTCCCGCCCCTTCTCTGAGGCGCCACCCCTGTTCCACCCCTTCTCTGAGACCTCACCCCTTCTCTGAGACCTCACCCTGCTCACTCCTTCTTCCCCCATCCTCACTTACTTTCACCAGGCTGCGGTAGGGAGTTGGGGTGCAGACTCTGGTCTTGGGTCAAGGTGTTGGGAGTGTGGGAGGGGCTCCGGGCTTAGCTCAGTGTGGGGGTTGGAGTCCAGGAGGAGTTTCAGGGTGCAAGCTCTGGGAAGGAGTTTGAGTGCAAGGGGACTTAACTTCTGGATGCAGGCGGAGGTTCAGGGCTGGAACAGGGGTTCTACCCTGGCTGGGCACCATTTAACTGAGACAGTTTCTGGGTGGTGAAGCAGTGGGGTTAAGGCAAGCTTACTTCTGCCCTGGTCCTGCACCACTCCTGAAAGCAGCTGGCTTGTACAGCAATGGCTGCATGTGCAGCCTCTCATCTATAGTCACTGAGCCCACAGTTTCTACTGGCCATGGTTCCCCATTATTGATCAATGGGCGCTGCAGGAGTAGTGTCTGCAGGCAAGGACAGCATATGGAGACCCCCTGCTCTGCCTCTCTCAGGGGCTGCTGGGACATGCCAGCCATTTCCAGGAGCAGAAATTTCCATAGGAATCCAGCCACGCCAGCTTAGGCATTTTAGAACACACTACTCAAAAAATTAAATTTAAGCATAAGAGCAAAATGAAAATTATGAAATGCACAGACCAGACAAAAACCCAAAATAACCCACTTTACAAGCAATAAAAGTAGTAACAATCACACCTCCTCCATGTATGTGGTGGGTTGGGAGAGGAGAGTGAAGGACAGTTGGTGTTTGTGAGAATGGCAGAGTGAAAGAGATTCTCATTGACAAGCTCCCTGCATCCCCATCTCTCTGTGTGGAAGTGCAAGGAGGAGGGTATGTGACATCGTACCCTGCACAACAAGCAGGAGGCTCTCCAAGGTAGAAGCAGCATGACAGTGGGGGGAGGGGCAACTGAAGTGCCAGCCCTTGATAGCTTCCTGGCCAAACCAGTCAGGATCACCTGTCAGAGGCTCCAAGATCTACCGGTAAATCCTAATCTACTGGTTGCTGACCACTTGGCTAAGTATTTTAATAGTGTTTGGCACTGGTTAATGTAAATCACTATTTCACAGACCTCAGTTAGTAAATACCTTCTTTGCAAAATTCACTGTCAGGATCAGTGTAATTTAGACCTAAAACATAGTTTTTCTCTATGATATCCGGGATAAGGATATTACATTTCGATTAGTCGATAACTGGTGGGGTGCTCGCTATCCCCACTGTGTCTCTGCCTTTTAAATTCAGTGAAAGCCGCCCATGGCTCTTACTACATTTAAAAGGCAGAGGTGCAGCAGGGAACCTAGGGTGAGCTGGGACTCAAGAAGGGCCCGCTTACGCCAACTCCCAACTGCTACACCTCTGCCTTTTAAATGTATTAAGAGAGGCTCTTACTACATTTAAAAGGCAGAGGTGCAGTGGGGACTCAAGCTGTACCTGCTCGCGCTGTTTCTCCCATTGTGCCTCAGCCTCCCCTGCTCTCCCTGCAGAGATAGTGCTGGGGGGAACCAGCTTTTAAGCTGATTCCCCGCAGCACTGGCTCCTGCTCTCCCCCTTGCTGCTTCAGATACAGAGGCAGCAAGGCAGTGGGGAAGCGACTAGTTGACTGAAAGTGTTTTTTTCTGAATTTTTGTTCTAAAATATTTTGTTATAAGTGGAAGAATACAACATTCTTAGATTCCAGCATTCAGATAAAGATCAACAAATCTCAAAAGTCAAATTTAAACATAAATAACAAAATAAGTCCTTCTTGTGCAGGATCCAGTAATTAACATATTTCACTCATAGGGTGACTCTCTCAAATTCTGTATTATCAAATATATCATGTACAATATCCATGTATCCATTATTGTTCCTTTTAACAGAATTATAATCATATCAAAAGGAAGAAAATACATATTACTAAATATGTTAGATGCAGAGCAGTTTTCTCCATCATTTATCAAATGCAAATAACTTAGTTCCCCAAGGCCTTAATCAAGCGAGCTGAACAGTTCACTTACATTATCATTAGAACTCATTATAGAAAAAATTAGATCAAACAGTCTCTTCCTAGAGGTGGGAGTGGCAAGCAAAGGTTTTTGGAGATATACCAAGGCCTGTGCACCAAAGTCGGTGGTTAGCAATGATTCATGGCACCTCTATTCAGTTTTAAAAGTGGCAACTAAAACCTAATGGAACACAAAACTTATCCCTCCCCTCACATTGCTACATCTTTAACAAAAGACAGTCTCAAAAATAGTTGGTATTTTCCACATTTGTGTACTAATTGGGTAAGAGAGATCAATAATAAAATATTTACACCTTTATCTGTTTAACCCCCTACATAAATATCTCTAAACTAACTTCATTAAATAAAAAATGGAATATAATGATTGAAAAAGAACAAAAAATACATTTAGGATTTTAAAATGCTACATTAATTCTCAAGGATATGGCTGTCAATGTTGGCCGCAAAAGTTGTTACAGTAGTGGAACAATTTGTTATTCTTCTTGGAGTTATGTAACTCATGATTATTGGTTCCTGCTCTTCCATTTCCTGAATTTAATTTTTGCGTAAAAAGCTTTTAAATAGAGAGTTGGCAGAACATAAAGGTTTCCACTGAGTAAGAGATGCAAGGCTTATATGCTGTCATAAGACCAGTGGGAGCATAATTATATATATAATTTATATCCTACACTCCCATCCTGGGGTGAGTGGTTCTTGTGTGTGTGTGGGTAATTGGACTAAGGAGAGAGAGAGGAGATATAGAGTAGAGATTGCAAACGTGTAGGTGAAGAAACTACATGGTCCTGCACCTGGTGGTCTCTTTCCCCAAAACAAGTGTAAGTCTGTAGCTATGAGTAAAGATGATGTCATTATACTGAAACATGTCCTTTATCGTGTTATGCTGTCATTGCGATCTCTAATGTAGTAACCCTGCGTACTTTTGATAAGTATGAATTTGCAGGCTCAGGAAATAGTTTGTATGCCACAATTATAAGCGTTACATATTACAAACCTTGCTCTTATAGACATGGATGTTACAAGCGACACAGATATTGTTGTTTAACGTAATCTCTTTTAGCTCTGTAATTAGAGTAGCTAAGGTGCATGCAGTAAAGCCCTGATTCAGGAAAGCTGTTAAGCATGTGTTTAAATCCCATTGGTGCTACCTTTTAATTGCTGTACTTTTGGAGTGTAAAAGCCTCACACTGCAATAATATATGTGATGTTTGAAGTCAGTGGGACTTAAGCATGTACTTCTGTTTGTCCCTAAATCAGGTCCTAACAACTTAATACATAAAATCTGAAATAAAACTTTCCTTTCCCCCCCTTCTTTTTCATTCAAAGAAAACCAAATAAATTAGTTTTCATATTGTTAATATAACAATAAGTTTATAAATGTAAACACTCAAAGTAGGAGCTTTAAAAGTTAAAAAGCTCAAAATAAAATTTAGCTTTGTGCTTTCAACTATTTTTATTCCTGTTTCTCTTTTTAGATGATAACTTGTATATTTTCATGTTTATATTGTCAAATGTTTTCTGTAAAACATGAAGGATGAGGAATAGGTCCAAGCTGTTATATCTTAGCTTTTAATTTGCTGAGTTTTGAGCCCTGAGTATTGTATCGTATCATGTCGTATCGTATCATATCATATCACATCATATATCTTTGTGTAAGATTTCAAGAGGTTTATATTGTAATGCTGAATTTGGCTGGGAGGAGAGAATGTATAACTGTTTGTATACAATGGATTGATTCTAATGTCATCAGAACTAATGTGAATTCAAACTGCAAAGCAAATTACAGATTCTGAAATAGAGGTTTTGTGTTTTTTTTTTAAAACTAACACTTCTGTGTACTTTGGAATTCTCAGGTCAAAGGGAGCACTGACAAACCACATAAACAACATAAGAAATTATCTGTTTTCTTGTCATCGGCAGAAAGAGCTCCAGTAGTTGCCATGGTAAGATAATGCTCCTCTATCTTTTTATATTACTGAACTCTCGCTAATATTTTGAACTAATGAATACAAACAAAATTTGTGGGGTCAAATTCTTTGCAATCTAAGGTCCATTGAAGTCAATAGAATTATGCCTGTAATGAATCTGGCATGTAAATTTACAACAGTCAGAGACACATCTTCCAGAATGGTGGTACAGTATTTTCCATATTATATTATTTCTGGTTCTTTGTATCCTAACACGATTTTTTGTTTTTCTTATCACTCCTGTATGTTGAACATAGGGCTTTTACTGAGCTATGATATTCAGGTCTCCTTTCTCAGAGGTTAGAGTAAATTTAGAATGCAGCAACATGAATGAGTAGTTCGACTTAATTCTTATAATATATATTATCTTGCATCCATCTACAGATAAATCATCTTCCCTTGTGCTACCCTTTCACCTGGATTTGTGAATCCCCTGCAAAGTTCATTATAGTTTTCTGAGGTCTTGACTAGCCTAAATAGTTTTTCCCCCTGCAAATTGGCTACTTCACTAGTTACCACCTTTTCCAGATAATTAATACGTGTATTAAAGAACACCTGTCCCTGTGTAGAACATTGGGGCACTGCAGTATTATTCTTTCTTTTCCGTCTTCTCAGTCTTTGGCAATATTTTGTCACTTTTCCACAGACATCTTTTTTCTATAAGAGCTTTTTGAGAGATATTTTCAAAGGCATTTTGAAACTCCTATTATGCATTTCATCAGTGGATTCCACTTTATTTTTGGTGATGCTCTTAAAGTGAAAGTTCTCAATTTATTTATATTACCAGGGCCACAGTGGCAGGGCAGCAGTGAGCAGCCAGTAATCTGGACCCCACTATGCAGACCGGGCTTTAACACACTGCTGGGCCAAGCCACAGTTGTGAGCTAATTGGACCACATGTGACCCATAGATTCAGAACCACTGCCATAAAGAATTCCAATAGATTAAAGAGGCACGACTGTCCTCAGCAGAAGTTGTGCTGGCTTGTTGCCTATCATCTTACGCTTCTCTGGGTTTTTAAAAATTCTCTTTTTACTGATCTTTTCAACCAGTTTACCAGGGACTGAAGTAAGGTTTATTGATCTATTATTCCTGGATTACCCCAGAAGACATTTTGTTAAAGGCAGTTGTATTTACCACCTTCCAAATCTTTGTTGTAGTAAGCAATTTTAGGTAAAGCTTGCATATTTTTGTTAGCATTTCAATCACTAAATTCATACAGAATTCTTGAATGTATATCAAGTGATTTTATTGTTACAGATTGAGCCCATCTAATCTGGTGCTCTCTGATCTGGTAAAAATCTGTTTCCAGGTATTAGTTAGCAGGAAGTCCACTTATTGTGGGTGTGACCAAGTTTCCTGTGATCCCATAACATTTGTTTACAGCCACCAGTCTTGACTCTCAGTATTTTGTGCCATGATTTTGCTCTAATTTACCCATAAATGTTTTCTAAGACCCCAGTAAGCAGTGCAAGTGTTGGTAATGCTGCTAGGTAATACTGACCTCCTGTTTGGCAAATTCTCTGGTTTGGCACTGGTCAGGTCCTGAGTATGCCAGACTATAGAAGTTCAACCTGTATTTAATTTACCATTTTGTTCTAGCACTAGTACCTCACTCTGTTACCAAATCTGTTTTTAATTACCTAAAAAGAGTTGTATGGGATAGATGTCTCCTAAACACCCTCCTTACTGTGATATGATGCAAATGAACCATGTAACATTTCTGTAATATCGTATTGCTCTTGTTAGTCTCTGATAATTCAGCAAACTCACTGCTCTTCTCACAGGTTTTCAGCTTCTGATATAAATAAATTATTTATTTGGTTGTTGGCAGTTGGTTCTTCAAACTTCATCTTAGGCCTGTAAATTTTCATTTTAACTTTTATCTGCCATAGTTTTTGCAACTTTCCTTGGGCTTAATGTCCATTTACTGAAGGATAAGTTTGTCTCAGATTTTCCTTATGATTTAAAGGTTTTTCTAACTTTCCTGCTTCCACTTTTTTAACGAGCTAAGCATACTTCCTGTATTCAGTTACCATACAGTTAAGGATCTCTAATCTATTCTTTAACATTTTAATAGCTTCACTTTTGACATTAGAATATTTTAATTAGCATGTTTATTAAAAATATATATACCTTTCTGAAATTTAGTTTAGTACTACTACTTTTTGAATGTTTTTGTGGCTCACCTACAGGATACATGTTTCCTCCCCTGAGGATTTGCAGAGGCAATGTTACAAAAAAGACCATTTGTTTACTTCTAAACTGAGTAATTTTATTTGAGAGAGACAGCAAAGGTGAGGTAATATCTTTTTTTGGACTGCTTTCCATTAGTGTACAGGGCAAGATTTTGAGCTTCCCAAGCTCTTCTTCATGTCTGCACTACAGACTACAACAATAAGTATGCAAATAATATTTAATTGAAAATCATTGAATGACAGTAAAAATAAAATTCTACAATACCAGTTTTAAGATAATTTTTAAGAGTAGGGATGTCTGTCAGAAGCAGCAGTGGGGTGAGGCAGCTGGTCTACAAGGGAACTGGTTTTTAAACTGTCTCCCCTTGTGGACTGGCTCTTCCTGCCATCCTGTGCTGGTACCTCTGATACAGAGGTTCCCAGGGCTCCCTGGGAGTGGGGCTGGGAGCTCACTGGCTGCTGCCCCTACCCCCTGGGACTATTGAATAGTTGTATAACTGGTAACATTTTGTATGGTTACGTGATTATTCAGTTACACTACATCTAACATCCCTATTTAAGAGCAGAGAGGAACATTTTATGACAATTTAAAAATGTATCCTGAAAAATTAAATTTTGAATGAATGAGTTGATATTAATCAGATCTCATAAGAAGTACTATAGAAAGTGGGCTCCCTTGATACAGATCGACAAAGTAATCACTTCTCTCATATGTCTTCAAATTGTTTGCCAAGCTCCACTCAAATTGTGAAGTCTTTGAGTGGTGTGAATAATGAATGCTTGGCAAGACAGTACTCAGAATTAGAAAATATAAGTTCATTGTATATAATACAGAGGTAAAGTACCTATCATAACTGTTCTTCAAGTATGTCTCAGTGTGGATCATACTGTAGGTGTGCATGCACCTCATGTCTGTGTGATCAACTTTTTTGAATAGCATCCACTGTAGGTTGAAGTACTTTGTGCCAATACCTCACAGGGCTTAAATTATCCCCTCAACAGTCATATCCCCATCAAAGATGGATAAAGCTAGTATCTCTTTTACCTTAGGGTAATGTGCTCTGACAGGTGCTCTGATTGCAAGTTTTGTTTTTCTAGGAGCTATAGGTTGAGGGATTCTAGGCTTAAGCTACATTTGCTAGATCAATCTACATGGGTCACTTTGGATCCAGAGGTGACAGTTATAACCATAGCGAGAACAAATAAACCAGTATCAGCCTGCACTACTAGTTGGAGCACACAGGACACTTTGGGATTAGATGGAAAGAAGGCAGTGGATACCAAGTAAGTTGCCCCCTGTGAAGTTGGTATTGAATAATTCAACATCGACTGGCCTGATGCCCAAAACCTCAGCACCAACTACCTCAGAATCAGCAGCTCTGGCACTGATGACTCTGACTCCTTTATTGGCTCTTCAAGCATTGAAGCTGGCTCTTATGCCCACTCATAACCAGTACACTGACTTACATAGCCAGTCTGAGCTTGAACTTATCTCTAAAATTGAAGAAAGGTCCAACAGAAATAACACAAACCGTCATTCCTCCAAGGATAAAGCCACTGAGTGATTGAGTGTAATGAGAGATTTGGCACTGATTCCTGTATCAGAACCTAGAACTGAGCCAAGCAAGGATCTGAGAAATTCCTTGCAGGAGTCTGTCTCTCCCTGGAGATACCATGGATAGTTACAGATCCTTTCACATCCAGGGAGTTATAAATAACAATGAGGAGACTGAAACTGTCTCCAAACTATTCCTGACCTCTGCCTCTTTAGAAAGAGAGATGGTACTCCTCCTCATTGCAAACACATTCCTTCATCCTGGAGCAGAAGCGCTTCTCCCCTGCAGTTGGGAAATGATCCCAAATAAAGTACCGTGGAGCAATTTGAGCACTTTGATGCTCACCCAAACTCAGAGTCCCTAGTCATTTCTTCAGCACAAGAAAAATCCAAGTCCTATAAAGGAATTCCTGAAGTCAAAGACCTTAAGAAATTAGACATTGTTGAATGCAAAGTATATTCATCACTCTTCCTGAAGTTTCATGTGTTGAACTACCAGACATTGTTTACCAAATATAATTTGGGAGAGGATCACTCCCTTCCTTTTCAGAATCTCATAGGTGTGCTGGGATCAAATGAAGGAGATCTGTAAACAGAGCCAGATGATTATAAGAATATCACTGAAGGTGATCGTAGATTCTTCTGATATAACTGTGAGGTCAGTGACCAAGTATATTGGTATGAGAAGGATCTTGTGGCTTCAGGTGTTGGGTATACCATGTGCCCTACAGGCCATGATTGGTGACCTTCCTTTTGAAGGAAGGACCTCCTCAGCCAGTGGGCAGATGGATTGCTCCATTCCTTGAAGGATTTGAGCGTCTTGCTACAATCCTAGGAAATTTAATAACTGATTCCCTACAGGTAGCACTACAAATATCACCCCAACAAAGGCAGTGGATGCCATCTGACACATTGGCTGACAGCCAGCGAATAAGAAAAGAAAGAAACTCAGTTATTCCATGGGACATTTGTGTTCTGCCCCTTTGACCAACTTTTCACTCTCTCCAAAGGACAACAGATTTGACAGGAATGCCAAGAATCACAGTGGAACCAGTCTTGACCCCACTTTTGGGAACAGTCTTGTCCCATTCCACTAGGTTTGGGTAGCCATTACAGGTAACAAGTTGGCATTAGAAAACATAGCCAAACATTACCCTATGCAATCCATTTCTTTTTAGGTACCCTTTTCATGAGATTTCATCTCATACAAGCAATGTTGCTTGCAGTGTTCCCTCTAAGCTGCGCAGCAGCTTCACAGGTGATTAAGCCCTGTCCTGTCAGTCAGCTTCATGCTGGAAAAAGTGCTGCACAGCTTAGAGGGAACACTGGTTGCTTCACTTAGGAGATAGAGTCCTGTGGAAGTACCGGGGCAGCAATCCTGCTCACATTACTTCTGTAGCCCAAAAAGAAAAATGTTTTTTCATATCCTTGCCCGAAGAAGCTGAACACTGTACAGTGCCTCACATTTTAAACAATTACCTACCTCATCACAACTCTCCAAACTTAAGACCAGTTTGTGGCTTTGGACTTTCTGGATACATACTTCCACATAGTTGTTATTTGGCTTGCAGGAAGTACTTGAGGTTTACAGTGGGGTCCAACCATAATCAATACAAATTTGATTCTCCACTGAGAATTTTCATGAAGTGCCTGGAAATAGTATCTGTACACTTCAGAAGGAAGAACACTGATCTCTATCATTAGGTAGATGATTGGCTGATCAAGGACAGATTCCAG
Organism: Apalone spinifera; assembly: GCA_030068395.1. Classification (NCBI taxonomy): domain Eukaryota; kingdom Metazoa; phylum Chordata; order Testudines; family Trionychidae; genus Apalone; species Apalone spinifera. The sequence goes on along the minus strand of JANRFK010001234.1, from coordinate 21,217,833 downwards.
CAGGAGACCAGGGCAAGTATTCCTATTATAAATGGTAGACCACATGATGACGTATGAAAAAAAACCTGTTATCCCATCATAGATGATAGAATTAATAGGAGCTCCAGTTGACTCTGGGTCAGAGAGAGTAAACTTTCCCAATAAATTGTTGATGCAATTGCTAGTATTTCCACATTTGGGGCTGCTTGGCTATATGTTTGCATGCATATATGTAGCAGTACTTGCTAGACTTCACCTGTGACATCTTCACTTCTACCTCAGGTCAGTTGATTCTCCAGATGCTCAAAAAGGTCTTAGTCCCACCTCACATTGTTGCAGAACTAAGATGGCAAAAGAAATGGAGACATGCAGGGATCTTACAGCCTCATACACAAATATTCCATCCAGACCTGCAGTTGCTGCATTTGATGTCATGTTTGCTATCTGGTTGAGTACTATGGACACAGGCCTCTCCCTTCACCTCCAGGAAATCCTGGTATCAGGCAGGAAATTGTCAGCCAGAAGAACCCATTCATCTAAATGGAAAAGCGTCTCTATATGGACGGAGCAGCATATTCTTCTCTTGATACCAAATATCCTCCACTACTTACTGGACTCAGGGGAGCTGACAGTCATATCGGGCCCCTGGGCAATTTTGGGGGAGCGGGCCTTGACGCTGCACTCCCAGAAGGGGCAGGGCCTTGGGTGGAACTGGCTTCAGGGTTTGTAGACATCTGCATATTTTAAAGGGCTTGCAAATAAGGATTCATCCTACAAAACAATTAGCATCACACCAAGTACTTGCTACTTCTAACTCATAAAAGCCAGAACTCTAGCAGATAGCAAAGATCTGGCCTTAATGCAACACAATTTACCATTGTGACCGAGCAGGGGTGACACAGCAGGTTCAAGAGCCTGATGGAAGGGGAAAGAGGCAGAGAGAGTCAGCAATCCTGGCTAATTAGGGGCAGCTGAGACAGGGCGGCTGCAAAATCAATTAAGGCCCAGGTGAAACCAATTGAGGCTGCCTGGAGGCTATAGGATTGTCTGGTCAAGATTTATATCTAGGAAAGAGATTCTTCTTAGTTTAAGATTCTTCATAATTAACAATCCTGAATGATAAGGCTCTGTCATCAAAGCAACCATAACAAAGAAAGTTTTGATTATCAATGGTATAATAAGTTTGTTTTTGAACTTTTGTTAAAGTCAGTCCCTCTAATTTAGGAACTCTCTTACATAAATGTCAGTTGAGTCTCTTGATTTCACCGGAAACAAATAGTTCTGCTCAGATAATAAGAATTAATGTAAATACTCGGTGAACTGCTGGACATTTTGCATGAATTCATAAATTGCAGTGAAATGTGTATGTTAAGATATTACTCAAATAAATTAATTAGATTTCACAAGTTTCGATCATATTTTGTTAATTTATTTGATTAAGAATTATTTCAGTGCAGAAGCTCTATATCAGGAGAGTATAGGTCTAAACTCAGTATGAGAGTTGGTACTATGTTGTAAGGCAGCAAAGGAAGCAGAAGAGAGGGGCAGAGAGAGGAAATTGGGGGGTTCTTGGGCTGGAAATTTGTGGAAAGGCAGGTCATGAGTGCCTCTGGGCCTGCTAGTTGTTTCTGTGAAAGGGATGGGGACTCAAGCAGGGTGGCTTGAGTAACTGGTCATTTTCATAGAATCATAGAACACTAGAACTGAAAGGGCCCTCAAAAGGTCTTTGAGTCCAGTCCCCTGCCCTCACGTCAGGACTAAGCACTGTCTAGACCAACCCTGATATATGTCTGTTTAACCTGCTTTTAAATAACTCCAGAGATGGAGATTCTACAACCTCCCTAGGCAATTTATTCCAGTGTTTAACCACCCTGACAGTTAGGAAGTTTTTCCTAATGTCCAACCTAAACCTCCCTTGCTGCAGTTTAAGCCCATTATTCTTGTCCTATCCTCCAGAGGCCAAGGAGAACAATGTTTCTCTCTCTTCCTTGTAACACTCTTTTAAGTACTTGAAAACCGCTATCATGTCCTTTCTCAGTCTTTTCTTTTCTAAACTAAACAAGCCCAATTATTTCAGTCGTCCCTCATAGCTCATGTTTTCTAGACCTTTAATCATTCTTGTTGCTCTTCTCTGGACCTTCTCCAATTTATCCACATCTCTCTTGAAATCTGGTGCCCAGACCTGGACATAATACTGCAACTGAGGCCTAATCAGCGCAGAGTAGAGTGGAAGAATGTCTTCTCTTGTCTTGCTCACAACATTCCTGTTAATGCATCCCAGAATGATGTTTGCTTTTTTTGCAACAGTGTCAAACTGTTGATTCATATTCAGCTTGTGGTTCCCTATGACCGCTAGGTCCTTTTCTGCCATATTCCTTCCTAGACAGTTGCTACCCATCCTGTATGTGTGAAACTGATTGTTCCTTCCTAAGTGGAGTACTTTGCATGTCCTTATTAAATTTCATTCTATTTAGCTCAGACCATTTCTCCAGTTCATCCAGATCATTTTGAATGATGACCCTATCCTCCAAAGCAATTGCAAGCCCTCCCATTTTGGTATCATCTGCAGACTTAGTAAGCGTACTCTTTATGCCAATATCTAAATATTGAACAGAGCCGGTCCCAAAACAGACCCCTGCGGAACCCCACTTGTTATGCCTTTCCAGAAGGATTGTGAACTGTTAATAACTACTTTCTGAGAATGGTTATCCAGCCAGTTATGCACCCACCTTATAGTAGCCCCATCTAAGTTGTATTTGCCTAGTTTATTAATAAGATCATGTGAGACCGTATCAAATGCCTTACTAAAGCCTAGGTATATTATGTCCACTGCTTCTCCCTTATCCACAAGACTTGGTATCTTATCAAAGAAAGCTATCAGATTGGTTTGACATGATTTGTTATTTACAAATCCATGCTGGGTGATACGTATCACCTTTTTGTATAGCCAATTTATTATTTTCCTTCATAAAAAGGGATTATTGCTTTTTATAGTGTTGTATTTTAAAATTAATTGAAAGAATTAGAGGTAATGTTTAAAATGTAATTTGTGTTGTCACTGTAATATGTTTTCACCTAAAATCTGCAACAGAAGGTTAATTAGTACTTTAGAATATAATGATAAACAGATGCTCAGAAATTTAGAATTTCAGTTGTAGGAAATGGGTAACTTGGCTTTGCCAGTGATAGCAGACCTATATAAACAAGCACAGTATTGTACCCAATAATATTTGTATGAATAAAGATACTTTTGCAAAAGCAAATGGCTACTGAAATGTGAAAATCTAGATGGTTTTCTAAGTATCACTGTGAAATTATAGTGAGTCATAATTGGCTTTCATGGAGGGAGTATAACAGTAGTTTGTGCAAGTGAGGGCTGGTAGACTTATCTTGGTTTTCGTGCTGTTGAGGGAGAGAGAGAGACTTGGAATGTGATAAGCATCTGCAAAAAGGTTTAGGGTACTTTGCAGGTTGGCCTCTGCATGTGAGAGAATGACACAATCATCTGCACACTAAAGGTCAGCAATCCAACAGTTCTCATTATCTTAGATTTTGTTTGGAGATGATGGAGATTGAGGAGTTCACCATCCATATGATTCCATCAGGAAGGTGGTCACAGATAAGAATTAAGATCACAGCAAGGTAAATGGAGAAGAGTGTTGGAGCAATTTAGATATGTCATGCCACAAAGATTATGCCACTTATGCCTCGGGATGCCCTAAAGCCACGCTGTGATTCGGGGAGGAGTTCCTCAGCAAGGGAGGAAAATGGTTTAGTAGGCTCTGACCAAGGATCTTCCCTGCGATGGAGAGAAGGGCAATACCTCTCTAATTCCCACACAAAGATTTGTCCCCATTTTTGAATATTGTAATAATGTTAGCGTTCTTAAAGTCAGGTAGAATTTCTTCACAGATCCAGATTTTGTGAAAGAATTACCAGTTCGTGCCGAGGATTATTCTACTGTTTTATAAAGCTCAGCTTGGTGCCTTGAGTTTCAGCCAAGGCCACCTGTGAGACTCTCCCCCGAGACTCACCACAAGGGGCCTCTACATTTCCCCTGTGTGCCTTTCTTCCCCCACCTTTCCCTTCCACTGCCCTCCCCTGCAGACCAAATAAAAAAGCATTTCTCTTTGGAAAACACAACTCTGTTATTTTTATTTGGGGATATACAACATGGGAGGGACTAGGGAAAGAACCTGGAATAGGAGAGAGGAGGAAGAAGTGGGAAGAGGGGCTCAGGGCTGGGGCTGGGATTGGCAAATGCCTTGGGTACCTCAGGAGGTTTCGGCTGCCCGAGAGGTCCCACTGCCTCTTGTTTACTGGTCCTGGCAGCCCTTTGGTGAAGGGTAGGCCTAGGAAGAGAAGCCAACGTGGTGGGGGGCCTGTGCTGGGAGTTGGGGGAGCAGGGAGTTGGGGAATGGGTGCTGGGAAGTGGCTGGTGGGCCGCTCTATACACACAACCATTTGCTCCATGATGGATGTAATGGAGGAGCACATAGCCTCGTGCTGGTGCAACAGGTGCTGCCACATGGTGGTCCTCAGTTCGTGGTCAGCTCGGTGCTCCTGATAAAAGCTCTGGCTGAGGGAACGGAGGCAGTCTAGGTGTTCCCTCACCAGGTCCTTGTGGATTCACTTCCGCCTGCAGGTCTCGCAGGATCGTGGTGATGGCGTGGGAGGTGGTGGATACACCACCCTCTCAGCTGGGCCAGCTGTGAAGAAAAGTGACAAGGGCAGTCATCCCAGGAGACAGTGTTCATGAAGCTTCGCCCTAATCTCTGAGCCGACTGAAATTTTTGGTTCAGATGATGGGGATGTGCTTCGAGCAAGGCCACCTGTTGCCTAAAAAGCAGGCACTTTCAAGCAGGGGCATGGACATCCCAGGGGAGCATTGCTATACCCACGTCCCAGGGACAAGCAAGCATGGGGAAGGTGCCAGAGAGGCCAGTAGCCTGCGGGTGGGAGGGAGGGACAGGGTGGCTCAGCCCCCTCCTGTGTCCCGCACATGCCAGATCCAACAATGACAGTGTCCCAGAGAGAGAGCGAGCTTCTATTGCTGCCCACCGGAGGGGGGTGGGAAGGGTTGGAGGACATGTGTGTGAGTGGCAAAGGCTGCTTGCTGGAGAGAGTGCTACAGGGGTCCCCTCCGCTTCCTTCCCCCGGCAAGTTTCCATGCAGGGGATTGGTCTCAACTGCATTGCTGCGCTTCACCCAGAGCGGATGCTATCTAAGTGCGGGCATACGCAGACTGGATGGTGCCCAAGTGCTGTGTGCGGCACCACTAAGGAGGCATGAGTGGTGGCTTAGGAAGATGTCCTACCGTGGAGGCTGGGGTAAGGCAGGCATCTCCAGGAACATTGTGAGAAGGACCAAGGAGTTTCTGGGTGAGTGTCATGTGGCTGAGTGCTCCAGTCTGGTGCTCCATGTGCACAGGCTGTTGTGCGACCTGCAGGCCCTCGCAGCCCACCACCTGTCCCCGTATGTGTATAGGGAGAGTTATAGAACTCATCTGAAGAGCCTATATCGGGATTGTCCAACACCTGAGACACATCCTGGGAGGGGGAAACCGGCCCAAGCTGAGGAGTAGTTCCTGGCTTGCAGGCATTGTTGCCTGGCTGCCTTGCTCTTCCTCCTCATTGTTGTCATCTTCCACAACTGCTCCTTTGTGGACTCAGTGATGACGGGGGGAGGTAACCTGCCCCAGGATGGCATTGAGCTGTTCATAGTAACGTTACATGTGTGGTGCCACCCCAGAGCATCTTCACTGCTCCCTGGCCTTATTGTAGGCCTGCCTGAGCTCTTTAATTTTCATGCAGACCTGATTGTGGGTCTGTTTGTGTCATGGCCAGGCTGGTGGCCATCCGACAGTAGACCTTGGCGTTGTACCTTCTGGTGCCGAGATCCTCGAGGTTGGTCTCCTTGCCCAGACCTCAATGAGATCCAGGATCATAGGCTTGCACAGCACATTTCATTAGGGTGTGCACCCAGGGAATTTTTTTTTTTTTTTTTTAAAGGCGAACATTTATTGAATACTCAATCATAAAGGGTGTTATTTTTATTCATCAAACAAACTAAAGAAACTAAAACTTAACTAAACTTAATTTTTTAAAATTAACAACTAAACTTTACTTAAAAGAGCGTATCATGCAATTAAATTAAAACGCAAAGCCACTTTTTTTTGAGCCATTAGGTTGTGCCTGGGCACACCAAACACGCCCCCTGCGCACGCCTATGTCCAGGATCTCCGCACCAGTGCAGGCCAGTGCTCTTCTGCATCCCTAGCCAGGTGCAGCTGAGGGTGCTGTGGGAGTGCTGCCAGGCCCAGGGGGGCTCAGAGTACTCAGTAGGGTTGGCTATGGCTGTTGCGGTGTGGCACTTGGTTGGCAGAGGTCTGCACATGCACAAATCTTTGTCCTGCAGCCTGTTGCTTTAAAGGCTCCACAGGAGAAGGGGAGCAGTGAAGAGGTCAGATGTGGCCAGAGGCTTCTGGAGGCCAATTATTTTGAAATAGCAGCAGCTGAGCATCCTCAGTCATGCTATTTTGAAATAATAATTTTGAAAGAAGCATTATTCTTCATGGAAAGCAGGAGTTATTTCAAAATAACCAGCCCCTTATTTCAAAATAACGGGCTTGAAAATGTGTACGGTTCACTTGTTATTTCAAAATAAGGGGAGTTATTTCGAAATTACTCTCTAGTGTAGACCAGGGATCAGAGTGTTCCTTACAGTGTTGTTTAATGATCGCATTTTCCTTGAGGAGTGTGGTGCTATCTTGGGAACGTAACAGGGTAGGGCTGTTGGAATTTGGCCCCTATATAGCATTTGTTGCTTGAAAGAAGCTTCTCATATTGTCCTAATCTACAAAACTTGATCTTGCAGGCCTTCTCTTGCCACCACTTTTTTGATGTCACAAAGCTTCCTTTCGACTTCGGCTTTGAGCAGGTCATAAACCTTTTTTTTGTTGGCTGGAGGAGTTTCAGACTGCAATTCTTTTCTGTTGAATTAATTTTAGGATTTCCCTGTTGTTTTCATCAAACCAGTTGTGATGCTTATGAGTGGAATATCCTATTTCAACACATGTACTGTGAATGATATTTTTAAGTTCATCCCTGTACTCGTGAATGTCAGTGATGTTATCGGGCAAGTTAGAGCGTTTCTCAGATAAGTGTTGCTGGAACATCTTGCAGCTGACTTGGCCCACAGTGTTTTGATGTTGTACAACTTTCACTTAAACTTTGGGTGATTGCTGTGTGATGGAGCAAGCTCCAGGTACATTACTGGTCTTACTAATCAATGGTGTGTCCAACAGTGACCTGTGCCTCTCATGGCTCATATTACATGGACTTAGGCATCTCACTAAGAGCTGCAGTTGGAATGTTGAATCTTGCCTGTTCTCTGGCAATTATGGCATTTCTTCTGTTTGGGCATTCACAGTGCTGAGAATTCTTGAGGGTGTAGACATTCCAGGTGACAAAATTCATTGTCTCACATCCCTTGTTTTAGCTGTGGAGTTGTGATCCCAGTGCATGTGACCATCCTTTTGGAAGAGTGACACACAGCCTATATACCCCTTCACCATTTGGGCTGACCAGAGGGGAACCTAAAACCAGACAGAGCAGACCTTTTTATTGTGATGGAAGTGTGTAATGTAATAAAGTTGAACTCTGTGTGCTGAAGGCTCCTAACTCACTTAGGGGCTTTTGAAAATGTTAGCTTTGATCAAGTATAGGAACATTTTAACTGTTCTACGTGTGACTATGGTATAACAGGTAGGGTTATAACAGGGAGACTGTGTGGTATAACAGGAGAGAATTAAAACTTTCCAAGACTATGTCTACACAGCAACATTATTTTGAAATAATTAATATTATTTCAAAATAACATAGTCCTCATCTACACAGCCAGCAATTATTTTGACATAATGTTGAAATACTGTCAGTCAATCTGGAGGACTTCTTACTCCGACTCCTATAACTCTTATTGTACGAGGAGTAAAGGAAGTCGGAGGAAAGGTGCTTTATTTAGAAATAAGTGCTGTGTAAACAGCACCAAAACTCAAAATAAGCTATTTTGAAATAAGCTATGCAATTGATGTAGATCAATTTGCATAGCTTATTTTGAGTTAAGCCCTGCTGTGTAGATTGCATCCCAATACTCCTACTATTTATTTTTCACCTTACGCAAACTATGAGGGAACTAGCATTATTTCACATCAGATAAGTGTAACAACTGCAACCTGGACTGATTCTCCAGACATATGAATAAATGTAGAAAATAAAAGCATTAAAATAAAGGAAACAGAAAAAAGAAAATCCATAGTGTTTGAATGATTTAGTAACTGGATTGCTTCTGGCCATTCTCTCTGTGCTAGCTTATGTTGTGTAAGTAGTTAAGTGGCTTCTGTTTAATGGCTAAATCATTTTTAGTACATTGTCACAATTATTGCTTTCATGCTGAATTGTTAATGGAATCACTTTGCTAGCATATTAAAAGTACTGCATACCATAGTGCTCATTTACTTCAAGAGCTAAGGTTTCCTTGAAATCATATTGTACTGCATAATTGTAGTTTTATTTTACAGATTGTAAATCTGCATTTTTGTGATGATACGCAGGTCTAAGTATTTACTAAGAAATTTATATCTTTCAATAGACTATGCCTGATTTCACAGCTTAAAAAGTTGGCTATATTATATTAAAAATATAAACCTATCTCAGTTAGCGTTGGCAACAGCATTTTAACTGCTTCTAATTTACTATGTAACAAAAGTATTTGTTACCTTTACCATTGATTTTTATAGACAGTATTTAAAATACTCTTGTAATATGTTATTTGGCAGCAGAATATTTTTAAAGAATTAGCAGATATCCAATTAATTATAAAAACTGGAAGAAATATATAGTGTAAAAATATGTAATGTTTACTATACATTTATATTTGCACAAAATTCAGTGAAGAAAAATAAATGCTAATTACTTTTTTCTTGTTTTTCTTGTGTGCCTAATTAACAAGAATATCATGCATGTTCACAATACTTAGCAATAGCCTGCTAAGTAATAGTGTGAGAAATGCTTCCTGAAAGATGATTGTCCAGAGTCATGTAGGCAGAGTCACTTAGAAGGAAACATTTCTATAAGACAACTAGGTCTTAGCTCCTTTAAGGTCTTTAAAAATGAAAACCATAAATCTTAAATTGGATTTGGAATCAAACAGAGTTGATGTTGTGTATGGAGCACTTGTATTATGTGCTGTCCCATCTTTAATGTCTAAGAAGCAGACTGCTGCATTTTGTGCCAGCTGAAGCCTTTCATTTGGCCCTCGCTTTGATCCCCAAGTAGGTTTTGTTACAGCAATCTAATCTGGGAATGATGAATGCATGAATCATCATAGCTGACTGAGAAGAATGGGCATAATCTCTTGGTCATTTGAATATAAAAGAGGTATTCCTCTCCACCATTGCTTTCTTTGTTTCCAGTAGTAGGCACAATGCTGTCTTGTTGAAGGCATTGGTTGAATCTACTGGAAAGGAGGCATAAGTTAGGGTGTCTATGGAGTAATGGCAATATGAGAGCCTGTGACATGTAACAACCTCATCCTGAAGACTCATGCACCCGTTGAACAGTAAAGAGGACAAGACTGAGCCTTTTGGGACACAGGGAAAGATGGATTTCAACAACAAGAAAAAAGTGTAGTTATGCATCATAACTTTCTGGGGTAAGCCCCAAAAGAAAAACCAAACATTCCATTTTATGCTGTTAGTCATGTATATTAGACAGCATCTTGTGACTTTACTCTTAAAAGGTTTCTTATCCAAATACTGAACAGGTTCCACTTTGCATATTTTATACAATCTAATAAAAATATACAGCATGCTGGTTTAAGTGCAAAACAATAATTCTTTTTGTTGTTCTCAAGACAAGCCACTGAGTGGTGACCAAGTATGAGAAATTTAGAGACCAATTTTTATGTTTAGCAAATTATAGCTAAAGTGCATCATTTACATAGTACTCTTTACATAGAATCCAATCCACTAGTCACCAACAATGAGAGAGAAGTTGAGCCCATTGTGTTTATTATATTTTGCCCAAATTCATGAAAATATGTAGACCTGGGCTGTTTGTTTGTATAAAGGCATCCACACTAGGGCCCTGGGATCATAATTTCTTTACATATTGTTTTCTTCTTGTAGCCCATATTTGCAGTCATCCTGGAGGTAGATTGAACTCCTTTGCTGAATATTACAGGTCTTCCACAAACATTGGGTGTCTGCCACTCCAGCAGTTTTTATAGGATCTGTGAAATCTACTACTTCCCTTAATTTATCAGGTTTTTCTGTCGGGACAATCACTGAGAGCTAGAGTCACCTGAAAGAGAATATCTAGCATATAATTGCTTAGGAGATGATAGGTGGTTATTAGATATCGATGGGTATCTTTGGGTTGTGGTAATGGCTGCAGTGGGAATGCTTCTACTCTATGGAAAGGAGAAGCACTTCCTCTCAGCATTCTCTCTCCCACAGAAAGCTTCTTTTGGACTAAGGAAGACAGCAGCCAATCTGAAGAACCCATTAGGAAAAAGCAGTCACCTGTTGACTTTTGAAAATCAAGGGGGTTAGAGATTAGAGCTGATGACTTAGCAACTTGTTCTTCATAATGACAACAAAAGACAAGTAGGGGCAGGACCAAGGATTTAAAGGAATAGAGAATTCTGCTTGGAGGTTGGGTTCATATATAACATGGACTTTATGGAGTTGGTTTGATTGGTGTCAGCTCCTTTAAATTTAACTACAGATTTCCAACAGTCAATAATATGAAAATCAAACACTTCATAGCTCAAACATGTCCAGTTATATCTGGTAAAAAAATGAATCCAGAATGAAAAAATAATTTCTATAACTGATGTATTACAAGTATGGGGTAACAGGGATAAAACAGAGAGTAAAACACACAAGGCTCGTAGTGCTCCGGGTTATGCATGGTCTTAAACCTTGTCAAAAGCAAAGTGTGTGAGATGGTAATTAATGAGTCAGTTGAAAAAGCTGCAAAGCATGTTACTCCCTTTAGAGGTTTTTGTTTGTTTCCTCTTCTTTGCTGTGCTTTTGCAGGACAAGAGCATGTATAGGAAAAATGAAACATATGTATTTCAGGTTGGAAATAAATCTTATGGAATTATTTTGGTTTCTCTTTAGATTTTTTAAATAAATTGTTAATTTAGGCAGTACATGCACTTCCCTCTTGGGGAGCAAGCCTCATGCCAGACTGATGAGTTTCTGCTCTGGCACTCTGCCTTGGTGCCCTGTGGATTGGTTTCTAAGTTGCAGGTCTCCACAATTTCACTTCATTTACCTAACGTAATTATGCTGTTTTACATTTCTGCCCATTCAGACAAAGGAATTACATTCAAACTTAATTTAAGCAAGCTGCTGAAGCCCTAGAATTTTGTTCCAGATGTGACTTTCTGCTTACTAAGGTATTTAGCTGTTGAAAATTTTTGAATGATTTCACATATGAGAACTTAAAATGTACTCCATTACCTTTACAACTGGTAGCTAGTATATTATACTCCTCTCACGCTGTGATACTGTTGTACCAATAAAAGCAAGCAGGATCTTATGAGGGGGATAAGGCAAAAAGCCACATTTATTGTAAAGATAATAATAACAAAACTAAAGAAAAGATAGAAGCAAACAACGTTGTTTAACCACTTATTCCTATCACTGCTTAACCCTTATACACTTATATATAAACATTCATGCAATAATTCATCCATTCATTCAGGTTCTGTGTAGTTCTGTGTAGTTATAGTTACCAGCCTGGAAGTTGCTTGTGACAGAATACTGGCCAGGTATTCTGTACACAAGTGATGGTAGTGGGGAGCGAAGTCCTGATCAGATGCGCATCTGAAGCTCCTGGTAGGCTGGCAGCAGAACCTTGGACTCTGACTCCATAGTCTTTTGGTCCAGTCTTTATAGGAATTTCTTCCTATGCCAGTCTATGGGAATTGCTGCATCATGCTGATGTCTTCAGGATGGCTGCCAGGTGCTTGTCAGTGGTCTTTCTGTATTTATGTATGTATATATATATATTTCTTATAGAATTTTTATTTTCTTATGCGTTTGATTACTTGTTTTATTATAATTGGTTACAATAGGTTTATATTAAGGTAGGTTGGCTGTAGTACAAGGGACTTACAGGCCACATCTGTATGTTGAGCTAGACCAGAGTGGGCCTGTGTACTGAACATAGTTTACCAAAGTTAGCAATGGTGAACTGTGGCCAACAGGAGCTGCAAGTGGCCATAACTGCAGATGCTAAGGTAAATAAAGTGTCTAGTAGCCTGCCAAGGGCTAACCCTGGCAAATCACATCAAACTTGTTGGCCCTTTATTGCCCACCTCAGTGCTAAAGCATACATATATATGGGAGCTTTCATCCAGATAGGTGCTGATGACTAAAGCTTAAGGTCCATATACAGTGTGTTAAAGCAGAGTAGCATAGAGATTTTCCTAAGTTTGAACCCTTCTAAACTTAAACGCATACACCACAACTTGGAAAAAACAGAAATAATCTGTTAAAACCAGATTGAAATGATCAGTTAGGACAGAAATAACAAATGAGTGCCAACCACAAAGGGGCCATAGTAATGAATTCACATATATAATAATAAGTTGAGATAGGACAAGAAGTAATGGGCTTAAACTGCAGCAAGGGAGGTTTAGGTTGGACATTAGGAAAAGCTTCCTAACTGTCAGGGTGGTTAAACACTGGAATAAGTTGCGTAGGGAGGTTGTGAAATCTCCATCTCTGGAGATACTTAAGAGCAGGTTAGACAGATATCTATCTGGGATGACATAGACAGTGCTTTGTCCTGCTGTGAGGGCAGGGCACTTGACTCAATGACCTCTCAAGGTCCCTTTCAGTTCTAATGTTCTATGATTCTATGATCAATGATCTACTAATGTATAGGGAAAAGGCATTTCACCATTAATAAGGTTAGGAAATACAAATAAGGAAAAAGAGAAATGTCTCCTATTGAATATGCATCAAACATAACAACATCAGCAAAACATATTATAAAAATGGCATCCCAGCCTAGGAGTAGTAGGAGAAGGAGGAGATGTCCTTGGGAGGTACCAGAATGATGGTCACTTATGATGATTGGGAAGATGATTATAATGAGGAAGATAATGGATAATGTTTCAAGTTGTTCTGAAAGGGATGGTATGAGTATGTGGAAGTGCAGATGTACATTCTCCATCTATCTTGTTAAGTTGGACTGTTTGTGACTGCACTAAATTAATTAATAAACCATATTTGTAAATATGCAAGAGTCCTTACAGTGTGAGTGTTGTAACTGTGCACATCAGAGTTCTCAACTATAGAATAATTTAAATACTGGGCCTGATGCTGGAACAAGAACTTGACATCCCTCAAAGTGATTACTGGGACTTCATAAGCAATCTACATAATTAATACACAATCTAAAGATCAGGTAACAATCCAAATATTACAGACATGGAATTGCCCAGAGGGATTAACTGCTTTATCCAAAGGCACAAAGGAGTTCTGTAGTAGAAATGGGAAATAGATGCAGATTTCTTGAGTCTCAGGCTCATTCTTTAATCAGAAGGTCACCTTCTTCTTCCAAAGGCTAATTTAATCCATGTTCATTTAATAATATTGTCAGACAATCATGAACAAACTAAAGATAGTTCTGTGTCTCTAGCCTCTTGTTTATCAAGTTCAAGCATGGTTTAACACATGTGAATTGTCTCATTATAAAGCCTCAACATCTTGGAAATTAATGTCCTGACAAAATTTGTCAGTTCATGTAAAGGCACTCAGTAGGTGTAAATTCAAGTTTCTTACATCTAAGGTTATTTTCTTGCTGTCAGTGATTTCAGTTCACAGTATAAATGAATTAATTTTTTTTTACATGGAAGGTTTCTTTCTTGGGGTCAGTGATTTCAATGATGAGGTCACATCTCCATTTACCGGAGGATTGATGCTTTGGCGATCTATCTTCGGGGGTTGGATTTAGCAGATCTAGTAAAGACCCACTAAATCGAATGCTGGAGGCATCCCTGTTGACCATGGTACTGGCTGTTGTGAGGAGTAAGGGAAATCAATGGCAGAGTTTATCCTGGTGACCTCCCTTTGTGGGGCCGTCCTAGAAAATCGATGCAAGGTATGTTAACTCCAACTATGCAATTCATGTAGCTTGAGTTGCCTGTCTTTTCTCCACCAGTGTAGACCTGGTCAGAGTAAATTGCAGGATAATCCACTTGAAATCAATTTTATAAGGACAAGGAATGCTCTAGACTCATCCTAGATTATTTTTGAAAATGGTGAAAGATGTTCAGTTTTATTTGCAAATATTTCCCCTATGCCTATATGCCTTTTTTTGGGGGGGGGGGCTGTCTTTTGTGTCAGTGCTGTCTCTATGTGGACCATAACACAATAGTGAGAAAGCTATTTGATCTGATGTACCACCTGGTACATGGAAAGTTCTGTCATGTCTTAAGCTGCACACAGCAGGGCAAATTTGGTTGTCATATGCAGTGTTTCTTTGTAAGACATATGCAAAACAATCATATAGTCCTCTTTATATATAAATTAAAAATGCACTATTGCTTCAAGTTAGTTTCTGCTGATGAATCCCATATTAATCTCTAGCTTATGCATATGTTGTTTTTGAAATAAGGAAGCCCAAACTCTGCCTATCCCCCAAATTGAGATTAATTTAGGAAGTCTCTTATTTGAGTTGGTCAATTTGTGAAAGATTTTGCTTTCATTAAGACACACATTTCAGGCTCTCTCTGTTTATGCCTCTTGTAATCCTTTGGAGATGCTTTATCCCTTCTTTAATTAAAAAAGTTAAGTTTATGGAGAACTTTTATAAGAAGTTTATGAGAGAAACTTTCTTGCTTATGTAGACTCATAAAGTATAACTTCCCAAGATCTCATTCAAACATCCGTTTCTGATAAAAAACGGAGGCCTCTTCTTCAAATTTCCTTTCTACTGAAATTTTCTTACATTCCGAGGCAGGACAGTTTTAATTAATACTATTTTGTCCATTTTTGAATGGTGTTTTTTAGCTTATATGGCATGTTTTAACTTTTTCTAAGGAGCCATTGCTTTTTCCAGTATTCAAATGGTTGCTGGAGAGCAGTGCCGGCTCTAGGTTTTTTGCTGCCCCAAGCAAAAAAATTTTTGGCCGCCCCCCCCCC
>JANRFK010001234.1:21181300-21195771 GCA_030068395.1 Apalone spinifera | reverse complement strand
TCCGTTTTAAGCTTTTCCGGAAAATCATGCCTGTGTAGACGTAGCCTATGTGTTGATCTTCTGGGCATGCTGCCTTGCTGAATTGTTTGAGCAACCATAGGTTAAGGCCTTAAGAGTATTTGAGGGAGGGATTTGCATGTAGGAAAAATGTAGTGGTTTTTAACTGAATTGATCACAGAATTGGTGATCAAATGATTCATGTTAGGGAGGAAAAGAAGGCGCTGTTGCTTTGATTTTTACTTTGTGGCTGTTCTTTTCATATGTATATTATGAAGCTGATATAAAGTCAAATTCTGCCCTGAGCTGCAGATGTGTGAAACTCCCACTCAAGTAATCAGGAGCAATGTGTGCGCATCTCTGAGGGTAAAATCCTAGGATTATTTTCATATGACACAAGTATGCATGACTTACAGATAGTTTTAAAATATTGGCTACATCTGTATTCACAATGCAAATGCTATGACAACAGAGCATTATGAATGCATATAGTTCTGTGATGCTATTTCATGTCATCAATGTTTAAAGTCACTCAAACGTTTCAGTTTACGAAGGTGTCACACAGGCACTTACTAATCTTCTTTCTCCAGATAGTGCAGTTATCACAGGCAACCTCCTTCCTACTCAGATGTGAGCGAGCTGACTTTTCTGTGATAACGATGCTGGTGCTTAGAACTTGTGTCGTAATGACTTCAGCAAAAATAGACGCTTCCATGTTTATAACTTAGCTATTTATAAATATGTTTAAAATCCCAGAAGACTCTAGCATATTTGGAAGCTTACTAGCCTGTATATTTGCATTTTAAAAAGCACATTTATAGCTGAGTTATTGAAATGAGAAAAGCAATTTGAAAACAGTGAAGACTGATGTCAGTTTTGGATGTGCAAGGAATATAGGATAGTAACCTTTACTGCGTGTTCTTTATTTTTACTTTCTTAAAACATTCTTTGAATACTTACTGTTGTCCAGTTCCAGCATAGAGAAAGTTTTTATTGCAGAGACAGAAGATAGTGAGAAACATGAATTATAGAAGAAAGGCTGACAGAACCTTAACTAGAGCAGCACTAGCTGGAGTCACTATAAAAATAATAAAGATTGAGTATGATGACTATAAATAGATGAGCCATTTTAGTAGTTTGCCACTGAAGTAGTTTAATAATTCCATGCTGAGTCCCCTTTCAACAAATTTAATGAAAATCAGCATGATGTTGTGGCAGCTACTATTGCATTCTTCTACCATCTTCTTGTGCTTCATGGTGTGAGAGATTAAAATAGGATCTAATAAACTAGTATTAACTGTTCTACATCTTTCATGTGAGGCACAAACTGACAAAAGCCTTTATAGACAATTCTCCCTCCTTTGGAGTGTGCCCCTGTTTTTCCTGTTCACAGTTGTAGTGCCTAAGGAGCTAGGAATTGCTAAATAGCAATTTTGTGGTCTTATTTCCCATTCATTATGAGTGTTGGTATGGAGCTACTCTGAGGCATTCTGAGCAGGAAGTAATGATTTGATTTGCAGCCTACTGTGAAAATTTATTAATCTGAAGGGGCCCTTCTGAAATCCTACTTGATGAGCAAAGAATAACATATGCCGGTATCAATGCCATTATTCATTGATCTCCAATGGATATGAATTAGACATAGGGACATTTTAAGCCTAGAAAATATTTTCATTCAAAATACAAGATCAATTGCTTTAAAATGTTGTTCTTTATTTTCTCTTTTTGAGTGTCTTGATTGTGTTTTAGGATCAATAATCAAATATACATTATAAAGCTTGAGGTACTAAGAACCTCCAAAGGAGTTATATGCAGGATTCAACTGTCAAGTACTTTTTATAACTTAATTATTTTTACACTTCATGGTTTCTAATATCCTCCTAGTGCATGGAATGGCACAGGACAGAAATTGTGACTGTGGTTCTTTTGGTGCCTCCTGGGAGATGCTGGCTGTTTCCTCCAATTAATTGTCAGTGCCACAGCTGGGTCAGCAGCAGGGGTGCTAATTCCCCTAAATCCAAGTGCACTATCTCCAAAGTACTCTAAGTCCTTTCTGTCCTGGGAAACAGCCTGTGGTCTTGTTTTTTTTAAAAACGTTTAGCCATAGTGAGGTGTCAGGTTTTTAATTAAATATTAATATATAGAATCAGATGTACATTCTGCCGCAGATTTTGCCAATTTCAAGATAATTCATAGTTCTACAACTTGGTCAGTTTGTCTCTAAGGAAAGTACTAACTTTGGAGTGCATAAGGAACAAAGTTTAAATAAAGGAAATGAGATGTTTATAATACTGTCATTTATTGGATTTATTTCCCTCCTCACTTGTTGACAAAACAGTGTAGAAATCAAAGCTAGAAATATACTGAGTCGGATCTGTTGAAAAGCATAGTATATTTGTGACCAACATGTATGTTTGTTTCTCTGTTACTGGAATGAAACCTTCAAATGGATCACAAAGTCATGCCCACAGGTGCTCAGTTACCTAGAATTAAACTTTGGAAGAATCCAGCCATCGGTATAGCCCAGTGCAGCCAGCAGAGGAGAGTAAGGAGGGAAAAACAAAACAAAACAGTACAGTTTTCCCTATGCTCTTGCCTGCTTTTCCATCTCCTGCCACTAACTATCACAGTGAAGCTCTCATCCTTCTTTCCCTTACCTTTCTACACTGGTCCTGGGGAAAGAATGCTGCTAGTCCGTGGAACTGGCTTAAAGAAAACTCTCGCTAGTTTTTCCAGCACCCAAAAACCTCCCATTGTTTTGTAGGATTAATTTTAGGTTATTTTGTGGATCACTGACTTCTGTCATAAGCTACTCTTGTGTACTGCAGTACTTGTCAAATATGTAGAATGAGCAACTTGCACTAATCCTCTAAAGCATTTTAAAGCTTTTGATTTAAAGTAAAATGTATATATTCAAATACAGTCAGGCCTCGATTTTCATGCCATTTATGTTCTTAAAAAAACACAGTGGAAGTTTAAATGGTGTAAAAAGAGACCAAAAGTCTATGGGAAATACGGGATTAGGTTCCAGGCTCACAAGATGACCTCCCTAGTTTATACAGTAGAGTACAGTAGAATAGGCTTTATTAAAAAATGGAATTTAAACTTACTATAATACAGGTGCTAACTCTTTTTTAAGTTGAGGATGAACTTGATACAGCATCAGCATTACTACCATGTTGCTGAATTCAGAATTTATGAGTGTTCATATGTGCTGTCTGGGGAGGCTGGGGAGGTGGGAGTACTGGGATGCGCCCACCTGCTGCTCCTGCCAGAGAGCAGGGTTGGGCACTTGTCCCATTCCACCTGCCTGCCCAGCATTCTAAATGGGTAGTGGGGTCCAGGGGTTAGCCCAGTCTGCCCAGCACTCCAGTCAGTAAATGGGGTCACGGTGTGGGGGCTTGCCCATTCCCTGGCTGTAATGCTAGACGGGTGGAGAGGGGTAGGAATGCTGGGCAAAGAGGTGCAAGCATCTTTAACTGCTTCCTATCTGAACTGCCAAATGGGTGGGTAGAGTGAGGCAAGCCATCTATTCACTCCCTGGCAGGAGTGCTAGGAGGGTAGAGGTAGGGCAAGCTCCTGCGGTTGGGGCATGGTGACTGTTGGCCAAATTTTCCACGGCTCATCACAAGGTTGGCTATAGAGGCTGAGGGAAGGTGCCCCATTTGACTGCCTTTCCTCCTGCATCCTTTTCATTGCCCACTCACTTAAAATCGGGGCCCATCCAAGGGTCAGATCCTGGCTGTGTCACTGATTTGTTCATCTTGGCAAAATGACAGCCATAATTTAATGAGCTCAGTCTCTGATTGCAAAGGGAATGCTGTGATTCAGAACATGCAAATGTTTTATCAGACAATTAAAGCAACAGTACTTTAAATTGGGACTCAATGAATATGTTCAGTCATATTTCAGTGAATACTTTTTAGTTTGAAAGTGAACTGACTGACTTAATTTTGCATTCCAGTTCCTGATCTCGAATTCCATCCATGCTTGACAAATCAGACATTTTTTCCTGGATGGAATTCTTTACTTTCTGGATTCTTTATGTATGGAAGAAATTTCCCTGCCCATTAAAACTAGTTGTTGTATATTTGGGAAACATTGTGTTGGGGACGATTGGAGAAAAAAATAAAAGTGAAAGCAAGCAAAATCTTTGAAAATAAACACAGGCTATGTGAAAAGATCATACCAGTTTTAAGGGTTGTGACTAAAATCTCTTTTTTGTTAAAAACATATGAAATGTGTGGGTATGAAGAATGAAAAATATGAAGAATTGTAGGTTCTTCAAGGAGTGTCCCTGTGGGTGCTCAACTGCAGATGACTGCATGCCCCTTCGCTTGTCATCAGAGATTAGAGGTAGCAGTTCCTACTTGGTTATTCTATCCCATTTACCTTTTTCTACCCACCTAGCCTTCCTAACTCTCTCTGAGGAGCCCTTTCACAAGCATCTATTGTGATGTGAGGTAAGCCATCTTATATGCTTACGCACTGTAGAACCAGTGCCAGCACAGAGAGAGGGGATTTTACTCACATTATTTTCTAGCACAGGAAAAAACTGAAGCATCAACAAATTTGCAAAGACCCAATGCTTCAGAATGATCACGTATCATTATGTTACCAACTACAATTCCAGAACTGGAAAAAGGGTGCTGATTCTCCATCCTCGACTTTCAGGACACACAGTTTCTTATAGTAATACTTCCCTTGCACAGGAGCTTCAGTACAAAGTACTGCACTTTGGACTGTCCAATGCACTTGGGCATTTCTAAAAGTTCTTGCAGTAGTAGTGTGTCGACTCTGCAGACATGATGTCACAATATTCCTCTTTTCAAGGAATGGGAAATAATTTTTGATGGGGGAGGGCCACTCCAAGATTTCCATTATATTAATGGAGGAGGTGTGGGGTCTGGGATGGAGGTTGGGAGCAGAAGGGTGCTTGGGGTAAGGGATTAGGGTGCAGAAGGGAGTGTGGGGTTTGGGAGGGAGTTTGGGTGAAGGAGGTAGTTGTGACCTGGAACTCTGGACGGGGGTGCAGGGCTTTGGGTTGTGACCTAGGACAGGAGGGGTTGTGACATAGGGTGCAGAGGTTTGGGTTGGGACCTGGGGTAGGGAATTGGGGTGCAGGGGTTTGGGTTGGGACCTGGGGCAGGGGATTGGGGTACTGAACAAGGTGCAGGGGTTTGGGTTGTGACCTGAGGCAGGGGACTGAAGTGCAGAGGTTTGGGATGTGACATAGGGCAGGAGGAGGTTGTGACCTGGGGCAGGGTTTTGGGGTAAAGAAGGGGGTACAGGGGTTTGAGTTGGGACCTGGGGCAGGGGACTGAGGTGAAGGTTCTGGGAGGAGGTATGAGTGCAGGAGGAAGACAGACGGTTTGGGTTATGTGGAATAAGGGGGAGGGAGAGGCTGGAGTGCCAGAGGCAGGCTCTGGCCAGGAGACTTACTTTGATGACTCCCAGCCAGCTGCCCAGCACGTTTCTGAGGCAGCCTCCCTGCCTGCCCTGCACAAGCTGCAGGGGCCACATGCACGTGTGAATAACGACAAGCCTGAAGAGAGGGGGCTTGGTGCTTTGTGTGCTGCCTGTTATTCAAACAGGCAACTCCCATTGTCCAGAAACCAGACAATGAGATTGGGCTGGGGGCAGGAACAGCTCATGAAGCCTTCCCTTACTCTCCTCCAGGCTCACAGCCTGGCAACCACTTTTCTGAGTTTTGTGCAGGGGGGGGTGGTAAGGCAAGCCGGAAGGCTGCCTATGGCTCCCCGCTGTGTCCATGGGCTGGATCTGGTGGCTTGGCAAGCTGGATCTGGCCCGAGGGCCATATTTTGCCCAGCCCTGCCCTATTCAGATGATTGTTTGCTAAAAGCATTGACTCAACAAGTGACATTAGAAGCTATTCAAAACACATTAGTCCTTTTCACAAATTTGAGTCTACAAATGTAATGCCTAGAAATCAACATTCATACCTGTGCAATGACTGAAGTTCGTGAGGCCTACTTTGACTTTCTGGAGACAGGAGCCTCACTGCCCTCACACCAATTTATAACTTTAGTATAACTAATATCCACAACACTACACAGTTCACAGACATTGGCTAGGATATGTTTGCAATGATGTTTGTCATCAAATATGCCAGACTCCATACGCCTGGCTCTAGACAGTGTGGCTGCGTCTAGACTGGCAAGTTTTTTTTTCCGCTTTTGCGGAAAAATTGCCAGCTGTCTAGACTGGCCACTTGAATTTGCGCAAGAATACTGACGATCTAATGTAAGATTGTCAGTGTTCTTGCGCAAATACTATGATGCTCCCGCAAAAATGTATTTGCGCAAGAGAGCCAGTGTAGACGGGGAGGACTGTTTTGAGCAAAAAAGCCCCGATGGCGAAAATGGCGATCGGGACTTTCTTGCGCAAAACCGTGTCTAGATTGGCACGGATGCTTTTCCGCAAAAAGTGCTTTTGTGCAAAAGCATCCTTGCCAATCTAGACGCTCTTTTCTGCAAATGCTTTTAAAGGAAAAACTTCTCCGTTAAAAGCATTTGCGTAAAATCATGCCAGTCTAGACGTAGTCTGTATGTTTCTTGCAAATTAGTATAAACAAACATCTCATGATGTCAACCAAAGTAAAAAAAAAAAATCTGCATTGGTGGACACAAGTAAACAATATTTGCACAAAAGTTTCCTTTGCCCAGAACCATCCGATTATAACAATCAGTATGGGCGCTTCCCTATTAGGTCTGGGAGCTTGGTTGTGCAATCACACAATCCAAGGCCACTCTTTGCCACCAGAATCTATTCTACACATAAACCTATGAAAGCTACAGACAGTTCACACTGCATGCTCCATATCCTACCTATGATCTAGGACAGAACTATAAAGGTCATCACAGACAATATCACTGGTATGTTTTTTTTCAACTAAAAGGGGGAGAGTGGTGCATCAATTTACATCAACATCTCTCAGCATCCTGCCTATCAGGATGCCAAAACATGACTGCAGGGGTAGTAAGCAGAAAACTTTCCAAGGACTATGAGTGAGAAATAAACCCCAGAGTACTATGGAATTTATTCAAAGATTTGGGAGTTCCCAACTAGATACCTTTTTGTGATGACCCAGAGTGCCAAGTGCCTGTAATTCTGTTCCAGAGCAGGACTTGGACCCTGTTCCCTGAGTGATGTTTTTCTTGTCAAGTGGGATGGACTCCTGTTATACACCTTTCGTTTTGATTCCCTCTTCTCTCCTGGTTCATACACAAGATCAGAACAGACACAGAATAATCTTGAGAGTCCCCATATGGCTCAGACAAACATAGTTTCTTTACTTCCTAAAGATGGCCATGTCCCTACCACACACACTGCCTCTTCATCTCCTCTCTCAGGATTTGGCCAGATCCACCAGCTGAAACCTAGCCAGACTCCACCTCAAAGTGTCTATGACTCTGAGAAATCAATGATCTGTTCAAAGGAAGTAAGAATATTTTTAAATAGTCCTAGACCCACTATGTGACAAGCATACTTGAACGAATGGAGACAATTCAATACATGGTGTAAAAATAGACAAATCATGACTGTATCTTTTTCTCTACTACTGGTCCTAGACTATATAATGGAACTTATGAAATCAGGCTTCTCCATGAGCTTGATTAGGCACCTCATAGCTATCACAGCATTCCACCATAAAGTGGATGAGTGCTTGATCTTCATTCACCTGACAGCCAGCATTTCCTCAAGGGACTTTGTAACATTTACCCAGAAATATGAGCTCCATGTCCAACATGGGACCTCAAACTGGTATTATGGGACCTTAGTGTACCCCCATTTGAACCACTAGTGACCTGTTCATGACTCCACCTTTCAGAAAACCTGGCTTCCTGTGTGTACCAGCTCCTGCCTGCCACCCTCAGAGATAGCAGTGTGGGGGGTGGGGTGGTGTAAGGGGGCAGGTGGCTCAGCAGAATCCAGTGCTGGTGGGGAGCTGGCCATAAAAGTCTGCTCCCCGTGGGTACCCGCTCCCGCCTTCCCCCCACCACTTGATACAAAGGCAGCAAGAGGGGGAGTATGTGTAGGCATATGGATTAATGGATAAGCCCAGGCTTATCAGTTAATTGTTTAAATGACTATACGCTAACATACTGCACAAGGTGAGCAGTATTCTTATGTATGAAGAAAAAAAGCAGGGATCAACAATGCTAGAGAATTGGAAGAGAGCTAAATACAGTGAAGCATAGGAACTTATTTTTGTACCCTAATGTTTGATGGATATAGGAATGTATGTCCTTTTCTTTTCTCCCTAAATCTTTTAGATTCTTGTGCTACCAGTACCTTATTTTATTGTAGCATAGGAGTGATATTGTTTATCCTTTGTAGAAACCATTTGGGGTTATTTATTATCTAGTGTAAGAAAAAGCAATGACAGAATTTAGTATGCAGCAGTACTTTGTGTTTTCACAGTGTTATTGAAAGAAGTGAGAATGCACTAAGCAGTTAAGGTGATTTAGCGGCTATACAATTGAAGCCTAACAATGGAAAAAAAGGTGAGAGATGAGAGAGAGATTTTTATCCCTTCTTTATATGTGTTTAATACATTCAGAATGTAAACAAGAAATAGAAAGTATCCCAGCTGATGCACAGAACTAGTTGTGGCTTGTTCTACATCTTTTTGCTGAAATTGATGAGATGTTGTTATGTTTCTGGATTCTTGCATTCTTAGACGTTTCCTATGCTAGAAAATTATTTACATTTTTCAGCAATAATTCAGCTGCAGCAGTGCTGTATACTCTAGTGTACACAGAAGACAGGAGTTTTTATCACCCAGTTGTGTCAGTGGTAAAGACAACCTGCATACAGTCTACATTGGCATTTGTAGCTGCTTCTTGCTAAAAATTGGATTTTTTTTTTTGTAAAACAGATGCTTAAAATGGGAGAAAATGAAGTAGTGTAATACTTCTCTGGACCCTTTCTTTCTCTTTTCTCAGAGCCTTGAATTTGATGCAGCATGTGAGTCTTGAATCAAACAGCTATGCTTTCCAGATTTTAAAAAACAAAACTAAACTGCACCTTCATTAGGACTTTAACACATATCTTGGCACAGGCACTTTAAAGAGATAAACCACATGTTCTGTCTTTTCAGAAAATTTGCTTTTGTTTGAAGAAAGTTAAATGCTTATGTCTGCAGTTTGGTTTTGTGTAATTAAGTGTGTCCAGCTATGCACAGTAGTTGCTTTTGTACGTGTGCATGTATATAGCATACTGTGAGCGTGTACGTGTACGTGTACGTGTACGTGTACATACTTTGAAAATTCAGCCTTTCTGGATGAAATCCTGGTCCCTACTGAAGTTAATGGAAGTTTTGCCATTGACTTTAATAGGCTAGGATTTTTAAAGGCCAGGATTTCACCTCAAAACGCATTTTTAAAGGATCTGACTTGAAGGTAGGACTAGAGTTGCATTATTTGTTGTAAGTGTAAGAAGGCAGGGAGCAGCTTTCTGCTCATGCTTAAGTCCAGAAAGTCCTAGAGCTTCAGCTTTCAGTCTAAGCAGGCATGTTTCAGCTTATTCTTTAGGCAGGTAAATTGAATTCCTTAACTTTACTGTCTGTATAAATTGAAGGTGTCTGTGGACTTGATTCAGTGGGTACTGGAGTGCTTCCCATTGTTACAGATTTAAGGAGCTTTCATCTTCAATTCTGCATTTATAGACCTTTTGATTTCTTGATTTGTTAACATTAATATTATATCTTCACTGGGTCTTTCCCTTTGGAATACTACATATTTGATGTCATTAATTGCATTTTTAATACAATAATTACACTATGGTAATGCTATGTTGTAAATAACACTAACTGAAATAGAGAAATATTAAGCATATTCTTGTTTATAGATGTAAATGTCTTGTAACAAATCAATTAGACATAACCTGTTTTCATTTATTATTTTTATTTAGCAGAAGGAGGTTTATTACAGCCTGAGAGAATTGGACCTTAGTTGTCACTCCTTTGGGTGCGATAAATTTTGTTACCATTAATAAGCAATTGATTTTGAAGTTAATTGTTCATGTTGATGGATGTGCTGCTCTGATTTCTTGATTTGATTTAGGGAGTGCTGGTTGTCATCAAAAGGAACTTTCTGTTTCACTCCAGACTAGTGGCAACATAAATCAAGTCAGACAGATGTCATTAAAGCTCTAGAACATAAGCAACTATGAACATATTGTTTGAGTCTATAGAGACTATTTCTGTGTACAGTGTAAAAGTTCTCACTTGACACTTTTTACTTTTTGCATAACAAAGGAGTTGAGAAATAGCTTTAATCAAACAAAGTTTGTATATATCAGTGTGATAGAAATGTAAACATTTAATATATTATGGCTTTGTTTTTATCATGAAGTGTATTATTCATAATACAATATGAATGGGTTAAATAGAAATCTTTTATGTATAATCTTATACCTTGTTCCAGGATTATTTCTCTTTATATTATAAGTATGTTGGGCTAGAGGACTTCAGAACACATCTGAGGGTAGAAATAATCTAAAAACATTGTAGAAATAAATTTACTCTAAATTGTGTTTTAAAGCACAATTTCAAGTTACCATTAAACACAATTTTCCCGAAATATCCCCTTTATTGTGTGTATATATCCCATTTACAAGGTTCCTGGATGTAGATCTGTGATACTTTATCAGGGCATGTCTACAGTGGGAAATGATTTCAAAATAAGTTAGTTCAAAATAACTTTTTTTCAAAATAAATAAAATTTATTTCAAAATAAAGAACTAAAAAACTATTTTGAAATAGCTCGTCCACTCTACAAGGCACCATCAAAATAGCATATCCACACTGATAGGAGCCTGAATTGCATTTAAAGCCCCCCGGAAGCATTCAGAGGAGGGCATCAGGAGAGCAGTCACTTCCTCTAATTGCTTCCTGAGGCTAGCTGAGACTCATGATTAAAGGGGCTCCTCTCTATAGCGGGGTCTCACACTCCACTTCCCTGCTGACTACCCCCTTGAGAGACACCAAACTCACATTCAGGGGCGGTCCGTCCATATAGGCAAACTGGGCAGTTGCCTAGGGCGCCAAGTTAAATGGGGCGACAAATTCAAGTTAAATGGTGGCGCAATATTGTTGAGGGGTTTGGAGGTGGGGGCGCTGATTGCATGTTTCATGTAGGGCGCCAGTTGCTGGCAGCTAGTCTAGGGGCTGCTCTTGCTCACATTGCATGCACTGGTTGCCCTTGCGGATGCCACAGCACTCATCATGGAGCCGGAGCTTCTGCAAAGCAGTGCCAGGCTCTTGGTCCTCATGCTGCGCATCATGGTGCAGTTCATGCAGACTGCCCACATGGTGTTGCAGGAGCACAACGACCAGCCCAGACTGTGGGACCTGTTGACCCAGGCCCTTGTGCTCCTCATGCACCAAATTCCCCTCCATCCTCCCTTGCACACGGCGGAATGCCACTTCTGGTGGAGGAAGATCAGTTCCAAATGATACAACATAAAGTGCTTTTATTTAGTACAAACAGTTGGATTTAAATGGTTGCAGGGGAAAACAGACAGATCAAACTAAATTAAAATGAAAAGAAAACACATGATTATTTCTAATTCAGTAAAAAACTTATTTCAAGCAGATTCTTAACCTAAAGCCCTATTCTTATTTCAGGCATAATCTTCAGGTCAGAAGCAAACTCTTTTACCCTTACCTGGGTCTCTAGCCCTTTGTATCCTTTCAGGGTTTTCCAGGCCAGCCAAAGACAAAGAACTGATAGCTTCCCATTGCTTAAATAGGCTTTTCTCCAGGGTAGGAATCCTTTATTCCCCTTCCATGGAAAAATACCAGGTCAGTATGGAATCCCAGTACCAGGTGGTATGATCACATGTATTATTCATCCAATCACCTTTGGAATTACAGGCTGTTGATCATCAAGTTGTTAAGGCTTGGGTGTGGGGCACTAGTAATGGCTCTGATTAGCACATTTAAAACTGTAAACCATCTCATACTTTATATTTCTAATTTCTCATACAAGAATGATACCTGCACCAAAAGGATGTAGAGATATAGGACATACAGATCCAGCCATTTGTAACGTTAAAATTGATAGGTTACAAGAAACATGTTGTTCAAAGCATGCCTGACTTATCCATATTAATATTCATTAGCCAATTTTCATAAAGCATGTGGGGGAACTGCCAAAGTACTCATCACTGTGCTTGATTGTGTCTAATAAGAATTATGGTGGTAAAGGTCCCAAGGAGAAGCTGAACTGTTTTTTTACTGTGTGGGAAATAGAAGATGTAACCAAATTCAAATAGTTGCCACCATGAAACTTATAAAATATTTTATAATTTTTCAAATTACTGAGGATAAGTGTATACTCTGTTTTATAAAAATGCCTTTTAAATTGGTATTGTTTAATAATGGAAGAGCCCTTAATAGAGAGTTCTCTAGCTTAAGGGTCTGATTTAAAATCCATTGCGGTTAATGGGAATCATTCCATTGACTTAGTTAGATTTGTGTCAGATCCTATGACATTTCTTTATGACTGGCTGCATAGCAAATCTTTTACACATTTAAAAAAAAAAAAGGTTGGTAATGATGCAGTGAATACCAGGAGCTGTATTTGTGACTGCAGCCTGGCAAGTGTTTTCTACTCTTTATATATTTCATATTACAGGAGTTGTCATAGGCAGTCTCTGGGTATATATACAGTGCACTTTTTATTTTAAAAAACTGTTGTGTAGTAGGTGTAAACAGAACAAGAATACTCATATCAATTGCATTTTAACATTATAGAATAGTTGGAACTTTCAAGAGAGCCACAAAAAAGAAGGGCTTCCTCTCCAATTGCTGCCCTGCCAAGAAAGAGCAAGCCGTCTCCGACCTACTCTCTGCCTGCTACTTCGCACGGCAGAATGAGCATTGGCAGTAAACCGGGCACTTCAGGCGTGTCTACGGTGCGCACAGCATCGTCCAAATCAGCAAAATCTGGCTCTTCGGTGCCGACCGCACACCATTCATCGGCACTGACGTCTTCGGCACCATCAAGCTCTGCTTGTGGCATGTGGGGACCATCGGCAACGACAAGTTCCGCTCAACCCACGCCTGCATCGCTGGCACTGATGTCAGTGATGGTACCGACCCCTCCTAAGCCTCACACGGCACTGACTTAGGTGCTGAGCCACCCGGAAGACCAAACTGCCCGTGCAGCACCGATGTTGCTGGCACCGCAAGCAGCACTGGAGCTTGCAACCCCCCTGCTGGGGAGGGCAGTCCGGCACCAACATCGGCACCGAGATGGGGGCAGCATAGGAAGGCTAGAGCCAAGACACCATGGGAGTGGAGCCCATCTCCACGCTCCTCTTCTCCAACATTTTCTCCAGAACCCTCCTTGCCACTGCCACCTCAGTCACCTAGGTGGTCTCCACCTAGGAGATTTTCCTCCTGTGAGCGCCTCCCATCTCCATTCCTAACACCACCAAGGGAGCATCATTATCATCACCAGTTTTCCACCTCACTTTCTCCCTTACCACGGAGATCTTACTCTCCCTCATTGTCACTGCGTTCGCCTGACCATTCCTACAGGAGGTCTTACAGCAGGTCTCATTGCTACGAGCGCTCGCCATCTCATTCCTCCTATTATTATTGTTACCTTAAAAATATTATCACTGGAGACCACCCAGGGTTACACTAGTATGAGTTTATTTCCACTAAATAGAACTAAAGAGGAGAAAACAGCCACCAAAGGTTTAAGCTAAAGAATCATAGAATACTAGGACTGGAAGGGACCTCGAGAGGTCATCAAGTCCAGTCCCCTGCCCTCATGGCAGGACCAAATACTGTCTAGACCATCCCTGTTAGACATTTATTTAACCTACTCTTAAATATCTCCAGAGATGGAGATTCCACAACCTCCCTGGGCAATTTATTACAGTGTCCGACTTCTCTGACAGGAACTTTTTCCTAATGTCCAACCTGAATCTCCCTTGCTGCAGTTTAAGCCCATTGCTTTTTGTTCTATCCTCAGAGGCCAAGATGAACAAATTTTCTCCCTCCTCCTTATGACACCCTTTTAGATATCTGAAAACTGCTATCATGTCCCCCCCCTCAATCTTCTCTTTTCTAAACTAAACAAACCCAATTCCTTCAGTCTTCCCTCATAGGTCATGTTCTCTAGACCTTTAATCATTCTCGTTGCTCTTCTCTGGACCCTCTCCAATTTCTCCACATCTTTCTTGAAATGCGGTGCCCAGAACTGGACACAATACTCCAACTGAGGCCTGACCAGCACAGAGGAGAGCAGAAGAATGACTTCTCGTGTCTTGCTCACAACACACCTGTTAATGAATCCCAGAATCATGTTTGCTTTCTTTGCAACAGTATCACACTGCTGACTTATATGCAACTTGTGGTCCACTATAACCCCTAGATTCCTTTTTGCCATACTCCTTCCCAGACAGTCGCTTCCCATTCTGTATGTATGAAA
>JANRFK010001234.1:21108904-21135824 GCA_030068395.1 Apalone spinifera | reverse complement strand
ATATTTCTGGATGTGCAGGAATATGTGTTCTTGATCTTATAACTCACTTGATTAAGTCCCATAATGGTATCAGCAGAGTGAATATGTGGACAAAGCTGGCAACGGGGTTTGTTACAAGGGAAGGTACCAGGGTTGGTATTAGTGTGGTATGTCCTGTGGTTGTTGGTAAGAATCATCTTGAGGTTAGGTGGTTGTCTATAGGAGACTAAGGGTCTGTCTCCCAGAGCCTCTCGGCAGCTCATCGCCTATTAAACCATCTTGTTAGTCTTTAAAGCGCTACACAGTCCTGCTGGTGGTCAGTTCTCTTTCTCACAATTCCACTCCTTTTGTCCGTCTACAAACTACTCCCTAAATGACCTTATTTGCTTCTGTGGTTTCAACTGCAATCTTTCCAGAATGACAGACCTATCTCATTGTACTGGATTTGTCTACTTTAGTCCAATCTTGCATTAAGACAGGTGCTTCTGATATTACCTCATGAAATTTCATTGAATTTGGCAAAACAGATCTTTTTCCCCCCTGTTCTGTTGTTGACACCACCACC
This sequence comes from Apalone spinifera, assembly GCA_030068395.1. NCBI lineage: Eukaryota > Metazoa > Chordata > Testudines > Trionychidae > Apalone > Apalone spinifera. Next base: position 21,135,280 of record JANRFK010001234.1, on the reverse strand, counting down.
TTTCTGTCATTTATTTAGGCCTAGAACCTGACAGTCACCTACAACTCTGCTCTCTCTTGCTGTTTCTTCCTTTGTAGAGTCTTTACTATTTAGCTTTTTCTTTAAGTCCACCCCAGTAATCATTCTCTTCCTCTGGCTTTCTTGACATGTTGATTCTCATCATTAGAATAATGTTCCAGGCCTGTCATTCTGAAATGGTATGCTTGTGCAAGAGAATGTGGGGGATAAGGAAGGGCTATGTGTGTATGAGTGGGAGAGAGATAGAAACTGGTCAGTATGCTCTTGCTGCTTTCTGCTACTACAGAACGTGGATAAAGTAGCAAGAATTTACTTGTGAATCTGGTCATACAAGTTAAATAGATAATAATTATATTTATATATCAGATTATTAAAAATATCACATCATAATATTCTCTTTGGAATCAGGGTTAGTGTTCATACATGCAACTTTTAATAATTAAAAGATAATAAATACCCAGATATAAAATACTTTAATCAGGAGTACATATTGATAACTTAAATTTAGAAACGTTGTGTTGTAATTATTCAAAAAGCAACATGTTTAGATGTGGAGATGCACACTTAAGGCATCCAAGTAACCTTAACTTTGACCTGTAATGACATAATGAGAGAAAAAGTGAAATTAAACGTATCTTCAAAAATCAATTTACTTTTGGATCACAGACACTAAAAATCTCTTAACCATAAGTATACGGCTATTCTGTGGCATCAGTACATGGCACAGTGAGGACAATAAGAATTGACAATAAGAATCTTGCAAGAAATATTCAGTGCCTTGCAGATCAAGCTGTTTTCAAATTTGAATAAAACCTGGGATGTATGTGATTTTTGTTTTTAGGTGCGGAAAATATGAAAACAAAGGGTGCCAATGATCCCATGGAAGTCAGTGAAAGTTTGGCATTATATTGAGTCATAGCGGAGCCTCCTTTTGGCAAATGTATTATAATTACAGATTTTACAAATGTTAGTTTATTTTATTTTCTCCTTTCTGAATGCAGACAAGGAACTAAAGGAAAACAGCTAAAATTATACCCTTCTATACCTTATATCCCTTATAATCTCTACCTTACATCCCTAAGGCATTTTCTGTAATGACTTCCTGTCTTGTGTAGTTTTTTTAGCTATGGCTTCAACATAACTGTCATTTGACATGATTCCTTTGATGAGAGTATGTACACCATCATATAGTGTTAATTTGTAATGAAAGAGGTGTTGGGTCTCAAGCAGTTTTTTACATTTATAACTAATGCAGCAAGCCTAGAAGTGTCAGGGCTATGAACTGCTAAGTCCTGGCAAGCCCTGGAACAAATTAACCAATGGTCCCAAGTATCTGATTTCTTTTACCATGAACCAATTTTTATCTCAGTTGACCTTGATATTCTCTGTTTGAGCCCTTGCCATCACTTTATTATCTGGTCATATTCTGTCTGAGTTGATGCCACTATTATAATATAATTTGTGGCCCAGACATTATCTCTATTTCTATCATTGTAGTTTGTGAGATTACACAAATGTCAGTTTCTTTTTACAAGCCCAAATCTGGGTCCTTCAACCAGGGATTTCTGTAAGGTACGCACCTGTGGGGTCATTCACCAAAAATTTCAGTCCTGCCCATCCACTCAGCAGAGCTGCGCAACCATGGCCCCAACTGTTCCTGGGGGCAGGGCCATGGCAGGTAGTTGCCCTGCCCTAGGAGCAGCTGGGCAGCGACCATACAACCCTCGTGGCACCTGCCAGAGCTGGATTAAAATAGCACCATGGACCTGGCTTGAGGCGGACAGCTGCCCCGTGTGCTGGGACTGGAGGCTGGCCATGGTGCAGCTGTTCCTGGGCTGGGGCCAGCTTCACCTGCCATGCTGCCCTACCCTGGCACAAGGGACACAGATGTGAGGAAGGCAAAAGGTGGGGCATGGGGAGAACTACGAGGAAGGTGGGGTGAGGACAGGAAGGGGCTTATGTGCACATGACCTCAATTTTATTGGTGCACAAGACAAAACTCACTCTGCTCATGGATGGAAAATGTTAGAGGGAACACTGCCTTCAACCTCCGTTTAGTTCTTTATCAGTATCAATGAACCCAGTTTTGTCTCTGACCATGCCATCATCACTAGTCCCAAACTCACAATTTCTTCCTTTTGGTTTGTTACATAGTTGTCCATCTGCTCCTCTAGATGTGGTTAAGACCAGAATTGGTAGCATTCACATACCATATATTTTTAGGGTTACAACAGTTTCTCAACATTGTGCAGACATCCAAGGGGGAGCATTTTCTGTGGACTGCTGGGAGAATATATTATAAAATGTGGCAGATTTTTTTCCCAATGTGTATAATAAAATCACTACTTTAATGTCCTTTTCATTTTTATCTGCTTCTGAGGCTTTTATCTAGATGGGGAAGTGTTATTTCTAATTCCACCTATTCTCAGGAGATACAAAGAAAAATATAGGTGTGGTTGGCTTGAAACATTCTATGTTCTGATTTTTTAAAGTATAATTTTCTAGTTTAACTGCTTTACTTTTGGTTTCACTTTTGTGTTCCCACTGTCTCTCAATACTCTGTAGTTTCTGTTTGCAATCCAGAGAGCAACAAGAACCAGTTTATTGACTGTGTGTAGTTAGCGTTGCCAGATGGTTTAAAAAAAAATACCGGATACACTTGACATTACATCACATCACAATCTACAATATATCTTATTTAGAAAATACTGGACATTTATATTTTCTCAATTGGTTTCCTGAACAGAAAGCTCAAATATTGGACTGTCCGGTTCAAAACCGGACACCTGGCAATCCTATGTGTAGTAGCTTGTACTATTTACTGATTCACTGACAAAAACTGCCACTTTTTGCTCCAAAAAGAATGTGGTCACTTCTGATACCATCTCATGCTTGCTAGCATAATCAGGTAGTGTAGTACATTTCCCTCATGCCTCAGCCTCTGTACTGCAGGAAGCAGAGTTGAACTTTCTGAATTCCTGAAAGTTATTAAGTCTGCCAAACAAGCCAGCATATATTATTGCTAAACTGAGAGCTCTATTTGCAAAGCATGGGATTGCTGAAGTGTTAGTAGGTGACTGTACTGCATTTGCAATCAGAGAAATGAGTAACTTTGTAAGATCTTGGGGAGTGAAACATACTCCTGTCCTGGATATTCACTGTTTATTGCAAATGCTGAGAGAATCCTTCTGACAATAAAATCAGTGTTCGACAAAACTGTTGTATCAAATAGGGATCACAACTTTAGTGCTTTTGGAGTTGAAACACATCATTGTCTGGTACGGAAGACTGTCATAGACAGTTATTGGTGGGAAGGATGTTGAGAACAACTCTTTCATCTTTACACGTGCTGCTGCTATCTAAAATACTTTGGAGAGCTCACACCAGATTAAAATTGCTACAGGAATGACAGAAGAAATAGAGGTTTCAGAGAGGTAGCCGTGTTAGTCTGTTTCAGCAAAAACAACAAGGTGTCCGGTGGCACAAAAGTTTATGCTCTAATACCCTAATAAATTTGCCAATCTTTAAAGTGCCACCAGAGTTTTTGTTTACTTGTGTTTTATTGACTTCCAAAAAGCATTTGACAAAATCTACCAGTACAGGCCAGCCTCACTATAAGTCCAAGATACGTTCCGAAAAACTTGGACTTATAGCGAAACAATTTAAAGGGGGGAATTTTTTCTCCACATCTCACTTTCATTTGTACAAATTGGGATTTTTTTTCGCACAACTTAAGAGCGGTCAATGGGAGAACTTACGACTTTAGTACGGAACAGATGTATACTGGGGCGACTTATAGCGGGGATGCCCTGTACAAATTACTCAACATAGTGATATCTGTAAGGATTTATTATAGACTCTGAGTAATAGAATAGTTATATTGGAATCAGAAAGTATTTATAATGGGAGATGAAAATGAACATTTAATAGAGATCAAGAGAAGAGTGAGACAAAGTTGTATAATGTCATGGACTTCAGTCAACACTTAAAATGAATGTTTGATTAAATTAATCAAAGAACAGAAGAAGGTATTAAGGAATATGGAAAATGGGTGAATAACATTTTCTGTGAGGAGGGCACAGTGCTGCTGGCTGATTCAGAGGAAAGTCTGGTTAAGTAAATGGAGATTGTGTATGAATATGGCAAATAATATAGTCTAGATTTGAATATGGGCAAGAAAAAAACCAGGGGCAGTAAACAAGGATCCTAGGAAAATGTGTGTGGCTGGAAATTTAAGCCAAAGAAATTCATCCTGGAAATAAAGTACACAGATTTAACAGTGATGATAATTAGATATTGGAATAGATTACCAAGGTTGTGAGGGATTCTCTATCACTGACAGCTTTTAAATCAAGATTGGGCATTTTTCTTTAGTTAAAACAGGAGCTAATTCAAGGAAGTTCTATGGCCTGTTATACAGAAGGTCAGACAAGATGATTGCGTTATTTCCTTCTACACTGTCTACACTGGCTGCGAGTTCTTGTGCAAGAACACTGACGTTCTAATGTATGAAATCAGTGCTTCTTGCGCAAGAACTATGATGCTCCCACTCAGGAATAAGCCCTCTTGCGCAACTGTTCTTGCGCAAGAGGCCAGTGTAGACAGGCAACATGAATTTCTTGCGCAAGAAAGCCCTATGGTTAAAATGGCCATCAGAGCTTTCTTGCGCAAGAGAGTGTCTACACTGGCAAGGATGCTCCTGGGCAAAAGCACATCTCTTGCACAAAGGCACAAGGCAGTGTAGACGGTCTCTTGTGGAAGAGTTTTTGCACAAGAACTCTTCCACAAAAGAGTTCTTGCGCAAAATCATGCCAGTGTAGACGTAGCCTATGAATCTCAGTGTTAGAGATGTTGGAACAGATTTGCAAAGATAGCAGTGCCTAAAGATGAAGATAGCCACTTAGTGGGATTTACAGAGTCATCTAAGCAGTTCTAAATTCTTTAGGCAGCTTCATTCCTTTATAAATCTGGTATGTTGTCCCTTCTAGAAAGAAATTAGCTGGCTATGGATTGAGTATTGTTTGTATTATCACTTATATTCTGATATAATTTTGTTCAGACATATATGAGGATTCAGTCCATGTCCCAAAGAGATTGCAGTCTAAAAGGACAAAAAAGAGTGGGGGACCAGGTAGTCAGGATAATGACTGACACCGATTTTTAGTACAAACATTTTAATAAAAAAGATATATTATTGTATATGTTTGTAGAGATGGGGGAAGCATTATGCCTATTTTATTTATTAAAAATGTTTAATTGCCCATGTTTATCCCATTTTCTTCTACTGCTTTCTCAGGAAGAATCACCACAGTTAGATGGAGGCTTTTTAGGCATCATTAAGAAACAATTTAAGAAAATTTTGAAGCTGTGTTAGGCTAATTTGCTTTCAGCATTTGGTCAAGATGCTATATATGAATAAATGTTATTTAGAGAATAATTTATTTTGAACAAATTTATTTGAATTTCCTGTGCTTCATTTGCATAATGACAGCTGCACATTCTTTTGAAAATGGGTATTTAGAAAGTGAAACCGCCGTCTAAATGCAGTTCTTTAGAAAAAAAAAATCCTTTTTTCGAAAGATTCTGTACTCCTCAAAAATGAGGTTTACAGGATCTTTCAAAAAAGAGGGTTTTTTTCTGAAAGAACCGCGTCTAGATGGCAGTTTCACTTTCAAAATACCCGTTTTCGAAAGAACGCGTGGCTGCCATTATGCAAATGAAGTGCAGGAAATTGAAATTCTGGCTTCCTTTGCAATTTTGATATGTCTAATTTACATCCCTCTTTCGAAAGAGGGATGCAGTCTAGACATAGCCTCTGAGAATGTGTACAGCAGTAAAGTGGGAATATGCATCTCTATTTGTTGTAGCTGTTTCATTTATTGTATGTTGCTACATAATAAAAGCTACTAACATATTTTGATATATTGTACATAGTATGAGTTTGTAACTAACTAGCTCAAATAATATCCAGCTCTGTAATAAATCAGTGGAATTCACTGTTCTAACATTTTTCAAAATTACAGAGAGCACATTGGAAGTGGATAAGTACTCTGAAAAATTGATGTGAACCATAATATTTCAAAGCTGCAACCTTGCCATAACTTAAATTTGAGTGTCATACATTCTGCTGTTAAAACCATTGATATGTTAAAAGGTTCAGTAAAAATAAAAATGCATGGAAAGCTACATTTGTAGGACAGGTTCTTTTCCAATAATCTTCATTAGATTGTAGTTATGTATGTGTCACATGCACCAGTGCTGGCTAGCTTTCCCTAGCAATAGCTGTAGGGACAGCCCTGAATGTCCCTGGCTTCCTTCAGTACCAAACTGAGTGTATAAAGAGAAGAGCCACCCTATCTCTCTGTCATTAGTGGTGAGAGCATTTCTGTGTTTTACGGCCTCTTTCTCCTGTGAACAAAATCACTTATAGTTAACTAATTTTATCTAGCAGTCCTCATTCTTTTTCTTTTCTTTTCTTTTCTGGATCAAGTGGGCTTCCAGGCCTTGCCTGGTACTGGGTGAAGCTTTGCCAAGGTCCCTTGGTTTTAAGCCCTGCTTTGGCTGTCATAAACTGAAGACTATTAGTGACATTCCTTTTTGCTCTTTAAAGTACTTGGGTGAGACTCACATTAAAGACAGACATACAAGTGGATGTTGCTTCAAATCCAAAATCAAGAAACGGAAAAAAGAGCATGATGTTGTTCTTCATCCATGTCAAAATTCTTCAGTGGTCACAGGGAATTCTCATTAGCTTTGCTCCTAGTAGTTCCTCCCTTGCATACGAACTCAGACCACTCCTAGCATCTGAAGTGTCGGAAAATGATTCCATTGGCTTCTTCAAAGTCCCTGGTACAGGATGACTCTGCAGCAGAAGGCCAATCTGGTGCTGCAGATAGAGCATGCCTTTTGTCTTGAAATTTCATGGTAGCAGAACACAGTGACTTTACAGGGCTGAAACACTAATTCTGCTACCCATACGAGGATGTTGAGACTGACTACCTTGCTGTTGATGGGAATAGATTCATCATTACTTATTATGGCTTGACAACCACCCATTTGATGCTTACAACACCAGAATTCTAAACAGCTGTGCTGAAATTTTTTTACTCTACACTAATGCCATTGGCACTGATTCAAGGCAAAGCTTCTTTACTGGTGTTGTTTCACTTACTATGCACATCAGTACTGATATAAGGGTCTGTTATGACCCTCAAGGTCTCACAGTCAGCACTACATTTGTCAGCCTCCTTGATGATTTTTAGGCCCTGTGTACTGGCTTCACCTCATCGCATGTTACCACTTGCCACGAAGGCTTTGATGCTGTTTCTGGTACCACAGTCTTGACATGGCTTCCAGCACCGAGCTCTGAGGACTCCTTCTCGTATTGCACCAAATTGGCATTTGTTGTATTTTTATACTCCTTGTCTGTCTGGATTGGTTTCATGAGTCTCCTGTTATTGCTCTCTCAGAAGATTTTCTGTCAAAATACAACCAGTGATTGGAAAGCCTGTTCTATGCACAACTGTTCTCCTTCTGATATAGTATCAGTCTCTATGTTGAATGCCTCTGGGAATGTCTCTTGCATAGAGATCAACATCTCTGTCTCCTCATAGAAGCAGATCATTAAGAAGACTTCCCTGTCAAGTACTGACCACTAATGGTCAGTACCAGACACCCTCCAGACACACGCTTGCTAGATATACCCCAGTCTTCCTTGGATCAACATACCTGGCAATGTGATGAGCTCACCAGCCAGGTGTGAGAGGCATGTGCAGAATGCAGGTACTTACCCCTCACTCCTTTGGCATCCAGGGAATGGGATGAAGAGCTAGCCACGTCCTCAAGCGCATGGCTGCTGCCCCCCTATCCTCCCGAAATTGCGCCCTTGGAGATGAGTGAATTTAGTGTTTATGAAAGTGAGTCACTAACAATCTTATCCAGATGTAATGCAGTTACATGCTGTGCAACTTAATGAGCTGGACATCTGAGGATCCACTGGGCATGTGGATCCCCAGTGGTGAAGAGGCAGCATTGTCCTTCTGGTTCCTGAAACAGATGGTGTGGCCAGAATCCTACTAGAAAATCCTCATATGTCAGACAAGCTGGTATGGGGGCCTTTAGGCAGCCATAAGTCTGAGTCTATTCCAGTTTGTGGCCAGCAGTAGTAGGATTAGTAACCCATAGATGGTTCCTTTTATGCCTCCCTGCAATCACAGCTGAATTCACTGCTTATTAGGCACTACTGAGAATCTGACACTTTGAATTTAAACCCCATTAAAATGAATGCCCCTCCAATGTTTCAGTGTTGTTTGCAGAACAAAAATGACAGTAGAGCTTTGATTTACTGAAGAAAGGATGTCTTTGCTACTAAAAGGGCTATGATTTTTTTTAAAGAAAAAGCTTTTAGATTCTAAACTATACTGTCAAATGTAAACAGAAATCTCATATTTCACAGGTTCTCTGTACTCAGAGATCTTTTTTTTTCCTGAAAATTACCATCTGTTAGTGACATATTGTACTATGTATTGTTTCTGATTATGCAAGTTATAAAATATTAGTTTTAAATTGAGTGAAAAGCTTTATTCCAGGCTATAGAAATATTTTTTGCCCTTATTTCAAATTATTTATATATTATAATAAACTAGGGTGTTGTGCCCCCTGCTTGCTACACTTGCCAACACCTCTGTCTCTGGCAGCTTTCAGATCTACGCTCGCCAACCCCCCTCTGTCTAGGGGTAGATGTCTGGCCCGGGGGGAGGGAGCAGGAGTGGGCTGGGGGTGCCAGGGTCTCAGTGGAAGGGGTGAGTGAGGAGGCTGGGAGTGCAGGGTCTCGGTAGAGGGTGTGTGTGAGGGAGTTGGGGGTACAAGATGTTTTCAGGGTGGTGAGTGAGGGGGCTTGGGAGTATAGAGTCTTGACCTGGGGAGTATGAGTTAGTGGGCTGGAGGTGCGGGGTCTCAGCTTGGGAAGGTCTGAATGAGGGGGTGGAGGTGTGGGGTCTTGGCAGGATAATGAGTGAGTGGGTTGGGGCCATGCTGAGAGTCTATGCTGGTGCTCCAGCCTCACCCCCCATGCAGAAACCGCGCACTCCCACCTCTCACTCACCACCCTCCCAAGACCCCGCACCCTCAGCCCCTCATTCACCAACTCCAGCTCAGTCTCCCCCTCTGATCCCGCACAGCAGGGAGCCTGAGCTGGCGCTCCAGCCTCGCTCCCCCCCAGGAGGTTGAAGTGCCAGTGCGGGCTTCCGGGTTTGGGGGGAGAGAAAGCTGGCACTGCTGCTTCTCTTCTCCCCTCCCCAGCTGCCGACCGCATCCCTGAGCCAGCTCTGTGTGGGCTGGCCTTGGGCTCTGTCCACTACCTGCAGGTCCAGGGGGCTCCAGCATAGTGGCACAGGAAGGCAGAAGAGATCATGGCCACCACCAGTGCCTGATTCTGTGCTCGAGCTGTGGGAAGCAGGGAGTCCAGCAAGGGGTGGCAGTGATGGTCCAAAGGAGTGGCCTGGACAGCCCCAGGCCTTCTGCTGTGGACTGGAGCCTGGCCGCAGCTAAGGCTGCTGCCCGCACGGGACTGGTGGGGTCAGGAGCAACTGAGTCCCACGGGATGGGTTCATCCTAGCTTTGGGAGTGACTATGAGGCTGAGTTTCCAGGATGGGGTAACAGTAACCTTGGATCTGGGGGTGACTGGGGCTGAGCCTGGATGACCCCAGTGAGCGGTTGGGGTTTGAGCCCCATCTACAGTCTTTGGCTATGTCTAGACTGCAGAACTGTTCTGGAGGTATCTGCCATGTCCAAGGAAAAGTTCTGCCACATCCAAGGAATGCATCCAAGGAACACTTTTCCAAAAAAAAGTTGGAAAAGTGGACGCATTTTTTCGGCATCCCTGTAAAACCTCGTTTTACGAGGAAGAAGGGATGTTCCGAAAGAGGGTTTTTTTCCGAAATTTGGCCCCGTGTAGAGGGGCCAAATTTTGGAAAAGCCTCTTTCAGAAGTAAAGGTGCAAGAGCAGGCTGGGGGTAGGATGTATGGCCAGGAGGGAGATGCAGGATCAGGTTGGGAGTGGCTAGGGGCAGTTACAGGAACAAGGGAGGGTGCAGGAGCAGGGGATGGGAGTAGGTGTCTGGCCTGGGGCGGCAGGAGCTGTAGACACATAGATACGAGAAATTAAACTGTTGTGCATGTCATTTTCCAAAAACATGATTGCTATGCAATAGGAATTTTATTACATAATAATTGTGTTAAATGGAGAAAAAAAGAAAAGTGGACAGTGAAGCCCTTTTACATGCAGAGCTAGCCTTCTAGGAAGAGAAGGGTGGTTCTCTAATTTTATAACAGAAAATGAAGAGAAGCCTGTTTTACAGCTGCCTATTGCTATCCTGACCTTTTCTCTTGTACGGATCATTCCTTTTTCTCATCCTTAATCTGTTTTTATAGATGACATGTTCTCTCATGTGGAGACTGTGTCTTCCTGTATGTTTGGAAATTTCTTGGAACATTTGGGATGCTTTCATAATATAAATAGTAATAGCGAAGTTTCTTATGCACGAAATATAAACCCACAATTTCTGTGTAATTACGTTTATCTTAAACTAACAAAATTAGAAAATGAGAGAGAGAGCACAGTGTGTCACAGATCGGCAGTTGCTCCTGCAGGACAGCAGAGATCTAGAAAATTAATGGAGCAGTACATCCAAGCCAAAACCATAAATTACTTATCTGCATATACAACGCTTATTATTAGGCCTCTGTGTTTCTCTGTGCTGGCATTATGTTCTATTTATTACAACAAAAATTAATTAAAATGCCTAACATAGAGATGTAAGGGATATGTTTTATATCTCTCTGTCTGGGTGTTTTATTTAATTTGTATTGAAATAAATAGAATAACAACATACGAGGGAAGCAATTAGACCTGAACATAAATGTTGTGAATGTAAGTATTTAAAATGAAATTCAAATTATGTTTCATTATTTTTTTAGATGTCAGTTTGATTTGTCATTGTCTAGTATTTCATTTTGATTTCCAAGGTGTGCTTGGAATTTTCTCAGTTTCCTGTATTCGAACCTCGTAACTTAAACAGATTGTAGGAAGTGGTAGCAGATTTTTACATGCTTATTTATGTGCAGAAGGCTTCAGAGTGACATTTTGAGTTTTGTTCTAGGATAGTAGAATAGGTAAATAAGCCTCTGTACCTGAGAGATACATAAGGGTCACTTTTTCTCCAACAAAGTGTCTGGGATTGAGAGCTTTAAGTTAAGATTGTGGTACCCTTTCCCCCTTGTTTGCCTGATAGTGGCAGCTGTCCTGAACTAGCCAAGCAGTTTTACTATTGGGTCTGCTATGAGGCTGTCATGCCGGTAAGACCTTGAATAAGATAACCTATCAACTGCATAACTGTCATTTCCTTTCTTATCCTTCCTTCATCAGCTCGCAGAAGGTAATGAGATATTAAACTTGTTCCCTTGCATAGTGAGGAAAAGTAGGGAAGTAAATAAAGAGAGTATTATTCAAATATCCAAACTTGATATCCGTTCCCTATGAAAAATGAATCTGTGCAATTAAAGCACCTAGTAAAATGTTGGACACTCATTGCTCTGCATCTAATTTCCAATGAAAACTGATTAGAATTTCATATTAGATTAAATTTGGCACATATGGCTTGAGTAGTAACAAAACCACTATAAAATATCTATTTGTCCCAGCTCTTTATTCTACTTTTGTCTTATGGGACAGTTTGGTTTATTTGCTAGAGGACTGGACTGGAACTGAGGAGACCTGGATCCTATTTCCAGCTCAGTTTCAAGTGTGGTGAGTAACCTTGAGCAGGTCACTTTATACATCCGTGCCTTGGTTTCCCCACCTCTACAATGGCTATATTGGAACCTCCTTTGTAAAGCACTTTTAGATCTATGCATGAATTGTGCTATATAACAGCTAAGTATTACTAGATTATTATTAAACATTTTATCAGTCATTACAGTTTTTAGTTTTTATTTATATTTTTAATTTTTAAGAGATCACATAGGGAGAGTGCATGGAGGCACATAATTGCATTCCTAAATTATGGAAGTGTTAGGGAGAACAGTGTGATTTTTTTTTAAAATTTGTGTTACATTAGTTTGTAGTGCCAAATAGCTAGCTGACAACTGTGTATCCTTTGAACATCTTTCCCCAATCTGCTATGGTAAGAAAGTGCTGTGTCTGAGAAATATGATATACAAGCAGCTTATCTAAACCCGAAATTTATCTCTGAGATATGACAAGCTGATTTCTTCATTGCACTTTCAATTCTTGGCAAATACAAATATGTTGGATCTAGAGTTGACATAGCTCTGAATATAGAGGAATTTAGAGTCATCCTATTGCAATGGTTAGGTAGTCATCTAGTACAATCCAAGGTTTCTCAACTTGGTTACAAGTTACCAAAATAATCCTGGATGTTTGGGCTCATCTTTGAAGGTTGTAAGATCAAGTTCTTCTGGAAGAGACTGTGAACAAGTAAACCTACTACAGTATATGCAGCAAAAAGGCTGAGGCAATATGATTACTGATTTGCTTTAGTTATTAACATTCTCTTACTCAAGAGACTCATGTTTTTGTTTCTGACATTTGTGATTTTTCACTGAAAACAGAAATTTGGAGTGACAATGAAGAAGGCTGGAGCTTTCTTGAAGGACTAGTCTTAAAGAGGACAGGAAACTCCGTCAGTCTTGCATATAGGCATACTTTAGCACTGTAGAGAGCAGATGAGGAATTATTTGTTTTGCTTGGCGAAACTGTTCATCCAAACCAGTTGCCAATTAAAGGAGGCTGATCAGTTGATTGCTGTAAGCCACTTGGAAGAACACCCTTGTAAAAACACTCCTGCCTCCTCAGCAGTTATTAAAGCAATCTTCTGTAAAGCAATAAAAATGTCTACTATCCAGTTAATTTTGACAGTGTATGCTCATGATGTATGGAGGGTCCCACGGGAGGGCAGATCCCTGACATGTGGACAAAGTTGATTGCCTCCCTAGGTTTATTAAAGTCAATGACAAAGTGGTCATTTATTAATGCCTTCTAGGGCAGGTGCGAGAATGAGTGCCATCTCAGCAGAGTGATGCTTATGTTTAATTTCTGCTCAGGAAACCATTTCTTGACATTGAAGATCAAGCCAATTGGTCATCTGTCTCCAGTCTAATCTTTTGTGGCATCTTATTATGAAGATTGTGTCTAAGCAGCTACAGGCCCTTTGGGCAACATGTGGCTTTCTACACTTGTTTACTTTCTATATAGTTCTCAGACTCCTCAGAGAATGAGATATTAAAGGTACTATGTTAATTTATTACTTTATTGTTAATTTGTTCAATATTTAATTTTTTATTTAAAACGATTGTTTTGACTAAATGTTGACAGATGTCATCTTTATTGAAAATAGGATACAGATCATGTTTTGATTATTGCATCTTAGAGTAGTCATGCAGTTTTTACAGATATCTGTGCATAGAATAAAAGGTGACTTTTACTATACATTGGTAAATTCTTATTTATTTTCTCATTATTTGACATTTTGTTTACTGTATACTCTGTGCTTGCTTTATTTTGCAAGCTTTAAGTTGATATAGTGAAAAATCTGTTTTTCTATATCTCAAATTAAATTAATACACAGTTAAAATTTTAGGAATGAGGGCTGATGCAGGAGCAAAATTCCATTTATTTTGTCTATTATAAGAACAGAGGCTTAAGACTTTAAATATTTTATAGTAAACTAAGATAGTTAATTTTCTCCAGTGGATGGGTCAGTCACTTTTCTATCAGGAAACTATTCAGTACTTTCCTAAATGACAATAAGTTGCTCATTAGAGCATGCACTGCATTTGGTAGAGTTAAGCTTTTTTAGGGTAAGATGATGAACAAGTTCCAGAGCCAGGGAACCTTCAAGGAAAATGTCCCACTAGCAGCACCAACGATTTTATACTGAGAAGACTGAGCTGATATCAGCTGTAACAGTATGGCAAAGTGGGAGAAGCAGGATCTAGGCCAATTAGGGCTCTATAGGCAGGAGCATACTGGCAATCAAAATAGGCCCCGGGAAATAGGTTGAGAATGGTCCTCCGCATGATGTCACCCCTGCGTGTCCCTCAAACCCCGCCCCCTGCGTCGTGTCCGGCATGCGGTGCAGGTTGCGGGTCAGGCTCTGCGTGCCGCATACAGAGCAGATGTGGAGCTGCTCGGAGTGAGGGGCAACAGCGTGCGGACACGACGGCCCACCGGACGACAGCCCACTGGGAAATTCCCGGTGTCCCGCTGGGCCAGTCCACCCCTGTCTATAGGTGAAAATTAAAACCTTAAATTCAACCCTGAAGATCTTAGACAGCCAGTATAAATCCTGAACCACTGTTGTAATGAGCTTTTTGGAAGATTGACCCTTAACAGGCATCCATATTTTGCCCTGTCTTTAGTTCTTGAATGGAATTAAAGTGTAGCTAGATGTAGCTGTCCAGTAATTCTACTTAGTTGCCTGGTTCTTCTTAAACTGAATAAAGTACTTGCTGGAGACTTTGCAGTGTACTCAGTGTATCTACATGGAAACTTCAGCCTCTTTCCTGAAATAATTATCTTAGTGGGATTTTCATAAAGTTTTGAAGGTTGCCCCTTTCTGTCACCTGTAAGGGTCCTTTCATTCTTACGTTGTTTCTTCTGCCCCGTTCTTCTATGGCCCATTTCTACCTACCTTCATTGACTTCAATGGATCTATTAATGGAAAAATGTATTGCCCAGTGTTAGGGTAGCAAATTCTGGCCTTAATCATCTATTTTTGATTCCATCTATTTTTAATTAAAAGCCCTTGCTTTTAACAATAGACCATCAGTTAGCATATCTGAATATTCATTTAAGGTTTCCTTGACTTCAGTCACTCAGCATGTTCATCTGCATCTTTCATTAACTCCCTGGAGGAGGTTTATATTCCGATTGTCACTGATTTTTTTTATTTCAGGCAATAATTCTCTAATGTATGCTTTTATGGCAGACACATTCCATTCTTTCTCCATTGTATATTGTTTGCAGTTGGATTTTTTGTCCTATAGGGAGCTCTGCAGTGAATCCCATTGGTTCTCTTTAATATCTTGTAAAGAAGCTCTTAATTTTAGAATTGCATTTCTGTATAGGCATCTGGGATTTGGGAATCTCCAGATATTTTTTAGTTGGGTTGTCCAGGTCTCCTGGGTCTCTAAGTCATTTTAAGATGGTGCAGTAGAACTCCATTGGAACTTGATTTTGCAAGAACACTCTTGTCTAGATCCAAAAAATGCATGAGACTAGTTTCTTTGAAGGCTCTTAAAACATGTGTATAAGTGCCTTAGTTGGGTAAGTATTAGAGTGCTCAGCACCTTCCATAGTTGAGTTCTTTATAGCTAGTCATCTTGCAAGATTGATTTCTCTCTCTTTATGTGGAATTTAATAAGCTAAAAATCCATTGGATAGAGACAGAGGGGGAAAATAGATTAGAAAGGGAAAGAAAGCCCCTATTCCTGCATCTTCTGGGTTTTATAGTCCTTTTTGGTTTGTTTCTCATGTTAGGTGGATTAAAGAGATTTCTGTTCCTGCTACTTCTGGACCCCAGTAGCTCAGCTAGTGGGATTTTCCACACCAAATGTTACTTCTTAATGACTTCTTCAGTATATCCACAAAGAAAAAAATATACAAACAAATATACATTATGTTCTGACGCCCCCAAACAACAGGATAAAATAGGTAATCCAGCACATCGTTTTCATTCATTTGGAGGTGTATAAAGTCCAGACCTACTGTGAATCATCAATTGCCATTTATACATTCCCATACCATGCTTCTACGGGTAGTATATCACTCTCACTGAATCACTTTAGATCTTGGCTCGTGTTTACAGGGGTAAATGAAATCCCATTTATCTCTTATAATATTGCATGGTTTTCTAAAGTCTAAAAAAATTATTGAATTACAATGTATGACAAATCCATGCAGTACAACAAAGAAGAACAGTGGTAGCTGTACCTCTATAAATAGGCTCCATGCTTCTGTTGTGGGTATGTGCTCACCAAATGCGTGCATGTTGAGCATTACAGCAAGTAGGGTTGCCAGGTGTCCAGTATTCACCCAGACAGTCCGGTATTTTCACCTCCTGTCCGGTAAAAAAAAATCAGAGAATACCGGAAACCTAAAATGTCCGGTATTTTCTAATTTTTTCCCCGGCCAGGAGGCGAAAATGTCGGGCACCTGGCAACCCTACAAACAGTCAGCGCCCAGCCTCCCCCCCACCCTGGCTCCCAACCCTCCGTCCCCAGCTCCCATGCTTACCTGGTTCCGCAAGGCTGCTTTTTTGGGGGGGGGGGGGCCTCAACAGATTTTTTTCCAGGTGTGTGTGTGTTGGGTTTTTTTGGGGAGGGGGGTGTTTCGGTATTTTTGTTTCAACCATCTGGCAACCCTAACAGCAAGTGAAAGCTGGTCTTCAAGGGGAAAAAAACCAAACATCAATTTTGAAATATAAATTTTCTTGAATGACCCTATTCATCTGGTTAGTTGAGAAACATGCTATTCAGCACAAATAATGCTACATAATGTATAGAGTTAGATTCCAGTTGGCACAGAAGGTACATGTGAAAAGAAAGTGGAACTGTAGCTTTGCATTGCATCCTCCTCAGTAATTGCCACACAAGCTTTTCCAAACCATAAACACTTTCGGTTGCTCCTCTTCCAAGTTTAGGATGCTCCATATTCTGTAAGTTATGAAGAGGGGACAACATAAGGCCACATATGCTACATAGGGCTGCTCTTGTCTATCATGGCTGCTTTATAGCCCCTGTTTATTTCTGGAACAACATGTTGAGGCTGATATGGGGCTCCGAATTTACCTCATTTTTAAGGTTATTTTTGAAGATGATATAGTCAGAGACTAGCTTTAATGGGAAGCAGGTCTAACATGAAGTCACTTTATAATGGTAACTCTAGTTATTCTAAATCCTAATTAAACAACAAAAATGGAAATTCTGAACTAGTGGCTATCGTCCACAATGTGAAATCTTTGCTTACTTCATTATGAGTAAAAAAGTAGACAAAAACCTCCACTATGGCAAACAACCCAAACTACCAAGGAGTAATTTTTTAATATAATGTAAAATATTTGTCGAGATTATATGCATTTCAAGTCAATCTAAATTTTTTTTGACAACTCTAAAATTGTGTTCACTACAAGCATAGAAAATGGTATTATACAAAATTGTAACATCATAGGATCGTATGATAAGAGATTATAGTGGTGCTATGAGTCATTTTGTTTCATTGTAGATGAAATTCAGTATATAGTGTAGCCTTTTGAACTGAATTTTCTAGTCAAGTTATTTTTGAGGATTAAATTAAATTCATCTCAGGGTACATGTATTACAGATTGTAACAATTCTTATCTGTTTGAAATATACCACAACTTTTTTCAGTGTAAAAAAAAAAAAGTTCAAAAGACAGTTTTCTACCTCATTGCTCCTTTTCATAACAGTTCTCATACTTCAACTGCAAAATTTTACTTTAATACAAATTGAAGTGAACTTATGTCAGAAAGGAAATAACAAAATCATATAGAGGAACTATGCTGTGCTCTTTGCAAGTGGGAGCATACGTTGTACCATAATGATTACTTAGAGATCAGGCAAAAGGTTTTTGGTGTTTGAGTAATAGGTACATTTAAAGTGCTATGAATGCATAGTGGTTTATCTCCATAAATCTTTGGTATGAGAGCTTCACATATTTCTTAAGTAGCAGTCTCAGAAATGACCACATAGCTCACTCTTCAGAGGACAAAAGCAACAGATAAAGGGTGCTGGGAAGTGAAAAAATGTCTGTTTTGGTCCTGGAGCTGAACAAAGGTAGCCATAAATGCTAAACATTTACCTCACCATCAGCTCTAAGGGAGGTAATGCAATGTAAATGCATTTGGAGGGCAATCAGAGAGATTTCAATAGCAAATTTCTGTTTCCTATCCTAATGTGGCCTCTGCTCTCCAGAACCAGCTTGGACACTTAGTTTAACATTTAGGTCAGTGATCATAATGGAAAGCTGTTTTAAGGTGCACAGTTTAGTTTCTAACAAATTTAAGAGGCCAGTGTTGTTCTTTTTTAATGCATCACTAATCTACTAATGCAAATACTGAAGTATCTTATTGCTGTGATAGGAGTACCAGACAAAGTGTATCTACACCAGTGTTTCTCAGAGTGGTTTGCGGATCCACTCTGAGAAACCTGCTAACTAGCTACTGCAGTTTGTTTATTTACTGGCTTTGTAGCCATGGATCATTGTGGCTCCCATTGGCTCTGGTTCGCTGTTTGCAGCCAAGGAGAGCTGTGGGAAGCAGCAGCCCAGCTCATGCCATTTCCTGCAGTGCTCCTCGGAGTTAATGTGGATGCTCCGCTGCTGCTAATTAGAAATAATTGGCCTCTGGAGGCCTCTCGCACTGCAGCTCTGACTATACTGGTCACACCTGGCATCTCTACTTCTGCCCTTCTCTTGTGGTGCTTAAAACTCCAGGCAGCAGAAGAAGGGCTTCTTGCATGTGGCCCGCTTTGCAAGCCTTTGCAAGACCACAGCCACAAGGGAGCCATAAGCAGCACCACTGCTCCCTCAGAGTTTCCCACAGCTGCCAGCACTCCTGCTGCTCCCTCAGCTGCCACTGGCCAAAGATCCGGGACAGCTTTGGCCTGGACTGATGCGGTGATCCTGGATCTCACTGAGATCTACATGGATGAGATCAACCTCCAGGATCTCTGCACCAAAAAGAGGAATGTGGAGGTCTACAGCCAGATTGCTGCCAGCCTGGCTGACAAAGGCCATACCCAGTTACTGGACCAGGTCGACATGAAGATCAAAGAGCTTCACCAGGCCTAGCATAAGGCCAGGGAGCAGAGCGGTTACTCCAGAGAGGCTCCACACACGTGCCAATATTTCGACAAGCTGGATGCCATGCTGGGAAGGGGGGGCCAGTCACCTCTGCTCCCTTCCATCATCGGGGAGTCCAACCAGGACACACCAGTGTCAGCCCCCAGGAGAGTGGCATAGCAGAAGATGAAGAGGAGGAGGCCAGCCAGGTTCTGCTCCTCACCCTGGTTCTAGTTCCCTCTCCCAGGATGTCTCCCAGGCTTCAGATGAACCCGGGGAAGGCACGTCAGGTGAGTTCTGTAACTTTCCCTATCTACATGCAGGGGCAGGCAGTGGGTTGTGAGGGGCTGCGGGCTCCTTACTTGGCTGCACATGGAGCACCAGTCCTTCTCACAAGGTTCCTGGAGAGGTCTGCACTGTAGGTTCCTTACTCTGGCCTCTGTGGTGGGACACCTTCCCATGACAAGCCACCACTTAAGGAGGCTGGGGTCATGGAAACACAGAAAAGAGCCGCACATGGTATAGGTCGTGATTGCACTCAGGCAGGATCCACTCCCGGTCAAGCATGGCAATGTGGAGGACACCAATCCCCTGCATGGGAACCTGATGTGGGGAAGAAGAGGAGGGGACCCGAGCAGCACTCTCTCTACCCCACTGGAGGATGGGATAGAAGTTCTCTCTCTGTGGGATGCCACCAGTGTCGAACCCAGTGTGTGTGGGAAACAGAAGGAAGCTGAGTCACCCCGTCTCCCCTCCCGCCCACAGGCTTCTGGACTGACTTGCACCTTCCCATGCCTGCTTGTTCCCAGGACGTGGATTTAGTGATATTCCTCTGGGGCATCTGTGCTCCTGCAGGAAAGTGTCCACTGTCTAGGCAGCATATGGCCTTGCTCAAAGCACATCGCCATAGTCTGAACAGACAGCCTAGAGATTAGGGCTAGGCTTTATACACCGTATCTCCTGGGATGACTGCCCTTGTCACTTTTCTTCACAGCTGGGCCAGCTGTGAGCTTGGTGCGTCCTCCACCTCCCATGCCTTCTACCTGACTCCATGGGATCCACAGGCAGAAAAGAACCTGCGAGAACCAGATGTGAGAGCAGATGGCCTACGTGCAGTCTTTTGTCCCGGGGATCAAGGAAGAGCACCAGGAGTGGGCCACTGACCGGGAGGAGCACCAAAATGACTAGGAGCAATGAAAGGCCACCTGGGACCAGCTGGCGAGCCAGCATGATGCCAAGTGCTCCTCCCTCACCTCGGAGATAGAACACATGACATCATGCATGGAGCAGCCTACCAACCGCCTCCCCCATTGCTTCCCCTCCTAGGTCCCCCAGGGGCCGCTGGAGTCCCAGAACATGAGGCAGTGGGACCTCTTGGGCAGCCAAAGCCTCCTGACCACCCGGAGGCAGGTGCCACTACCAGCCCCATCCCTGAGCCCACCTCCTCCCATCTCCCCCATTCCAGGTTCTTTCCCTAGTCTCTTCCTTGTTCTATGTCTCCCCAGTAAACGATCCTGGTTTTACAACAAAGAAGGCTTTATTGTTTGCTCTGCAGGAGAGGGGGGAAGGTAGGAAGAGAGGGCAGGGGAAGGGAGGGGTCAGAGAGGAAAGGCACACAGAGGAAATGCAGGGGTTCCTTGGGAAGAAGCATAGGGGAGAGTCCCACAACTGGCCTTGCATGAAACTCTTCTTCAAGGACTCCCTGAAAACCACAGCTCCTTGATGTGCTCACTGATGGTGCTGGTGCCCAGCTGTTCGAATTCCCTGGCTAGCTGTTCAGCCTCAGTCCCCCACCCTGGCAGAATGATCTCCCCCTTGCTCTTGCATAGGTTGTGGAGCACACAGTAGGCCACCACCACAAAGGGGATATTGTGCTTGCTGTATCCCATAAACGGGGAGGCAGTGGAAGAGTGGCATGTGAGACATGGCCATCGAGAGCAGGCCCTTAGAGCAGGCTTTGCAGCTTGCCTGACCAAGCAGCCCTGGGAAGTATCCGCCTTCCTGGTGCCCTCCCTCGTGTGCTTCTGGGAGCTCTAAGTCTGAGGCAGGCTCCAATCAGTGTGCACGAGCTCTTTCAGAATAATTCTATCTAATTCCAGTGCTTCCCTGATGACGGGACACACTCTTTCGATTTTGTGAAATCGGGAGTTATGTCGATTTTAGTTATTTCAAAATAATTTCCTAGTGTAGACATGCCGTAACAGCCTATTAAGCCAAATGCCTCTGTGATGTAGCTTAAGTGACTCTTGTTGATGGTGTACCGTGGACAAATATGGTTCATTATGTCTTATGTAGTAACCAATTAGAAAAGTAATCCTTCCTCCACTAGTAGAAAATGGGAAATGTTCAGTGGTAGACTGATTCAGCTATAGATTAGTAACAAGGGAGTTCCAGAATGAATCAAGTCGGTTATCATTGAAGTCTACTGTTAACAAGCTACTTCTGAGACTAAATCAAGATTTTGCAGTGTCCTGCCATATCCAAGTATATCTGTAATGATCCTGGTCATAATTTCTTTGGAGTTTTTAACTTTTGTCATCTCAATGAGCTGTTGTTGGATTGATGCTATTAGTACATACTCTGTACTACTTTGCATCAAGTTTTTAATGCATCAGAATATACTAGTTGTTCTATAGAGCTATTGCTAAAAACTGGACAGCATCTTCACATGAGATATCGATGGTGATTTCAAAGTAATTTTCCCCATGGCTCATCATTGTTCATGAGAAGTTTAGACTGTTTTTAATCCATGTAATATCTTACTTATCCAAAGATGACTTTCATTAGCTTTCATGATGCCCAGCCATAGAATGCATTTAATTTCATCCATACTGTCTAATGATCCTGTTTAATTTTTGCAATCCAAAACATAATTTACATATTCTCATTATCTATTTACTTCTTTAAATCATAAATATTTTTACTCATGCTGTTTCCAGCACTAACCCTAGGGCAACCCATTGTTAATCTCTATTATGAGGATCAGACATCCACTCGTACTCTTTGGTTCTTATCACAGACCCCATTTTTGAGTCCATGAGGTGACTTTCCTATGGCCCAATGGTTATTTATTTTCTTAATTCCATATCACTCTAGAAAATGTGTATGTGTGTGTCTGAGCTCTGATGATTCATCTATTTGAACATCTAGCAAAATGTTGTTACACATTAATATTTTTCACTTCAATAGAAAGAGATTTGTTGTAATTTTTTTCAGGAAAACATTCATTACATATTGCTGTAACTTTGTAATCCTCATTTATTTCTTTTTCTACAAAACATTTTTAAATCTAATATCAGCACGCTCAGAAGAGATTTAGAGCTCTTGAAAGGCATGATTTATATTTATAAAACCTATTTTGCAGAAGATTATCCTTTCTGAAGGGAATAAAAAGAAAAATAAATTAGAATTTTCTCAAAACTTAGAGAAATTATGCATGGAAAACTTCTGATATATTTTCCTTTTTGTTGTTTAGCAATGCTATTTACAACAATAAGAAATAAAAAGATTACTCTATCACACAAATGTTGTTTTTGCTGCTTTGGTAGTATACTCATAACTGATTACATGAAATGACAGGATAGAAAGCACAATTCCCTCCTCCAATGGTTTTTCATGCTTTTTCTTTAATAAAATCTATGATAGATACACTATCAGTTGAGTAATTACACTTCCTTTCTGAAGTGTATAATAAAATGCAGCTGCAAGCCTCTAGAAAAAACAAATTCAATATTTAATTTTGAAAAAATGTACATTATCGAAACTGAATGGCTTCTAGTCAGTCAGTGATAAAATATCTGAACAGAATTAAGATGTTGGCATACTTCCTGTGAAATATGATTCTAATGACTTGTCTGCCTAAAATGAAGTGTAATCTTATGTGTAGGTGCAGTTTTAAAATATGCAAATAAGGCAGTATTCAGTACAAGTAGCATATCTTAGGAATGCCAAAATAAAAGCGGTTTATTTATAGGGAGAGCTCCACAAACTTTTCACTTATGAATATTGAGGCCTGTTAGAAGTATGGCTGATACACTGTTAAAGCCTTATCTTTTAGATGCCCACTTAGATAGGTCTTTTAGTTAGAGTTAATAAGTAACGTAACATAAGAGAAATGAGCACATTGGTCTTATCAAGATTGTTCATCTTTTATCAAAAAAAAAGAAAAGAAAAGAAAAAAATCTTACTTTGAAAATGGGTTTTTCTAACTTAGGCTATATTAAGACAGGGATTTTTCTAAATACCCATAAGATCAGCTGAATGTTACCAGTAAATCTGGTTCTTAGTACATAAATCCCTTTCTTTTATACATAATTTCTACTGGTTGTGGCCCTATGGTTATGAATTTAGAACTCAGTCTTGCAAACACTACTGAATATTGCTCTTACCAATTTAAGTAGTCCTATTGAGATGAACAATTTATCATATGGGTAGAAGCACTATGGATGGGATTTTCAAAACCACTCAGCATTGGCATGCTTTTCTTTCTATTTAAGATATTTTTTCCCAGTGAGAGATGTTAAGGGATATCATAAAGAGATATCACCTGGTTGTTAAGGTATCATGAGGAACCAAATAATGAACCCAAGACCATGACAAGATCTTTGATGCAGCCTGTGAGGCAGTTCCAGGCCCCACCCCCTAACGGGCATGTCCAACCTGTGGCACGCATGCCACGGGGAAGGAGCTCAGCCCTGCCCCTCCTCCCCTGGGCAGCCGCGCTGGAGAGCATTCCCTCCTCCTGCAGCAGGTTAGGCTGCGATGGGAGGAGGCAGTGCTGGGACTGAGGATCCTCAGCGGTACCTCCGCCTCCTGGAGGTGGCTGGGACAGCATGGCTGCAGCCATTGCTGCAAGGGGGCATGAAGCCAGGTAAGGTTCCCCCTCGTGCCTAGAACCCCCCCCCACTGCAATGTCCTCATTTCCCTCCCCCCTAAGACCTGGCACCACCAGCTTGTTCTTGCACCCTCTCTCCTGGTCACACATTACATCCTCCCTTGTTCCTGCTCCCTCCACCTGGCCAGACACCCTACTCCCAGCCTGCTTCTACACCCCATCCCTATCCTACTTGCTGGCAGCCCTATCTGGTGCACTGTAGCTCTCATTTTTGTCCCTACCCCAGAGCCTAAGGAGGTCCATAAAATCCACTAACTGCAGAACCCCAGAAAAGTAAATCTGGTCTCTGGGAAGCTCTGAACATCAGTCCCTCCCTTCCCTTCCCTCCTCTAGGGCACCAGAGGAATGAAGTGTTTCAGTTGGGGCCACATCAGTGAGCTTTGGGGGATTTTGGAGTAGTTTTTTGCTTCTTACTTGTGTGGTCCCCAACTGAATTTTTTGTAGGTCAGTGACCTTCCCCCCCCACCTAAAAAGGTTTCCTCACCTCTATCATAAATAAAGAAAACATTGAAACCTTTTGTGTTGGACATATTTTACTTTATTTAAAATGAAGTTTGATAAACTAACATGAGAAAGTTAAAATGCTTAATCTGTTTCATAATTTAAAATAAACTTGTTCTCCCTAGCTGCAGCCGGTTCAGAAAATAAAGTAACCGTACCTAGCAGGGTAGTTCTCAACCCTATCCCTTTTGCCCGCGGACCTGCCCCTTCCGCTCAAGACTCTGCCCCTTCCGGGTCAGCCAACGGCTCCCTTCCAAAATTATTGCCCACCCCGACCTACAGGGATCTTATCCTCTAAGAAGTTAATTTTGGCAGTAGGGTAGATTGGTTATCAGTAAGAGTTAGTTATGGTATTATAGAATTAAACATTAAACATATAGAATATAGTTCTATAGCATATATTTCTATAGTTCTTTACTATATAAAAAATTATAGATTGGCATTGGAATATCCAAGCATTTAAGGCCAAAGCTGAATATTCACACTGTGCATCTAAAATCTATGCAAGGATTTTTTAACTATTATTTTATAATCTTCAGCAACAAACTAATGAAATATTTAAAGCAAATTTTAAACTAAGGTCCTGTAGACATAGTAATGAACAGTTGTTGTTGTCAGTAAATTCAGGGTTGGCACATCCCTGTTAAATGGGTTAATTACCACTTAATGGCTCTTCACAGGTTCAGTGTTATGCTAATAGATCTGGCAAACTGGAATACTTTATACTTTTAAATCAATAGATCTACTAAAAGAGGGGAAACTCACTAGTCTACAACAGCCTGGTGTAGGAGTTTTCAGGAATAGTCACAATAGGGATTGGAAGAGGGGAGAACTTGATCCCTATGATCCAGGGAAGGCATTGCCTCTCCTTGTCTCTTATACCTGCTGTACATGTTTCTTTCTGTCCGCTGAAACATCCCATGTTTTCTAAGATGGGCTTAATATCAACATTCTTCTTCAAGTGATGTTGCTGTGGGTGCTCCACTGTAGGTGTCGGGTTGCCCTGGCCCAGTTGGAATTCTGTATAGCAGTAGCTGGTCACACCGCACATGCGCCCTAGGCACCTCCTGCCGTTCACGTCCTTTACTTTGCGCTTGCGGTCCAGCCCCTCCTCAGCTCCTTTGCAGGAAATACAGTACTTCTACTAAAAATATTCTGAAGAAATAAGACTTATCCTTCACTCCCCATTCTTAAGTGACTCCATTACCCTTTACTTTGGTTGGAAAATAGAGGCACATCAAAATGAACAAAAATAAGTTAGGTCATACATGTACAAACTATTTTTTTCTTCTATAGACAATGAACTGGAACAGTTAGGAATGCCATCCTTTTAGCACAGTCATTATACATCATAAATTAACAGATTTGTATTGTATGACACTGAGGCTATGTCTACACTACACTGTTCTTCCGGAAAAAGCTACTCAAATTGCGAACTGCAATTTGCGTAGCTTTTTCTGCTGCTTTTTTCAGAAGAGGCTTTTCCAACAGTTGGCCCATCTACACTGGGCCAAATGTCGGGAAAAAACACTTTTTCGAAACATCCCTTCTTCCTCGTAAAATGAGGTTTACAGGGATGCTGAAAAAAGTCTGCTCTTCCAGAAAAAAAATTCAGAAGGTGTGTTCCGTGGAGATGTGTTCCGTGCAGATGTGTTCCGTGGAGGCGGCAGAATTTTTCCGGGATATCTTTGGTATCCCGGAAAAACTCTGTATTGTAGACATAGTCTGATACTGTAACTTATCATCTTGTTCTTTAAGAATGATCGAGAAAGTGTGTTATGATAGTTGAAAAACACCTTTTAAGCTCATTAACAGAATACAGGCAGTTCCCGACTTACGTCAGTCCGACTTACGTCGGATCCGTAGTTATGAATGGAGGTCCTTGCTGCTGCAGGACTGTCCTTGTCACTGTGACTGTGTGTGCTCGGTGGGTTCTGGCCTCCGCTGGGACTCTCCCGGCGTCTCCTCACTGCCTTCCTCCTATTAAGGAGCCCGAGCTCTGGCCTCCTGTCTCTCCCCCTCTCCCCTTGGTCTCTCTTGGCTGCTTTTTAAACTCCCCGCATAGCGGGGCTTCCGGCTTCC
>JANRFK010001234.1:21087767-21108804 GCA_030068395.1 Apalone spinifera | reverse complement strand
GGACTGCCTGTATGTGTATAGATTGAAAATGACCCCAAAATGAAAATAGTAAACTGAAATGGTTTTTACCAGTCAAGTTCCAAAACGGAGATTCTCTGTTTTTCTTGTAAGGCTTGGCGCAGAGCAGGGAGTTACATTCCTTAAGTTACATTTCATGTTAGTTGTGTCATTAAAACCTGCAGGAGAAAATCCAGGGGTACAATTCTCTGATCTTTGGCATTAACTTAATTGGGTAGGATTTCACAGAACTCAGGTTTTTGCAGATGTGTAAATGAGAGTGAATCATTTTTAGACACCTGTCTGAGCCCCCTTAAAAGTAGCTAAAGAGGATTGAAAGTCCACTGACTAGACAATAAGGAAGATGAACTTTAGTATAGCCTTCTTTAAAGATTAGGAAAATGGTAATATTTTTTCTTTTATCTCACTTTGATTCTTTTTACTCTAAGGGATTTGGCCAAAATTCAAATCCTTATTTTTGTTATTTATTTATTTGATTTGTTTAAATATATAAGTAATAGAGAAGAGACCTAACTATACTAAAATACAATTTATGGTTTAAAAAAAATGAGTAGTCCTGTGGCACTTAGAGACTAACAAAAAATATAATATCATGAGCTTTCATTTGAACTGTCAGCTACTGCTGCTCTATTAGCTGATTTCCATGTAACAGTTATATTTATGTAGCTGAAGTTTCATGTTCAGGTACTCAGTCTTTCAACTACCTGCAACCTCTACTGATGCTCCAAATGGATGGATCAGACAGTACTGTTGCATTTGAAGTATTACTGTTAAAAATGAGACATGGTACACAGTACAGAGCCTGCTTTTCTATGCTCCAGCAGAGACAGTCTCTTTTATGGATCTCTCCATTTGGAAGAGTTTTTGTCAGCAGATGAGTGGGAAAAGCATGATTTTCAGCATCTTTTGGTATATTACTTAGATTCTGAAAACAGCTAGCTTTGAGAAACAACTGCATTTGAGCAACATTGTTCTCATAAGAAGTCCAATATCAGGTTCTGATGCCACTGTTGTTACCCCGTGTCCTGTGCTAGTCGTAAGTTCTTGCTTTAGCTGTGCATCATCTCCAAGATCCTCATTTTCTGCCTGCACGGTCTCTAAATTGAGCATAGATTCTGCATCTATCACTACTGTTGGCATTTCTGAATTTTGATTAATGACCTCCTAATTTTGAGGCAGTGGCATTAAAATATCATTTGTGGATACAAAGTTTTCATCATCTGAACTGGAAGTGTCACTGTCAGTATGGTCACCATCTAACAGCTGAGGCATCTTTTCTACGAGAAATGATGATTTTGGCTTTAAATTCTTAACTGCCATCTCATACTTGTACCGCTTTCAAATCTTCACTTCATTTTTATAAAGGGTTTCTTTTAAAACATAGAAACATAAAATAAATTAATTTACTTAAGGCTATTGGTTATACAAAAGTTTAATTGTATGTATACTTCACAATTAATATAATATTATAACAGTTTGGAAGTGTTATTTAGGCCCTTAGAGCCTTATTTCACAGTCTTGAAATTTTGTCTGCTACCATGTTCTCGTTATTAAATTCCTCAAATAACTGGTGCATGATTATGAATATGAACCCATGCCAATTGCCAGATTAGATATAAAGCTTATTAAACAACTAGAATTAAAAAGTTTATCATCACAAAAAAGCCCATAAAGGTGAATCTAAAACTGGACAAAGAGGTAGCTTACAGCTGAGCATGATATGGTTATTGTATATGAAGACATAAGAAAAAACACGAATACAAAAATCTCCTATGCAGAGATAAACATCTAATTTAAAGTTAAACTCACCCTCAGACCATGCAAAATCACTTTACAGTAACAGAATTAATTACAACTTTCAAAACCACTAAACTATGCAAAGACTGTAAACAGAATTTCATAACGTAGAATCACTAATCACAGAAGCTGTTTCAGTCTCCAGTCGTGCTGATTGAAACTCAGATGTGACTGAAAAATTGGTGAAGGCCTGAGGTCCCACAATGATTTAAATCAATTTTTTGCTGGTATACATAGCTTCTTTTGTTGTCTCTCTTATAACTGCAATATGTATAATAAATGGAAATTACTTAGTAGAAAAATGTCAAAATTTGAGGCCCCTTTGTCTCCTGATGCCCAGGCCAAATGGCCTTCTTGCCCTGCCCACCTCTGATTGAGCCTGCTCATGGGCAAAGCACACTTCGTCAGATGAGAGACACAATTTGGGTGTGTCTAGACTACATGGCTCCGTCGATGGAGCCATATAAACTAGTTTACCCGACATAGTCAATGAAGCGGCGATTTAAATAATCCCCACTTCATTAAAATGAAAATGACCGCTGCGCTGTGCTGACAATCAGCTGATCCGGCACAGCGCGGCAGTCTAGACGTGGATCAGTCGACAAGGGAAGCCTTTGTCAATCGCTCCCTTATGCCTCGTGAAACAAGGTTTACAGGAGCAGTTGATAAAGGCTTCCCTTGTCGACCGATCCGTGTCTAGACTGCCACGCTGTGCCAGATCAACTGATTGTCGGCACAGTGTGGCGGCCATTTTTATTTTAATGAAGCAGGGATTATTTAACTCCCCGCTTCATTGACTATGTCAGGTAAACTAATTTACATGGCTCCGTCAATGGAGCCATGTAGTCTAGACACACCCTTTATGTTGTAATTAATTCTTGATGACTTATTTGGTTGGGAATAGTCTGTCCTAATGTTCACAGATATTCTTTTTAGTATAACAACTTAATAAACACATGCATCCCATTACCTTTCCAGAACGGTGCACAGCACATTATCTCTAATCTCATACTCTCTCAAAAGGAAGTGATAAAAAAGAAAAGTTACCTTGAATAAATACAAGTTTGACCTCTATGGTCCAGACTTTCATAGTCTGATAGCATCTATGATCCTGCATCCTTGTGGGTGCTCCCAAACTGGAACACTCACAGTGAAAAACCAGGCCCCATGCTCAAAAACTTCAGGAACATACTCCCAGAGCTTCTGGAATGGAACAGGGGATGCTTGGGGGAAGAGGTTGAGTTGCTACAAAGCCCCATGGCCAGGAGCCAGTTGAGCAGCCCCATGGCTGATGGGGGGAGCGGGAGGCATGCGGGAGTTCAGCCTGGCTGCCGGGAGGCTGGATTTGCTCCCACAGGGCTGTGTTCCTAAGGATCCACATCCACCCTGCCTCTTCTTATGAGTGCCCACTCCCAGTCCTGCTTTGTCAATGTCGGTCCTGCTGCTGAAGCGGGCCCCACAGCAAGTGGCAGCAGAGGGGCCAGCACTGATCAAGTGGGGACTGGGGGGGCGGGGGGCGGGGCGGAAGCACTTGGGGAAAGAGGCAGAGTGGCTAAGGAGCCCCATGGCCAGGAGCCAGAAGTACAGCCCTGGAGCTGGTGGCCAGGGCTGAGAACATAGCCCAGCAGCTCCACCGTGCTGCACTTCTGGCCCCTAGCTGTGAGGCTGTGCATCCACCATGCCTCTTCTCCCAAACTCCCTCCTCCCCAGTCCCAGTTTGGGTTAATGCTGCTCATCTGCTGCCAATGGAGTGGAGCATGGCAGCTGGCAGGAGCATAGGGGCCAGCATTGACCCTCCCTGCAGAATCCCTAGTTCGGGACTGGTCAGGTCCCGAGGATGCCAAACCAGGGAAATGCAACGTATGTATATCCAGAAATGCAGTCGCTATTCCATAGGGACCAGCACCAACCCTGAGGGCTGTTCTCTCATTTCCTATTCCATGTCATGTTCTCCATTAGCAGCTGCAACTCCTAAGGCAGCTACTCAAACAGATAAAAACATTTATTAATCTAAAAACATTCTTATAATATATTGAAATTTCCATTAAAAATGCAGCAATTCAGAGATAGTAGTTGAAATTTAAAACTTTAGATTTTAAAGGATGCTCTTTAATATAATAGCCAAACTTGAACTTATGATACATGTAGTTGACTAGAGAAAAATAGAGATCGAATTAGAAATAAAAAAGAATAGTAATGGAATGATTCTAAAGGAAAACTCTTTTACATTGAATGCATATCTTTTTTGAGGCTCATATTATAGTGAATAATAATCATACTTTAATTTTCCCTTTTTATCTAAATGAAAGGTTTTTGTTATATTTGTGGATGTTTAAAATTCTTTCAACAATTTTGATCCTCTTATGAATATTAAACATTATTTTGGATACCATATAAAGATGTCTGCATCAGATCTGATATTCTCTTATTATTATTCTTTCCTTTGTTGCATCTAAAAATTAAGAAGCATTAGTGAGTTAAGCATGAAGAAAAAAATTAATATCTTTATAAAAATTATTGGGTTTATATATTGCTTGATCTATCCAAAGCTAATGAAAATAATTATTTTTGCAGGCTGTGTTTCCTTTTTCAGATTTTTCTTTATTCCTTCCTTTCTCATTCTTCCCCAATCTCCTGTAACATAACAACTTTACTGAGTTCAAATATGTATATCTACTTTTATCATGATGATGAAAAAGTCCTTTTGGCTTCCCAGACTTTCAATGCAACTTTTAAAATAGGGAAAATGTGTCTGAGCTGACAATTTATTGGAACCGAACTTTGGAAATAGTCCATGCATTGCATTTATTCTGTTTTGTACCACTATTTAACTAGTTGCTCTTTGATGTAATATTGTTGCTTTATTATTTCTAGCTTCATATGCAGTCTTTCTCTTGGCGCAGAATGCCAACTTTTGTCTCTTTGTGTTTTGTAATAAAGACTCCAGTTCTGAATTTACACATATATGCATTTGCAGGATCAGGGCCTAAAACCTAAGATATATCAAGTTCTTTTAATTTTGAGTTAAAATCTTTGTTAGGATTATTGGGATAGTTCTCTAAGTATTTCTTGTCTTCACCTAGTCCTTTTCATTGTTAATGATGACTTTCTTTTGATATTATTGACTCATTTGTTATCCTCAAATAATATTCAACAACTTTAACAATAGTTTCTATTGGTCTGAAAATGCAATGTCATGTCTTATCCAGAAGCATTAACAATAAGGAGTTTTCAATCCTTGACTCCTCTTTGCTGCATTTTCTCCTCAAAGGTTGAAGTTTAAGATAATTTCAAAGCAGTGTACATCTGTGAATTTAAGAAGATAAACAGTTATTTTGGCTTTGCAAAGTCATGTAATAATGTTGGCAGCTTAGGAAAGTAAAATCTAAGCTTTTTAGGTTGTTTACACTGAAGAAAAGTTTAGAACTATTCTGACTCTCGTGTTTTCTCTTCTATTAATCTCATCTTGTCTCCTGGTAGTCACTGAGGGCTTGATTCAGAAACTTTGGAAGTTAGTAGAAAGATTCCAGAAGTGTCCTTTGAATGAGGCCTTGTCAGTTCTCCTCCAGAGAGATCTTAGGGACAATTTCTGGCATTGCTTTCTCTATTCTACTTTTTCCCTTCATCCCTCAACTGCCCAACCATTATGGTCTTTCCTTTAAACTTCACTGAGGGTATGTCTACACTGCATTCCTCTTTCGAGAGAGGAATGCATATGCAGCCAAGCGAAACTGCAAATGAAGTGCGGATTTGAATTTCCCATGCTTCATTTGCATAATCGCGTCCGGGTGCTATTTCAAAATACTCTATTTCGAAAAAAGAAACGCAGTCTAGATGCGGTTATTTAGAAAGAAAACCCTTCTTTTGAAATTACCCTTACTCCTTATAAAATGAGGAGTTTATTGTGTTTTTTATGTGTTTGTTTATTTATAGTCATGCTTTGTAATTTGACCTAATTATCAATTTCTGTGGGACTTTTTTTTTTTAAATTTCAAAACATTTGAAGATCCCCTGATTAAGCTAGGATGATCTTTTGCCATAATTCTTATCTTTTCTAAGTGAGGGGATAGTTTTACTTGTGCCCAGATCTGTCCCATCTATTGGCGCATTGTGGGGCATCGTGGAGACCAGAGAGGCCTGGGGAACTAGTGAGGTGCCTGGCGCTGCAGCAGGAATCAGGTCTGTCCTCACACTCGCTAGCAGCAATGGGAGCTGCCAGAAGCGGAGTGACCCAGCCCGTTCCACTGTCTTCCAGCCAGGTTGTTCTGCATCACTGCAGTGGTGGGAAGCGAAGCAACTCAGCCCCAGCCTGTTCCATTCACCCAAGTGACATGGCTGGGAGCTGAGCTCAGAGGAGCAGAGCAGGCTGGGGTCAGGTAGCTCTGCTTCCTGCCACTGTGGTGAGTGGGGGGGGGAGGGGCAAACTCTGCTGCCAGCACCAGGCTCCCTGATATTCCCACAGGCTGCTTTGCTTCGGGAGGGGACTTGGGGGAAAGGGTGCAATGGGGGCAGAGTAGGGACAGGAAGAGGTGGGCTGAAGGCAGGGCCTGGGGTGGTGGAGTATACTAATCCCCACATCCCTCTAGGGACAGCGCTGCTTGTGCTTTTCATAATGTTTATTTGAAAAACTGCCAGCTCTCTTGAACTATTTTTCCTCTTAGACTTGCTTCCCATGGGATCTAGGTTGGCTAAGTCTGCCTTCCTGAAATCCACTTTGTGGTGCTGTTTTCCCTCCTTCCATTCCTTAGAATCATAAACTCTACCATTTCATGATCACTTTCACCTACGCTGCTTTTCCACTTTCAAATTCTTAACCAGTTCCTTCCAATTTTGTCAAAATCAAACCTAGAACAGCCTCACTGCTAGTAGTTGCATCTTCTGAACTAAGCAGTTGTCTCCCATACATTTCAAGAACTTGTTGTCTAATCTGTGCTGTGCTATATTATTTTTCCAACAGTTGTCCACATAAATTGATATCTCCCATCACCACCAAATCCCATGCTTTGCATGATTTTTGCTGCATGCCCTGTACCTTCTCTTTGATATTACAAAAAAACATACTTCAGAGATGGGATCTTTCCCATTCCCACAAGCATGACATTTTAAACAATAGCAGCTTTTATGTGTCTTTATTTTATAAATTGCCACAGACTTCTGTGAAAGACAGAAACATGGGAGGTGCAAAATTATCTGAAACAATAGCAGACCTGTTTTTATTGAAAATTGAAAAATATATCCTATGACATAGCTGTAGTTAATGATTTCTGTGCTTTTTATCTGTGTATTATTTTGAGTTTTATATTTGATTGGCCATAGAGGGAAGTATATTGAAAGATTTCAATTAGTAAGAATATGAAAAGAATAGAAAGGAATACTGAATGATGACCCTTATTTGCATGAGAAATAGGAAAAATAATCTTTTAAAAATATAAAATAACACATGTAGGATCTTTTACTATATTGAAAGTTGAGATAATGAAAGTACAACACACAACGCTGAATAAAACTCTAATTGTAAGTTATGAACCCAATTCAGTTAATAAAATAAGATCAATGGAGATATGGAGCTATTCTTGTCAGACCAAAGCAACATTTAGGTAAGCCTATACTTTAAGCTATATTCTGGGAGGGAAAGTACAAGATTTCATCCTCATACAACATCTGATGGAAGGCATTAATTGTGAGCTATATACTTGACATTATTTTTAGTTAATATAGAGATGTGTTAAATTTAAAATCTAACAATATGACATGAAGGACTGTATTGGTATCAGATGGAGCACCTGAATACATGGGGTTTTCCTCTCCTTCTTACTATAATAGCATTTCTATTTCTTGAAGTTTGTGATTATTAAAAGGGATTCTGTGTTGGATGAAAGCTTCCAGGTAGGGCTTCAAATCCTCCAACCACAATCATGTACTCTTCTCTCCACTCTTCGATCATGGACTTGGGCATACACAAAATGGTAAACAATGTTGCCTGTTGCCAAACCAGTGTTACTAATATTATAGAAAATTGCATATTGTATTGCATTATTTAAGTATTTTTATGTGATCATGTGATAGACTTTATTGCAAATCCAGCTGGGCAGGGAAGAGCTAAGGTTGCATGCATGGACTTAACACTGTTGTATCCTGAAATTTGAATGTTCAGCCATTAAACCATAACATTTTCTTAACATATTTGTATAAGGAATAGATTACAAATATAGAAGGAAATGTTAGCAGTGCAAAAATACATTTTTAGATGTTTGTCTTTAAGGTACTGAGATAGAACTAGTCTTACCGCATCCTGCAAGATTTCTGGTGGAGTTTGGATAGGAAGGACAGGTTCAGATATTTTTAAGATTCTTTGAAGCAGTTCTGACATTGAATACAAACAATTCTGGAGATGTGGAATAGTATGACTTTTTCCTGTCCATGACATGTACTCTTATACATCACTGGCTTTCCAGTTAATCATTTAAATTTCTGTGTTTCATAGACTTTTTAGATTATTTTCTTTATTTCATGAAAATTGCTTTTTAATGGTTTTCCAAGGCATTCTGTTTTGTAATGTGCCTATGTTTGGTTGCTGTGTATAAAATATGTGCTCATTATAGTACAAGTAAATTCATAAAGGGAATAATTAATTTTGATCTTTTATAGAAGATGGGCAAAAGGGTCATTTCTGAAGTCAGAACTAATTAAAGATTTTGGAGGATTAGGCACTTAGCACTATAGGATATTGAAATGAAACTTGAGTCTGGGTTACCCATAGTAAGCACCAAAGAAATAATATCATTTCTCTCAGATTATTGCTGTGCTAATATTTAATTTAATTTAATACTTTTCCCCCTATAACATTTTTGGTGTAGTAAACAATAATAATAATTAATAACCTACAAAACTCTTAAAAAAGCAAATTTAGCTTATTTCTATTTTAAGAAGCTATATAGCTTTTCCCTTTCCACCCCTAACAACATGACTTTGTATCTGTCAAAAATAAATAATTGGAATCATGGTATTTCCAATATAGGTTGAACCTCCCTAGTCTGGCACCCTCAGGACCTGACTGCTAACAAACCAGAGAATTTGCTGAACCATGGGAGGTCAATATTGTCTAGCAGCATTACCAATATTTCTACTCTTTAGTGGGTCCTTAGAAGACATTTAGGGTTAAATTAGAGCTAAATAAAGACACAGAACACTGAGAATCAGGACTGGTGGCTGTAAACAAACGTTATGGGTCTGTTGGAAACTTGGCCACACACATGGTCAGTAGACATACAGCTAACTGAAATCATGCCAGACTATGGATATTGCAAGACCAGAGAGTGTTGGACTAGAGAAGTTAAACCTGTACTTTGATAGTTTCCTGTGCAGATCACCAACTTTGAGTTTTACAACCATTTGAATGCATTAATTGTTGGGTTTGTCCTAGTAACACAACTGTATGGTCTTAGCAAGTTTATAAATGACCAACATCCCCAACTACCTTAAATTCCTTTCCTTCCATTACGGTAAGTGGGT
Organism: Apalone spinifera; assembly: GCA_030068395.1. Taxonomy (NCBI): domain Eukaryota; kingdom Metazoa; phylum Chordata; order Testudines; family Trionychidae; genus Apalone; species Apalone spinifera. The sequence continues at coordinate 21,099,477 of JANRFK010001234.1, read as the reverse complement.
CTCAGAGCCGCTTTTGTATTCCCGCATGGATACTTTTGCACTTAATTCCTGTTCACTATGTGGGGCCAAGTTTCAGTGCTTTAGCTTGGTGAACCTGGTTTTACAACACAACCCTTTAACCACAGTACTAAATGAGTCCTGAGGAGACATGATTTCTGTAGCTGAGGGATGTAGTGCCTCTCCCCCACCAACATCTCTGAAAGTCTGCTTTCCTGCACAACAGACAAGGAAACACTAACTAGAGGGCCCTATGAAATGAAGCTATGAGTTTGAAGTCATGGGGTCATTTGGGCCCAAAGAGGACCACAGGCCTCAGGGACTGAGAGAGATGGAGCTCTCAGACCATGATATCCAACATATCAACTGTCATTTTTGGGAGCAGCTCTCTTGTTCCCTGAATAACAACAGGCTGCCTTAGAAAAGGACTCCTGGAGCTCCACTTGTCTCCTCCTCCTCTTAGAATTCCTGGAAAGCCATTGATGATAGTATGTAGGGATCTCATTTGCTTGCTCTTCCCTTCTCTTTCTGGATCTCTGTGGGTCCTGTTCACTAACTCAGTTGTGCCCTTCTGACTATCCTCAGGATTGTATCATGGTTGAGGGCTCCCTTATAAGGAAATAAAAGGCCTGTGTTTAACTGTGGATAGAGTTATTTTTTACTTATTAATAATAAATGTTAGTTTTAGTGTTAAGTGATTTTACATCATTATTTTAGGGGGAAATAACATCATGGACTGTTTTCACATACATATAGAGAATAAGGGAAAATTCCACTGATAAGTAATCTTTACTATCACATACTCTTAGAAGATCCCATAAATGTACTGAATATGAGAAAAAGTTTTCTCACAGTGGAGAATTTACCATGCACTAGAGAAATCCATATAGAGAGAGACCACTTAAATGTCCTAAAGAGGAAAAAGCTTCAAAGGTAAGAGAGTTGTGATGATGCACCAGAGAATTTAAATTGCAAAATTAACATACAAATATTCAGAAAGTGAACTGAGCTTCAACAACCAGGGAAAACTCATAAAAAACAATCAAATTCACTCATAAAAAATGACACACAAATAGAATCATAACGCTGGAAGAGACCTCAGAAGGTCATCAAGTCTAGCCTCCTGCCCAAGGCAGGATCAATCCCAACTAAATCAAACCAGCCAGGGCCTTGTCAAGCTGAGACTTAAAAACCTGTAGGGATGGAGATTCCACCAACTCCCTAGATAACCTATTCCAGTGCTTCACCACCCACCTAGTGAAATAGTTTTTCCTAATATCCAACCTAGACCTCTCCCAGTATTACAAATATTACATTGTGTAATACTTAAGTTTTATGCCAGCACAATTACACTGAAATCATATTTTGTTGGATTATAGTCTTCATTAAGGAAATGTCTCTTTTAGTGTTTTGATAAAGATTTGTTTGGATTTTATTGTCTGAGACTTTGGGAATTGCATACTGCATATATATAGATGGTACATTTGGTACAGTTTTTAGCAGTATTCTGAAATTATTTCAGATTACCAAGAATGATTCTAAATGTTTCAGAGAAATACTAGACCTAATAAAAAATATCCTGTTGCTGCCACCAAATATCCTGTTAGTTGAGGGTAATGAACACAAGGTTGAAAGCTAGGAATCCTTAAGTTCTGTTTCTATATAGTCCAATGACTTATTAATTCATTTCATAACCTTGCTTCACTTTAAGCTACTCTCCTGTCATCTGGGAAGATATCACTGTTCCCATTTAACAGATGAGGTAAATGAAACTCAATGGGACATGAGTAAAAAGGTGTGTCCAAAAAGATGTTCTGCCCTGACAGTTCTTGTTTGCCTACATAGATATTTGGAAACTACTGTAGTTGGGGCATGAGATGTAGCAGTCCTGAGGATGTTCTGAATTGTTCTGGGGACTGAACAATTCTGTCTTTAGCCTCAACAACAAGGAAGATTTAATTATCTAATGCCACTTTCCTCACAGCCCTGGGTCATGCTTTATTCACTAAGGGTATGTCTACACTACCCGCTAGTTCGAACTAGGGAGGCTAATGAGGGCAACTGAAATTTCAAATGACGCACGGGATTTAAATATCCCACGCTTCATTAGCATGTTCCCAGGCGGTCACCATTTTTGGAAATTGACTAGCCCGGAATAACTGCCCGCGTCTACAGTAAAACGGAAGTTCGAAGTAAAGCCCTAACTCAAATTAGCTGGTATTCCTCCTGGAATGAGGTTTACCAGCTAATTCAAATTAAGGGCTTTACTTCGAACTCCCGTTTCACTGCCGCGTGTAGACGTGGGCAGTTATTCCGGGCTAGTCAATTTCCAAAATGGCGACCGCCCGGGAACATGCTAATGAAGCGCGGGATATTTAAATCCCACGTTTCATTTGCAATTTCGGTCGCTCTCATTAGCCTCCCTAGTTCGAACTAGGGGGCTAGTGTAGACATACCCTAAGCTATCATACTTCTTAGAAGAAATGCTTTATATCTATCTGCTCATTTTGTCAGTCCACAGAAAGAGGCAATGCAGGCTTATCCACTTTTGTCAACTGTTTTGACAGATGAAAAAATGTAATGTAAGTGCATATGGGGAAACTGAGACACAGGAAGTTTGAATAACTTAATCCTAATAGCAATTTAGGATAATGGATTAGACTTCAGTATCTGAACAAAAATAACTTGTTTTGACTCACACTTATTTGCTGTGTGACTTTGGGCTAATAACATAACCTCTCTGTTTCCAGGCATGTCAAATTGGGATATTAATCCAATACTTATTTACATATTGCACAAAGGAATTGTGTGGATTGAAAGTGAATGTTTGTATAGTTCTTGGAAAATCACTACATAAGTAATTTATTTAGTGTCATCTGGACTTTCGAGGTTGAAGGGGCAGAAAACACTGCACTTGGTTAAAAAAACAAAAACAAAAAACAACCTACCCTATTTTTTTAGCTATACTGCAATTCACAGAAGCCAGAAGAAAAATTCTTAGATTACATAGGAATAAAACAGAGGAAGGGGACTGTGGCATAAGGAATGTTTGGATGAATTATTATGTGCAAAATGAGAAGCTATTATAAGAAATGAGAAAAAAGATGAACTAAAAAGTCTACATAACTTTAAAAAAACATTTAAATACAGCAGTTTTCAGAATTGGGATAACAAGTTGTGAAAAGGGCAGATAACAAATACAAATATCCTGAATTAATTAATGCTAAAGAGTAAAAATTATGATACACTTGATGAAGTTAAAATATTGATGATATTGCCTGACTGATAGACAGCTCATCTGCCTACATAATATTGGCATAGCGGTGATTAAAACTGCGGAGCTTGAGCTGAAGCTCCATTGGCACACAAGAGAGGGAGTTGCCAGCAGCTTGGTACAGCTTGAACCTTAGCTTACAGAATTCTCTTTCTTCCATCTTGTTTGCAATAGCCCAAATTAATAGCCTCGGTTTATTGCAATGCTAACCTCTTTCCCCAGGTATTTGGGCAGAGGAAGGGTGTGCTGAGGGCTAGTACAGGTTGGACCTCCCAAAACTGAGACTCTGGTCAGGCAACATCCATGGTCTGGCAGGACCACAGATATTCCTGGACCACAGAAGTCCCGGCTGGAAGCCCCAGTGGCAAGAAGGCTAGCGGCTCAGAGACCTGCGGGGTTGAGGCTGAATCAGGACTAGAGCCCCACTAGCACAGCTAGAGCTGCAGCAGCCCCAATAGCGGGGCCAGGGATGCAGCAGTCCAGCAGCCCCGGTAGTGGAGCTGGTGCTGGGGAAGTGGCAGCTCCAGTAGTGGAGCCAGGGACAGAGACACAGCAGTGTGGGTTGCCAGGGCTGCAGCAACACAGCATCCTGGCAAAGGGGTGGCTAGAGCCAGCAGCAAGGAGGGGAAGTGGGCTGGGGGCCTGAGAGCAGAGAACCTCCCCTGGTCCGGCAAATTCCCTCGTTTGAGACTGGTTAGATCCTGAGCGTGCCGGACCAGAGGTATCCAATCTGTATTCTGAGATTGCAATGGTTTTTGCTTTCTTTACTGACTTTGAGAAAGTTCTTGGGTTTATTTATATATGTGTTAGCATTTGTGTTTTTAATAGGGGTCTCAGATGCCTACAGCCTTCAGTGTTCTACTAATTTAATGCATAGAAGTCATGCTTCATTTGTTTTTAACATTTAGTTCTCTAAAATGAAGCAATGTATTAAATCTCTATATGGCCTTTATGTATGATAACTTTCAAATTGTGTACATTTTTACTGTAGCAGGATCCCTTAAAATGTACAAGAAGGATGGTTAGACCTTATTTTTTTACAATGGGAAGAAATATTTTATTTTTGGACTCAAAAGATTGCTGTTTCTGAAAAGTTATTAGGTTTAATCATGTGGAAGGAGGGAATTTATAAGAAATGGTTTTGCAACATATACTTATCAGTGAATTCTCTATTAATAAGAACGAAGATATTTGTGTCATAAAGGTGTTCTAAAATGAAGGATCACTTCAGCCATCTTTCCTTGGTATGTACTGAAGTGCAATTTATAACACATTTTTTGTAGTATGTAGTGAGCTAAACTCTGAAAAAAGAGCATGCAAATAAACTGCAGAATACTGGTGTAATATATCAGGTTGTCTGGTGGCACCACTGAAAGGATCAAATCAGGGCAAATTGCTTAAAACCAGGGCTACTTACAGCCCAAGACTGGGGTTCTCCTGTAAGACACCAAACCAGTCACACAGAGCACTTCAGCTGCCATCCTAGCCAGCAAGAAGTCTCACAAGCAAAAACTCCTTAGACAGCTCAGCGTTCCCTGTGCCACAATTTTACACAGGTGAGAGGTTATAAAACAAATCTCACCAAATCCAAACAGGTTCGTCCCATCTCAAAGGATCAGCCACAGCCCCAGGTAAATTTATTCCTTGAATATTACCAAAAAGAGCACATTGCGCTGACCTTTTAAAATCTAAAATCTAAAGATTTATTAATAAAAGAAAGAAAAGGTTGAGAGTAACATGTTAAAGAAAATACATTACATACATCAATCACCAAGTTCTTGATGCAAGCTCTTAACAGAGGTGTAACAAACTGTTAGCTTAAAAGTCTCTGGCATGCATCCTGTGTCAGGATGTGTCAACAAATCCTTCTGGGACCTCTGACTTTACAAGTGGTGCTTCTGGAGCGGGAGGCAGGAGTGAAGACTAGATGGAGGCACCCTGAGGATCCTTTTATAACCTTCCCCATAGTACCTCCCAAACTGAAACTGATCACATGAGTAACATACATAGAATCAGCATAGCATAAGCTTTCATTAGACACCTCACTTGGCCCACTTTGCACAGAATTTAGGACAAACACAAGAGTCGGAACAACAATGCTCTGCCTGCTCACATTAAAATCTAATAATGTGTCAACTGGATTCAGTGGAATCAGGGCCAGAATTCCTCATCAAAATGCAGATAAAAGATTGTTCTTGAGCCGATCGTGTAAGCTAAACATAACTATTATCATCTGAGGATGTACTACATTTCCTCCAGATTCTATTCTGTTCTTCATTTGTTCTCTCTTACTGGCACTCAACACAGATTATGCACTGTTCTACTAGATACCATGCCGGTTCCATATATGAATCCAACCCACAGTCCCTAGTGACAGTTATCTGTACCCCTCACGGTCGAGAGAATTGCATCAGCACTGCCAATGATGCATCCTCTGAGTGAGCCTTTTTCAGCTATCACTCCCAGTCATTTCCACTCGTCTTCCTACTTATATCTCCACTGATCTTCCCTCGGGAATTACTTTTACCTTTGATCTGGAATAAATCATGCCTTGCCAGGCCCCTGGGCAAGGTAGTGGTGGGGATGGCTCCATGCTCTCGGAAGGGGCAGGACCTCGGGCAAAAGGGATGGGACAAGGGACAGCCAGTCTTCAGCCCCACCCAGAGTGTTGTGCATGGCACTCTGGCAGCAGCAATGTAAAGAGTCCAGGGCTCCAGGTGCCACCACTGCTGCAGTAGCAACAGTAGCATCCAGGAGCCCTGGGCCCTTTTGAATTGCTGGATTCCAGGGCAATTGCCATCTTTGTTCCCTGTTGGTGAGCCTGCTCACATTGGTAGGACATTCCTGCCTGTGGAAGGTATGGGACATGCCTACTTCTTTCCTGAGCCCAATTCCTTTCTCCCACTTCCATGTTCAAAGCTTTGAAATACTGGGAAACACATTTGTTTCCTGGTTCCTCTGTCTCTCAAGATTCAGGTCATATGGATGATGTATTATCTGCTTCTTTCCTAGGTAAATTTAAGCCATTTAATTCATTGCCCAGTGGAACAAGATACTTTGACCTCATAGTTGTTCATACTTTAATTAACAATTCCTCTGATGTCAGTTAACTCTACTGAATTAACAGAACTACGCTGTAAACAACGGTGTAAGTGAGTATAAAATCAGGCCTGGGTGAAGTCATGAAAAATTTCAGGATGATAGCTTTATTACATCCTACATAACCTATTTCAGAAAAAAGTCATTATGTAATGTTTTTTAATTTAGAAAATCTAGCAACTTTTCTAGAGTTCTGCTTTTCTAGAGTAAAGCAGTACTTCTGTACATATAATAACAATTGTATGTACAGCTTTGGTCCCAAATCAGTATTTTAGTTAGGAGGCAGAGATATTAGATACCATTTTGTGCTGGTATAAATTGACTCAGTTCTATTGACTTCAGTTTTGACCATTGACGATTAAACTAAAGCTGAAAAATCACTTCTGTACTGTATTAGTGTACAGTAAATTAGAGGCCTACAAAGGTAATCCATTGTAATCTTTTCAAGTATTAACTCTGCTTATCAAGCAAACTAATGAATTCAGAAGAGTGAACAGCATTATTCTTTTTTCATTCACACCATCATACATCAAGAACTTAAATTAAGTTCTAACAGATAGTTGCTGACCAGACTATGGAAATCAGCTGGTTTGATATTTGTCCCAGAGGGGAAGAGATCCCATTTTTCGAAAAGCCATACATTTCTAGTGCAAGTGTAAATGGTTTTGTTGGTTGATTTTAACAGCAAAAAATTAATAGCTGTGCCCTCTCTAATGGTGTTACTACAATCAAAGGGTTTTGAGGGACTATAGACTAATTTGATCAATGAAAAGGGCAAAGAAGAGGTGAGAAAAAGAAAAATGCTTTTAGGGTTTTTTTAAAAAAATGTCATTTGAACTGAAATTAACACATAATATTATAGATTGACTTGGAGTGGCATGAAGTTAAATATGCTATAATTATAAGGTGCTGCAGAACTGTATGCTATAATTGCTTTTTACTGATGTGATTGTGATTTATTATACCCATTAAAGACACTTTCCTGTTCCCATTTTCATAATTTTGTACAATAGGCACTAGAAGTGGAGGTGTGGATAACTCAAATTTTGACTGAGAGCAATGTTGGCAAGTACCCCATTTTTGAAGTGCCAGTGTGAATTCATAAATATCAAAATCTGACACTTAACCCATGTTACTTCAAGTTCTCCTTAACCTACGGTAACTGCAGAGTTGGCTGTCCTTTGCTAGACCTAGTCTGTAGTTCCAGAAAAGACTATTTCTGGAACTGCCAATTCCACATGATCATAGGGAAGTAGCTCAATGGCAATAATAGAAGTAAATCTATTAAAAAATTAATATTATGTAAAAAGGGCATTGATGAAAGGGAAGAGGGGTTATTTTTCTTTGTCCCTATGAACAATGTAATGTGATTACATTCATGCACATAAAAATAGAGTGGGAAAAACATTTGTGACACAATAAAACTGTCAGTAGAGACTGATTTTTGGGTTGAAAGGAAAGGAGATATCTAGTTTATGAAATTGTCTTGTCAAGTTATTTTACATATTAAAAGTCCTACCTTCCCTATTTTGCAGCAGTAACACTGGGATTTTTGTCTTCCAGGTCCACTGCAATACCTATTTCACACCTTTCTAATGGTCAAGATTTCCCCATAGTTGTGTGCATTCAGGGAATGTCAGACTGAGAACTTTAAAGGGTGAGGGCAGCAAGATTGGATTCTATTCTAGTCTACCGAGTCAGCTGCTAAAGGTTATTAAGAAGGTGTTCTACAATCAGGGAATTCTCTTTTTTGCACAGTGTATTCAGGGTCAGGGAGAAATAACTTTTAACTACCCGTTAAAAATCTAAGGGAAGGACTTGTCCTGCTCCTCTGAAGATATCAGAGTTGAAAACCACCCCTTGGGAGAAGAGGACAATCCTGGTCATGGAGGAGGAAGAAAACAGAAGTATATATGTGGATTTTGATGATAATTAAGCATTTGGATAGCCTTCAGATATTTGGGTACCTCAGTGTGATTTTTGTCTGATTTTGAATATTTCACTGATACTTGTAGGGTTGACTTGTTTCACCTATGTCTATGCAAAGTTCTTTGGATCAGATTCTTGTGTTAGTAACACCAGCAAAAATCCGCCTCTAACTTCAAAGAAGTTATTTCAGATTTAGCCCAATGTAACTAATGTACAAATGTAGCCCTTTATGTGCAAATGGAAGGTTAATTTTTGTTTTTATCAATTCTGCTTCCGGATACATTGGTCTTATTTTTGAATTTCTGTTAATTTCCAGTCTTCAGTTTGAAAAACTACATTTCTCCTATTGCATCTCTCCTATTGCTCATGTGCAGTGATCACATTTACAGAATTATAAATCCAAACTTTAGTGACTTAAATGGGTTATTTTGGATTTACCATTCTTGTAACCAAGAGCAAAGTTTGGCTTTAGAAGTGACTGTCACTTAGGTTTGTCAAAAGATATCATGAGGGCTGTGCTTTTTGGGTTTATAAAAGTTAACAGAAAAATATTTATAAAATTGTTTGAAATGCTAGATTATAAAAGACGTAATTCTGCAATGTGCTAAGAATCCCTTGTGAGGTTTTGAACCCCCTCATTTCCAATGTTAGTGAGAATGGGGAGTGCCCAGCCCTTGAGGTACTCAATGATGCTCAGGACGAGGTTATAATAGTACATATATGAGCTTTAAATAATTACATTTTTATCTTCTGCAACCCAAAGTCCAAGATCTGTTTTCTGCGAGTCTTTATAATATCACGAACACCTAACTAACAGGGAAATCCATCCTTACACTTCACTGTTTGTGATACTAACTACTGTATTGTCTGTATTGTCTGTCTGTCTGTTCCAGGACTTCTCCTAAATGGTAAGAGCTAGGGTCACTGGGTCAGGGTTTGGTTGTGCTAGGGCAACTGGAAGCTCTGGGAAAAGGACAGTTTTCCATAACATGCAAAGGGGGCGGGGCTGCTGTTCAGAGCAATGTGATATGAGAATGGCCACTGGGGGGCTCCACGAACTTGCAGGGGAGAGCTATCCTGCAGATTGTTTGCAGGGGGCAGATATACCACCAAGGGAGTGGCAAGCACAGTGGTAAGTAGTCCCCATCTTAAACTCTTCCTCTTCCTCCCAGCCCTTGGCTGTAGCACTGGTGGGGGAGGAGAAAAAAGGCCCCTAGCAGCTGATGGGGATCTGGGAAGAGAGAGAACTGGCTCCTGGTGTCTTGGTTGGGCAGGAACAGGCCTCTGGTGTCTAGGGTGGGAGGAGAAAACAGGCTCTTGGTGGCAGGGGGAAGAGAACAAGCCTCTGGTGGCTGGTGAGAGAACAGTCCTGTGGCAGCTGATGGCTGGGGCAGAGAGAACGGGCCCCTGGTGGGCTGTGAGGGTCGGAGGAGATGGCATGGGAGAAGTCATAGTGATTTAGCCAAGGGCTACAGAATTAGTCAATGTCACTCCTGGGTTTAGAACTCAGTAGTGTCATCTTTCCAGTCCTCTGCTCAGCCTACACCTCTCTGAGATGCTTCTTCCTTGGTTAATACAGGAACTGTCAATAATCTTGATTTGGTCTACTATATGTATTAGCAGCAACATTTTCATTGTTTAACAAAAATAAGGGTCCAGAGCCTGGTCATAATGTGAAAGGAGTACCAGGTAGTTCGAGAATGTAGCTCTTCGTGAGGAAACTGTGGATTTTTAATTATCAAGTTGTTTCTGAGGAAAGAATAAATGCATTTTATATAACAAATTGACATGGGAAATATTGTAATATGAGATTTCATCTAAGTGCAGAACTCACCAATTCCCTTCTAGGCTTGAACAAATATTACATGAGCGAAGGCACTTGTAAAATGTTAGATTTTATTAAAGGTTTTCAGTGATAATTTATTTCTTCCTTTATGCTTAAGTCTCTTCTTATACTAATAATGGATAGCTTATTTGCATATAAATAGATTTCACTATTTGCTGAAGCCGAGACCTAATATGTTTCTTTTTTTTTTCCATGGGCATTGTTAAATAAAAAGGGATACTGCAGAGATCAGCAGTTATGAATTGTAATATTTTTCTTGGTCAAAACTCTTTAGAGTACATCAGTAGTCTGACATTTTTATGAATACTTGAAAGCATTTAAACCCCAATTAAAATGTATGTTTCTGTTTTTATAAAAATGGTTTTAATATTGCTGTGGATCAATAATACTTAATGTAAGCTATTGAAAATGTTGACTGTGTCCAACTAGTTATCTGATCTTAATTTGTGGTGGGGAAGGGGTGATTTTGCTCTTCCTGATCTAGTTGGAAGTTAGCTTTAGCACAATGCAAACATCACAATGGTTATATTACTTAATTGAATCAATATTTTATTTTTAAGAACTATATGTCTTACATGTGATAGCCATAAGTGCTTTCCTTACATTAGATGTACAAATTTTAATAAACACCTCAGGTACCTATGTCTAAATCAGAACCTGTTCTTCAATTAATCTCCACAGATTACAATTTAATAAGCATTATATAACATTTGATTGGTTTAGGTCATAACCCCTAAATACAAAGAAACCTACCAAATGTTTTTAAAAGCCAAATTCTAAAGGAATATGCCATTCTGCCATTGGGAATTATCCTGTTTTTCAAGTAACAAGCACATATTTAAAGTGAAGGACATTAGGAAAAGCAAAATATTCTTAGAACTTCCTTTTTATTATACAGAATTGGAATTGAACTCATTTATTTTTGTACCATTCTGAGTAAGAGGAAGGGAGGAAACCAAATCATAACATCTATTTAAAAGTAGTCTTTAGATGTGGGCAGCTGCACCTTAAAGGGGGCCATTTCTGGCTTGCTGGGGGAAAGGATATAACTCTTTTTTGGGTGGGATTTAATAGAGAGGCTCAGAAGCTGCTGCAAAAAGGGACTGGAAAGGGCAGTTGATAAAAGGCAAGCTCAGCAGGAAAAGCCCCTTTTCACCAGTACAGGTGGATCAACACCCATGGAAGCAGTAAAATATCAAGTTTGGTCAGGACCTGTTCTGAGCATTGTTCTAGTGGCTCCTTTCTCGGTGCAGGGGGAAGGGAGAAAAGGGACTATGAAGGAATTTTTCACTCGTTACCAGATTGGCCAACATTGAATATGGGAGTTTGGCGTTCCCCACAGTGGATTCAGGGAGGGCTTTGTTACCGTGAATAGGCAAGGGAAATAGGCTAAGCTGTCACAACTCATGATGTCAATATGGGCTAGATCTCCAGTGCAGATACTCTAAGGGTACGTCTAGACTACATGGCTCCGTTGACGGAGCCATGTAAAATAGTTGACTGAGCATAGTCAAAGAAACGGGGATTTAAAAAATCCCCGCTTCGTTAAAATAAAAATGGCCACC
>JANRFK010001234.1:21062491-21087667 GCA_030068395.1 Apalone spinifera | reverse complement strand
ATGCTGAGTAAACTATTTTACATGGCTCCATCGACGGAGCCATGTAGTCTAGACGCACCCTAAAGGGAAGGGATATAGTTACCAGCTTGGTACATGATTTAACAAGGATATGTGTTAAAGGAGTAGACTTAAGGGGTGGTGTTGGAAGGTTCAAGACCCCTATGATGGGCACTGCTGTGAGCCAACCTCCGTTTCCTTATACCCACCTTAACCCTTGTTGAAGGGGTGAGGATAGTAAGGTCCCACTAAAGGGTTGGCTGGGGGACCTCTATGGAAAAAAGATGGGAGTGGTGGAAGCACTCCATAGATATTGAAATGATCATGGAGTTATCCGCACTATACATTTTAATCTACTGGGTAATCATGGGCATCTAACAGTAAAGCCTAATTAAACAGTAAAGCCAAGTGTCTCCTATCCTTTCCATTTAGCAGGATAATGTATAATGTATATGTGTGCTTTTCTTACCACCAGAGGTCACTCAGAGTAAAGTGAATGATTGTTTTAGCTTTTAAAGGAGACATTAAACATCACACTGCTGGTTTTGAGGCATACTGAAACCCGTGAAAGTCATGTACTTTGTTTTTCTTGTTTTACTCTTGCAAATATGCATCTTTTATTTTCCTTGATATCTATATTACTGGAGGAGTGTATTGGTAGTAGAATGCTCAAAACACACTCAAAACTGACTTCATATCAGTAAGAAAATAGATATATATTTAGATTTAGATTTAAAATGCTTACATATTTGTCTATATTATATAATATAATACTTGCTCAATACACACTATACACAATACCATGCCACATAGAGGCAGCCGCCTTTGAAGGATAATATACATACATTTGCTTAGATTCCTGGGGAAAAGCCAAGTTGTATGATCATCAATTAATTATTTTTTGAAACGATTAGTGCAAATGAAGTTGCTTGGAATTATAAAGTCTTAAGGTACTCATTTGCTCCATAAAGTGACTATGTATAAGTGATACCATTTTACTCAACAGGTCTGTTCCTTGTATATATTGAGAGTCCTATTGACGGTAGTGACAAAAATATGTACAAAGGAGTTAGACTAAAGGAGGTAGAATATATATTGCCCAGGGAGGTTGTGGAATCTCCATCTCTGGAGATATTTAAGAGTAGGTTAGATAAATGTCTATAGGGATGGTCTAGACAGTATTTGGTCCTGCCACGAGGGCAGGGGACTGGACTCGATGACCTCTCGAGGTCCCTTCCAGTCCTAGTATTCTATGATTCTATGATTATGCATCATTTTAATTCAGTTGGTTTGCATGGATTTAATTAAGGGCATAATTTGAACTTCAAAATGTTTATTATTTGATGGTGATGCATAAGTAGTAAAGAACTCAGCTTGACTTTCAGATTCCATGATGTACTAGGAGTTAGACAAATATATTTTTCTTGTAAACTGAACATGTTAAGATGGAAATCTTTGAGAAACAAAAAAATGATGCTCAACAATGTCATTTTACTAAGTAGAGTTGTCCATTAAAAGCATTGTTAAAAATATGAAAGCGAATCTAGATTTTGTAATTCATTGCTTTTCTGTGCCACTAGATGTCTATATTTAATAAGATGGTTGTTTTTATTTCCTGTGTGCTGTGTAGAAGAGTTTTCATTGTGTTAATGCTTTAGGAGAATTCTTGAGGTTTGATTATGCATAATATAGTAGGAATGTAACAAGTACATTTCTAACAAGCTCTACTATGTCTTTGCTATTGTGATTTTCTGTGGTTTGTAACTTCACTAAACATGAATGGATTTTCATGGCTATAGCAAAAACCACTTAGGTATCCCTAGGACTATCCCTTGCCAAATGTCAACCTCACATGTTCTGAATGAAGGCCAGCCAAATTTTGGTTAAACATTATGTTCAAATAATTCAAGTTTGCTGAAGTTTTAAATGATTTATATTAATAATGGATGGTATTAGGAATCCTGAATGGAAGTCTCACTCCTGTTGTACCTATAATGGGCAGATCTGATGTTCAAAGGTGCTGAGACAATGCAGTTTCCATTTAATTCAATGGAAAATGGTAGATATTCTGCCCTTTTAAAAATCAACACAATATAAAATATATTTATTTATTGAAGAAAACCAATAGCTGTCTAAACACAGCTGTAAAAAAAAGTTTAAAAGTTAGAGTCCCTACCCTGGGGGCTTACAATACTTGTATTTATATGCACATATAATAATGTGATCACCATTAAATTTGCCTTTTACAAGCAGATTATGCTACCATATTGTAAGTAGATAATGCTACTGTTGTATTACCATTTCCTCTATTCTTAGAACAGGGACAATGTGGGGAATAATGCAGTAATGTTTATTATTTACAAAAGGCAATTGTAAAGATTGTAATGGTGACGATAAGTTCTGTAGGTTTGCTAAGTTAGAGTATTGATACCTTTTTTCATCTGAGTTATAAACACGAGAGCTAGAGTTCTATAATGAAAATGCAAACTCTGTACAGCCACTGTAAATACCTCAGTATCTGTAAAATGTCTCTAATCTTTTTATGGGGTTAGACGTACAGTGACTAACAGCAAAACATGATGACAGAGCAACTAATACGAAAACACTACTTCAAGCTGAAGACTCAGCAGGTTAGATCTCACCTTCCCATTACAGATTGTCCTGAATCCTCCCACAGAGTCCTATTAACCCAATTGTTTTACTTATCCAGCAGTTATAGTGCACTGTGCTAGAAACCAAGTTCTTCACTTTCTTTTTACTAGCTTCACTTGGTGTTTATATTGGCTACATTAATGGCAACAGTAGACTTACAAACACCTTTTAACCTTTAGGAAAGACATGCTTGGCTGCCTTCCTGCATATTTTCAGAATGTATTTAGAAAGATTATCACCTTAAACGATTATTCTTCATTACCAAAGGGTAAGTAGTCTGTGTTAATAAGTTATTGAATTCATCTTATTTCTTGGTATTAGATCTTCATTACCTACAAAGTGAGGAGTCTCAGAGGGGTAGTTGTATTAGTCCGTAGCTGCCAAAAAAATGATGAGTCCTGTGGCACCTTGAAGAATAACAGATTTATTAGGGCACAAACCTTTGTGGGTAAAATCCACGGATGAATTGGAGTGGAGTTTACAGTGGCATGGGGTTTATAAAAGGACAACAAAAGGAAGAGGATACTTGTGCAAATGAGGTTAATCAAGGGTGACAGTGGTTCATTCACAGCAGTTGAAGTGGAAATGTAGATATCAAGAGAGGGGAAATTGCCTTTTTAATGTGTTAACCAGTTAAGATCCTTATTCAATCCTAAATTGATAGTATTGAATTTGCAAATAACTTGAGTTCAGCTGTCTCTCTTTGATCAGGTTTTGAAATTCTTTTGTAGAAGGATGGCTACTTTTAAACCCATTACTGAATGTCCAGGAAGACTGAAGTGTTCCCCTACAGCAGGGGTGGGGAACGTAAGGCCCGGGGCTGGATGCAGCCCCAGCTTACCTGGATCCAGTCCCCAAGGATCAGGGCTCCACTTCAGCATTGGGGAGCCTGTGCTGGTGCTCCCCTCCACCCCTTGCTGCCTGCCTGCAGAGCTGAAGCACACCAAATCTGCTACCTTGGTGTGCAAGGGGAATGTGGGAAGTGTCTTTCTCCTTAGTCGGGTAGTAATAGAGAGATAGCCGTGTTAGTCTGATCTTGCTAAAACAAAAGGAAAAACTATGTAGCACTTTAAAGACTAACAAGATGGGTGATGAGCTTTCGTGGGCCAGACCCACTTCCTCAGATCATGTTCTGAGGAAGTGGGTCTGGCCCACGAAAGCTCATCACCTATTAAACCATCTTGTTAGTCTTTAAAGTGCTACATAGTTTTTCCTTAGTCAGGGACCACCTCACTGAGGATTTGTTTTTTGTTTTTGTTTTGCTTCTTGTGTGCAGCCCCCAACTGATTTTTGTGTGGATCAGCAGCCCCTGCCTGCTTAAAGGTTCCCTACCCCTGCCATACGGGCTTATGTATGTTACTAGTCCTGATGTCTGATTTATGTCCTTATGTATACCCATGCCTCTATAAACTCAACTCCAGTTCATTTAATCAAGTTGGTTTTACCCACCAAAGTTTATGCCCTAATAAATCTGTTATTCTTTAAGGTGCCACAGGACTCTTCATTGTTTTTACAATGTGAGGGTGAGCCCCTCTCCCTTAGCTGATAAACTGGAAATATTTGCAATTTAGAAAACTTTAATTTACATTAAGCACAAGAACTAGAAACAGAACCTAACAAGGGGCAGCAATTCTTTTCTTTTTGAGGTCTTGAAACTCCTTCCACTTTTCTTTCTTGTTTGAGTGAACTGTTCATCTTTTGAACTCAACAGCCTGTGCGGGAACTGTTGCTACATATTCAGTTCATGTTTTAAAATCCCCTCTCTTCCCCCCCCAAAAAAACAAACAAACATAAAATAAAGTGATTGATTTATTCTGAATGCAGCTTTCATCATAAATCTTGGTTTGGATTCTTTACAGAACCTTCTGTCACCATTTCCAACTGTGTGGAGTAGGTATAAAATATCACTATAGCAGTTTACATCACTTTGTACAGATGTAAATGCATACACAGTGTGCAGATGTGGAGAATCACACCCACTGTATTCTGAATTTCTTCTTAAGTTCACACTCATTATTTCCTACTTCAGATTCCCCTCCCTCTTCTCCTTTTCTTTCCCTGTACCTTACCCCAGGCCACAAACATCTGAACGTAGAAAGGATATTTAATTGGGTTAAGCTCATTTTGCTTAGAAAAATGGTACTGTAATTTAGTAAGAGGTAGTCCTTGGGCCTCCTAGAATCTTTCAATGTAGCCAAGTTGTAGCATGCTATAGCGGTATACACTGGTTATTTTAGGCCCAGTTGGAAACCCACACACTATGGAAATTTGTTTATTTTATTCAAATTTTTCAAATAGGTGCCTTTCAAGAGCTCTGGGTATTTATCCTTGTGACGGACTGGGCTGGGTCTGGGCACCTCTGAGGGCATCAGCTCAGGGCGAATTGCTCAAATCTAGGGCTATTTACAGCCCTCGACTGGAGACCTTTCCCAAATAGGCCACAAACTAGTCACACGGAGCACTTCAGCTGCCAGTCTGGCCAGCAGGAAACCTCACAAGCAAAACCCCTCAGACACCCCGGGTTTCCCTGTGCCAGAATCAGCCTCGGACCTTACACACCGGTGAGAGGTTGTAAAACCCGATCTCACCAACTCCAAACAGATCCTCTCGGTCCCAAAGAACCAGCCACTGTCCCAGGCCAATTTACACTTTAGATCTTACCCACAAGAGCACACTGGGCCAATCCTTTAGAATCTAAAATCTAAAGGTATATTAATAAAAGAAAGAACAGGTTGAGAATAAGATCGTTAAGGAGAATACATTACATACATCAATCACCAAGTCCTTGATGCAGGCTCTTAACAGCGATGTTACAGACTGCTAGCTTAAAAGTCTCTGGGGGAGAAGATGGGTTTTGAAGCATACCTGGATGTTTTAAATATCCAGGGTCTAGCAGGCAAAGGGAGAGAGAAACATTCCAAAACCAAATGCTTCTCACAAAGAATGGCTTTCCACCAGATTACTCTTGTTTATATTGAGCATGCTCCAGCTCAAAAGATTCTGCTCATCTCAAGTGTGGCAGTATTTCGCAAGCTGAGAGGGGATCTTTTAGGTAACAAGTCTAACATACCCTGAATTATACCTAGAGGACAGTGCTTATCATGGACCAATGCTTTGATTTATTCCAATGTGCAACTCTACTTAATAAGTAGGCTGCTGTATTTTTCATTAGCTTCTTTTCCTGAATGATCTCAAAGTGTAGATCCATGTAGAGTGTATTACAGCAAGGTAAAAGTGACAGAAACATGGCTTGTTGTGGCAAGGGCTGTATCAGAGAGAAAACTACCTTCATTTTGCAAAGTGCAGATGGAAGAACCACTTTTTGCTTCAACCACTTTCTGTGCATTCAGAAGGATCTGGGATCTAACACCCCTAACTTGTGTACCTGTTGGAGTCAGACAGTAATGTGTGGTGAAGTGGAGGTGATTGCATTTCAGCAGAGGTTCTGGAGTGCGTTTCTGAATCCCATTGGGGAATAAATGTCTCCCTAAGTGTAAGTATGCATCTGATTGTCATGAAAAAAGCAGAGATGCTGAATAGACAGACAGGTTCTTTATTATATATCTCTCAGTAAATGGGCAGTACACCGTAGACCACTTACCATGAACTATTTTTTAAATTAAATTACATATTATAGAAGTGATAGGCCACAAATAAACCACTAAATGAGGATTTAAAGGCAATCATTGAAGAGACATCCCACACAAAGTCCTAATACCTGTTTTCCAGTTAGCACTGATTCTGAATATCCTTGGAGCATCCTAAATGCATTTAGTTGCTGCTCCTTTGTGAGGGAAAAGGTGTTACCAGAGATAATGTGTTCACAATGCTTTTGTTTTATCTTACTGGTTATATGAAGATATATGGCACAAATCTTGAATCTGTTATCTGCACTTGAGTTAAGCAAGTGTAGCTGAGCCCAATGGGACCTCAGAGCCTTAAGAACATGGTGATTGTTGACAGATACGAGGCCAAGAAGCTCTGTAGATTTTAAAGCTGCTCGGATTTAGCATGCCAAAGTTGTTCACCTGAATGAAGGCAATATGACCAGAGACCTTGCTATTGTGTTTGCGTTTTGGTTTGACTAGGCAAATTTTGGGTTTTTGCTGCTTAACCTAGGAAGTCTGCTGAGTGTCTGTTCAATTAAGTTTATCCTAATCTTGCTTTATGCACCACTCCAACATTGGAGCGAGTGCGTGACAGAGTGTTCATGGCTGTACGTAAGTGAGTGACTCTTGACACAGAGTTGTCAGGGACCGAAAACTTCGAAGTTAATAACTTATCTCCATCATCTCAGTGTCCGGAGTCCTATTACAGCTTCCAAACGTTATCTGCTGCACATGTTATCAACGTGTTATCTGATGTTATCTTCTATCGCTAAAATCCTGATTCCAGTCCAATGGAAGGTCTTTTAGAAATAACTACTACGAATTTCAGGTTGGGGGATCTTTATTGCAAATGGCTTTGAACAATTTGGAGGTCATTTACTACTATAAACAGATGTTTTTCAGGTCATATAGTTACAATACAGTCCAACTAGGTATATTCTTCTTTCTGCACAACAGAACAGTCCCTGTGTTGTGTACTGTTTTTGTGTGTAGTGCAGTATTTTGTTAATTTTTTTATCAGAATGTAGAGGTGACTTGGTATCAGTTTTTTAGAATTTTGTGTTTTGGTACATATATCATTTTGTTTTAGAAATTTGGCAGACCGAATATCCTTTGTAGCTTTATAAGTGTAATCTTAAGTGTCATTTACATCAAAATTAATTTTAGTAGTAGCAGATGCATATTAAGATTTCTCTATGCGCTAATCTTTTGTCTTTGCTATTACTTGATTAGAACAAAAATCAGACAATACATACTAAAAACATGTAACTTTAAAACATATTGCATAAAACAGCCTTTCCATTTTCATTGTATGTTTTCCAGTCTACCTTTTTACTCTTCAGTATTCATGCTTTCATTAACAATAGATTTTCATAACCCTACATAAGATAGAGTAAGAGTTGTTCCTAGTAATGTAGAAGAGCAAGGGAGCAGTGTATGATTCATAATTCTCTATTTGTTACAAAGAAAATTCAGGCTTCTCATCTAAGTTTGGATTTTTAGTTCTTATTTATAAAAGCAGTCATTTTGCCATCCTTTTTTGATGTACTGGAACATTCTGATTGAGGGGCAGAAACATAGATATTCACTTTAAATTTCTCATTGTTCCTGTTCTCTGCCATTTTTGCCCTGTAGCATTGGTTGACATTTCATAGAGAGTGAGCCAGCAAAGGGCTAGAAAATATATAATTATAAGAATCATATGCTCATGATTTTCCCATTACATACCAATCATGATACAGGCAGATTTTTCATAGGTGTTTGATTTGGAATGAGAAGTTTTATTCTTCAATGACCTGTGATTAAAATGTGGCATTTTGGTAAATAAATTGAAGATAGCTTCTGCATAATTCAGCTGTGAACTGGTGCTGGGAAAGGCAATGCAAGCTTTTGACCTGTATCACATAAGTAGCGGCATATGTAATGGGAAATATATTCTAAGATTAAAAAAAATGTGTAATACAATATACTATTTTTAATGTTAAATGTCTTAAAACAGGCAAAATGCAGAAATGAAGCAAAATGACTGACATTGGGCAGCATAATAAGTGAAGTCTTTTTTCAGCCTATTCTTTGTGAAAGACTTCAATATAATAATAAGATTAAAGCTATAGAATAACTCATTGTAGCTGCTTTAATAGCTATAGACACATTTGTAAACAAATGAGCAATTACTATAACAAATGGTAAGACTAGAGAACCTAGTTCAAAATTAAAAATATAAATAATTATTATAGTAACAGACTAGATACAAGTCTGTTCCAAAATCAGCATTATTTTGTTCAAGAGTTTTGCATGTCACATTAACCTGAGTATGTCTTAGTGCTTGGTTGGTATGTATCCATGGACTAGGAACACAATTCTTGATTACAATATGCACCTCATCCTATTTTTATGGACATCAATGTTAGTATGATTGAACCCTATATGTGTATATTCCTGGCTATTGAACTGAAAAGATACTCCTTAATTATCTAGTTTTCTTCACAATATTGCATGGACCATACCTTCTATCCACTTGCTATAGTTCATCCTCTGTGCATATTACCTGTGGTTCATGTGCACGGAGGTGGGAGACAGGTATTTAAAAATTGACTAATGCTCTAATATTCAGCTCATTTTGGAAATGCGGTTGGTTGAAAGGGTAGCATGATGTCCAAGAATTTTTAACTTATGGTATGCAAGATATATTGCTTGTATAGATAAACTATATAATATTATGTTATTAAATAAATATCCAATAAAATATTTCTACATTAAAAATTGTGAACAAGAAATTGCTAATGATAATGAACTAGGGCAGGAGGGAAGAGAATTTTAAAACAAATTTGACTGGAAATGTTTCCTGCAAACAAAGTTAAATCATTTGGTTAAATTGGGTGGTTGAACAAATAATTTCTATAATTTCTATTTCTATAATATTTGGGTTAAACACTAATGAAAGTATGATCAGCATTGTCTATAAATCATGACAATAATCTTTTTTCTTCAAAAATGGTTTAAAATTGAATTTAATGTTATTTTTCTTTGGTCATTGACTTCTTTTTGGTAGGACTATGATGGGGTTTTCTGAAGTCAAAGTGATATGTTTTTACTGTTTGCTTGTAGGCTCACATACTATTTAAGTACCTTTTTTTCAGATGTTTAAACATGCATAAAAATAAAATTCTTCTTCTACATATCTGAGTACATTTATGGAATAATTTAGTGAAGTAAGTAAAATTACTCGTTTCCACTGGCGAAATTGGGAGTATAATTTGATCCTAAATCTACATTAGGATTGGGATTTTCAAAAGAACTTAAAATTACAATTGAGTGCCTAACTCCAATTGAGTGCCTAACTGGGATTTGAAAACCCCAATTTAGGCATTTAAGTAAGAAACTTTTTTCCAGCAGAACTTTGTTTTGTATAAAAATGTAAACAAACCCAACACAGCCCTACATCTCCAATTACTATCCAGTTATTAGGTTACAAAAAATGCTGGTTTTTACATTCTTTGTATTATGTTACTTGTAAGGATCTGTTTATTGATAATTTTAAAATAATTCATTATGTACTGTAGTATATTCAGGGGAGAGAGAGAGAGATCAAAGTATTTAATTGTTCACTATTATGGAAACCTTGAAACCTTTACTCAGTTACACCAACTTTTGTTACCTGCAGCTTTTATCATCAACAAAGAGGGCCAGCTATGAAACTCAGTCTCTGGATACGCACATTTGTACACAGTTTTTATAGCTTTTTGAGGAGTTGCATTTGCTAGGAGTTAGATATGTCAGTATGGCTAGAGGAACATAGGGTGTTTCCACATGTTTCAGAGAAGAATTAAATCAGCACCTTATTTTATTTTTAATGGAGGGCCAAATTTTGCTGTAATGCTGATGTAAATCCTGAGTAATTCCATCAGGTACAGTGCAATTATTCAGAACTTAATTCATATAATGGTAGAATTTGTCCCATTAATTATTTTTAAGATATAAAGATTTTATTAAATTAGTAATATATCCTAATTATCCTATGCTGAATATAAAGACAATACAAAGACTGAAGAGGAATATGAAGAAAATTATAAAAGAAAAGATATATTCTTTGACTCAGTGAAGCTGTGATTCTTTCTACACACATCTTATCCATGCAGCAACAAAAGATTATAATTGAAAGAAGATACATGCTGGTAACAACTTTGTTCTCATCCTCACGCTTTCTTTGAGCTTTGCTGAACTTGCTTATTGAGCCCTTGCCAGTGCTAGCCAATTTTGGGGTAGCTTTAATTCACCACCAGAGTATCTCTACTGTGCAAATAATACAGGATTCAGGCATTGTTACTATTTTGCTCTGAGTAAAGTTAGGTATAAATCTTCCCCCAGCTATTAGAGATATAGCTGCGCCAATGAAGAATTTCAAGATATTTGCAAGAATATTCATAATGTAGACAATTGGAAAACAAACAAAAACCCCATCACCAGCACCCAAATAGATTCCACTAGATTCTCTTTTGTAACATGTTATCCCAGGAATGGGCAATAATTTTTGATGAGGGGGCCACTCCAAGATTTTGGAAAGTGATTGAGGGCTGCACTCTTTCATGATATTAATGGAGGAGATGCGGGGTCTGGGATGGAGGTTGGGTGCAGAGAGGAGCTTGGGGTAAGGGATTGGGGTGCAGGAGGGAGACTGGAGTCTGGGAGGCAGTTTGGGTGAAGGAGGCTGTTGTGACATTAGGCAGGGGACTGGAGTGCAGGGGTTTGGGATGTGACCTAGGGTAGAAAGGGATTGTGATCTGGGGCAGGAGATTGGGTGCCAGATATGGGCAGGGGTATGGGTGTAATAGGGGGACAGAGGGTTTGGGTATGTTGAGTAGGGGGGGGGACAGAGGGTTGGAGCAGGGAGGGGCTGGGGTGCCAGAGGCAGGCTGTGGCCAGGAGACTTACCAGCCAGCAGACAAACCAGCTTGCCTGCCTGCAGAGCTAAGGCTTGAAGAGCTTAAAACATTTGCCAGCCAGCTAGCCAGCCAGCTAGCCTGCGTTTCTGCACAGTGTGCTGGGCTTTGGGGTAAGTAGGGGAGCCTGCCTGGGGCTCCCCGCTGCCTCAGCAGGCTGGATTCAGTGGCTTGGCAGGCCAGATCTGGCCCGCAAGCCGTATTTTGTCCAGGCCTATGTTATCTGAAGTAATCTGATTCCATATATATAGTGTGTGGTCATCACATTCTACTCAGAAGTACAACATTTACTACAACAGCTCATATTTCAGCAGAGATGCCAAGAACTACATGGTAGTCTAGACTAGAGTACTGTTTTTCCACTGAAGGTAGTCCTCAAAACCCAGAGTTCATCCACATTGATAGACTGGTATGGATAAGTTTATATTGCTTCACTTTGTAATGAAATTTTGCTGAATATTTCAGTTCACAAAACTGTTTCCGGAGCCTTTCATAAACATTACATTTAAAAAAGGAAAAACAGATGCTATAGTTAGTTCATTTTGGCATAAGATTGCAGGGTATATATAAACTATTAAGTAGTCCAAGCAAAATTCCAAGATTATTATTAACTGTGTAAAATAATTATTTACTAAATTATTCCTTTTCTCTTCCTTTAGGACCTGGGGCATACAATCCTGT
Source organism: Apalone spinifera (assembly GCA_030068395.1). Classification (NCBI taxonomy): domain Eukaryota; kingdom Metazoa; phylum Chordata; order Testudines; family Trionychidae; genus Apalone; species Apalone spinifera. The sequence goes on along the minus strand of JANRFK010001234.1, from coordinate 21,075,789 downwards.
AGCGAAGTCAGCTTCCAGTATTTCCCTGTTTGTTTCCAGAGTGGAGCGATTTAAGGAAGTGAGAGAGATTACCCCTGGACCAGGAGCATATCAGGTTTGTTGCTGTGGCTGTGTTCTCGATCACATCTTGGGGTGGATTTTTGCCTTAGCTAGATTGCTCTTGTGCTTGTAGTTTTGCCAGTGGTATTTTGGCTTCCAACCTTATTTGTAGGAACAATCTATGTTTAGATAGCTAAATGGCAATTCACAAATTTGGAAGAGGAATGGAGGTCAGGTTTTAAAAATGTGACCAGTAATAAACAGAATAAATGACAGTTTATTGATATAATTACTATATGTGCTTTAAATAAATGCTGGAGTAGAGGCTCACCTCAGACCTGTTATTCACTGCTGGGAGTAAATAAATATTGCTACTTTTATTAGTCTTCACCCCTGTGTTGCTTACTGTAATGAGCTATAGTACACTTTCAGTGCCTGAATCTACTCTTTGTACTGTACTTATGTATTCTGAAGTGGATTTAGCCAAGAACAAATTAAACATCTTTGACTGGGATCTGTTGGGGGAGGGAGCCTAGCTTTTGGAGCAGAAAAATTGGAAGAACAATGGAAAGGCAGCATTCACCATATAACTAATTACTGCATTTGACCTGACATAACTTTCTCACCCCTGGGTAGCACATATGTGCCAAATGCACTGCTACTTGGGATTAGGTCTGAGGAGAACCACTCATAGCTGGTCTTCCCAGGCAATGAAATCTGAAATAAGAGGGAAGTGAAAATGTGGAGCAGGAAGGGAGAGGAGAAAGGACCCCATTCTTTCCCTATTGATCACCTGACCAGCTACTTTTTCTCAGGCAAATCCCTTTTTCTTCCCCCTCCAGTTCTGCTCCAGTCTTGAACTCGATTGGTTTTCTAATCCATGGGAGAGTGGAAGAAAAGATACCCCATTTATCTCATAATTGTTCCTCTGTTATATAGGGGAATCGATGCTGCCAAAGGGAACCTTGCTTGATCCTTTCCTTACAACCTTTTGGGAGAAAGGAAAGCAGTGTAATGATTAGGGGAAAGGAAAGATGGTCTTGTAGTTAAAGAAGTGGGCTGCAAATTTGGAGTCTTGAATTCAATCCCCAGTTGTGCTATAGATTTCTTGTGTGATCCTTTGGGAAGTCGTCAAATCTCTCTCTGCTTCAGATCCTTGCCTGTAAAATAAGAATAATACTTTCACATCTAATGGTGGTTTGGTGTTCAGATACTGCACTATGACTATCTATGTTCTAAGATACGTAGAAAACCTAGCAGTTTGACAGTGATGTGAATGGAGTAATGGAGAAAGAGATTGGGGTAGTACCAAGGAGAAGTGTTGGTGAGATGGCAATTGAGGGGAGACAGGGCATGAAGTAATTGGAAGGATGAGAGATGGAAAGATTGGAAAGAAAACCAGAACGTGGAAAACAGAACAAGAGGGAAGAGAGACTTTTTAGAAATGGGACTGGCTTGACAAAGGGAAGAGATAAGAAAAGTTGAGCAAATGTCAAGAGAAATCATTGAAGGGGACAATACAAGGTTAGGGAGGCAGAATACACATACAGAGTATGCATATAATAAATCTATTAGCAATTGTATCAGTCAAAAGTTAATGGGAACTCTGTGTAAGAGGGAATGTTTGGGAGACCTCTGTGTGAATGGAATGTCAGCATGCATCCAATCCTTCTAAGTGTATCTGAGGGACTAATTGGATTTATTAGTGGGAAATGGAATTTGTCAGATTTTTTAAAATTCAGGCTAATGCAAGGATGGAGCTATACTTTTGAATTATTTTGTCATTTCCAAAACTAATGTAGTATTTCTGACAGCCAGGAAATATAGGCAGTTTTGGGAAGGCAGTGCCTCCTTTGCCTATACTACCTGCTGCCCATGGGTACAGCACTTCCCAGAAACTCTAGTGCTGCAGCCCTGATTAGCTACTTGACCCTTACAACCTAGCTTAAAGTGTCAAGAGATGGGGGGAGGAGCTCATGCAGAATGTCCTGTACAGCTTGCATAAATGATATAGGGCCATAATCATGACATCACTTTTTAAATAGAATTTCCTTCTGATTCCACTGGTGTGTGCTACCTGAAAACTTGTGGCATGATATGGACTGTAGAAATTAAAATTTCCAAATGTATTGGAAATGTATTGTGTGGCCTGGTTTCCAGATAACGGCTGCAACTCCCATTGAAGCACCTCAGAAAATGAGACAAGTGCCATACTTTATTGAACGATAATGCTTCTTTCGAAAAAATAAGCTAATACACAGGTTTAGTTTTTTCTCTTTGTTTAAATTGGGAAAAATTTTAATGAGAGTTACAACCATCAAAAACCTGTACATGAGTGCAAGTTAATTAATTGGTTTTAACACTATTAAATAGAGAGAGTGTATACATTTCTGTCAAAATTGTCATTCCTTTATTTGACAATGTGAAAGTAAGTATGTCAGTTCTTTTTGGTATGCCAGCATATCTGTGTGGCACCTTTTTATGATGTAGTTGTCAATTTTGTTCTGTTTCCCAGACATGGAACATTTTATAGCCTTCTGTGGATGTAATATTAATATGAACTTTGGCCTAATGCATGGTGTAATTATAACAACTGATGAAATTTAATTGAAGAATAGGACAAGCACATATGGAAATAATTTTTAGTCTAAAATATTGTTTCTCTACGTGCAGTTTAGCAAGCACAATATTTATTATTATTTATTTTATGCAACATTGTAGATGTGCATGACATCTTATAGATAAATATGGTCAAGTCATTGGTTCTTGGGCTAAGAAGCTCACAATATAATTTTTCTGGCATTCTTATAACAGTGGCAGACTAATGTGAGCAAAATAATGCAGCATTTGACACAGTTGAAACACCAGAGTGACCCTTCAATAAGACACTTGTTTAGGTTAAATAGGACCTAAAATGTTGGGTGTCATCTGTACCTAATATGTAGTTTTTAAATAGCTCCATTTATTTATCTTTTAATGTTTATTTTATTTACAACTTATGTACTTCAGGCTTATCAAATTTTAAAGATATTCCTAATTTTGATCATTGTTATTAAGGTTTTACAGCTATCAAAATACCAAAAAATCTTGGGAGAAATTTTCAGCTGGTACACATGAGAGTAGCTTCTTTGATTTAAAACAAGTTACTCCAATTTGCACTGGCTGAGTATTTTATGTATTATTCCTAGCAGATTGAAAATAAGTCATTATTTTAAATATTTTTATAATTCTAAAAAGGTGAAGATTCTTTATTTTGTAATATAAGTGACACTTTTGAGTATAAAGCCCTATAAGTTAAGCTGAAATTATACCTCACAGTCTCAAACAAGGTAGCTATCTACTTCTCAGGTCCACTAGATACCATGCTTGCAGCTAATGCAACTAATTAGTCATGCTGTGTTGTCATGGATGGCAACAAACAGCATGAAACTCAGGACCATCATTACATAATTTACTATTTGTTTAGTATTAAGTCCCCCGACTTGATGACTTACCACCTTGGTATACCTAATTCTCTTTTTCTCATTAAGTGAATGGTGTTCTCCTTTAACTGTCTGAGTAAAACAAATACAAGGTTGTTTTGGTTTTCATGGACCATCTGTTGAGTTGAGTTTGTAGGTAAGATTATGTATGGAGTTCATCCTTGCTTATCTGAAAAATTTCACTTCAGGGTCTGATGCTTTCCCTGCTTGGTATCAGCCAGATGGTGATTTATCTTTTTTCCATGAACACTCACTGCTGGGTTATTCTAACCACAGATGCTACTATATTTGGTTTGGTGCCTTGTTGAAAGACCAGATTGCTTTAGGGGAAAATTTCTGAACAAAGTACAAGATTTAGTTCAATAGTAAGAGTTGAGAAACCTCACTGACATACATGAGAAGGGTACAGACAACACAGCTGTCAGGTCAGACAGTGACTGAAGTTTCCACTCTAAACAGCCAGACAGAAATAAGGAACAAGACTGCTCTTTGAAAGATCTTGATTTATCTTCAGATAAAGATAACATGATATTCCTATAACCCAAATATTTCAGGCAAAAATTAAATTTTCCATATGAACTTAGTTATTTGCAAATGTTTGTGCAGAAATTGATAAAAGTATAAAAATGAGTAGTCCTGTCGAGTAGTCCTGTGGCACCTTTTTTAATAAATAAAGATGCCACAGGGAGAGAGAGAGGGAGAAAAAGAAAGAATGAATATCATGAGCTTTCATGGGTAACATCCACTTCATCAGATGAGCTGGAGTGGAAATAACAGAAACCAAGATATTTATAACAGCAAAGAAAAAAGTATTTGTAAATTGTAGGACCAGTGCTAATGAGGCTAATTAAGTGGGCTGGCAGTGTCCCTTTCTTATTTTTTGATATAAAAATGCAGTTGTTCAAGGCAGGGGTAATTGGCTTTATAATGCGACATCCAGTTAATGTCTTTGTTCAATGTTAGGGAAACAGTGTCAGATTTGTAGATGAATACCAATTCTGCACTTTCTCTCTGTAAATGGCTGATGAAATTCCTTTGTAGAAGAATGGCTACTTTTAAAATACTTGAGCCTTGGCTTCCCTAGGAAAATGACCTGTGATGATAAGGGTTGGTCAACACATGGAAACTGCTGTGAAATAATCCAGAGTGTGAAATTAAAATGCAATAGCCATTCTGCAGAAGCTCCTCTGTAGAGACACTTATTCTGCACTAAGGGTGCCTTTTGGCATTTTAGTTGATCTTAATTTACTTTGGAAGTACATTAAGCTCCCGAAAGGCACTCTGTGAGGAATCAGTGGAGCTCTGGCAGCAGTTAGTCCAGGCTATTTCCCTGTGTAGAAAAACCTTAACATATGTCAACCATGAATTGTCCTGAGTGTACTCCACATGCAGCCAGGGTTTAACACTTTTTAACTTCTAGTGTGAAGAGGATCAAACCATTTTAATAATCAATTTTATACAGAAAAATTGTGTATCAGAATACAAAAACAGTATTGCAAACCTCCTTCTTCAAAAACAATAATTCAGGCTTAAAAATAATAGCTTATGAAACTTTGGTAAGGCTGTCATGTAATCATATGACTCCAGGACCACAGGACCTTAAGAAACTCAAAATAAAGTGAGAGTCATAATGAAATTTTAAGAGTTGGCAACAATGGAAAGTTCTGTAATAACTGATTCTTAGTAATCAGGGAGTTTGCTACTAATCCACAACATTTCAATGGCTACATCTAAACTGCAGGCATTTTTCAGAAAAAGCTTTTCCAGAAGAGATCTTCCGAAAAACCTTCTTCTGAAAGAGCGTGTCCACACTGCCAAAGTGTATTGAAAAAGCAATCTGCTTTTTTGAAAGATTGCGTCCACACTGAATGGATGCTATCTTGCATTTAAGCTGTGATTACTATGGACAGAGTGGCACCTGTATCTTTTCCTCTTTCCTCTTCTTTCTAAAGAACTCCCTCTTCCCATCCACACATGCCTTTTCCCGAAAGAGCTCTTTTGGACATAAGTGAAGTTTTGTCAAAAACTCTGTAGTGTAGACATAGCCAATGAAACATCTGTGTCACCTATCTCACTGCAAAATGACTGGTGGTGGGGAGAGATGATCTTCTGTGTAACTTTTAGTCTAGTGGTTATGCGGGCCACTTGGAGTTCCCAGTTCAATTCCCACCTCTGTCTGATGAGGAGAAGGGTTCCTCACTTCTCTGGTGAATGCTGTCGAACTACAGAATATTCTGGTATGCTATCTTGTTGAAGTTTTTCCACTTTTTAGTAATTAATTGGGCCAGACACAGAGAGAGAATGGTTCTATAGTCCAGTCCATAAGATACTGGAGGAAGGGGGAGAGAAATCCTTTTTTCAAATTCATTCTTGTCAGGCAATAGTGGAATTGAATGTGGGTCTGCTGCATCCCAGATGGTGCACTAGCTGCTGGACAGAGAACATAAGGATGGTCAGATCATTCTATTCTGCCCCATTTCCTCTGCATCTTTCTCTAAATCCCTTTGTGGATCAGAGGCTCAGTTCTTTGCTCAGGCTTCACACAAACTGGGAGGGATTTCAGGTGCTTTGGAGGAAAGGGTTGGAATTCAAAATGACCTTGAGAAACTAGAAAAATGGTTTGAAATAAATGGGATGAAAATCAATAAGGACATGTAAAGTACTCAACTTAGAAAGGAATAATCAATTGCACAAATAGAAAATTAGAAATGACTGCGTAGGAAGAAGTACTGCAGAAAAGGACATGAGGGTTATAATGGATCACAAATGAAATATGAGTCAACAATGTAGTACCACTGCAAAAACGTGAAAATCATCCTGGGGTGTGTTAGCAGGAGTTGTGTAAGTAAGAATGCTGCTGATCAACTGATAAGCCCTCAGTAGGTATACTGTTTTGGGCTCCATACTTTGGGAAAGCTGTGGACAAATTGGAAAAAGTCCAGATGAAAGAAATAAAATAATTAAAGGTCTAGAAAATATGACTTAGAAGAAAAGATTGAAAAAAAAGGAGTTGTTTAGTTTAGAGAAGAGAAGACTGAAGGAAGATGTCGTCTTCAAGTTTGTAAAAGGTGGTTATAAAGAGATGGGTGATACATTGTTCTTTATATCCACTGGGGACAGGATAAGAAGTAATGCACCTAAATTAAAAGGGAGATTTAGATTAGGCATTAGGAAAAAGTTTCTCATTGCAAGGCAGATTAAGCAGGAGACACATTATTTAGGGAGTTATGAATCTTCTTGGAAATTTTAAGAACAGGTTAGACAAAAACCTGTCAGGGATGGTCCTAAATAATATTTCATCCTGTGTCAGTACAGGGGACTGGACTATATGACCTATCGAGGTCTCTTCCACTTTTACATTTCTATGATTCTATAATTGGCTTGCACCAATTAATGAAAAAGGGCTGGGATCACAATAAGACTTAGGAGATCTCATCAGGGAGAAAGCCTTTCTTCAAGTGTATCATACCCAGTTATGGGGGTAATTGTTCCTGGTCTAGGTTTTTTCTTGTAGTGTTAAACTATTTTATTACAGCCGCTCCCCGACTTATGGCCACCTCCACTTACAACCATCTGCACTTACGACCATCAATGCGGATCCGAGTTACGAACTGTGATTCGCACTTACGAACAGTGCAGTCGCCATGTAACTCTATGGGATCCGAGTTATGAACAGTTTGAGTTACGGACCAAGTATTGGTCTGTAACTTGTTCATAACTCGGAGAGCGGCTGTACTGTAATCTATACAATAATGAATGTTGAAGGGATAAATTGGTGATTGAATGACTATGTTTTTATTGATGAAGTGGGCAATCCATTCAAATAGCTCTAAACATGCTAGATTTGTAGTAGAACAAATTTTCACTTATGAGGTTTTTATAAATCAAAACCAGAAACAGTTTGTGACAGTCCCCCTCCCATGTTTTGTGAAATTTGGGTTATGAATATAAATATGCATAACTTGAAGATGCTTTAGACAAAATACTTCATGTAATCTATCAATTTTAATATTAAAATGCGCTGGATCTGTATATCCTATTTTGGTGCATGTATAATTCTTGTATGTAAAGTTATTTGTAATTTTGAATGTGCTAATCAGAGTCATTTGAATGTGCTAATCAGAGCCACTTGGTACCGCCCCAACCCCCAGAAGCCTTAACGACTTGAAGAACATAAAAACTAGTAAATAGTCTTCTTTGTCCTACAAGTCGAAAGGTGTTCAGATTAGTAAGTTATGTGACCATATCACCTATAACTAGGATTTCATTTTGACCCTGATATTTTTCCATGGAAGGGGAGATGTAGAACAAAAGGAAGGAGGAAAGCAGCCCTGGGGGAAAGCAATGGGACACGATCAGCCCTTTGTCTCTGGCTGGCCTGAAAAACCTTGAAAGGATATAGAGAGCTGGAGACCCAAGTCAGTGTAAAAGAGTTTGTCTCTGATTTGAAGATCATGCCTGAAATAAGAACAGCTCTCTAGAGTAAGAATCTGCTGACAATATGTTTTTTAGTAAATTAGAATTAGCCATATGATTTCTTTTCATTTTAGTTTAGTAGCTTACTTTGAGCTGTCTTTTTTTCGCTTGCAACCACTTAAATCCCAGGCTATGTCTACACTGCAGGCTTCTTGCGCAAGAACTTTTTGTTCAAGAGTTCTTGCGCAAAAGCTCTTGCACAAGAGCACGTCCACACTGCCATGTGTTCAAGAGATGTGCTTTTGCGCAAGAGCGTCCGTGGCAGTGTGGATGCTCTCTTGCGCAAGAAAGCTCTGATGGCCATTTTAGCCATAAGGGTTTCTTGTGCAATAAATCCCTGTTCCCTTCCAAACTAGCCTTTTTGCGCAAGAGCTCTTGCGCAAAAAGGCTTATTCCTCATGGGGAAAGGAATAACTCTTGTGCAAAAAGCTCTCTCTTCTGACGATCTACTGTAAACTTTCTTGTGCAAGAACAGGCTTATAGTGTAGATGCTCTGCAAGTTTTTGCGCAAGAACAGCCATTCTTGTGCAAGAAGCCTGCAGTGTAGACATAGCCCCACTGTTTTGTACTTAACATTTGTGTTTTCTATAAGGTCCAGTGTAAATAATTATTATCTGGGAGGAATGACCAGTGTTCATATCTCTCTTTCATTGATAATGAGGGTGAACATCCTCATGAGCTTTCACTCTGTGAAACTTTTATATAGAGAGAGCCTGATTTATGTTGCTTTGCTTTCCTGGGTGCCATGTCCATTGTCCCAGAGCTGAAGTGATTCAGTGTCTCCATTGCTCTGCTATGGCGGGGGTGGGAGTTACTCCAACTCTATGCCTTGTCTGGGGGAGTCCAGAGGATCTGGCTCAGCAGGACAGGTTGGTAAGGAGCCCCAGAAAACAAGAAGGCATGATCAGCACAGTGAGGAACAATCCCAAGGGGGTCCTCTGTGACTGCACTCTCTCACATGGCTGTTTTCAGGTATTCCTGTATATTTTTCTAATAGGAAAAAATCATAAAATACAACTAGTTATTTTCCTTTTGGCAATGAATACTAGAAACAGAAAGACAGTTTGTTGGACAATTTATCAGCTGATGTAAATTGGTGTAGCTCCATTGAAGTTATTGTACATTTGCTCTAGCTGAAAATGTGAAAATATTTCGATTTTAAACCTTATCATCTTCTACCTCAATTCCAAGGCATAACTAGACATTTGTTTGGCATTGTTGTCTCTTTAGCTGAGTGATTCTCCCTTTCACCATACCAGGAAAATTGTTAATAATAATGGTTACATATCACATATATCTTCTTTGATAAAAATCACATATTTAATTCTGGTGTATAAATAGTTTTTCATTAATATTTTAGCTTGTCTCCTACATCAGGATAAACATTACCTGATAATTGACATTGATATTGCTAATCTTAATTACCAAGCTTTTTGGATTTGGATTGTCTCATGTCAGCAAAATTTAGTAATCAGTTAGGATCATTCACTTGGAAAATACTAATCAAGTATTCTCACGGTAAGCGGGACCCTGCTGCGGTTCTGTCTTTTAAATGTAGTAAGAACCAGGCAACTCTTTCCCATTAAACCTTATGTGATATTAGTTGCAAAAGCTTATAGCATCCACTTGGGGTGTAAAGTGCAAGAAAGTATGAGTCTGTGTAAACAGGAAGTACAGACAGAGTTACATTCACCCCAACCACAGTGTGCTTATTGTAATCTGTAGAGCAACGGTTCCCAACCTTTTCCAGATGGGGACCCATTTTGACAATTCAGGAAGACTTGGTGACCCAAGGCAATTCAAAAACGGGGGGAAGACAAGGGGCAGAGCCACCCGGGGACACACTTGGTGACCCTTTTGAAATGTAATGGTAACCTATATTTGGGTCCCAACCCAGAGGTTGGGAAACCCTGCTCTAGAGTATCCTTACCTCCTATCATTTTCTAATTTCCTAATATAGACTGAGACAATGAGAAAATGGGATCTATCACATACACTAGATTATAAGATGATACTTGTATATTTCACTTTTTATTTATGTAGTTATGTTACATTGCCCATGTTTGTGTGAGAACTTAATGAAACACTTCATATTATTAAATATGGTCAAAAGAGTAGTTAGTGTTCTGTTGGGTGTATCTCCTGCTAATTTATGCAGTATAGGAGATGCTTGTGGAGAGGTAGTTAAAATGGTTCTTTTGGAAACATAAGTGATAATATAATAATTCTTTTCTTGTTTAAATTTTCATTTAAATGGTCAAATCTTAATTGTATGTTTTACCCTCTAGAGTAATGAGTACATGACAACTGGGGTTTTAATATATCCATCTATTTATAAATAGTAGGTTTTACAATGGCCTTTACACAAATGTAGGGAATAGTTTGATACAGGAGAATAGTAAAGCAGAAAATATTGTGTTACTAGATGGAAACTTCGAGTGTTTTTTTCCTGACCTGAGGGAAGCAAGCAAGTTGTCTAATTATCTGTTGTATAAATTATTAACAGTTTTTGTGTAAGTTAGGTGACAGTTAATTTTTACAGCTTCATTCATAACATTCACAGAGCAAAAGTAATTTAGTCAGTTTGCATGTGTTTTTATTTTGAGAACAAAGGTTGCTTTCCCTTTATTTAGGAAAAAAATAATTGTGACTTTTTAAAATATAAGGACACAATAGTGTCCAGTAAATCTTCAAAGCCCTACACAGGGTTTTATGTTTTATTATACATGTTTTCTTTTGTGAGAGTTCAATGGTTAAAAAATTTGTCTTCAATTGAACTATGTACCCCTAGATCTTCACCGTCTCTTTGTAAGGAATATATATTATTGTAAGAAACATAACTAAGTATTTGTATCTTGCCCCTAATTGATCAGATCCTGTACTCATAATACTTTTGAGACCAGTTATTTAGATGACTAGATATGGTTTTAGTAATTTATATTTAAGCACCAATTTTTTAAAATCTTGGCCCAAATGCATACATTTACTGCTTCTCCATTTTGCACGGAAAGATAGAAAGTATGGCAAGAGATCACTTTATCTTAACCAGGAGATATTACATGATCTAAACATCAAAAAGGAGTCATATAAAAAGTGGAAACGAGGTCAAATTACAAAGGATGAATATAAGCAAACAATGCAAGTATGCAGGGGCAAGGTTAGGAAGGTGAAGGCACAAAACAAGCTCAATCTAGCTAGAGACATAATGGGTAACAAGAAGACATTCTACAAATATATTAGAAGCAAGAGGAAGACCAAGGATAAGGTAGGCCCATTGCTCAGTGAAGAGCAAGAAGATTTGTCAAAAAGATGGGTGGTAACGGGATGCCTAACATAGTGAATGCTAGTGGAAATGGGGTAGGTTTAGAAGTAAAAATAAAAAAGAACAAGTTAAAAATTACTTATAAAAGTTCGATGTCTTCAAATCACTAGAGCCTGAAGAAATGCCTAGAATACCCAAGGAGCAGATAGAGAAGGTATCTGAGCCTTTAGCTATCATCTTTGAAAAATCATGAAAGTCAGGAGATATTGCAGAACAGTGTTTCTCAACCAGTGATACGAGTACCCTCGAGGGTACTTGAGACAAGTCTGGGGGGTACGTCAATACAACTGAAATTTGGAGAAAACTGAATTTTTGTTTTAAGTTTTACAGCGCTTTATTATTTTTATAGGTTTTACATCCAAAAATTTAATCGCCCGCTCAGCTATGATTAAGTTGTTTAAACAAATGTGTTGCAATGGTAGAAAAAATGTTGTGTGTCTAAAAACTGTAGGTACTGTGGGTACTTGTAATTTTTTTTAAAAAAGGGGGTACTTATAATTTTTTAAAAAAGGGGGTACTTATAATTTCTTCCTGCCATAACAGTGTTGCAGAGAAACCTGGGCATGGCAGGATGGGCCCACAGGCTGTGCCTTGATGATAATTGTACACTTTTTGGCTGAAGAGATCTGTGTTAGCTTGGAATTGTGCTGATCTTCTCAACCATTCTGGCTATAAACCTCACAATGGTCATGTGGGGAAGTGATTGTACTCACCACAGGGAGCCATGGTACTGGTGTGGGTTGAATTGTCCCAATTATGATATGAATAGTTGTGTACAGTTGGTTGTCAATCAGTGTGCCCTGACATGAATGGAGGTAGGCCAAAGCACAGTATTCTCCTGCAAAGTCTCAGAGAGCTAAACTGGATGATTAAAGAGTTTGAGTGTTTGCTTCCCATGAAGTGTCAGCCAGTTTGCTTTGAAGGTTGGTACATGAGCTCACCTTAGTTTCATTTTTCCTCAGGTGCTTAAGCTATGTGAAAGATCTATCTAGGGTTACTCCAAGGTAGACTGGATGGGATTTGTGTTTAAGACTATGTCCATTAAGATATAGGATTAGTTCTTGGGCTATTCTGGCATTGTGAAGATGGAATACACTAAAAACTGAGTTGGTTGTACTTGCCTGTAAATGACATGGGCTATCCTTGAACACTTAAGCAAATGCCATCACATACACGAACTTTTTTGTGCAAAAGTTGAAAAGTGTTAGAATTTGATCTGTCATCTCTGTGCACCTCAGCAACCATCAGCCTTAAGTGGACCACCTGTCATGCCAAACCAAGCTGCCAGCTGTCTGCTGAATCTGTCAAAGGCCCCAAATGAGAAGCATGTCAGGTGACAAGTCAGTGATGAATGGCATCATTTCCAACAGAGAAATGGAGAGACGAGAGATGAGACTGTAGCTGGAGAGGATAATAGGGCCAAGATTGTTTGTATAGGATGAGGCAAAATTAAAGTATGCTTGCTTTATGTGGGAGTATCATAGCACAGTTATATTTGTATGTTTATAATATATTTAAGGTGTAAATTATTTGTCAGTGGTTACATTTTTAAAGATGCAGTCTTCCAAGCTATTTTTAATGTGCTGTTTAATGTTAGTTGATTAGGGTGATGATTTGATAACACACAATATATCTGAAGTATGATTTAAAGTAGTATTTCTTTAACTTCTATACCGCTTTTTAAATTTTGGTTTATTATAACAATACTCAGCACTTTTAGCCTATTCAACTTAGTTTCCTTGGTCATTTTCAGTTCACCTGTAGGTTCCTGATATTTAAACTAGCTATATTATTTAAAATATCTATATTATTTACAGGTTTATATGTTACATCATAATGGGGAAACATGGTTGTGAGGGTATAAACAAAAATGTAATAAATTACTGAATTCTTACTCTTTAGAGAATGTAGCCTTTATATTACAGTGGTCTACAGCCAAAATGCTTCCGAAATAAATGTAGTCAAACTTTATTAATTCT
>JANRFK010001234.1:21048071-21062391 GCA_030068395.1 Apalone spinifera | reverse complement strand
AATAAATAGCACATTTTATCTCTGAAGCAGACGACTTCTAAAAAATTGTAGACATTGGAGTAAACTTTTGTGCCATATGTCAAAGAAACACCAGTGAACCAAGCTTATAATAAAAGAGAAATAATTTACTTTTATGTAGCAGATCTTAAAGCATTTTAAATGTGTTTAATATATTAAGGCAAGGAGAATTTTCTATCTGTATCATTTTGCCCATCACTGAAGTACAGTTGCTTCTTTTGGGGTGAAATGAAGCAGTTGTTAAACAAGAGTAGCAACATTAGACAACAACTTGGATCAAGAATGAAGAAGTGTACTCTGTCCAGTTGAAACAATGGGGTAGTTGAGATAGGAAGAATGTAATTGCTGTAACTGGAATTTGGGTGGGACATCAGGATTTCTATCTGTACTCTTTTTGAAAGGTAGTATCTCTCATCTAATCAAATTAACATTTCTAAAAGTATCCCCATAATATTTTAGATTTTCTATGATCACAAATGCTGGGTATCTTTAGTCATCACAGCACCCTAAGCTGAATCAACATGCTGAATCATTCATGTCACCAGAACCACCAACTGCATGGTGCCTTGTCACACCACAACAGGGTATTGGTACTGACTCAGAAGAGTCCTGCCTAATGAATCAGAAATAGCAGTTCCTAGCATACTTACAACAGGTGTTCCACATAAGCCCTTTTGAGTTCTTACAGAATCACAGAAAAAAGTGATATGTCTGTAGGTGATAGGGAGAGTTCATTTCCCCTCCATATAACGCATTTTTTAAAAATATATATTTTATAATATTGAAGTGGTTTAAAATTGTGCAATACTGTAAAATACAAAACATGTGTTTCCATTGTATATAGCTTCCAGTGTGGTTTAACTATATGTTTGTAGTCACTAACAGGGTGAATGCTTAAGTGTCACAATGAGATGGCACTAAGGATTATAGAGAACTTGCATTTGTGAACTTGAAAAAATTGCTTGCAAATTTAGTAATATGTTTAAATGGTATTCAACATACACTCTTAACAAATGTAAATAATATTAAAATAACATATTCAGTCCATCATTGTTTAATTTGAATACACAGGGGAAATATCCCTGCAACAGATAAACTTAATATAGTGGTAACATCTTAGCTTCTGTATTGCTGGGAGATTAAATTGTTCCAGTGGACTGCTATGATTTATCATTTTCATATAGGAAATATATACTAACAACTCAGAGTCAATATGTTTTGGCTTCAAATTATTTGGAATAGGGACCACACAAACAAAACAGTAATTATACCATGTCCTATTCAGGCTCAGAAGCTGAGTAAGTGGAGTTTTGCAGAAGCATGATGATGATCCAGCTGAGTGGCCATGAAAGCAGACTCTCAGCTGCCATCTGTTGCACTCCTCAGGAGTGCATGGCTCCTGAGCGTAATTCATTGCTGAAGTACAAATACAAATATGTTCCTGTAATACAGAGGAGGTGATCAGTGAGTCATGAGATTGTTCCCCATAATTTGTCAGTTCTGTTATTGATTGTGATCCCCAACATTTTATTTTACCCTGTCTTTATGCTTTGTGAAGCTCAGAAGATAGAACCACTAAAGATTATGTGATGCTCAAATACTATGGTAATGGGGGACAAATAAGTAACATAGATAAATAGATGTATGGATATGCTAGCAGTAGTTGGGTACAGCATCAGTATGTGTGGATAGAGCAGTGTAAGCAGTACAACAAACAATCTTTCGAATAAAGATGTAGTAGAACTGGAAAAGGGTTCAGAGAAGGGCAACAAAGGTAATCAGGATTATGGAACAGCTTCCATATGGGGAAAGACTAAAAAACTTTGACTGTTCTGATTAGAACAGAGATTGTTAAGGGGAATATGATTATCATTAGTGTGTGCAAAAAGTGAAGACAGTGTTTTTTACCATTCCCTACAAAATGAAAAGGAGTTACACAATGAAATTAATAGGCAACAGGTTTAATAGAAACAAGAGAAAATATGTTTTCACAAAATTCAAAACTGGTCTGTGGAACTCATTGCCATGAGATGTTGTAATGGCCAAAATAATACTTGGTTCAAAAAAGAATTGAACAAGTTCATGGTGCATAGATTCATCAATGGTTACTAGCCAACATAGTTAGGAATGCACCTTCATGTTCAGGGAGAACCTAAACCTCCAAATCTGGGAGGAGAAGACTGGGGTAGAAGTCTCTAACATTGCCCTAGTTCTGTACACTTCCCCTGATGCTCTGGTACTGGTCACCGTCAGAGACATGATACTCGGCTAAATGGATTACTGGTCTGACTCAATTTGGCTGTTCTTACACTGTCCCCATTGCAGCATAGTTTGGAACAATTCTTGATCTTTTTTTCTCTTTCTCTCCTTCTAGGGCAGACATTGTAGATTTGGTCTGTTAGGAATTAGTACAAGTAAAATATCCATTTGAGATATTTCCCAGTAATCCTGAAAAATACTAGTACTTACAATAAATAAGCACATAGAGGTTGAAGTTTGCTCTGGTGCAGAGGGTCCTCATGAGTCTCCTCCTCCACTTAAGCCCTGTGGGATAGCTGAGCTGAGGTTGGTGCAGAGGGAGCATTGCACAGCTGGATGTCCACAAACCCTGTGTAGTGTGAGGCATCTCCACTTTGGCCCCAAACAGGACAACATGTCATGTGGATGGTTGGGGTGAGCCTGGGTTGAGGCTATTGTGTCTATGCTGACATAGATCTAGTGGCCCAAGCCACCATGTAAGAGGGGGGCAGAGTGGCTGTATCTTAGCTATAGTATGTCTATGATGCAGTTTTGTCGCCTTTCCATTAATTCTCATTCTTACAACCTCTTTGGAAATTTCTGTTACCAAATTGATAAGACAAACTTCTTGACTAATTTACTACTTCCCACTGAAAATAAAAACATTTTTAAAAGGGAAATGGTATTATTTATCAACAATCATGAAAAAGTATGAAAAATGTGATTTCTCTTGATGTGAAATCTAATGGTAAAAACATTTCCCCTTACCTCCATGCAGAGTATGGGTAATCTGAATATAAGCACTGCTTATGAGAAATGATGGAGATATAAATTATTAAAATTAAACTATAGCTTAAAACAGAGAAAATTGACCATGATACTATTATGATCTGGTCATCACTTGTTTTTCATGATTAAATTGTTCTAATAGCTATAATTGGTTCTGCATCATCTGCTAAGAAAATGGTAGAGTTATTAAAAAACAGTAAATGCCTTGCCATTCCGTCCAGCAGTTTATTGCATTTAATCATTTTTAGAGCTAATTGAAACCATTTTACTAGGAATTCACAATTTTCAACTTAAAGAAGCATTTGATGGTTGCTATCAACAGCTAGTGATTTACACATAGTATTTCAGAATTTAGAGCATTCCTGAAGGAATACATTCAACTCTGTGGATTTTACAGGTGTAAGGTGTTATAAAAATCTAAACTAGGAAGATTTCTAGTGTAATTAGTGAACTAGCTGTAACAGTGAGATATGGAGCATTAAAACCCTCTTTGGTGGTGTAAATCTTTGCTTATAAAGGTTCTAGTTATTAAAAATCCTAGCTATATGTAGGCTATCTGCAAAGGTTAGCAGATGCCTCTAAAGTACTTATGACTCTTCATTTTCAGTTTTTTATTGTATTTAAAATCCCAAGAAAGTATCAATGTTTGTTTTAAATGTATAATGGGTGAAAATCAAAGCAAAATATTAACTTCACAGTTGTCTGGGTAAACATCAGAGTTAATATTGGAGGATGGGAGAACAGAAAAAGCAACATATGGAGAAGGAAAGTAGAGTAATGAAAGTCAAAGTATTTTAATCCTGTGGTTTATTTCATGAACTGTACATTAACAGTCCATTTCTGGAGAAATGCACCATGCATCATATCTGGGTTACATGGATGATGTTTTCATCCTCTCACAGATTTCCACCACAACATCAATAAACACCACCAGCCCCTCAAACTCTCTCTTGAATACTCTTACACCAGCATCAACTTTCTTGGAACTATGCTCAGATTCAACTGAAGAACTCTACACATAAGAAATACCCATGCATCACCACACCTGCCTTCACTGATCCAGCAACCACTCCAGACACACCAGGAAATATATTATCCACAGCTAGACACTTAGATACCACAGAATTTGTTCATAAGAAAGTCCATGATATTCATTTTAACACACTTAAAACTGCCTTCACTAAACAAGGACACTCTATCAGAATAGTAGATCACATCATGGAAAAGGGACACCCAAATATCCAGGTAGTACATGCTTCAGTTTAAAAAAAAAAGCCTTACACCCCTATTTGTCACTTGCCTCCCCGTATTAAAACTCATTGGGGTATCAGCAAACATTTATGACCCATATTTATGGGGACTACATGCTAAAATAAATGACTTCTGAACCCTCTCTTTTGACCTTCAAACAACCCCCCACTCCAGCCTCACCAAGCTCATTATCAGAAGTAAATTCAAAGTGGCACAAGATTCTGCCAGAACAAGAGATGAAAAATTTCCACACATGGTTCCACTGCTATGATGCTCAGTACCTCCCAAAACACACCTTTCAATATCCATGGAACCTGCATGTGCCTGTTCTATCATGTGGTGTGCTTCATCCAGTGCACCAAATGTTCCTACAATTATGTGGCTGAAACCAGACAATCACTACACTTACTCTCAGATTAACTCAGATAGAAAAATGATAGACAAAAACACTTTCAACCAATGGGCAAACCCCTTTTCACAAGTGATCATTCCATATCTGTCTCCACCCCTCCCAGTCCTCATTGTCAAAGGAAACCTGCATAATAACTTGAAATGATGAGCCTGAGAACTTAAATTCATAACTCTGCTTGACACTATAAACAATGGACTTAATAGAGACACTAGTTTATGGCTCATTACAACAATTTGTAAAACACCCTACTGCCTGTTAACCCTAATTGCCCACATCATTTTACATGGTTTCTACAGCATGTGTGAAAACCCTTATGCTTAACAATCTGCCGCACTTTTAGTCTTAGACACGCTCATTATTTTCTTCAGACAGGAAGCAAAGATCTCTGTAGTTTGAAAGCTTGTCCCTTCCACCAACAAAAGTTGATCCAAGAAAAAGATATCTACCTTGCCTCTTATTAATAGCGCATATACTTATGCTGGGGTGGGCAAGAGGCGGCTAGTGGGCCAGATCCAGCCTGCCAAGCTGCTGGGTCTGGCCTGCAGCTGCCTCGACAACACCCTTATTACAAAGCAGCTGTAGCCACTTTAAGCCGCAAGCTGCTAAGTGCTCTGCAAGCTGGGCAGGGAGGTGAAAGCTTTGTGCTTCCCCCCCCCTTCTCCCATATCACAGGTCCCTCTCAGACCCTGCATCCCCTCCTATACCCCAGGCCAGAAATCCTCTCTTGCACCTATAACTAGTCCTGTACTCTGCACCCAAAGCCCCTGTCTCTGCCCCCTCCTTTACCCAAACTCCCTTTCAGACTCCACACTCCTTCCTGCACCCCAGTCCTCTATTCCAAGCTCCCTTCTGCACCCCACCTGCCATCCCAGACCCCACAACTCCTCCTCAGAAATGTAGCCCTTGACCACTTACCAAATTTTGGAGGGGCCTGACATTAAAAATTATTGCCCATTCCTTACTTATGCACACTCATGAGGATATGTATGTATTTTGCACTACATTGCCTTACTTAGACAGCCTTGCATTTACTTGTAGACTAATTTATTATTAACATGAATACATTTACCTAATATAATGTTTTGGATTTTCTTAACATAATCAGTATTTTCATGTACATGGATGGTCCAAAATTCAGATAATGATCCCATGTTCCAATCTAGTATTTTTTTTAGCAGCTCAGCCTCTTCATTTTTAATTTTTGTCAGAGGTCTTGAAAATATATATACTCTGCAGATTCCCATTTCGTTCTGCCACTGTCATTTGAACACTTCGGTTTCTCATAGTGCCTCCTATTTGTTCCAGTAGGAGAAGGCAATTCAATTAAAACTCCTTCTGTAAAATGTAATTAGCTACCAGTAGAGCTTGTATTTTGAATAGTTCCATCTCCCATGCCTGCATAGCTCTAACAGGCTGTGAGGATGTATGCAGATCACCAGAGAAATGATGAAGTGTAATGGTGCTTCAGTGCTTGTGACTTCAGTTACTTGAAGTCTTCTCCCCTAGGACTTCATCCTGCTCCCACTGAAATCAATAGCAAAATGTCATTAACTTAGAAGGAGAAACAACTCTTTTTTTCCATAGCGGATGACCCTTTCCTGGAATAGTAGATAGCTTGTCACAGAATCAGCAACCACAGCCTTCAGCAGTTTTTATGGTTCAGAAGGCTGTAGATCTTAATTGTTATATCATTGTGCCCTTCTTGTAAAGAATTCTTATACAGGTAAAAGCTTTTATGTCTTTCTTATGTTTGTTACAGCTTGGCATGACAGTAATAGAAAAAAGCTTTCCAATACTGAGGGTACGTCTAAACTACACCCCTCTGTCAGCAGAGGGATGTAAATTAGACGTATCGAAAGTCCAAATGAAGCAGGGATTTAAATATCCCATGCTTCATTTGCATAATGGCAGCCGCCGCTTTTTTTCGAATCGGGGCTTTTCGAAAAAAACGGCAGTTTAGATGGGGGCATTTTCGACAGAAATGCCCTGTTTCAAAAGATCCTGTACTCCTCAGATCCTCTACTCCTCGGATATTTAAATCCTTGGAGTACAGGATCTTTACATCCCTCTGCCGACAGAGGGGTGTAGTTTAGACGTACCTTGACTGTCCACGTCGGGTACTATTTTTATTATGAGAGGTCTCATCCTGAGTTGCTGAGTAGAAGTTGGCAAATATCTGTTTTTTTCTGTTTGTTAGCCATTCTGAAAAATTTTAGAAAATGATTTGGGTGGAACCCAGACTGAACCTTTTTGGAATTTACAGCACATTGAAATGTATAAAATACTTGAATAGCCATTGGATGTGAATGACAGAAAATTTTATAGATAAGTGCTCTGTCACAGAGTTCCCAGGTGGTTAGAGGAAGGGAGAAATGGATTCAGTTCTCTTTTCTAGAGATGAGATTTGATCCTGGGTCCCCCAGATGAGTGCCCTAATCACTGGGCTATAGAGTATAAAGGTGTACTAGCATCTCCTACTCTTCTGTGAATCAGTCTACCAAAATTTGTTGTCCTGAACTATTTGATAACTTTGACATGATTTCAGAATAGGTTTTTAAGTTGACCAAAGACTGCATTTTTCTGCAAATCAACTATTTGCTCCCCAAAAATTAGTCCAGCTCTAATGCTGACTGTTTTTTGTGAGACTCCTTTGACTCTCATTGATTTCAATGAGAAATGGGAATGCTGAACTTCTTAAAAATGCTCAGCACCTGGCAGGATATGTGCCTGACTGGAGTAGTTTATGAATATCAATAATTTAGTCTGGATATCAATAATAAAGGCATAAAAATCTTAGATGCTTTTATAACTACAAAAAATTTTCTCTGGCATATTATTAACAATAATAAATACAAGTTATTGTACTGTACATTAATAAAGAAATGAAATGTTATTGAGAAATCTTTGGGGGGGATATACAAAATGTTCACGTTATTTGTAGGAATGCACAGAGGACCTGATCCTATAGTTCTCACTTTGTAAATTCTTATTTGATTTCAGTAAGAGTTTGCCTACGTAAAGACTCTAGGGTTGGGCTTTGAGTTTGTAATTCTGTAATAACAGTTTTTTGTTAAAAAAAACTTAAAGGTAGTAGCTATATTCTAAGAAAATGAAAAAAATCCCAGAAGAGCAAGATTAAATTATTTATTCATGGAACTAAAAAAAAAAAGATATGGAATGAATACAGAGTTCAGCCTGTCAATCAAACAATTATCAGTACATGACCTGCTATATTAATTTTGAAGGCATCCATCACTCTTTGGCATTTATTTAGACAGTCAAAAGTTTATGTCTTCACAAGAAGCAACTACAGCTCCCATTTAGCTATATGCCCCTTACTTTGGGTAGTTGAATTTAGGGGATTTACTAAGTAGATCATTTGCTCTTAATTTTTAAGAGAATGCCTTCAGGAAGAAATGAGCCTTGCAACTGAAGAACGAAGGTTGCAGTGGCTAACAGCTATCTCATGTCAGACATTTTTAAGCAGAAACCCTCCATTTATTTCAAAGAGGGGCTTCTGTTTAAAAATCAATGGCACAAATGGTGCTAATGGAATAATTTCTACCATCTTCCTCAAAAATGTTGCATCAAACAGTGCTGTTACTGTATATACTCACATTTTACTCTTGGTACTTAAGTGTGGCATACCAAATGTGGCCAAAATAGATAATAAACCCTGTAAGTGGTAAACCACATAAACCATCAATCAACCTTCCAGAAATGTTGATCTGTGGTGACCACTTTGGAATACAAAATTAACTGCTTAAAACCCAATCTGCTTCCTCTGTAATGTGGCTGCTCCTAATCTTATTCTGCTATGTTTCATCTATATTTGTAAAGCCCCATATGAATAGAGATCCCCAAATTAAATGTAACTCTAATAAATAACTAAATTAATAATATTTACGGGACTATAACAACACAGCAAAACAGCTATTAAAATGTTTCCATAAAGAGGGGAGAATTAAATTTTCTGGATAATGTAAAACATATCATGTTCATTCATGTAATGACAATCACTACAAAAGCTTCCCCCAGAATCATTAAAAAAACAAAACAGGGAATGAACTATTTTGAAAATGAACATATTTAGAAGCAAATCTTCCCTTCCAGTGCAAAAGCCACTGGCTAGATTCTCCAGTGGAGTGTAATTTCATGTTGACAGTGTGTATTGGCCCTAAAGCCAGTGTCACTAATCCAAAGAGATCATTCTAGTACATTACTTCTCAACTTTTTCTATACCATGATCCCAAATTGAAAAGAAAAAAGTTTCAGGACCTCCTACAACTAACTATAAATTAGATGTGATTATTTGCAATTTCCTGAATTTTGTTTCAACAGACTGTGCAAGGTAGGAGGGGGGGGGGGGTGTGTCTCAAACTACTCCCTGCTCTGTTTTCTGTATACCATAAAAAAGGGATAAGAAAGATCCATCCTTGCCATGTTGATTCTTGGCTTCATTCGGTCATGGTGGCAGGAGAGAGGGGGCTGTTTGCCTCAAGATTGTCAAGCTGCTATAACAGAACTGGAGGACCAACTCTGCAAAGTGTAGCAACAAGATCAGAAAAGTGCAAAAATGATCTTTCAGACACCTTTCCTATGAACATTTCACTTCTATTTTGTGCAGATCAATCAGAATCCCAGATTGGGCCCTATGTGTTTATAGCCTCCTTGCATATTTTTAAATACAGTATTATACCTTAATATTTATGAAAAATTCAGTTTCTTTATGTGTATCATAACAATTGTTTCCTATTATTTGTATATGCTATGTGTCATGAAGTGCTTACAAAACAAAAATGTATTAAAGGCATTGTTAGCCTTTGCTTTAGAATATGTCTATTAGATAATTCACTAGTATGTCAGCATTGTAACAGAGAAACTGGATGTGAATGGAGAGAGAGGCTATAGTGTACTCTTGCTACACTCATTGAATGTAGTCAAGGTGCCTTTCAGCAAGGAGGGATGACAGATCAGTAACATTCTCACTATCAGATCCACTGTCATGGAGTGCACTCATCAGGGGATAAGAGGAGACAGAGTGCACTGGGATACAGGTGCAGCTTTTCTAGTTCAATAGTAAGATGAATGCACCTATTGTCACTGCTCCCCTGCTTTTCTTAGCCATTAGTGCGACAGTGCTGTAATTGATGATACAGCATGAGACCTGTTTTGAAATTTTTCTCCTCTTTTGAAGTTTCTCTTTAAACAGTATATGTTATCTAATGTGTCAATGTCTCTGTCTTCCTATCTCAATCTGTGCTATCCTGGTAATGACAGTAAATTACACACTCTCCTAACATAAATGAGATAATATTTAGGTTTCATAGCAGTGTTAACAGCAATACTTGGCAAGTGGTCTGTTATGTAATAATAGTTAAGATCAGGAAGATATTTATCAAGGTGAGAAGAAATGTCTATAATTTAACTCATAAATCTATTGTAGCAACATACTTTGCATTTTAAAGCTCTTTATTTTACTTAAGTGTTTTCCCTGGATGCACTACCCAAATTGAAAAAGAAAGAGTTCACCAATTCTGCTTTAAACCATACTACATAACATAGATCATCAGTATGCATTAAACAAATTAAATGTGCAGGAGTCCACAGCAATATATAACAGAATGTGCAGATTATGAAAAACCCATTTTGCTTCCATTCTAATAATTGCCCGAAAAATATGGAGTCCTTCAGAAACTGTTGGGAAATATTTCTGAACTTAATTATGTTTCTAGGTTTTTAGACCCATCGCTCATTAGTATGGAACATCTGGGAATTTATGGAAAGACTCATTGTAATTCATTAAAGCAATCCCCACAAAACATATTCATACTTTAATACAGAGCTGTATTCCTCCATAATTTATAATTCCACATTAACAGGTGGCTTCTGAAAACCTGAAGTATCAGTAGATAGGCAGCTGGAAATGTTTCCTGAATCATAGTCAAATTTTGATTTGGAAGTAATATGTGTTTATCATATTTTTTTAAATGATTTGCCTCTTTCTAATTTTCATGCTTGCAGGAAAAAATCTTTTTGAGGTTATTAGCTTATCTTTGAAACACAACTTTTGTGGGAAAAACTCACTGTTTAATACCTGAAATGTGGAATGTTAGTCATGTTTACTTACAGCAGTTGTGCCAGTTACTAAATAAGCCCCCATGCATGGGACACTTCAATTGATTTGAGAATGACTAATATCAATTTAGCTTAATTTTGTTTGCTACAAATTTAAGCTAAACCAGTATGAGGCATCCATAAAGTGATTGAAGAGGTGTCCACACATGGGGTTTGTCTCAATGGAACTTAATCAGATTTAGTTAAATTAGCATAATTTCTATTTGTAGATCATTCCTTAGGATCATTTAGGCCCCTGTCCTTTGGTGGACCTGTGAAACTCAGTGGGTCAACTCATATGCTAATATTACTCATGGGCTTTTGTATCATAGGATTGGGGACTTAGTAGTTCTCACTCTTTGGGGGTTTTCCACAGAAATGGGGGAGAGAAAAATACTGTGTAAAAATAGAAAACAGTGACTATACAACTGCCATAATTAGTGGGAGGAAACAGAACATAGTGGCCCTCACCACCTTCAGAAGGAGACAAAAAACACACAAAACAGAGAATCAAAGGGGGTACCTGAACCCTTGGAAGGTCCCCGTTCCCCCCCACAAGCACCCCAGGAGTCACTCCCTATGAAGCCGCCCCCACCCTGCAACCCTGTGTGAGGGTTGGACTGCAGAAACCCCCGGAGATGGGGCTTCCCTCCCCTCAGGTCACCCCCTCCCCATACCTCCAACCCTCCCTTTGCCTAGTGACCCCCTTTCCAGTACTCTCTGGGTTGGCAAGCTTTCAGATGGCAATGGCGACCTGCTTCTCCATGGGGATGGCAGGTCGCATCTGGGTGTCCCGTCAACAGAGAGCAGGGGCAAGCCAGGCACACAGCTTCATGGAGGTGGCCTTCCTCATATGGAAGTTATGGAGCCACTGCTGGTCATCCCACTGCTCCATGACCAGCTGGTCTCATCAGTCGGAACTGGTGTCCAGCCTCCAGAACCTTCTCTCTATCGTGGGGTGCGGTTGCAAGGACTTTGCTCCCGCACACAGGCAGAGGGTTTCGATGATGAGCTCAGAGTCGAAACTGTGACATGGCAGTGTGTGGCCATCGCATGCCCAGAGGCAGCTCTAGCTCCATGGCAAGAACTGTGCTGTGGTATCTAAAAGCTGGGCAACCAGAGCATGTGCTACAAATGCTTTGCTGTCCCTCGGAGAGTTAGGCAACCAAGCAAAGGAAGCAGAGAAACGGCTGTCCAGAGGAGGCCCTTTAAGCACACGTCTCAGATAGCCTTAGGCAACAGCACCTGGAAGCAACTGCTGACCTAATGCCCTGCCTGAACTGGTTCTGTGTGGCCTTACATGAGAGATTACATCCAATCAGCGTGGACACTATCTTTCGAAATATCACATCGCTATTTCATTGCGCTTTTTGCATGTGGATACTCTCTTTTGAAATAAGCTTTTCCGGAAATCTCTTCCAGAAAAAACTTATTCTAAAAGAAGCTTGTAGTCTAGATGTAGCCTAAAACATGAAAGTTGATGAAAATTTTCAAAGGAACACTGAATTCATAAGCGGAGTTTAATAAAATTCTTAATAGTGCCAAAGATGCTTTCTTTTATGAAGAGTCATCAGTGGCATTGGTATTTTTCAGTTTCATCCAGTCTGCTCTTAGATAGCTTTGATTTATGGTGACAGTCATATTTATAGTGCTTGTTAGATATTCAGAATTGTTTGTTTTGGCAAATGCTTAGTGTCAAACTACTATAATTTTATTGATGCAATTATTTCCTTCATTATAGCCATGCCTGCAAGCACTGTTATAGTTAGCTATATTAACATTTTGTTTTAAACCCCATATTTCAAGGATTTATAAATTAGCAGTAAAAGTGTACTCCAAGCTAAAACCTGGCACATAATGTGCATACTTGAAAGTATTATTTTTGGGAAAGTTTCAAAATACTTGTTTTGCTTCTATCTTTCTTTATGTTTATTTTCTCTCATTAAATTTCTACACTGAATATGCTAAACTTACAAGTAAACATAGGGGTTTTTTTTCTGTTTCTCAGCCCTGTAAATTGAACTCAGTCCCTGAGGACAGGTCTACACTAGATCTGGAAGGTCATCTTATAGTATGCAACTCCAGCTATGCTGAATACGTAGCTGGAGTCGACTTATCTTAAGTGGAGCTTAGTGGCATCCACGCAGCGGGAGGCCACAAGGGAATTCTATTTATTTAATAGTGCCCACTAGCATTATTGTAGTTAAAGGCCTCTTCACATTTTTATTAAAAAATCATTTTTAGGAGTATATAATGCAGCGGAAAAAATTTGTTTAGAACCAAAGTGTAGCATAGATAATCTCTGCAGAGACTAGTTAGTATTTTCTTATACAGTTTTGGACTGAGTATAGACAAGGTGTGGGAGATACATAAGGAGCTTCTACCTTGAATGGTCCCATTGCTTTCAAGGCATCTACGCAGGATTGTAAAGTTAAGCAAAAAGTGTTTGGCAGTATCAAGTATTTATGCTTCAGTATTGCAATACATGGAAAGTACAGCCGCTCTCCGAGTTATGAACAAGTTACGGACCAACGCTTGGTCCGTAACTCGAACTGTTCGTAACTCGGACCCCATTGAGTTACACGTGACCGCGCTGTTCGTAAGCGCGGGTCGCTTTCGTAACTCGGGGACCGCCTTTACAACCGATCCAAGTGAGCCTGGGTCGTAAGTGCGAATGGTCGTAACTCGACCGTTCGCAACTCGGGGAGCGGCTGTACAGTATTCTGTAAGCACCAAGGATACATAATGTGATCAACTTCTGTAGTGTCTTTGCTCTCTTCCAACTCAAAAACACAGTTATGGACTCCTACACTCGGGCAGATGAGAGATTTGCGGGGCCCAGGGCGCGGGGCCTATTGAAGCTTGGGGCCCAGTGCAGCACAATTTTGCGCATGCACCACGGCCACAGCTGACAAGTAGTAGCGTGTGCACGGGGCCTATTGAAGCACGGGGCATGGGGCAGCCGCCCCCGCTTGCCCTGCCCTATATCTGCCACTGCCTACACTGATCTATGATGTATTTTTAATATAAGATTATCAGTATCCATAACCAATAGCTGCACTTTGGTTTTGAATTAGCGATTGGCTCTTTGTTCTGCACTTTTTAATATGTTTAGTCTGATGTCAACCAAGATAAGGAGCAGCTGATACAGGGCTTAATAAATAAAGCACTAATAGAAAATAAAGCATTAAAGGAAGTTAGTATAATTAATGCTAATCAACATGGTCTTATGGAAAATAGATCCTGTCAATCTAACTGGCGATCTCTTTTTAAATGAGATTACAAGTTTGGTTGATAAAGATAATAGTGTTGACGTAATATAAAGTTAGCATGGCAAACACGTTTATATGTATTAAAAACAGCTAAGTCATAGGTTTCAAAGTAATTGTAAACGGGGAGCTGTTATCGATAGATGCATTTCCAGTGGGATCCTACAGGAATTGGTTGTGGTCCTTGTAAACGTTTCTTCCGTACCCAAGAAGAGGGGGGGGGGGG
>JANRFK010001234.1:21011951-21029154 GCA_030068395.1 Apalone spinifera | reverse complement strand
GTATGCAAATGAGGCTCGGCGATATTCCACGCTTAGCCTCATTTGCATATTTGTGCC
The DNA here is from genome assembly GCA_030068395.1 of Apalone spinifera. Lineage (NCBI taxonomy): Eukaryota > Metazoa > Chordata > Testudines > Trionychidae > Apalone > Apalone spinifera. The sequence goes on along the minus strand of JANRFK010001234.1, from coordinate 21,029,097 downwards.
GCAAGAAGCTGCAAGTGTAGACATAGCCTATCAGTCTTAGGTCTGTTCTAAACTGCAGGCCTATATTAGTGTGTGATGGGGCGCCGCTTACACATTGGCCCTTTAAGGGTTAAAACTCAGCCTTGGGAGAGGGCTGGAGGGGCGGAGCCAGCAGCTGAGGCAGAGATAACCAATTAAGGCCCAGCTGGGGCTGTATAAATAAGGGCTCCTGGAGGGGCAGAGAGAGATTTATTCTTGCTCCAGCTGTGGGGCTGGAGGAACCTAGCTGTCAGGGAAGCTAGAGACTCCTTGACTCAGGGCTGGGGAATGGCAGGCAGAGCTTGGGAAGCTCTGGCCAGGGAAGCTCCCAGGCTGCAGGGCCTGAAGCAAGGCCCTGAGGTATTAGAGCTGCAGGGAGGCAGCCAGAGCAGTAGAAGGCATCAGGTTCACAACCACTTGCCAATGATGAGTGACCATTTCAGACTGCAGTTTGCCCCTGTGGCAGGGGCTGGATGAATACTGGCAGTGGGTCACTGAGGCAAGGTGGGCATACGGGATTGGCGTTTCCCTGAAGGGAAGGATCCCAGAGTGTGGGAGCACTGAGGTAGGGCAATAACGAGCTGGGAGGACACCACAGGTCATAATGCAAGATGGTGGAGCCATTAACAGGGAACAGCAGGTGTGACACTGGCAGAAAGGGGCACTGAAGAGCTAATTCCTGAGTGACCAGCAGAAAGTGCTGGGGTGGTGAGTCCCACTATGTTACACAATATAACTGTGTCACTCCTGGATATGAAAAATCCACATCCCTGTGCTACATCCCATCAGCATAGATGCAACATTTTAAAGGTAGACTTGTCCTTAACTTTTTTGGCCTACAAGGCTAACAGGCATGAAAGGTAGTAGCAGTTTATTTTTGGCAATGAAGCAAGTTTATATGAAACTAAATACTTAATAAGTTAAGAGAGCCGTTGAGTTAAGTAATTAGCATTTTTGCATTGTCCTTTTCAGAGTAGAACATGGGTTCAACTATGTATTTCCAACAAAAAAGAGTCTGCAAAGAAATGTAGTACAGTTGAAGAATTCTACTTTTTTTTGTGTCACTCCAATGACTATAAAGTTTCATCTTAAATGTGCCACGTGACCTCTTAAACTAGAAAAGGCTTTTTTACTTTTGCTTACTCAATCCAGAAGAATCTGAAAGCACGTAAAGTGCTTTCATAGCTCACCCTAATGGAATCAGAGAGTTCCTGTTTTTAAAAAGCAATGGGATTTTAAAACTAAATGGATTACTTAATTTTTGTCTCAGATCATGTTCTCAGAGGTAAAGAATATATTTTTTCTTTTATCCTGTTATTTTCCTGTCATTTTTTATAAAGTTTCATTTTAGATTTCACTAGAAAATGAATCAGTATTGAGTCCATTATTAGTTAAAATAAATGAATTATCTTTGAACTTCTCCACCAGTATATGTGCTGTTGTAATTATTATATTCTTATTCAGCATAGAACTCAGTAATACAGTTTACAGTACATTTAAATTCTGAGAGTACTAAGGTTTGGTTCATATAAGCATCAGTAGTCTGTATGCTTATCTAAACTGATAAATAGCTTTAGCACCTTCCCCAATTTCTTACATTGTTAAGATTTCTTTTTCATTACGTAGGAGTTAAATATTTGTACATTCTAACAAATAATAAAGGAGTGAATTTTAATCATGTTCAGCATTTTTGTTTCTTTGTCTTTATAAGGTATGTTGATCCATATCCGTCTTTATATAAATTTGCCTTTATTGCTGATGAGAGGGTTTTTTTAATAGTCTATTATTTTTATTGTAATTAGTTCAACTTCTTAAGCCAGAAGTACAGCATTAAAATATATTTAATACTTAATGCTCTTTTACCAACTCTTCCACTTCCATTTATCAACAAATGTCTTAATAGCTTAATTGCTTTAAGCTTCGTTAATTGTAAAAAATAGCTTGGGCCTAACAACGCCTTTTGTTTATGTGAAAATTATGGTACAGTATAAGTTTGTATTTATTGTTAAACTAAAGATGTTCCAATATCTTGTGGACATAAAAATACATAGAAACACTCTGCTAGGTACCCTAGCTCCACCTACATGCTGGGCCCTACAGCAGTTGTCATCCCTTAGTTCTTTCATCTCAACCCAAGGAGTTTTCCCAGTAGTAGCCAACATCCATTTGTACCCAAAATGATGAATGGTTACACAGACCTCAAACAGTGCTCTAGGTACCAAACATGGAGAGGCTAATGCCTCAGACATCTGTCCTGCCCATGAGAGAGATCTTGCCAAAGTCAGCAAAGGACCAGTCCTTATATGAGCAACCACAGATGGAGAAGTCCATGTGCTATGCTTTATTCTTGTCAGATCTTCTCAAAGATGCTGGGAGTCGTCTCTGTGCATCTACACAGACATGGGGTTTCCATATTCCCTTACCTCGATGACTGCCTGATAAGAACAAGCACAAGTCGAGGCACAAAGTCAGCAAAGGACCAGTCCTTATAAGATCAACCACAGATAGTGCCATTCTTTATTCTTGTCAGGTTCTTCTTCAAGGAGTGTCCCTGTGGTGCTCCACCTTAGATGTGTGGGTGCCGCTGCGCTCCTAGTCGGAGAGCTTTAGTAGCATTGTCCTCCGGTAAGCTGCGCACACGAAGCAGATGGCACACGCGGTTCCACTACTCCGCATGAGCAGCCATCCATCCCTTCAGTTCCTTCTCTGCCACTGCTGGCATCAGTCAGAACTGTAGTTGCTCTCAACTTTTCTTCAAAAGACTCTTCGTTTTTCTTATTAGTGTACTTTAGTATAGATAGCATCTGTTTGCTCATAGTTCTAATAGTTAAAACAGTTAGTGTTATTATTTTTCAATGTTGAGGCCATTTTTCACCTTGGCAATCTTTCCTTCTTGGGATGTCAGGTTCCCCAGGCTTTAAACATTGCCTGTCTTGCAGGCTCTCCATTCTGGTTTCTGACGAGCACTTGCAGTGTATCCGGTGCCCAGGGCAGTTTCATACCACAGCCCAGTGCAAACACTGCAAGCAGTTAATGGCCTGATCATGGAAAACCAGGGAGCTACAATTGAAGCACATCTCCCTGGAAAGCACAGTGAGAGCAACCTCTCACTTGGAGCACTTCACCTCACCACAGCAGCCCTCCCCAGTGGCTATGTCTGAGAAGGCAGCTCCCTCAAGCTCCAGCATCAGGGACTCTTCTTCTGACCTGTTCTGGAAGAGATCCCATTCAGCCAGTAAGAATGACTCCTTCTAAAAAAAAAAATGGGGACGAACACCCAAAATAGTCCCTGATCCCCTCTAGGGCAGGGAGGTACTAGGACCATCTGGCACCAATGGTTCCTGAGGGTCCAAGGACCTCACAAAAGAAGCTGCGAGGGCACCAGAGACGCCTAAGTCAAAGTCGGCACCATCAACACTGCTGCCTCCGCTTTGGCACCATCGAAGGTAAAGTCAAAGACAGTTTCTTTGGGTGCTCTGTCAGCACTGTGATAAACCCTAAGGTGCACTCCTTGTTGTTGGTACCTATGCTGCCCCCAGCGACCACGCAGCAGACACCATCCACACTGCAGATAGTGATGGTACCCCTCTCCATGCTACCTCCAGCACTGGCGACACTGGCACCATGCCCTTTAACAATGGCAGAGGAGTGCAGAGTGAGTCCATGCCAATGACCCCATTATTCAGCATCAATAGTACACTCACATCTAGCAGGTTTACCTTGTCCACTCCTGGTGGCTTGGCACTGCCACTGTTGAGTGACGAAGATTATGAACCTCTTGTTGGTGCTCATACACCAAGGTACTCTTCACCTAACAACCAACATTGTAACAGCAGCAGCAAGCTCTACCCCAATGGCAACCACCCCAGGGACTACCCCCTCCAGTGTCCATGCCAGCCAACTGGACATATTGGGATCCTTGGGGCTCTTATAGAGCCCAGAAACTGCAACATGTGCAGCCTCAACCAATCCCACTTGTGCCATCTAGGGCCATTTCTATATCTATAGATCAGTGTGCCATGAAGAGGACAAGCCAGTTTCAAGTGAGGATGACTCTTTTGTTTCATTTATTTATAAATGTATAATATTTTTACCCCGCCTCTCTATTTAAAATATTTGAGGTGGCTTACAATTTTTTTTAAAAACATTATAGATAGATAGATAAAAGTAAAATACAGAACCCTAAAGGGGGGATAAAAACCTGCTAAAACACCTCAAGAGAAAGGAAATACACACACACACACACCAATAAAAGCACAGGTAAAAAGGATGGCTTTGGCCTGTTGCTGAAATAGTGCCAACGTCCACCAACAGACGTCTCGTCATCTTTCCTTGATGATACGTTGATGCCTCCTTCTCCTACCGCAGAAGACTACTTCAGCTCATTCCAAGAGCTTTACGGGAGAGTGGCAGACATCATTGAAGTCTCCCTAGTCAGCCTCCCTGAGACTCAGCACAAATTAATCAGTATATTGCATGCTTCCCCAGTAGCTAAATTGGCCCCTACCCATGGACCCAGCCTTCATGGACCCTCCCAAAGCTATCTGGCAGACACCAGCAATGGTACAACCCGCTGCAAGAAGTCAGACCACAAATATTAGATCGCACGACAAGGGGCTGACTTCTTGTTCTCACATCCGGCATCTAACTTCTTAGTGGTCAATGCTATGAACCAAAGGGGAAAACAGAGTTCAACTAGGACCACTCCCTACGACAAGAAGTTGAAACACTTTGACCTATATAAGAACAGCCTTACTGGGTCAGACCAATAGTCCATCCAGCCCAGTATCCTGTCTGCCTACAGTGGCCAATACCAGATGCCCCAGAGGGAGGGAACACAATGGGTAATCCTCACGTGATCCCTCCCCTGTCACCCATCTCCAGAGAAACAGAGACTAGGGACACCAATTCCTACCCATCCTGGCTAATAGCCATTGATGGACCTAACCTCCATGAATCTATCTAGCTCTTTTTTGAACCCTGTTAAAGTCCTAGCCTTCATCACATCCTCTGGCAAGGAGTTCCAGAGGTTGATTGTACACTGAGTGAAGAAAAGCTTCCTTTTGTTTGTTTTTAAATCTTCTGCCTATTAATTCCATTTGGTGACCCTTAGTTCTTATATTGTGGGAATAAGTAAATAACTTTTCTTTATTCATATTTTTCACACCTGTAATGATTTTATAGACCTCTATAAATTTTATAGACCCCCCTTAGTATCCTCTTTTGTAAGCTGAAAAGTCCAAGTCTTTTTAAATCACTCTTCATATGGGACCCGTTCCAAACCCCTAATCATTTTTGTTGCCCTTTTCTGAACCTTTTTCAATGCCAATATAAATTTTTTGAGATGAGGTGACCACATCTGTATGAAGTATTCAAGATGTGGGCATACCATGGTTTTATATAGAGGCATTAATATATTTTCTGTCTTATTCTCCATCCCCTTTAAAATGATTCCTAACATTCTATTTGGTTTTTTTGACTGCCGCTGCACACTGAGTAGATGTTTTCAGAGAACTATCCACAATGACTCCTAGATCTCTCTCTTGAGCAGTTGTAGCTAAATTAGTCCCCATCATATTGTACGTATAATTGGGATTATTTTTCCAATGTGCATTACTTTACGTTTATCAACATTACATTTCATTTGCCTTTTTGTTGCCCAGTCACTTAGTTTGGTGTGATCTTTTTGAAGCTCTTCACAGTCTGCTTTGGTCTTAACTATCTTGAGCAGTTTGATATCATCTGCAATTTTTGCTACCTCACTGTTTACCCCTTTCTCTAGATCATTTATAAATAAGTTGAATAGGATTGGTCCCAGGACAGACCCTTAGGGGACCCCACTAGTTATCTTTCTCCGTTTGGAAAACTTACCATTTATTCCTACCCTTTGTTTCCTGTCTTTTAACCAGATATCAAGCCATGAAAGGACCTTCCCTCTTATCCCATGATAATTTACTTTGCTTACGAGGTCTTTGCAAAAAAGCCATTGGTGAGGGACTTTGTTAAAGGATTTCTGGAAATCTAAATATATTATATCCACTGGATCCCCCTTGTCTACATGTTTGTTGGCCCCCTCAAAGAACTCTAACAGATTAGTAAGGCATGGTTTCCCTTTATAGAAACCATGTTGACTTCCTCCAACAAATTATGTTCATCTATATTTCTGACAATTTTATTCTTTACTATAGTTTCAGCTAATTTGCCCAGTACTGACGTTAGACTTACCGGTCTGTAATTGCCAGGATCACCTCTAGAGCCCTTTTTAAATATTGGAGTCACATTAGTTATCTTCCAGTCATTAGGTATGGAAGCTGATTTAAAAGATAGGTTACAAACCACAGTTAATAGTTCCGCAATTTCCCATTTGAGTTTTTTCAGAACTCTTGGGTGAATGCTATCTGGTCCCGGTGACTTGTTACTGTTAAGTTTAGCAACTTGTTTCAAAACCTGCTCTAATGATACTTCAATCTGGGACAATTCCTCAGATTTGTCACCTAAAAAGAATGTCTCAGGTTGGGGAATCTCCCCAATATGCTCAGCCGTGAAGACTAAAGCAAAAATTTCATTTAGCTTCTCCACAATAGTTTATCATCTTTGAGTGCTCCTTTAGCATCTCAGTCGTCCAAGGGCCCCACTGGTTGTTTTGATGGATTCCTGCTTCTGATGTACTTAAATGGGGAGGATGACCTCATGGGGAGAAATGCATATTCTTCAGTGTCTCTCTAACTATGCATCTCAAACATCACAACCATGCTTGCCAAATGCATGCACCACATTTTTGAGCAAATGGCACATTTTATTGACTGTCTTTCAGAAGATATTTGTCTTCAGAGCAAATATCAATGAAGGCACCTTGATCTCACATACAGCGCTTCAAGCCACCCTCGATGCCTCTGACACGTCATCTCGCTACGTCATTGCAGTGGCGATGAAGAGGTCAACATGGCTGCACCTGTCCGGATTTCCCCTACAGGTGGAGGCCACAGTAGAATATCTTCCCTTTCAGGGATCTAAGCTCTTTGCCGATACCACCGACGTCTCTCTTCATTCACTCAGACTCCCATGCCACCATGAAGATGCTAGTTATTCATGTTCCTGCAGTGACGCTTAAACAGGGAAGACGCTTTTCTCAGAGGTACAGACTCATGCCTTTTAGCCAGGCTTAATGACAATTCAATAACAGAAGGAGACAGCACCTGACCAGACATAGGCAAACTCCTAACCAACGCTACATCTCTCAGCAATCAATTTCAAGACAAAAATTTTGAAGGTTTATTAATGGTTCACAATCATGCTGGAAGGGCATAACAATTGGGTTTCTGCAGGGATCTGTTTTGGGGCCGGTTCTGTTCAATATCTTCATAAATAATATAGATTCTGGCATAGAGAGTATGATTATTAAGTTTGCAGATGATACCAAGCTGGGAGGGGTTACAAGTGCTTTGGAGGACAGGGTCAAAATTCAGAATGATCTGGACAAACTAGAGAAATGGTCTGAGGTAAACAGGATGAAGTTTAATAAGGACAAATGCAAAGTACTCCACTTAGGAAGGAACAATCACTTTCACACACACAGAATGGGAAGTGATTGTCTAGGAAGGAGTACTGCTGAAAGAGATTTAGGGGTCATAGTGGACGACAAGTTAAACATGAGTCAATAGTGTGACAGTTGCAAGAAAAGCAAACATGATTCTGGGATGCATTAACAGGCGTATTGTGGGCAAGACATAAGAAGTCACTTTTCCGCTCTACTTTGAGCTGATTAGGTGTCAATTGGTGTATTATATCCAGTTTGGGCACCACATTTCATGAAAGATGTGGAGTAATTGGAGAAGGTCCGGTCTAGAAAACACGAGTTATGAAGGAAGACTGAAAGAACTGGGCTTGTTTAGTTTAGAAAAGAGAAGACTGAGAGGCGACATGATAGCTGTTTTCAAGTATCTAAAAGGGTGTTATAAAAAGGTGTCGAAAAATTGTTCTCCTTGGCCTCTGAGGATAGGACAAGAAGCAATGGGCTTAAATTGCAACAAGGGAGGTTTAGGTTGGACATCAGGAAAAACTTCTTCCTTATCAGGGTGGTTAAATACTGGAATAAGTTGCCTAGAGGGTTGTGGAATCTCCATCACTGGTGATATTTAAGAGCAGGTAAGTCAGACACCTGTCAGGGATGTTCTAGACAGTGCTTGGTCCTGCGTGAGGGCAGGGGACTGGACTTGATCTCTTGAGGTCCTTTCCAGTTCTAGTATTCTATGATTCTATGATTCTCCTCTGGCCCTAGTAGGCAGCTGCCATGGGCCAAGGAAAGGATGCACTCTTCATGCCCCAGCAGTAGGGAGCTGACTCAGAAGAGGGGCCTCTCCTCTGGCCATGGGAGTTCTTGAGAACATTCATAGGGATTATTAGGCAACTGAGCCTCTACCTCTCCTGTCCCCCGCAGAGATGGTGCTGGGGGAAACCAGCTTTTAGCCGGCTCCCCAGCACTAGCTTCTGTTCCCCCCTATTTCCCGCCTCTCTCTGATAGAGGCAGCAAGCGGGGGGAAACAACTAGTCACACCACTAGTCAACTATCTGAAAAGCTTATCCTTATCCATTAAATGTTGACTAGTCACTTACATCCCTATTCCAAAGTATACTGCTTTTTGTTTTATTTGTGAAATACTAACCAGTCCAACTCTCAAGAAAAAGCAACGTAATTTTAAATTTTTGTGACGAACAAGGGTAACTAATCTGCTGAAAGCAGTTCTTCATGAGATTTCACACAGCTCTTAGCATTTGAGAGAATTCTACTTTTTTTCTGAATGTGATGTGGAGCAAAATCAGGTCTTGTTTAATCTGTTTATCTGAGTTTGTATTATAGATATGACAGTTGGATTTGCACTTTCAAGTGAAAAGAGGAGTTTATTGCATTCCTATTTGTTGAATCACTAGTAAAATGCAATTAAGTTTTAAATAGCTCTTATGCGTTTCTGTGAAAAGTACTCTTTTATGTTGTTCCACATAAAAAAGTGTGTGTGTGTGTGTGTGTGTGTGTGTGTGTGTGTGTGTGTGTGTGTAAAAGCTCAAAATACATATGCTCTCATTCGTCATTTTGCTGTTCTTTATGTGGTCTGTTTTTTCTAGTAATTTAGGGTCATGTAGTTCAGTTGCTGATAGACAAGTCTGCAGCAACATTCTCTCCCATTTGTCAGGGTCAGGTAAGATCCAATCTAATTCAAAAAGAGGTAACTCATCTTTGTGAATGGTGCATTGTCTTTTCTTCAGCTGTTCTCCTAACAAGAAGAGCAGGCTCATTTGTCTGGGTTGGAATCAGTGCAGGTGGTCTTTGTCTCCAAGTGTAGTCAACATGCAATTTCTGATATGTGATACTTTGCACACAGACCTCTGCTACTCATAAGAAGAGCAGATGCTGATAATTCTGCTCAGAGACAGGGAAAGGTATCCAGGCATTGACCTAGTATGCTTGTAAACATGTTTCTGTAAACCTTTCTTCCATTTCCCCTCATTTCCAAGGTGCTACATAAAGCAAGGTAAAAACATTCACAATACCCTGATTTAATTTAGACTCTGCACTTGGCACTTGCCCAGTTGCTTTTTCCAGAAAGAAGGGCACATTCTTTATCCAGAAATTGGTTTCTATTAATGTATTTAATTAATTAATTTTTAATTTTTATCAGTGGGTTTTTTTTAGCACTTCTAAAGCAGTGTGGCACTGCTCTGTATGATAAAACATAGAGTGATTGCCCAGCATCTCAGAAGACCTATGTTGCAAAATGGAAATTTGGGCCGAAGGGATCACAGTCTTACTTCTCCAACCCTACTTAAATAAATCAACTTATCACTGTTACGAATTCCAAGTAATACCATGAGTATTCAGCAAAGATCCCCAGTGACTGTTGGAATCACTTTCTGGTTGTCTCTAAGCTAGAGAATTATTTTAAACTCTCAGATGGTTTTTACTATATGCTTGAAGTGGAAACTCTTTTTCACAATCAATATAATGAAATAAGTGCGTTACTTCACCATGTTCCGTAAGATTTTGTCCCTTGCCAGCAATGCCACATTTCTTCCTAAGGGCAGATTTTGTCCCATGCCAGCAATGCCACATTTCAAGTTACTTTTTCTCTAGTTCATTGCTCAACCTATATTCTTTCCCATCTATCCTTCTTCTGTTCCAAGATGAACAATTCTCTACTAGTTCAAAGTGAAATGACACTGATTTTTTTATGCTGAGAAAATGGAAGATATTTGTAAATCTTTCTGGCATTGTTGTATATCATTAAAAGGGCATAGTACCAAAGGAGATTATCCAAAGACCATCTAAATCAGTGTTTCCTAAACTTTTTAAGACCGAGGAACATGAAATAATTTTTGTTATAAGAAACACCAAGGATTTTTTGTTGAGGGGGAAAAAAAGGGCGGGGGGTGGGGGGGGGGGGTTATTGAGGGAAAAAAAGTTGCCTGTCCCTTTAAGGGTGGCCATTTTAAACTCTGTTGTTCTCCACTGTAAACCTCCATCTGCCTCGTGGCACACTGTTGTCCGTGCAACACTGTTTAAGAAACACTGATCTAAATAGATAGTAGAATTGAATGATTGATAAGAGTGTACATGTTTCAACCTGATTGCAGGAGGTATGGTAGCTTTGAAGACATATCACAGCAAGGTTCTCCCCTGGGCTGATATCTATAATAAGTTAGCTATTTTGAGCAGTATATTCACATTTGGACATTGATATTATTTAAGTGAAGAAGGTAGCTCAAAAGCTATTTACAGAAGGCAGTTTTTAACATTAGTCCTTCCTCTGAGAATGTATTTACTGCTTGCTAGAGTGGGGATTTGTGGAGGCAGATTTATAAAGGAAAAAAATCCTTCCAGTAACAGGAATTCTTCAGATAAATTTCCTTCACAGATCTAGATTCAATGCCATCCTTCATTTAAGCTTTTCTTCAGAATATCATGTGTTGACAGATATACAGAAAGTAAGAGGACATGTTACGCAGGGGACTCTGCTATGGAATATATTTCAATAAATTATGACAAATGTAGGCTCTCGTTCTAAATGATGGTATGCGCCCCTGAAACCAGAAGTGAGGTCGCCCGGCAATACTGTATCTATTACCAGCGGTTTCAAATAAACACTCAGAATTCGAGTTTAAGGCCAAACCATATATTGTAAATTAAAAAGCAAAACATGAAACTTGTATAACAATAATTCAATTCCATCACTCACCCCAAAACAGGAAAGGAAGAAGGTAGAAAAAGTCCCTAAGAACAAGGTAGGTATAATACTTTACAAATCCAGGCAAGTGGATTGTGGATTGGTGATGTTGTTGCTTGCGACCTACAACTCTTTGGCTAATTGAAAGCCTCTGAGGAGGAACAGCAAGTGATCCCTCGGTGTGACACTCTGGGTCTTTTGCCACCAAATGGTGAGGAATACAAATCCACAAATGTCCAGTCCAGAAGGGAATGAACCCGGGACGATGACACTGGATGACAACTATAATCCTAAAGCTTAGTCACAGGTCCGAGTCTTCACTACAGCAGGAACAAGCTAGGACAATGTCTCACCCTCAGGTCCAGAACAGTTTTGCTCACAGCTGACAGCCAACAGCCGACCCGAACCCTTGCGGTGGCATACTTTATTCATCCTGAGGCGGGAAACTTGGATAGGAGGTTGGGTGCAAAAGTGCAGTACTGTGTGCAAAATTCTAGCTGCCCATGTGCACATTTTAGAGCTGAGTGCACCTTTTAGTGATGTGTGCAGTCCATTGGTGACACGTGCAGAGGCACTTTAGGCGGGAAAAACCAGCTGGTACCAGTTCACAGTGTTCCCTCAGTTCTATGGATGATGACAGGCTCGATTTTAAATTACTTCAGACTCCATATTGATTTTACATGATATGATTACACAACATCATTATACATGCTATTAATTACGCTTAATTACCCGTAACAGACAAGAGGCCATTGCATTTTTGTGTACTTCCACGTACAGTTCTTAGCACATGGTGCCTGTCCAGATGACGGACTTGTAGATATTGTACTTTTAAAAAACAATTCTGAGGTGCTACAGTGCATGACTTCAAGTGGGGATCTGTAAAGATCATGTATTTGGTGAATTCCATTTACTTACCAGTAACTTAGTTTTTCATTTTCACATCATAAGCTTATCTGTAGATATTTTGCAATCATCCTGTCAGCTGTATATTGTCACTAAAGATTTGCAATAACAGCCTTTCATCTGATTTTATTTTGACAGCATAATCCAAATCCAGGTATTTGTTTTGACATCATTTTGTTTAATTTTCACATTGTAATCTTGTTTTCATAGAATTATCTTAATAGCGTATTGAGATTGTTATACCAGTGCAAAATCCCAACAAGTGAAGAATTTATCATTCTTACAAATGATGTCAGAAGATTAACCGTGAGGCAAACTATTTTTTGAACTGTGGGAGTAACTAACCATTTCAGCTATTCATTCTGCGGAAAGAATGATTTGACACTAAAATGGCTTAAGGTCAGATTCCACAAACACTTATAATGAGACTGCCCATGGTAATAAGTACTGTGCTTTGTGCAATTTATAGGATGAAACCCTTTATATCATTGATTAGCTTCTTGAATTATTTTGGCTATGGCTTATTTACCAAATATTCAGTATTCTAGCTATGATTTTAAAATCACTGCAGCTACTGAATGCCTCTAGTCCTTCATCCTGGGCTGATGGCAGACACAGCAATCTTTTCCCTTGCTCAGCTTCTAGTACTCCAGGTCTAAATTAGTCTCTTTTCTGTCTTCTGAAGAGCAGAAGTCATTGCATCATCTACCAGATGTGGAAGCATGGAGGGATCCCAAAAGTACCCTCTGTCAGAGGTGCCTAGTTCTAAATAATGGATTTTTTCCCCCTAACACCCAGCCACAAGATGATGGGCTTCTCCTTCTCAAGGCCTCTTCTTATAATGTTGTTCTCTGACTTCTTCACCTTTGCAATAGAGTGACAATGTGAAAGGTTAGTTGTCAGTTTTGGCACTGCTACAGGCTCTCTCAGATTCCCTTTGTAACAGCGTATCCACCGTCTTCATTATAGGGTGGTGATTCTCTTCTTTTGGGATATAGTTCTAAAGTCACCCCAGTCTGTAGTTCGCACTGTCTTCAGTATTAAGGCCTTACTCCAGGATGAGTGCATGCACCGCCTCCAGATTCCCCACCACTGAACTTAGAATGGGGTTTTATCATGTTCAGGAGGTACTCACCTCTCCCACTCCCAGCTTGTCTGCTGATCCTTTCAACACCTTTGCTTAAGGAGGATGGGACATGTCTTAGAACTGGGGGTGGTTGGTACTTAAAGGAGAGAGACCATCATGTCATGGAGGTATTCAGCATCTTGCAGTATTGATTCCTTAAAAAATTGTTGAAAGTTTTATGAAGAACATTATATATACAGACATTCTGGGTAATATGTATTTTCCCTCATTTTATTACTAAGGGCACATAAGAACATTCATGGCAACTGTACGCCTGACTTCCATAAGTTCCTTTGAAAGTTCCACTAGGCCCTTATATTCCATTGGAGGTCAGAATGAGTAAAACCAATCCTGTGAATTTCTGAGCACTCTTAACTCCTGCTGACTTTATTGGATGTTGAAGATGAACATCCAATTTTTTCTACTCCCATTTTTTTCCCCAAGGGAAGCATCAGTGCAGAGATCTTCTCATTAGAAATTCTATTATAGTGTCTGAAATAAAGAACTGTAACTTTGAGAAGGAGAAAAACAACAAATGGTCTGATAGCACTTTATAGACTAACAAAACATGCAGAATGGCTGAACTTTAGAATTGTGTTTACTTGAGGAATTAGAATCCATATCTTTTCACTGGTGGTAGTGGTAGTTGAAGCATGCATAACCACAACCCATTTTTTTTTTATATCTTTATCATATAACGGTATACAAAGGTTAAAAATACTGTAGTGAAAATGCTTGATCCGTGTCTACACTAGAGTTTTCACTGTTGCTATTACCTACAAAGTTGCAGTAGAGGTAGATTATAGATCTGCAGTATTGTAGTGTAGACATGGTCTTAAAAAATCAAATCTCACATTTTATGCAAATATCCCTAATAATTTAAGAGAAAAGGAAAAAAACCCATAAAAACTAATGCATCACAAAAAAGCAGAATTGTTCCTAAGGAGAGTGAAACCTGGACAAGACCCAGCCTTTAATAGATAACATTTGTCCTAAGGTACCACCTCAAACTACTCACAACCATAATGAGTATATTTCATTTAATCTTAATTAGAAGACTACTTCCATTGAGTAATTTTTTTATTTGGAATGCTCTCTTAAGGAAAGTTTCCCTGTAATGTTTTAAAAAGCTTTCCCAAAAGCATCTTCTACTTTTTAGTATATTGGATATAATATTCTATATTAAGCTAAGGAAAAGAAACAAAATCTAGGCATTGGAAGTGGAATAGCTTCTAAACAGGAGTTTTCCAATTTTCACTAAACTATTGTTTAAATATTAAAATTTGAGATTTATTAAGTTAAAACTTAACTCTGGAAGCATAAATAGTGGAGAGATTGTCATTTTACAATGATTTGTTCTATCTCTTGCTAGATATTTAAATTTAGCTTGATAAGAGTATAAATCAAATTGACAGCATTGGAAGTTGTAATTTTTATTCTTATAATGTCCAGATTGATGATGGGTAAATTAGCTATATTTACCATGGTTTCTCTCAGCAGTATGTGTTACATTTACTCTGCTCAAGTTTATTTTTTTTATCTCTAATTATGGGACATCTCCCTCTATACCTTTTGGGTTCAGTTCTCTTAATCAGTTTGGGGGTATTTGTGTAGGGTTATTTTTGTCTTTCATTAAACTATTTTATCTCACCTGAGTGCCATTACAAACTGAGAGGAAACAAGGTAAAAGAATGTGTGCTACTTTTCTCACCGTACATAGCCTTACACTGTCAAATATGTCACAGGTTAGTGATACAACTGAGCTCTACTTACCTTATTCAGACAGCTCAATCAACCTAGCACAATCTAACAAAATCCTCCTAGATCTGGTGACATTCCTAGCTTTTGTTCTCTTAATATGATGCCTTTAGCATCATTAACAGTAGTTTCACATAGATGTTTTGTACTACTATACATGATTATAATAGAGAAATTTTAGTTTTTAATCCAAGTCCACAGAATTAATTAGTATAGTTTGAAAACCGAATTTCTGTTTAGAATATCAGAAATTATAGTAATACTCTGACATCTGGGATTTTGTGAAAAATGACATTATGTATTTTTAATTTTCCAACCTTTCTATTACATTAGTTTTAATTATTTATTAAAGCTACAAAGGCCAACATGTGCTGGAGAACAACCTAATTTTATCTTGAAGTATAATATGATTTCTAATCAGTCTAGGTTAACTAGTAAATGTACCCAAGACTTCACGTTGGTATATTTCTTATATAAGCAGTGTAGATGGGAATCTGAACAAGTTATCAGATTTAAAATATTCTAAAGTAATGTAAGTTTAAAGGTTCCTAAGTAGTTTAAATATCCGGTATTAAGTAAGATTTAGATCTATTTATAGCCAGTGGTTATAGCAAAGCAGTCCTTTCATATACTTTGGTATTTCCAATAGAAATTAATTTCATAAGACAAGAAACTGGGGTTCTTTAAATTTCTGGCAGAAGAACAAGAAGCTGCTAATAGGTTGTTGTGCTTTCCATCATATTTCCATACTGGAGAAGCCAGACACTTGATCTAAAAAACACTAGCTATTGTCTTTGTATTGTGGATACAATACAGAGTGTGAGCCCTCTGAAACATTCTAGTTTTTATTCTCTACATAGTCACATGCATAATAGATGATGGATTCTTTATGTAGGATTTGAGAAGGCAATTCTCCTAAATCTATACTGTAACCATCTTGCCAAATATTAGAATATTCCCTTCTTGCTCCTGCTCTTGTATGGATTAAATGCACCATGTCAACTGCTGGGACACTTGGTTTCATCTGAAAGCCTTTATATTTGATATGATACTTCTTTAAGTTGTCATCTTAATGCACAATATTTATTTGATAGAAAATTTTAAAAAGATGTCATTTTCCCCATATCTTAAAGATTCAGATTGATGTTTGCATGAGAAGGTGTGAACAGAAACAATAGTGATGTAAATGTAAGCATAAATAAACCAACAGAGCTGTTTGGCTAGCGCTTATTCTCCATAATTAACAATGAAAAATGAGAGGCATATAATACTAGACTTCAAGGTGATGTCAGGTTTTCAATATATTTTAAAATAATTTATGTTGTTTTCTAAAGATTGAGCTGCTTTTTCTTCAGTGAATTGTAGCTAATAGAGTTCTAACATAATGGAAATTTTATGACAATGGCTCAAGTAGCTTCAGGTATAATGTTGCAGCAGATTGACATGAAGTAATAATAACCACAATTATTTTATTTCGGCATTAATAGTAGCCTTAAGAGATTAATAAATCAAATTAAATAGGTCCTTCAGGTTGTTACATTTTCCACAAAGGTAGATATTACAAAGAAGCAGTATAGTAACATTAACATGTTCTGTGGCAAAGTTATTGCATGTTTATTTTTGTATACATTAACAATTCTTGCTCCACTATTTCTGCATTCATACACTGAATTAGTTTTTTACATCTAAAGTTTATTCTTTCGTATCAATTATAGAGTCCCACCAACTGGTGTTTAAAATGAGTATAATTATGAATACAATTCACACCAACCAAACAAACATTATCAACACTTTAAGAGTTAAAGATTTGTCCAGACATTACACTGCTCTACAGCCGAAATGCTTCTGAAATAAATGTAGTCAAACTTTACTAATTCTGGGTCACAGAGAACGAAAATGATGCTTAAAATTGTTAATTGGCTCTAGTTTTCAAGATATGCTATTGGGTCAGTATATACGATCCTTGACTTGGGAATGGTGGAGGATAAGTGAGTTGTAAAGGGAAGGGATCTCAATTTAAACCAGAAATGACTAAAATACATCTATGTATTTATGTAAAATACATCTATGGATCTATGAATAAATCTATGACTGGGCTTGGACAGTACTTGCTTTTTAGGCA
>JANRFK010001234.1:21000242-21011851 GCA_030068395.1 Apalone spinifera | reverse complement strand
CCATCAGATGCCGGACAAATGGAGTTTTATCGTACTAGCATAGTATGTGAACCTGTGTTCAAATTTTGTGTGTCTCGAACACTTGTAGAGATTGGTATCTGATTTTTAGACAGTTTAGACAGGTCTCTTTTTAATATGTTCCTTACAATTGTAACTAATAGCACACACAACTAAATCAAACACCAAAAATAAAAATATCCCTGATTTGTAGTATCTGAGAAAACAGTCACAGTATGCAGTGTTGTTGTAACCATGTCAATTTTAGGATATAAGCGAGACAAGGTGACTTAGAAGTTGTTTCAATAAAAAATATTACCTGTTGGTGAGAGAGACCAGCTATATTGAGAGTACACAGAGCTATAAATTCAAGAATGCCTATGGAGCTCCTCAGCAGTGGCAGCCTTAAACCTATCCTACCTGACCAGTTGTATTAGGATTCATTTATCCAGGATTCCCCTGGCAGCATAGCCATTAACAGAAATCTCCTCTCCAGTTCTTTTATCTATTTCTCCTCCCTTCTCTCTCCCACCCCAAGGCAAGTTCACATCTTCTCCTGCTCATTTTTCTTCTCATGTCCCATTTCAAGCATTTTCTAATTCATAGATTTTTCACAGAAACAGAAATAACAAACAACATGTAGTGCTTATCTGGTTCTTTTCATCAGCAGATTGTGAAGCGCTTTACAAAGGAGCATAATGGCATTGTCCTTGTATTCCAAATAAGGAAACTGAGGCACAGATGGAAAAATCACTCACAAAGAAATAGAACCCTGGTCCCTGGAACCTGACTCCATTAAGCAATGGTGTCTCCAATAAGTAGATGCCTCATAAGAGTTGTTTTCAAAAACAAAATACTTTCTCTAGTATATTAACTTCTGAAGGCCACAGAGCTAGTTTTAGCATTTACTTTATTCAGTAGCAATGCAAAGAATAAATCCTAGTGTGAGTACCAAGGAGTGAGGAGGAACTGTGCAGATTGGGGTTCCCAGCTGAACAATAATTTTAATAATACTGGGCCTTATCTTTCTAAAAGAATCTGTCAAACCTCAGAGTAATTACTGGAAATTATTAAGTGCTCCGTATAATACATAATCTATAGACCAGGCAATAGTTCCTCCTCACTCCTTGTTTCCATCTTCTGATGTCCAGCCTCTTAGGTTATCTCACCTCTTGCATCATTTTCCACCGCTGTGGACTTGGCCCTTTGCAGTAGATTCCAAAAGGTGAAATATTTTGAGGGAGAAGGAGGAAGGGCAGAAGTTTTGAGGCATAGTGGGCCTAGCACTTCTAACTTAAATTTGTGCCTTGGAAAATCTCCCTCTGGGTGCTGGACTGAGCCGTTACTGATTAAACAAACACATACATTAAAAAAGACCAAGGACCCTTATTCACAAAACATAATTTGTTCATTTATTTGGCATGTGCAGTTTAAATTATTTTGTAAAGTATACATTACATTTATTGTAGCATATTATATAAAAGTAATGAAGTTTTAGTAGAGTGTTGTGATCAGTTCTTATTTTAATTTCTCGGGTTGTGGACAACTGAACGATAGAAAAATCCGTTGGGGGCCATATGCAAGTGAGAAGCAAAAAACCAAAAACATGCCCTTATGGACGTGGCCCCAAATGAAAAGCAGGAAAAAAGAGAGAGACACCCACTTCACTCATGCAACTCTGGGCACTAGGGTTCCCCTTGCACTCCAGCCCCTTGGGAGGGGTGTCTGTGCCAAGGCTCAGGACTTTCTCCCATGGCCATATTAACTCTTCTGGGAGCTAGTAGATTTTGTGCCCCCGCAGGCTCTGGAATGGGGCAAAAAACGAGGGGTTCAGTATGTGGGAGAGGACTTCTGGGAAGCAGGGTAGGGGTGAGGGTTCAGGGACTGGACAGGAGGTAGGATTCAGGATCTAGTCAGGAGGAAGGATACAGGAGCAGGTTGAGGGTCTGGGCATGAGGGAGGTACAGGAGCAGGTTAGGGTTTCTGAGTGGAAGGGGCATGCAGAAGGGGGCAAGGGATGGGGGTACCTATCTGGTGCAGCTCTGAGGGAGGGAGCATGTAGGTGGCTCTGGACCACCACACAATGGCAGACACCATCCACCTCCCACTGCTCCCATTAGTCAGGATTCACAGTTAGTGAAAGTGAATTGCTGGAGCTTGCAAGCTGCACAGGGGACAGAGCTGTCCTGCACTGCTGTTCCCAGTACTGAGACACTCTCTCCTGCTGACTGCAACTTGCCTGGATCAGGCCCATGAGGCTTGGGGCTCCCTGCCCCCCCGCCACACTGTTGAGGGGAGATCTGGCGCTGGCACTCCAGCCATGTTGGGGCGGGGGTGCCAAACTCCTTAAACAGCTAAGAAAGCTGCTAGTATGGGTATTTATTACATAAAAAGCAGGTTTCATTATCAGGATTGATGAGATTCTATCCTCAACTTATAGACCTCAACATGTATCCTCAACTTATATCCTCAACATGTTTCCAAGACTTCATTCAGGTTGTTTATTTTCTAAATCAGACATGATAGACCTAGGGCTGCACATACTCTGCGGCATGCTGAATCTAAATTCTGCAACATGGCCATTAGAATCCTCTGTCTCTTCAGGTAATAAAATTATGTAGGTTTTTATTAAATTAAATATAAAAATGAAAAATATAGCCCAATAGGAGGACCATGGGCCAAATCCAAACTGTCAAATGCTTTTGAAGCCTAAATTTGTTTATGACCATTTCCTTAAAAATGTGCTTCTCTGGCATCTGGACCCTTGACTAGACCTTAACCATGACATTAGGACCTTGACAAAAACCAATTGACTCACTACAGCTGCCAATAAAGCAGCCCCTGTGGTATTTGCTAGATTTTTCATTACACTTTTCATGCTCTCAACATCTTCAGTTTTTAAATATTCTGCAGATTTAGATTTCACAGTCAACCGCCTTTAATACAAAAGGTGCAGTTTACACTGCTCAGAACTGTGCTTCAGGCTGCATGCAAATTCAGAGGAACAGTGTTTCATTGATCTAATTTGGTTCACATTTTCAAGGTTGTTGGAAGCTTTTATTTATTTCTCTCCTTATTATAAGAGTAATATTTTTAATCTGAGTTGTGGAGTTCAATTCTGTAGCAAATTTTGTGGCCACATAATCACAGAATACATGAGGCCGGAATGTATGTATTTCCATTTTCATAGCTCCTCTATCCCTTTCTGAGGTGCCTCATACTTCTGGAGGCAGAGGGGTAACAAAGCATCCTCTGAGCTCCCCAGTATGCAGAGGTCATGTGCACATTTCCTGGATCCCCATCATGCTTCACCCCCAAGCTCACCCATACTGCATAGAGAAAAGAGAAAAGACACATTTCTGAGTGGTTTAAAATAATGACAACATATATGCTGTAATCTGAGATTTTAAAAGAGGTTGTTACTAAGAGAGGAGAGATAAGCAGAGAATGCCATTCCTTAGTTGACTCCTCTCTCTCTCTTGCTTTTAACTCCAGCCTAGGGTTGCCAGATCGTTTCGACAAAAATACCGGACACACTTAATATTACACCACAATCTACATTGCATCTTATTTAGAAAATACAGGACATTTATATTTTCGTATTTATATTTTCTCAATTTGTTTCCCGAACAGAAAGCTCAAATACTGTCTGGTTCAAAACCGAACACCTGGCAACCCTAAACTCCACTCTCATTCAGGCAATTTATAACATTTGTCAATTCTTCCTAGCCAAGATTTCAAAAACCTGTCCTTTCCTTTGTGTTCCACTGCTAAAGCTGCTATCCTTGCCTTGGACAGTCATTACACTGAACACTGTGTCCATGCTTCCCTAGTTTCCTCCAAAACTGCTGAAAATACGATTTTTTTTCTCCCACCACTATAGGAATGCCACTTCCTTCAGGTCTCCATAGTTGTGTCCTGTCTCCTACATCACATTTAAATTCCTTTAATTTACTTTCCAGACCCTTCATAACTCTGACTTTGTGTATATATATATATATGTGCCACTGTCTACTATTATTCTGCATATCTTCATGCTGTCTCTGGCTACATCTGCCCCAAAATAAAAAAAACTTGCAGCTGGCCCAAGTCAGCTGCCTCGGGCCTCAGCAGCCATGCCATAGGTCTTTTATTCTTTTGTAGATAGCCCTTTCTCTCTTTTGCCCATCCATGGCTCTACAACTTACATGCTCTCTCTTGTTCTGAGAAGAGCATCCCTCTGCCAGTGCACTGCATGACCTTGCTCTTCTCCTTCAAGTCC
This sequence comes from Apalone spinifera, assembly GCA_030068395.1. Taxonomy (NCBI): domain Eukaryota; kingdom Metazoa; phylum Chordata; order Testudines; family Trionychidae; genus Apalone; species Apalone spinifera. The sequence continues at coordinate 21,007,593 of JANRFK010001234.1, read as the reverse complement.
CAACTCAAAACTTTCTCTTACCAACCTCCCATGGATTTTTATTTGGGTGCTCTCCTCTCACTCCAGTGCCTACCCATGAAACAGATATAAAATCATTTTTAAAAACTCAAGAATCTAATTCTCCTTTCATTTTGTTTTGTGCTATCACCCCACATCTTCTTCCCCTTCCGTTTTCCCCCATTTCCATGACATAGTGTCTGTACTGTATGTAAACTAGAGAATAAGCTCTTCGATTTAACCTCAGTTTTATGATGCTGCACAAGTAATACCAACACTGTTGGAATTATGTGAAGGAAAAGAGGAAAAACCATTACTACATAAATAGATGGTGGTGAAATAATGACAGAAAGTGTGTGAGACAGGCTGGAGTGAGTTCAGTGAGGATTTTCAAAACAAGGAGAGAAACTGTAAACTTGAAACTGAAATACATGGGGAGCTGGCAGCATTGAGGAAAGATTCAATTGATGTGCTGATTGTTCACTGTATATTTGAAAAGATAGACCAGAGCTCTCAGCACGTGCTGGATTCTGGTGAGCTAGGAATTGAGGAGTCCATAGAGAAGGGAGTTTCAAAAGTAAAGACAAGTTGAGTGTAATCCATACTCATCTAAAAGAGTAAAAATAAAAATATACAATTAAGTAGTTTTGTATTTTCATTTGAACGAGAATATTCATGTCATGTTGAGAGCCGCATCATCAAAGATAATTATTTAAATCAGACTATTTCCACTGAAAATGAGATCTGAACAAATTTTCAAGTGTATGTACAGGTCACATTTTAACCCTTGGAATTTCAGTATGCCTTTGAGGTTTTTGCCACTTAAAATCCATCCAATATGCCATCTCATTTGCCACTTAAAATCCAGTAATGGTTCTAAATAGGAACTGACAATACTAGCTATGGTTAGAAAGACCTGATGTTTAGTCTTTTGGTAGAAACAACAAACCACAAATATAGTTTCTTTATGTTTCTCTTTCATATTTGATGCTATTCTTCCGTTTGTGAATTTTACAAAATGATTTGTATACATCTAGGCTACTTCTATACTGCAGGCTTCTTGCAGAGCGTCTACACTGCACGCGCGTTCTTGCGCAAGTACATTTACAGTAAGGCATTGGAACAGAGGGCTTCTTGCGCAAGAGTTATTCCTCTCCCCACAAGGAGAAAGAAACCCTCAAAGCTAAAATGCGCAAGAAACCCTTAAAGCTAAAATGGCTGTCAGAGCTTTCTTGTGCAAGAGAGCATCTTCACTGCCATGGACGCTCTTGCGCAAAAGCACATCTCTTGCACAAAAGCACATGGTAGTGTGGACGCGCTCTTGCGCAAGAAGCCTGCAGTGTAGATGTAGCCCTGGAGTTATGTCAATGGAACTGTTTGTCTTGGGCATACATTTACTGGAGACCTTGTTGTCTGCTGTGGAAGGTGGAGGATCTCCACTCACTGGCCCTTCTAGTATGCCCATTATTCTATCCATCTCCTAGACCAGTGGTGCACAACCTTTTTTGATCTGTGACTCCTGCTCTGTGGGGGCCACCAGCTGCCGGGCCCAGCCCCCAGCCAGCCAAATTAGGCGCCACGCAGGCCTCCAACTGTTGAGCCCAGCTGCCAGCCAGCCAGATCTAAGCACTGCGCAGCTGGGCCTAAGTCCCCTGGGAAGACATCTGCCTGACCCCCTGGGAAGATATCCACGACCCCATTGGGGGGGTGACCCATGGGTTGCTCACCACTGTCCTAAATTTCTGAAGGATAAAAAACCTCTGCTATTCTACTCCTGCTCCAGCCTACATTTTTACGTATCCTTCATAAATACCTGCCACAGCCACTGCTCATTCTCATAGCTTTGTCAAACAGCAACACCTTGAAATTGACATGAATCTTGATACTTTCACTTTTGCCTAGGGAGCATCAGAGTCCTAAAATAGACCCACCTTATTAATTTCACTGGGCTATTGCTTGTCAGATACTAGCAGAAATTGAGCCCTCCGACTGCAGACTCAGGAATACAACATTGTCTTGGTTATGTCAAGTTTGTGTCTAAGGCTATTTACACAACAACAAGGGCTGGAAATGTTACTGATTTTAAAAAAGCTAAAATTTTACAGGAAATGATTATTTCATTTTCCATGCTTACAGGGAAACTTTCCTGGCTTGAAAATGATGAATGAACTAGTGGGTGAGGGTGAAAATAATCCTAATTGCCAACCTTGAAATTGAAGCTCAATATAAATAAAGATTTGAGAATAAATCTCTTGTAATCAAGAAATACATTTGTGAATACAACTCTAGGGGTTAAAAATTCACTAGTTCAGTAACTAGGCAAAAGTGAAAGTATCGAGATTCATGTCAATTTCAAGGTGTTGGTATGCAAAGGTGAAGGTGGAGACCCAAGCCTACCCACTACTCTGGGTCCTGATCCAAGGACCATCTGGCAGCAGCCATGTGGTGTCCTTCTTCACTCCCCTTGACTTCACTCCCCTTCCCTAAGCCACTTTCTTGGTCCTTATACCAATGCTTACAGCCTGGCAAGTGTCAGGTTAGAGCTTCTCTCTGGTTCCTCTGAGCCTGCCCAGCACTGCTCTCTCCTAGGTACCATTGGTTCCTTCCCCTTCTGTCCTGAGGGGGACACAGTGCCTGGGGCACCCCACCCCAGAGGCCCGGGCTTAGGGCCCATGGCACCCCTCGCTTACCACAGACCCCACCTCCACAATGCTCTACCTGTTTCCAAAGCTCAGCCCCTGTTCTGCACTCCCTCCTTGCAACATGGTCCAGGAGATTACTGGGGGCCTGGCACGGCATCAGCAGGGGGTCACCCCATGGGACCCCCACAGGAGCCAGAGTGGCATGGCAGCCTGCTCCTCTCCACACTGCCTTCCTCCTGGCTTGCTGCGCCTTACTTCTCCAGGACAAGTGTCAAGATTTTAGTGCTGTACAGTGCACCTTTTATTAAAGCTCAGGGTAGCTGACAGCTTCCATGGGCCCCTGGCAAGGTGTGGGGCCTCAGGCAGAAGGGGCGGGGCAAGAGGCAGCTAGCCTTCAGCACCATCCAGATCGTGGCATTGGGCCCCCCCAAGCTGTCAGAGCCATGTGGAGTGGCACTCCAGCAGCAATTTAAAGGGCCCAGGGCTCTGGCAGCTGCCACAAGCCCCGGGCCCCTTTGAATTGTGGGCCACAGGTCAACTGCCCTCTCGGTTCTCAGCTGGCCTGATAGAGCTACTCTAAAACATGATTTAGCTTAAATCTAATAATGCAGGTTGCTTTCTCTTAAAAACAAAGCAAAAGTTACCTGATATATATATATATAGAGAGAGAGAGAGTGTGTGTGTGTGTGTGTGTGTGTGTGTGTGTGTGGCTACGCTGTGTTCTAATGTGCATGAGAGGGCCATGAACTAGTGGTAAACATGGAGCAGAGAAGGGATGTTACTTGGTCGAGGTAACCTGGGAACAGAGCCTAAATTAGCATTCAGCTCCACTATTCACCGTTTGGATTAAGTTGTCTTTCCGTGACACACTTGTCTTGGGAGGGATTTCCAGTTCTTTACACGCAGCCTACAAAAGATTTAATATTCAGTGACTAGATAGCCTAATACTTGGGCCTAAGTTTACTTATGGTAATTGACATAATGTGCAGGCCTGTATTCCCAACCAACCTAGATGCACAAGGATTGTCAACCCGCTTGACAAAAATGTGTTATTGCTCATGTGCTCTGAAGTGCTCATGTGCTCTGAAGCCCCTGTCATGCAGAGTCCTGTTCTGCCCTTTTCACAAATGCATAAGAAAGGCTGTTAGAGGAGATAGTTTTAGGTTGTAGTGTCTATAGGACAATGGATTAGATCAAAAATTCATTTCTGTCGAATCTGGGCATTGTGGTTTTCTGCTTTCCTTGGGCCTAGCTGACATAAGGTCCTGGATAAGAGTGATCAATGTCTTCTTTCCCTGCTGCACGCCTACCTGAACACTTGGGCTGTGTCTAGATTGGCAAGATTTTGCGCAAATACTTTTAACAAAAATGTTTTTCCGTTAAAAGTATTTGCGCAAGAGAGCATCGCTACTGGCATGTGCCTTTGCGCAAAAGATTTGCTTTTGCACAAAAGCGTCCATGCCCAGGATAGACGCTCTCTTGTGCAAGAAAGCTGCGATGGCCATTTTAGCCATCAGGCTTTCTTGCGCAAGAAATTAAGGTGGCTGTCTACACTGGCCCTCTTGCTCAAGTATACTTGCGCAAGAGGTCTTATCCCTGAGCAGGAGCGTCAAAGTATTTGCTCAAGAACCACTGATTTTGTACATTACAAAGTCAATGTTCTTGGGCAAATACTAGCGGCCAGTGTAGACAGGCGGCAAGATTTTGCCCACCCATGACTGTGTTCTTCTCTCATCCTTGAGTCTTCTTTGCTGCTCCCATCCACTGTTGCTTTCCTATATTCTTCAATTCACTGTCCTATCCCTTTTCCTCTTCCTGCTGCCCGATCACATCCAGAAAAAGGATAGGAGTAAAACTCTTCTTCCCCACACTCCTCCTTACTTCTGCCCATCCTCTCCCAAGGCGCAACTCTTCCAAACTAATATTTTCAGCAAGCCGATACTGGATTCTGCATCGTATAGGAAATTAGGTAGGAACTGGAGAACCATCATTAGAGATTCAGGAAATTGGAGAATGAGGCTGGAGTTGCTCTGCCTTGACTTCCTCAATAATTTTGCTACAGGAGTTTTACAGAGTCCTATGAGCAGTAGAAATATTGACAGAAGATTGCCAGAGGGCACTAGAGAGAATGTTCTAAAAGTGGAGATTATAAAAGGCCTGTCTACATGGCTAACTTTTCTTTTTTTCTTTCCACTTACAATCAAGGAACCATCCCATAATTCTCTGTGTTGGGTTTAAAACAAGGACAGTTCTAAAATAATATGCATCTTAAAATAGCAAAATGTCAATTGTGATGCATTGTTTGGGATGCCTGAGGGGCTGACTCTCATGCTCATACTGAACTGTTCTCATCCTCAACACTAAAACAGGACTATAATTACTGATTGAATGAGTGAATCCCAGCCTCTTGATCATTGTCATCAAGAGACTTAGCTGGTGGAAGACAAGGCATTGAAGTCTTTTAGCATCTGTTGGCACTTAGAGGAGCCAAAGATCCTGCCGATTTCAAGATTCTATGGTCAAACTATATTCCACGAAAGAAGAATTTTTCCCCATAAATTTTTCCCCTATATTCCATTCACAAAATATGCATTAAGATAACTGAAATACATCTGGGTCTAGAAACTACAGGTTTCTCTTCTTTTGAACAATCAATGGAGACTTAAAAATCAAATCTAATTTGGCTAAAATGATTCCGTTCTTTTCCTTAAAACCATTTAAGAGTGGAGATTTTCTGCATTTCCCTTTGAAGGTTTAGGCTAAATTTGTTTAGTCATTCCACTACCGTATGTATAAGAACTTGCTAACTTAATTCTTGACATTTCAGTTTAAGATAGTTTGGCTTACATGCAGTAATTCCCTACTTCAAAGAAGAACCTTTTGGTCCACCCGCATGGTGTCTAAAATTTTCTCTTTTGGATGTTTTGAGGCTTCTTCCCTTTCACGCTAATATGAAATAGTTATAATAAGTATCCCAGCAGTTTCCTTATCAGTTTTCTTTATGGAAATTCAGTAGTATTTTGATGTACAATTCTAGTAGACTGCGACTTTACAGATGGCAAAATTTATGAGCTCTCATTCCTCATACCCTGGAGGCATTCTTATGGCAGTAATATTTTAACTGTTGAATTGATTTTGCAGTACCTTCTCCAGCCATTTCTGTTTTGATTTTACTAAACCATTTGTGGTGTTCCCTGATATTTTCAGTTTTATACCAGTTTGTATTTTTGATCATTGGAGCAATCAGCACACTTAAGTTACTTGTTTGCTGTAATAAGAGGCTCAATTTTATTTCGAACCACACTCCATCATACTTTTCATGTAAAGATGGCCCTTGACTTGTCCACACAGCTACCATGTGCTAAATACAGGTTGGACCTCTCTGGTCCAGCACCATTGGGACCTGACCGGTCCTGGATGAGGGATTTTACTGGACCAGTGGAGGTTATATCTGGCTCCCTTGCTACTGCCTCCCCCTCCCCAAGCGCTAGACTAGCCGCAGGCCCCGGCTGCCCTACCCTTGCCTGCCATGCCAGGCAACCTAGCTCACAGCACACCAGCTCCCACCCCTCCCAGCAACCCAGATGGGCATGCTAGATAGCCTAACTGAGCAGCCCTGGTGCAGCGCACCACTCCTGGCTCTTCCAGGCAGCTCTGCTGCAGCACACCAGGATTTCAGCCCCTCCAAGCAGCGCCACTGAGGCACACTAAGGAGCCCCGCTGAGGCATGCTATGCTCCTAACCCTGCTGGGAAGCTCCACTGGGGCACGCTGAGCAGCCTAGCTGAATTGCTCCGCTGTGGCATGCTGGGCTCCCAGCCTCGCTGGGCAGCCCCACTGGGGCACAACTGGCTTCTCAGATGTGGGAATCTAGGCTCCTGGCCCCGCTGGTAGTTCACTGCCAGCAGCCTGCAACCCTGCCAGTCCGCAGGGCTCCTAGGCACCAGCGCTCCACTGGGATTGTCTGGTCCTGGAACATTTGTGGTCATGCTGGACCACAGATATTGCTGGACCAGAGAGTCCCGGTTTTCAGAGGTTCATCCTGTAGTATCATGCCACGGTTTGAGTTTGCACAGGCTAAAGAATCTGTGTATTAGGGCATGAGAAAATATTCTCACCACAGCTAAATGTACTGGGTCTGTGTCTGGGCACCAGTAATAAAGAGTTATGGTCCCTTTAAGCATCCCTGCTGCCTTAGGTTACACAGGAAAAGGTTAAAAGAGCAATAACAGAAGTGAGCATTGGCAAGGGAAAAATGAAAGCTCAGCTCAGCTCAGATGGCGAAACCTTCCAGGTGGGAAGGATATTTATTCTCTGTGCTCTCCAAATGAAATCCTTTTAATCACTGACTGATAACCTTTTCTGTTATTTATCTTCATTGTATCACTCTTCCAGAATACTGGTAGCTTCCTATTGAAATCTGAAATCCAGAAATGTTAGCTGAAGTAGAAACATGCTTGAGGGAGCTACAGCAGGACACAGTGGTCTGGTTTTAGTTAGCCTCCTATCTCCATGTCATCTCTCTATTATTGGTGTGTGCCTTCGTGCAAAGGATCAAGCTAATCTGAAGTGCACATGCTATATTTTTGTTGTGCTATTCAGGGAAGTTGGGCAGAGCTGGACAAAAAGCTTTTCCCACTAAAACATTTTGTCTGATGTTCATAGAATCATCGAGCTGGAAGAGACCTCAGAAGGTCATCAAGTCCAGCCCCC
>JANRFK010001234.1:20962098-20976223 GCA_030068395.1 Apalone spinifera | reverse complement strand
CAAGCGCGGGATATTTAAATCCCGGGCTTGATTTGCAACTTCGAATGCCTACATGAGCCTCTCTAGTTCGAACTAGGGGGCTAGTGTAGACATACCCTCAGAGGTTTGCTGAGCAGAGATGTGGGCATCAGTCCACTCCTTTGCAGAAGATTATGCAGTCACCAGGGACTCTGCTTCCATGCTGTCTTCGGCTCCATGGTACTATTATCTGAACTATATTTAGCACAAAATTCAGATGGAAAAGGTTAAAACAACCTCAGGGGACTGCATCTGAGGTCTTTATAGCTATTCTGTGCTGTCAGTGATACAAATTAGCCAGAGCAGGGGCCAAGTTCTGGTCCCAGATCTAGATTATTCAACTATAATAAAGTTTTGACATAGACTTCAATGAGAGCAACTTCTTGCTCATAATAAAACCTATAATAACTATAAACTGTCCTGACTGTTGATTGCTCATATCAAATGAATATACATAGTACATTTTTCCCATTCTGTTCTATCCATACATATACATATGTGTGTGTATATACATACACACTCATACACATACTTACACACATATATTTGTACTTCAGAAAAATAAATTTATTATGAAAAAGAACAATAATGTATGACAATTGTATTTCTGCACAGAAGCCTTCGGGAAAGAGATTTATGACCCATGCTATTTCAGTTTTTCTATATTTATTTTATATTTTATTTCCTGATTTTTCCAAACAAGCGCCTCAAATTACACTTCTGTTCCACAGAGATGCTTTTCCTGGCAATTATTTCATTGTTGTTCTAGATTCTCTTGATAGTCTTCACTGTTATGAGATTTATATCTCTCAGTCTGGGTTTCTGGGGGTACTCTGCACGCATATTTTGAAATAAGCTATTCCAGAAGAAATACTCCGAAATAGCTTATTTTGAAATAGCATGTCTACACTACAGGGAAGCCTCAAAATTAGTCCAAAGCAGGCTTCTCTAATGTGGATGTGCTACCTCGATTTAGAGCCTCAGGAGGCACTGGGGAGTAATTAGTTTGAATGACCGTGGGGAGGAGCTATTTCAAAATGGCAGCAGTGGTGCATCCATACTACAACTATTTCGAAATAGCTATTTTGGAATAAGAGTTATTCCTTGTGGAAAGAGGTTTACAGAAGTCGGAATAAACTGTCCATTATTTCGAATTTATTTTGAAATAACAGAATTGCTGTGTAGATGCTCACATTGTTATTCTGAAATAATGCCTGTTATTTTGAAATAACTGTGCTGTGTAGATGCACCCTGCGTGAAACAGTCCCCAGAAGCTGAAAAGTAACCACCTCAAGGCAATATATAAACTCAATTTTTATTTCCATGACTTCAGTTTTAAATTAGCTCCTGTTAGACATGTTTTGTATGTCAAAGGTTTATGTTCTATGATGTCAGAATATATAATTAACAATTTAAAGAGCATGTTTATCGGTGTGCAGTTCATGTGTCATAGTCTTCATGGAGTGAACTGCTTAGAACTTGACATCCATTCTGTGTGCTACAAAGAATTATGATGCACTGTAGTAATGGAGAGGCAGATGATACAGCTCTTAATTAATGTTGTACCGCATAGAGATTCCTAGTGTGAAGAGGAAGCTATTTAAAAATATGTCTCAATGTTAATTTCAGCTAGTATGTTACTGTCAAGTTAGAGTGCTATCTTTAGAAAAGGAAGACAGGCTAAGTTACATACACACTGTTGCTCTATTTTTGCTATGTGGTATCTCTTTGCAAAGTCCATTTTGAAAGTTTTCTGGTCTTTATGTAAAGTCACTCCACATTCTTAGTTGTTTCTGTAAACAGATTTAACAAATCAACTATATAACAATATAGGCACTCGGGGTGCGTCTAGACTACATGGCTCCGTCGACGGAGCCATGTAAAGTATTTTACTCGACATAGTCAATGAAGTGGGGATTTAAATAATCCCCGCTTCATTAAAATAAAAATGGCTGCCGCGCTGTGCCGACAATCAGCTGATCTGGCACAGCGCGGCAGTCTAGACATTGCGCGGTCGAAAAGGGAAGCCTTTGTCGACCGCTCCGGTATGCCTCATGGCCGTCGACAAAGGCTTCCCTTGTCGACTGCGCCGAGTCTAGATTGCCGCGCTGTGCCGGATCAGCTAATTTTCAGCACAGTGTGGTGGCCCTTTTTATTTTAATGAAGCAGGGATTATTTAAATCCCCACTTCATTGACTATGTTGAGTAAACTACATTACATGCCTCCGTCGAAAGAGCCATGTAGTCTAGACGCACCCTTGTTTACTAGCAGGTTTAGCTTGGTTCAGCATCATCAGGATGAATTAGCTACATATATCTTTAATCTCTATATGAGTACTTGTTTATTCTTACTTGATGTGTGCTGGAATAATTTAATCCATATACTTCTAATGGAAGTGGTTAACTGTCCTGTCAATTCCTTATGATATATTTTGATTGAGTTTAGTTTGGAAGGTTTTTTCTTGCACATTGGCTCTTCAACATTAAAATAGTTCCATTGGCCTTTGATTTAACATACAAACCTTTGATACATTTTCTTGTTGTGTTACTTGTGTGCCATCCCTAGGGGGTTTTGGGGCCCAGAATAACCACTCTACCCCAAGCCCAGCTCCACTCTGTCTCTTCCCACCCCTGTACTGCCCCCACTACCCCATTGCACCCCTTCCCCAAAGCTCCCTGCTGCAGCACCGTGACCCAGGGCATTATGGAGGAGGGGAAATGGTGCAGCCTGCTCCACTCTGTCACCTTTCTCCCAGCCCACTGTGCTCTGCTCCCCTGAGCTTTGCATTGCTTGGGGCAGCGGACTAGGCCAGAGCTAGGTTGCTCTGCTTGCACTGCCGCAGTGAAGTGGTGTGCAGTATGTGTAGGAGATGGTGACGGGCTTCTGCCATTGTGGTGAGTGCAGGGGCCCCTTGACCCCTGCTGTTGTCCCGCTATGAACCACCCAGTTAATTGCCAGGCCACCCTGGGCCCTCCAGGACCCATCCAAAGGATAGATGAGGTGGCTACCGTGAGGCCTGTAACTGCCACCCCAAACTATTCTATGGAGAGGATGGTTCTACCAGCGTTAATTAACATTCTTTATTTAAAATAAGAAAGTGTTAGCAAGATGTTTTTCGGTCATCATTTCCTAGCAATTGAAATTCCTCTTAAGATGGCCTTTGTCATGTAAAATGTCTGTGTAAAATTCTTCCATTCTGTGGAGTTATAGTCAATCTTTTCATCCTTTTCTTTATATTTGTTTGATTTCCTGTCCAAAGAGTTGTTATTTCTAAAATCTCTCAATGGATGAATGTAATATAATCAGATAATTTTAAACTCTCATTCCATTTGGTCTCTTAACAAGAGAAAATTATTCCATTTTCGTTAACTACATACTTGCAGTCTCCTTCTGTCTTGACCACTTTTTAATTTTTTTTTCTGAAGATGCATCTTCTTCTCAGAAACAGCTTCTGTTTGCTCTCAAAAGTTTAGGCCTGTGTAGACAATACTGACCTGCATGTCATTGTTCTTGTTATTACTTAAGTTTATACTTCATAGCTGTTGTCATTAGAGCACGATGTGCCACAAAATATCATCCCTGGCACATAGTAATTAATTTTTTTGTAGTCAGGAAATGAATTACTTTTTTAGATCTTTCATTTTGTCTCTTGGTTTTTAATGGGTATGGCAGGTTTAATGTACATGTCATATTCTGAAACTCAAACTCTTTTTAATACTTTATTTGTTCATGGAACCGAAGACAGGTATGTACTAAACTCACATACATGGTTTACTGAATGATTTCTTGTCAGAAATTAAAGCCCACACACTTTGTGTAGGTATAGGGACAGACTGCATACCTGTGGAGCCCTGCACAAATGCAAATTTTTATCCCTATATGTAGATATCCACAGATGGGATTCAGTATCTGCTGAGCGTAGGATTCCACTCCTGGGAACTGCAGCAGCCAAAGGACAGGAACATGCCCTACACTGGCAGCTCCTGCCAGCCTTGTGGCTGTACCACCACTATACCTGTTCCCAGTGCAACTGCATGACCCCTGTCAGGATACACAGCTGCAAGGAAGGGCAAAGATGGGGACGGGGCTGGGAATAATTCAGCCACATGGCTGGGAAGAGTTGCTGGTTAATTGCACACTCCCGGGAGTTGCAGTACCACATTCTTTGGCCCCTTTGGTTCCTGGGAGTGAAGCCATGTGGTTCAGTGGACATCAATTTCTATTAATAGATATACGCCTTTGCAGAACAAAATGTGCATTTCCACAGGGCTCTACAGGTATGCAGTCTGATTCTTCACAAAGTGTGTGGGCTTTAATTCCTGACGAGAAGTCATTCAGTAAACCATGTATGTGAGTTTAGTACAGCTGCTACAGAGACAGTATTAAATATTATATGGTCAGATTATTAAATAGTCTACTGTGTATACTAGAAAGAGGAATGTTTGAGAGAGGGGAACTTACTCTGGTATTTCCTAATTTTGAAATTCAATAATTCTATACAGGTGGTGTTTCCTGTTAAAAAAATATTGAAAAACAATAGTTGGGAAAGGATGGAGCAAATGGGCAGCCAGAAAAGTTTTACATGTATATATTGGGAAATTGTTTTTTCCATATTACATGTCTAATCACAAATTATCACTGTTATTTTTATTGTTCAGTTTGTAAACTAGCAGTGTGATCCTGAATTGGATAACATTATATGTTGGTGTCAGCAACTGAGTCTTGAACAATTTGGCTCAGTGACTGGAGAAGATCTCAGTTTAGAGCTGAATCCAGATAGGGAAGTTCCAGGAGCAAAGCCAAGGACTGTAGATAGCCAAAGCCTAAGATGAAGGTACACCTGAGGCTCTGAGCTGGGAGCCAGAGTTCAGGAAGGAGTCAGGGGGCAGAGAAGGAGATTTATTTATTCTTACCCTTGTTTCTTACCCTTTGTTTCCTATCTTTTAAGTGGAATACCTGGCAATGTTTTCATGAACCTCTAACAAGCCTTCAGTTACTCGAATGACAAGCCTTTTGTTATCTTAGTCACCCTACCTCCCTATAATTATAAACAAATTCCCTGTCTCAAAGCAAAGTTGGGAGCAGCACAAGCTCTGTTGCAGTTGAGAGATGCATCTTGGACATGTGCTTTAAGCAGACCTCAAGTATGAAATTCTGGGATTCAAAATTCAGGGGGACCCTTAATCTCAACAAAAGACACCTCTGCTGCTTCCCCATGGTCAGGCTTGGAGTACACCCTGGACTTGGACGCTGGCTCATCTGTGTCTTGTAGCTCGTGGTATCATTCCAGATTTTGGCACCATTCTTGGCACTGTGCTCAGAACCACCAGATGGATGCACTCACAGCACCCATAATGTCCTGGCCTTCTCAATGGCAAGCCCCAATGCACTGGCCTTTTTGGACACCTGAGTCAGGATCCTGGACCAGTTTCTAGGGCAGCCCCAGTAGCCTCTTCAGCCCATGCATCTTCCTCAGTGGCTCCAGAACCTCATGAGAATCCTGAGGCTATATCAAGTGCCTATGAGGGCCCTGGTGGGCAGGTGGTTACCTCATTCCCTTCACCATTGGCCCCTCCCAGCCAGCTCCCAGTGGAGAGCACCACCAGAGAGCTTGAGGGTCAGGAAGATTCTATCTTACCCACTCCCTGGTCTTCATTTTTTTCCAAATAAAGAAGTGTCCAGTACATCATTGTCCCCTCCGCCCATGGACTCTAAGGCCCACCAGGATCTGCTGCGGTGTATGGCTCAAAAACTCAACATGGCCTCTGAGGAAGTAATAGAGGGCTCTGATGTGATGGGGACATATTGCCCCCCCTGAGGGTCCTGTAAGTGCCATCTCCCAGTGCATGGTAATTGCAGTGTTTGACCTCTCTTGCTCAGAAGAGCAGCAAGGTGGATAGATTATTTGGATCCTGCCAGCCCAATAGGAGAAAGAAAAAAACAACCAAACAATCAATCCTAATTAGGCTCATTGTATGGGCTTATTCCCAAGGGGAAGCTTCTCTGGTGGCCTTGTTAGGAGCCTTCAGGGTAGATCTGTCCTGTTCCCCAGCCTGCCCCTTCTGAGTTAGATTGCTTCCTGTACAGCCTTATATTCTGTTGGAGCATGCACTGCAGGGCTGAGGGGGTGCGGGTAGAGGTACCGGCACCCCATACTGCCCTTTGAGCTCTTCTGGCCTTGTATGGGGTTTGCCCACCCCATCACAGTTCAATTAATCCTGCTGTTAATTATTTGTTTTTTCATCCTCATTTACTAATTAGTCATTTATTTACTAACGTTATCATCTCCATTTTAATGGCATTTCATGTTTTCCAGTAACTCCTCACTTAACATTGTAGTTATGTTCTTGGAAAATGGGACGTGCAACAAAACGATATTAGACAAATCCAGTTTCCCCATAAGAATTAATGTAAATGGTGGGGAAAGGGTTAGGTTCCAAGGATTTTTTTTTTTTTGTCGTCAGACAAAGGCATTATAGACAGAAGCAGTATAACTTTCAAACAATTTTAAACAGGCAGTTTAATACCAGTATAAGTTTTAAATATTTTTAATCAAACAATATAAAGCAGTAGTAAGAGGCAAACAATGTTTGCTGCAGGGCTGTGCCCCTCCCTGTGTGTGCAGGGGCAGAAAGACACAGCTCATTAGTGAGAGGACGGTGGGCATCCAGCTGAAGAAGCTGCTCCGGGAAGGAATTTGGCCCATGACAGTTGTGTAGCATCTGAACAGCCTCTCTTGCTATTGGGCTCCCCAGAGTGTGGGGCCCCAAGGGAAGCAGCATGGAAGAGGTGAAAATGCCCCGCTTTTGCTCAGCCCATCTTGGGGCAGATTGTACCCAGTTGAGCCTAATGGATGACCACAGACAGCTCCCTAACCATAGGTGGTTGGTGAAGGTAGGGCTGGGGGAGTAAGCCCTTCTGCTGAAGCCCTACCCCCCGTGGGAGCCAAGCTGCCTCCATGCCCCCCCGCCATGGGGAGGAGGGTACCGTGCCATGTGTGCAGGCCCCCCAACTCCACGAGGATGAGAGGAGGACAGGTGGGCACGTGCACCTCAGTCTCCCTGACCCCAGAGCACAGGAAAGGAGGAGGGCACATGTTCCCAGACTCCCCAGCCCCAGAACAGTGGAAGGGTGACTGGCACGCAGCCCCAGTCTCCTGGCCCTGGAGCATGGGGAGGGCAGGCACTGGGGACAGCAACACTTGCCCCCAGTAAGCGTTTTGGGGGCAGAGTGTGGGCGGGGCCAGGCTGGTGGTTTGGGAAGGCAGAGCCTTCCCTCGTCTATTATACCAGACAGCCATGTCCCTAGCCAAGCCCCTGGATAGGAAATTCTTTCCCAGCTATGAGTCCAGCAATCCCAGGGCATATGAGCATTACCCTTTGTAGGAACCCTCCCTTCAATGTTCCTTTGCGTGGAGGGGGGCAGGGAGCATCCTCAGCCTGGCTTTGCAGCCCAAGATGTTTTGATTCCAGCCCTGATGAGCTTCCCCACCTCAGGGTCCTGGTCTTGCGGCCCAGTGGAGGCCTACTGAAATACACCCTTTATTTCAGTCAAATACTTTGTTAGCTGGCAACTTATTTTTAGCATTTTAATTTTTAGCAGTGTGTCAGCTTGCTTATTGTTTTTACTTTCAACTAAAGAGCCCCATCTCACAGCCTACTATGGTTTTTTAATCCACACAGCTGCTATCACATGAATAACGTTATCCTCGTTTTGTTTCTTTGGCTAGGATCCTCAAGTTACAACTTGCTACTGCTCCTGTTCTCTTTTTTCCCCAATGTTGTATCCATTCTGTCACTCTGACAGGCAGTTCCTCAATTTCCAGAGTGGCTTCATTTAAGGTCAAAAAATCCTTCAACTCCTGCCAGCCGAGCTATTGTGCTACTGCTGATAGTGAATTTAAGTATCAGCTTGCTGACTTCTTCAGCCAATCAGGTGGCACGGTCAATCAGCCAGCTTTTATCAGGGCCAGCTGCGCTCATTGAGTTCCCAGGAGAAATGACTCTTCTGTAGGCTGGACCCCTGACAGTGAGACATTTTAACCTAAAGTTTGTAGGACGTTTAAATACATGAGGAAAGAAAGTTTAGACCACAGATGATTAAAAAAAATAAAAGCCATTATTTTCAATCTAACAGTACAGTCCATATACTTATTAAAGCAATCTTCTCTTTCTCATTTGTTTTCTTTTCCTATCAAGATGTGCAGCAGCTCTGACCTTGGTAGCTAATCTATCTAGTAGAATAGTAGTATCAAGTTTGTTCTGTCCTCATGGCAAAGGTGAAAAACACGAGATGTGAAGAAACATATATCAAGTTGCCAAAGTGCAAGCTGAATTCTCTTAATAAAACAAGAGAAATACAGCTATATTATGTTTCAAAGATACATTACTACCTTTCATATAATAAATCATATCAAGGCATTTTGTAGTATCAGAAAAGATTTTCTGTGTCTTGTTTTGAAATGTTTCAGAATTAAATATTAACTATGATCTTTTAGGCTATGTCTACACAGCAGCGTAATTTCAGAATAACTGACATTATTCTGAAATAACATAATGCGCATCTACACTACAAGCCTTTATTTCGAAATAATGGAGAGCTAGAGGACTTCTTACTCCGACTCTTGTAACCCTCATATCATGAGGAGTAAGGGAAGTTGAAGGAAGAGTGTTGTTCCTTTGACTTAAGCTACACAATTGATGTAGTTGAAGTTGCGTAGCTTAATTCGAGTTTTGCCCTGCTGTGTGGACATACCCTTAGTGAAAATAAGTTGCTGCCAAACTGTAATGTGTATGAATTACAGAAAGCCATTATGACTGAAAACTGGCAGACTTAAATATCTTTGGATCAGTATCTTTGATCAATATCTATGGTTCGTATTGTTAAATTACTTTTTCATATATCAAATGTAACCTTAAAAAACTTTAAATATTCATCTGTCTATGAATGTTCAAATGTTCATGATTTCAAAATCATTAAGGTCAAATCCTGAGGATTTTGTTCAGTTTTTCTTCTTTTTAAATTATCACTGAAACTTAGGATTTAATTGTAAGAATACATTGATTTAAATATTTCAACTATTGTTAAAAACATTAAAAAAAACCCACCTTTGCACATCAGTTACCTGTATTCCCCTAGCTAAAAAGAATGATGACCATATATATAGACACCTAAGAAAAGTGGGCAAAGAGCCTGTCAGCGGACCTTTCAACACAATTAAACATTATGATTAGCATGGTCCACTAAAGTCAAGCAGAAAATTTGGCTTTTATACCACCCACAAAAGTTGTAAATTATATTTTTAAAATTAATTAAAACCATCAATAATTATTATAGTTATAGTGTATTTTTTTCCTGTCTACCAAGAGTGAAAGAAGATAATGCAGTAAGGGCATGTCTATACTAGGAAATTATTTCAAAATAATAACTCCTGAAATAATTTTGAAATTGTGTATCCACACTGCAGTGAATCCTCAAAATTAGTGCCTGCGTGACCTCAACTTAGATCCTCAGGAAGCACTGGAAAGCAATTAGTTTGATTTACTCTGGGGAGTAGTTATTTCAAAATTGCCACAGCTAAGCGTCTACACTACCGCTATTTTGAAATAATTATTTTGAAATAAGCGCTATTCCTCGTGGAAATAATTCCTCGTTATTCCTCCCTAGTGTAGACCAGAGCTAGTAGCCTAAAAACACACTTCAGAGGGAGTTGTATATTCTTACCCCTTTTGCAAAACCCAAGTGCTTTGTGAGAATCCCAAGATGTTTGCATATGTACTCCCTGCTCGGAAGTTCTCCAGAATGTGTGTGCCCAAAGGAAACACAGCATCACAGTGGCAAATGAAGTGGAGCTAGCAGTTGCCAGAGTAGATTGTAGGTGCAGGGATCAAGGATCTGATGCTGAAGGATCATACAGAGACATTCAGTTCATATGATTGATTTACTGAGCCTTTAGCATGGTATGAGAATGATCTTTGTTAGACCTGTTGGAAGAAGAGAAGAGGAAATTCATTTCTACTTCATATGACTATTAAACTATAAAAAAATAATCCAGGTTAAGTTTAGCTAAAGGAGAAGAAACTGAGGAGGGATTGCTGAGATTTATTTTCCTAGCTGTTTTTTCCATGCATATTAATTTATCAGAGCAGATATCTGTATATTAGGAGGGAACTGAGATATCTATTTTATCTTGCATTTACTGGTTCTAGATACAAAAGATTCATACCATGTGATGCCACTTTTTATTAATAACTAATTAGAAACGGAACACTTTCTCTTCAAAATAACTAACCAGAACATGCTACCTGACATTCTTTACCTTGTTATGGCTTATAATCCCATTTTACTGAAGCAAAAATAACAGAAAGCACTAGTCATCATTTTCAAATGACTGTCTCCTTTTTTCTGCTTGTTTTTTCTAACAAGATTCTTAGCAGACAGTCCTTATCTCAGTGTTTTTGTAGTTTCTTAATTATGCACTGTCAATGTTGAATGGGTGCTTAAAGTATGTCTCAGTGTTTACATATTCTTTTGTCACCTTTCTTAACTTTGCATATCTTGCGGAAGGCTCCTAATAATTACTGTAATAGTACTTCAGAGAAGTTATGTCAGCCTGCACATACCATTAATGCATTAATGTGTCAAAACAGCAGTGAATGACACAGCTCTAGGCAGTCTTAAAAGCTACTAATGGTAACCCAGCTCCAAGGAATTGATTTGTAAGCATCACTAAAGCTATAAAAGTTTCTTCCTGATATATGGGTTCACACAGTCTTTTTCTGTTATCCACCTTATTTTTAGTAGATGAGTTACAGCTATTTGAATAAGGGAACAATCTATAAGGACAACATGCTGGATGTTAGCCTTGTTAGAAGATTACTGATCCCAGAGGTAACTAAGAGACAGAGAAATGAAAACAATTCAGTTAATACTGCAGGACAAAAGGGCTCAATCTACTCCATTTTACCAGCATAAATCCATCCAGAGTAATTGTTCAGGATTACACAAGTGTAAATGAAAAAGAATATGACACAAAACTCTAAAAGCTTCTAGGTTATGTTTATGCTTAGAAAACCTTAGGCTACATCTATACTGCAGGCTTCTTGCACACGAACTGTTTTGCACAAGAGAACTGTTTGCGCTGCCATGTGCTTTTGCGCAAGCGCGTCCATGGCGGTGTGGATGCTCTCTTGCGCAAGAAAGCTCTGATGGCCATTTTAGCCATAGGGGTTTCTTATGCAAGAAACCCCTATTGATCATCCACACTGACTTCTTGTGCAAGAGTTCTTGAGCAAGAGGGCTTATTCCTTGTGGGGAGAGGAATAACTCTTGTGCAAGAAGCCCTCTTTTCTGGTGTTTTACTGTAAATTTACTTGCGCAAGAACGCGCGTGCAGTGTAGACACTGCAAGTTTTTGCGCAAGAACAGGTGTTCTTGTGCAAAAAGCCTACAGTGTAGACATAGCCCTAGGGTATGGCTTTGTATGATTAGAAAGATAAATAACTGAAGAGCAACATAAAAGCAAAAAGATGAGGAAAGAAAGAAGAAAATATGGTGGGAGGACAGTGAAAAATAAACATGGAAGAGGGAGAAGAGGAAAAAGGAAGGCTGTAACAAAACCTAGCATTTCTCAGGTTATTGAACTTCCCCATGCTAGTGTCACTGTCCTTGTGGTCACTATTTGACTAGGAGAATCACAAAGCCTCTTGCCCTCAAATCACTATACCAGCTCCAACTTATCACTTACAAATATCCATTTCTTTTTTCTCAGAGTCACCACTATAGTAATTATTCATCAAATAAGTCTTCACATCTTATTCAGATAGCCTTAAATAAAAGCAAAAGTATGGACAATGTATCAAACTAGAGATGAAATCTAAATATATATTTTAGTGTGCATCTATCTGTCTGTGTATCTGGGAATCCATTTGTTTAAGAACTCCGCCTAAACTGTAAGAGCTAGGACCATCTTGGGCCAGGATTTCACTTTTTATATTCACATTTCCCCCCAGGCCAGGCGGGGTGCTGCTCCAGCCCTTAAAGGTTAACTGGAACCAGTAAGTCTCACCCGTTAAGGATGAGGCCTACCGCGTAACCATTTACATCCCTAGTAAATGACACACTTCTTTCTGGAGCTACCATGTATGATCTAGGTATCCATATTATTACTATGCTAGACTCTGATGACTAGAATGAAGCAGAAATGGACAAATTCAAAGTGATCCATCTCCTTTGTAAACCAAAACTCAATGTGCAACTCCAGCATCCTTAGTGGAGAGCTGTATGCTTAGCATCTCAGAAGAGAATTTACTTCAAAGTCTTGAGATTTAAGCTAACATGTTCTCATTTCATTTTCTCAAGTCCCAAAATTTGCTCTCAGGAAAAAGTTGTCTCATAAGGATACGTTTAAAAAGGAAACATATTTGGCACAGTGTTACAGCAGGAGCAGGTTATGTGCAAAATTTAAAGTGGCAACAAAAGCTTAAAACAGAAGTTCTCAAACTGTGGTCCATGGACCAGCAGTGGTCAATAAGCTCCATTCAGGTGGTCTATGGATAGTTGCCTCTAACGTGCACACCCAGGAATTGGCATATCAGAGAATGAAGGGCTGCCTACCTTTTCAGTGGCTCACAGGCATGGCTCAACTAATTAGGTGCCCAGACTCTGAACTCTCATATGTATGGTGAGGTAGTGGCTTTGGGGTGATAGAGAGTAGATGGGAAGGGGCAGTAGAGTGAGATGAGAGAAATAGGAGGTAGGTGGGGAGCAGTGGGGTGAGAAGAAGGGATGGGGGAATCTGGGGCATTCGGGGCTATAGTTACGGTGACCATATTTTCTGAACCAAAATTAGTGACACCTTGGTCACACCCCCTGAAACCATTAATCACGCCCTGATCCCTTAGGCCCCACCCACTGGCCACAGGAAGTCCCACCTCTGGGATAGTATTTCCGGGGTCAAGATGAACACATGACTGGAAGTAAAGGGTGTCATGTGACCCCTCTAAGAACTCCTCTCTCCATCCTCTACCTATAGCAATGGATTTGAGCCCCATAGAAGTCCCCCATGCAACTATATTGCAATTGCATTAACCCAGGGTCCGACCTAGGGTCCCATGATAGTCCAGTGCTAGGGGGTCTAACCTCAATTCAAGATTAGATCCAGGATCTAAGATCTATTACTTTTCAGTGTAGATGCAGCCCCATTTAACTCAGAAACTTGGGAATCATCCAGAACTATCCCACAATTTCATGGAACAACTTCCATAGTCCTCTTAATGGATGTTGCCTACTGGTTCCAATTAACTGGTAATCAGAGAGGGCTGGAGTCAAGGGGTCCACAGGAGAGTGTAAACCTTTCCATGGACCACCAGTTGCTAATGGAAAGTCACCGTTAATTACATCATTACACCTGACCCATTTTTCTAGTGCTACAGCTAGGGTGATTGGTTTAATTTAAATGGTTAAACAGATTAAGCGTTTTAACTCTTTTAAATAAAATAAAATATTAATTTATGTCCAATACAAAAGGTTTCAATGTTGTCTTTATTTATCAGCTTCAGAAGGGTAGCCAAGTTAGTCTGAACAGGATAAACTTTAAAAACAAATAGTCTGGTAGCACTTTAAAGACTAACAAAACATGTAGATGGTATCATGAGCTTTTGTGGGCACAGCCTGCAGCTCTGGTCATCTGAAGAAGTGGGCTGTACCCACAAAAGCTCATGATACCATCTACATGTTTTGTTAGTCTTTAAAGTGTTGTCAGACTAATAGTTATTTGTAAATTTAAATTATTTTTGGCAGGTGTGGGGAAAATTTTTTTGGTCGGGGCCATTCAACCACAAAAAACAGTTGGGGACCACAAAATTTGAAGCAAAAGAACTCCCAAAACCCCCAACCCTCACCAAGGTAACCCCTAACTGAAACACCTCATTCTGCCAGCATTCCAGCCCCAACTTTTCTGGTAAATTTTATGGAGCCCCATTAGTTTCTGGGTTGGGGGCAAAAATGAGGGGTTCAATATGTGTGATAGGGCCACCAGAGAATGTCTACACAGGGCCAAATGGCAGAAAAGCTTTCTCTTTCGGAGGAGCCCTTATTCCTCATGAAA
>JANRFK010001234.1:20922446-20958669 GCA_030068395.1 Apalone spinifera | reverse complement strand
GTAACGTGACATCCTTATATTGCACTGGGATCGGTTCTGGTTCTGTTAGGAACCAAAAAGAGGTTATGCTCTAGCCTATCCTGCTGAATAAAACCTTCAAGTTTATGATCTGTGTTCTAGGGCATGGGAATCTTACTGTGATCAGTGTTGCAATGATGCAACATTGCCTGGTATCCTCTGCTGAGAAGAGCCATGTGCTGCAGGGCCTTGGGATATGGTTTCCTCTGAACACAGCTGAAAGGAGAACAGATGAATCTTGAGTAACAAGGGAGTTGTCTTGTACAAAGTAACAGGGACACAATTTCTGCCCTCGGAACAGCTAACATCCCATTTCTCAGCACTCTTTCCACAGCTTATGTGTCACTCAGTCAGGAGTTCTGTGTGTCTGATATTTTGTTTGTTCCACTTGATCTCGATTCAGATATGAGGACTCCATCAGAAATGCTTAGCACTCTAGTGGTATATATCACTGAGTGATCCACATATATAAAAGTTAGCTAACTCCATATATGGGTATATCTACATGACAGAGGGGTTGGTTTTTTTCAGAAAAATTGCCGTTTTTCCGAAAAACTTCACTTACGTCCACACTGCAATCGTGTTCTTTTGAAAGAAAATCTAAAGAACAGAGGGGTTTTCTGACATTGGTAAACCTCCTTCTATGAGGAAGGAGCCTTTTTCTGAAAGAGCTCTTTTGGAAAAAGGCGTGTGTGGATGGGGAAGAGGGAGTTCTTTTGCAGGAAAAAGGAAAGAGGAAAAAGCACAAGTGCTCTGGTGGCCATTCTGCCCATAGTAATCATAGATTACATGCGAGATAGAGACCATTCAGGGTGGACGCTATCTGTCGAAAAAGCAGATCGCTTTTTTGATGCACTTTCACAATGTGGACGCTCTCTTTCGGAAGAAGTTTTTTTGGAAGATCTCTTTCAGAAAAGCTTCTTCTGAAAAAAGCCTGCAGTCTAGACATAGCCTATAAATCAGCAGCACCGTTTATGAGATGGCAGTTTGCAATATTTATTATACATATGAAAATCAACATTCATTGTTTCAATTTTTGATATGTTACAATAATTGCTGTCATTAGTTTATTTTCATCTTTTAATTTCCACAATCTTTAATAAATTTTTTACAAAAGTTAAATATTGTGTGGTGTGATGAGTTACATTACAGATACCTCCTGTATACACTGTAGAGTTGTAATGTTTTCAAATATTTTATAGTCCTTTTGAAGTACAGATGCACTGTAAGTATGTATGCAGCTCTCATCTGCGTATAATATAGCTATAGAAGATAGAAATATAGAAGTAAGCTATAATAGGATATAAACTACTGTTGTCTGCTTTAGTCATTTGGAAATATGATCTGTCTATAGTGGAAAATAAGTGATCATATTAATTTGCATTTATCAAAGTTCTTTCATCTGACATACTTTCTTCTCTATAATAACTTTTAAAGCACATCTGGAACAGTTCTGTTACTACCTTTTGTTTTTATTCATAGTTGTTGTAAAAAAGGATTTTCCTTGAATGCCAACGAGCCTTTTCCCATGAAAAACTATTAGAACAGAACTATTCGAAAAATGGTTCTCATGAGAGAGATACTATGGGGATCTAGTCTGCATACTGATACTTCTGTTTTGTTCATTCTTTTTTGTGCCTTCTTTCAGTATTGAGTAATATGTTCTTTCTGACATTTGGTAAATGCTTCATTCCTTTTGATTACTTTCGGACCTACCAGTGAGATGGCTTTCTGGAATATATGAATCCCAGAACACCGTGTATAGGGCCCACAACTGGACTGACCTAATATGGATACGAGGAAATATTCCTACTGTGAAGATGGTAATATGTGAAATGCTCTCCATTCCCAGACTGTCCCTGTTCCTAGTCTAAGGCCCACCCAGAGTACAGCAAAAATCCCATTAGGTGGCTGTGGTCTGATTTCTAGAAAGGGGATTTCTGAAATATAAAAGTATACTGGGTATGGACTTCTTCCCATCTCCTTCTAGCATATGGGGCACATGAGGACTCTTGAGTTGACATATTCCTCAATACCCATCATCCCACATATTGCTGTGTGGAGAGGGAGGTTTGAGTGATGATGGGAGTTCCCCTTTCAGACTGCCATTGTGGGAGATCTGCAGTCCAGTGAGATCTTGGTCACATCTCCCTGACCCAAATCCATTTTTGAACTGTTGTCAGAAGCCCTCTTGACCTGTTCAAGTTTCTCTGCTCTGACTGTTATTTGCTACTGTGACCAAAGGCTAGGCCTACCAGTGTCACTCGATTGAAATTTTGGGTCCAGGAAACCTTGTGTCCTGGTGTTCATAGCCAGGTTTTGGGGGTTTTTGAGCTTTGTCCACATGGACTAGGTCTGTAGCTCCCCATCAATCCCACTTCACAAGCATTTCTGACTATTAACCTAACCGTGATTGCCTAAATAAGCCAAAAACCCTGTGGATTTCACTGCCTGAAGATGGAGGAGTAATAGTTACACACGCTTCATTTTATAGCTTTGTTTCATGTAGTTCTATAGATTTTGTTTCATGAGCTTTGTATTATAGCTGCCACTAGGAATTGAAATATATTCTGTAGTAGGTATTATAAACTAGTAAGAAATTGTTTAAAATTGTCTTTTTAACTTTGCAAGTCTGTAAAAAATCCTGCCTGTTTCTTTCTAAGAGTAATTGCTTTCTCTGAAATGAGCAGTCCTTTGTATGAGTGAGGAATGTGGGAAGACAAGAGACAGAAGATTCCAGGATCAGATGGTCAGAATGGTTAACGAGGTATGAACTCAGACATCGGTCAAATGCAGGATGGCCGAAGAGGGGCAAAACTGGCGACTCTAAAGCAAAAGGCATACATCTGTAAACAAGACCTGAACAAGATAAACCAGCTGCAGTCACTTCCAGGATCTGATGAAGCATGACAGTGAAAGCAGCCTTAAGGTAAACATCAATCAACAGTTAGATGACTCCAGCATGACACTGCAGAACCCATAGATTAAGATGGGACTTACAATTATAAAAGTGGGGTATGTAGCCATGAAGCTTCGGGTTAGTCCTGTGAAGACAACTT
This sequence comes from Apalone spinifera, assembly GCA_030068395.1. NCBI lineage: Eukaryota > Metazoa > Chordata > Testudines > Trionychidae > Apalone > Apalone spinifera. The sequence goes on along the minus strand of JANRFK010001234.1, from coordinate 20,955,592 downwards.
TGGAACATCAGACTGTGGCCAACAGAACCCCGCTCCTTCCTCATGCCGAGCTTAATTGGCCACTCAGCTGGCATGAGCACTAATCAGACTGGTAACTATAATGCCAGCTGTAGGATTTGTGTGTGTGTGAATGCATATGCTGCTTTACATGTGATGTGTTGTCTTTTTCCCCTGAAAAAGTTCCGGTGTGCTTATAAGTTAACAGGAGAAAGGAACTGAGCATTCTGTATGGCCCATTCAGAGAAGCTCCCCAAGTAGGCATCTTTAGAGCTGCAGGCCATACACTTGACCAGAAGCCCACAATTCTCTTTTCACTCTCCCTGCCCCAAGGGGGAAAAAGAGAGGGAACAGTAAGGCAAGAAGTGTATAGCTCTCCCTGCAACATACACACATACAAGCGGTGGGGAACTGCCATCCCAGTGCCAGGCCTGTTGCCATGGTCTTGGGATTTGACTCCCTCTCCCACCCCCACCCCCATTCTCAGGAGTAATTGTTGGCCATGGCAAGAGGCCCAGCCCTTGAATCACTGGCCTGGGTACCAGGGCCATTCTCAGCCATAGCAGTGCCACATGGACCACCCCCTCATTCCCCATGATGGAGAGGCCACTCACACAGTTCTTACCTTTCCGTTCCTAGAAAACTTTGACATATTTCCAGAGTGGAGATTGAGCTAGATCAGTGTTTCTTAAACTTTTTAAGGCTGAGGAACACCAAACAATTTTTTTTTATGAGGAACACCAAGGATTTTTTTGTTGAGCAAAAACAAACAAAAAAGGTCGGGGGGGGAAGGAGGTTCAGGGGGGAAATAATAATAAGGAAAAAAAAAGGATTGGGGGGAAGTTATTGAGGAAAAAAACAAAGGTTGCCTGCCCCTTTAAGGATGGCCATTTTGAATTCTGTTGTTGTCTCTGGCATACCTCCGACTGCCTTGTGCCACATCGGAGTGCCACGGAACACAGTTTAAGAAACACTGAGCTAGATCCTTCTTAACTGTAGCATGTACTCACCTCTCCTTGCCTTCAAAGAAAGCTGGAAACATTCAGCACCTTGCAGGATTAGGTCATTTGCGAGTGTCTCTTGGACGAAGATAACTCCTTTTTTACTCAAGTGATATCTTTTCTCTTACTTTCTTCTGCCTGTGTGTTGGGAACAATCCGATGTGCAGCTCTGGTCACATTTGTGTGATTTAAACTAGTGCTATGCCTGGGGAAGCACTGAAAATGTTATCAATATAAAGCTGTAATTTCATAAAATATGTTTTAATGGGGGGGTAGCAAGGGGAGTTCAAAGATGCATGATTCAATTATGAAATTCATAAGTTTAAAAAAAAAAAATTGTTTACAGATTGCTTTGCCAAAAAACTGGCACTGCTAACTGCATTTCTCACATATCCTTGGAAACTTTGTCAGAATGACTGTGAGATGATAAATGAAATAAGTATAGGCTTTACTAGATAACATTACTATTTCACAAATTGTTGGACCACACAAAGTATACAGCACATAAAAAAGGTCAGTGTTATGATGTTTGAGCTATTCAGTTAAACTTTACAGATACATACACACATAAATGTAAAAAGTTGTGCATATGAAATTCCAAATAGAGGGGTCATTTTTCTTCTAAAACCAAGTTTCCTTTGGTTGGCCCCCTGGGGCTACCATATATCTTGCCTTGTAATGATGGCAGTGTAATAAATTCTCAAGTTGAACCTTTTCATGAAACACAGCTTAGATTTCACCAGCAGCAGGAAGTATGTGACTGAAAGGCAAATCACAATATTTTTGAGACAGGATGCATGCTGTGTAATTCTGAGTTCAACACAAGTTGGGATGGGGCACGCTTAATAAATTATTTCTCTGAGGCAGCTTTATTTCTAATGCTTGGAATAGATATTTGGTTCAACTTTGGGGTTTTTTTAATGGTCATAGTACTTAATTGTTAAAATCATATAAAAAGGAAGTAATTTTTCTACTGTTCTCCTGAGAGTCTATGCTGATTTAAAGATTTACATTTTTGTTATAAAAACAAAAATTGTTACTTGAATTTTTTGACTGGAGTTTGAAGCCTATTGCAGAGTGAAATGAAAACAGAAAAATTATGGCATTAATGAGTGAAAAGTGAATTTTTTCTTTATACTTAACATATGTGCTGATAGCAAGCAGACACACATCTCAGCAAGTCATTCAACCCTTAAATTGCCTCTCATATTCTATGTGTCACATACTATATGTACAGTAAGAATTACAAAAGAACTAAATGATATTTGTGGATAGTATTTTCTATACTTTTGAATATATTAATTTTGCTTATTTGAAGTATATACAATATAATGTGATTTTTATAGTATTTCAGCTAGTCTAGTACCAGACCATTGAAAGTATGTACAAGGATACGGATAATAATTTGCGAACAAGAGGCAATTATGAATTATAAATTACATTATTTTTACTAAGGTGGTTTCTATATTTCAAGTTTCAAAATTATATGGCTATGATACTCCTCCATAAAAATAACTCTTATTTACAGTGTTGTAGAGAATTACCTTAAAATCCTTTTCACTCATTCATTCCACTTTTCATTTAGGTGCATGTTTTTAAAGTTATATAGTCGTGTGTGCTCAGCATTGCAGCCACGTCAATGCTTTAAACCAATGTTTCTTAATCTTTTTAAGACCGAGGAACACCAACTAATAATTTTTTTTATGAAGAACACCAAGGATTTTTTGTTAAGCCAAAAAAAAAAAAAAAAAGGTTGTGCCTGCCCCTTTAAGAGTGGCTATTTTGAAATCTGTTGTTCTCCGGGGCACACCGGTGTTCCCCGGAACACAGTTTAAGAAACACTGCTTTAAACTGAAAGTGTGGCCATGGTACGAGTGCTATAACTTGCTGCTCTCTGGGAAGGGGCTGTTTTCATACCCCTAAGCCAGAAAGTTACAGTGCTCTAAAGTGCCAGTGTAGACTTAGCCTAAATCTTATTTTCAAAATGCATTTAGGCACTTCAGAGTCTAATTACATCGACAGTTGAGTTGACGTGATTTAGACCCATGAATATCTAAATCCCTTTTGAAATGGTTCCTAAATCAGCTGAACATTGCAAAACTGAGCACAAGCAATGCCTAAATAGCTTTTAAAGCCCACTTAAGCACATCCTTTTGTTCCTGGTTCAGGAAAACATTTGAGTAAGGCAGTGTTTCTTAAACTGTGTTCTGGGGAACACCAGTGTGCCGCGAGGCAGTCAGAGGTGTGCCGCGAAGAACAATAGAAAATCCTTGGTGTTCCTCATTAAAAAGGATTATTGTTTGTTGTTCCTTGGTCTTAAAAAGTTTAAGAAACACTGGAGTACAGGCTTTAGTCTGTTCCTGTTCAGGAAAACATTGTGGCCCATTTCCAGTTAATGGGACTTTAGTGTATGTTTAAGTTTCCTGCCTGAACAGGGATGCTGTCTTAATGTTAATTAGACATGGACTTAAATATGTGCTCATATTCTTTGCTGAATTGAGGCCTTAGTTAATTATTCTGTCAATTGTTGTTTAGTGCAGGTTGATTTCTTTTGTCTCAAATGGTCAACGGGCTTGGTTTTAGAAATCCTTTTGAAACTATTTGCACTGACAATATAGAGTTAATTTCCATTGACAGATTGATTATTGAATATTCAATTTTAATCTCAGATAGGGTATAGGTCTAAGAGACTATACATACAGAGGGCTAGGTAACATAACTGGTTGCTTTTGCTGTAAGCCATAGTTGAAAATGGGTTACATAATGCTGGACTATAAGGCAAGATCAGCTCTCCAGGGTTTGTATATTTGGATAAGGTTCAGATGAACATCCATATTTTGTTTGCTAATAATTATTTTGTGTTCCCTAAAAAATGAGTGTTTAAATTGTATATATTTGCAAAATGTATTATAATGATACTGATCAGAAAATACTTCAAGTACCCATTATATGCACTAGTAGTGCCTTTCTAGGCTAATAGACTTCTCAATGTCAGACTGAACATGTGCGAAGCAAAGTACTACTTAATGCAAGTGAGGGTATTATAGTCTGGCAATTTTTTCTGAAATGTTTAGAAGTGTGTGTTAAGAAGAAATGTTTAGAATAGAGCATTTGCTCTACTCCTCCATTTTTGAGGTGTGTTACAATATATGCTACAATACCGTCCAATCAAATTTTAGAAAATTTCACAGAAAAATGTGAAAATATCATACATACCACTATGGAACATCTTCCATATAAGGAAAGATTAAAAAGACCAGAACTGTTCATCTTGGAAAAAAGACAATTGAGGGAGGATATGATAGAGGTCTATAAAATTATAAATGGCAGGGAGAAGGTCAATAAGTGTTGTTCACCCTTTCAAATACCGTGCTACACAAAGATTCATCCAATGGGTCATCCAATGAAATTAATAGGCAGCAATTTAAAAACAAACAGCAGGAAGTACTTCTTCACACAACAGTCAGCCTGTGAAACTCTTGCCAGATGATGTTGTGCAGGCCAAAAATATAAGCAGGTTCATAAGAGAATTAGGTACGTTCATGGAAATTAGGTCCATCAGTGACTATTAACCAAGATGGTCGGGGCACAACTCCATGCTTTGGGTAGCCCTAAACATCTGGGACATGAGAGGATGGATCATTTGATAAATTGCTCGGTTTCATTCATTTACTCTGAAGCATCTGGCACTGCTACTGGAAGATGGCAGAATATTGTGCTAGATGGGCTTTTCTAAGGAGACCATTCAATGGCCATGTTATTGGAGATGTGAATACATGAATTATTAATGTTACTTTCAAAGAGTAACCCTGCATTTTCTTGTATGTCTTCATATTATACTAACCTATTATTTTGTGGTATTTCAGAGAGTAGTTTGAGATTAAATCTTTTTTCCACAAAATTTAAACATTGTTATTGCAGTCTGTTTTATTTTAGAAATTCTATTTTGGTTTTGCTCTTTGTGTCCAAGATAACTCTTTTTATGTGAGAAATTGACTACATAACTTTTTTTCTATTCTGGAATTATTATATAGTCAAAGTATAGCTATTAGAAGGAATAAGGTAACTTACTAAATTGTTACTTGGAAAACTCTGGACTTTAGTGTTTACAGATAAGAAAGTTATTAGATTTTTCCTGTATGTCAGTGATCTCCAACCTTTTTAAGCGCTAGATGACTTTTTGAATTTAAGTGCAATGTAAGATCTACCTCAAAGCCAAATACCCTTGCCCCGCCTCCTTTGTACCCCTTCTCCGAGGCCCCATCCCTGCTCACTCTGTCCTCCTTCCCTCCCCCATCTTCCCTCACTTTCACCAGGCAGGGGCAGAGGGTTGGGGTGCAGGTCTGGTCTTGGATTAAGGAATTTGTAGTGTGAGAGGGGCTCTGAGCTGAGCCTGGGGCAAGCAGTTGGTGTGTCAGAGGGGGTTCTAGGTGCAGGCTCTGGGAGGGCATTTGGATGCAACAGTGCTCAGGGCTAGGGCAGGGGCTTGGGGTGCAGGAGGAGGTTCATGACTGGAGTAGGGTTTTGGGATGTGGACTCCAGTTGGGCACTGATTACCTCAGGTGGCTCCTGGGTGGTGGTGCAGTGGGGCTAAGGCAGGCTCATCCTTACACTTGCCCTGCACCACTCCCAAAAGCAGCCAGCAAACTCCATCCCAAGTCCTGTTGTGCCCCCTCTCTGCTCTGTGGACATAGGATACAGGGTGGGAAAGAGGGCATCTTGACATGAGCGCCCTTCTTCCCTCTCCCCTGCCCTGCACAGAAAACCGGCGGCTCCTGAGGGGACAGCTCCAAGACAAAGGGCAGAAGATGGGCAGCAGTGGGGGGAGGACCAGCTGAACTGCCAGTCCTTGATAACCTCTTGGTCAAACGAGTCAGGATCACCTTTCAGAGGCTCCAAGATCTACCAGTAGATTCCAATCTACTGGTTGGTGACCACATCTTTATGTAAATACTTCTGCTAAGCTGCATAATGAGTTAAGGCATTAAAACAAACCCAGTTACATAGCTTGGAATCATTTGGAAATACAGGAAACATTTTTTAAAATTTTAGAAGATCTGCACAGAGATGGTTTTGTATTATTGATTTTGTAGTGAACAAAGTAAATTGTACAGTTTTGTCGGATTATAAAAATATCTGTTGGAAAGAGAACCTCTCCTAGTTCTTTATGGTTAGTGATTGGCTGAGGAAATTACTGCATTAAGATACATATTATGTGGAAAATCATAGATAAAAGTTCTTGTCCCATGTTGGTTAGTTTCCCAAATTCTGTTACATTAGAGCAGTGATTCCCAACCTTTTTCCCATGGAGGAACTCCTAAAATAATTTTTCATATCCCAAGGAACCCTACCTATTAAAACATTTGTTTGGCCAGAAGAAGTTGACAGTGGGGAGCTCAATTCAATTACTGCTAAATTATTGTAAAGAAAATTTATTTGTAAAGAGCTGTTATATATATATGTCAGCTTACATTGTAAGAAAACAATTATTTATTTATTCCACGATTTCTTGCGGGACCCCTGATGATGGTCTGCAGAACCTCAAGGTTCCGCGGAACCCTGGTTGGGAAACAGTGCATTAGGGTATGGTATTAAAGTAAATGACTGTTTATTTGTAAGCAGTTCCAGGAGTTTAAATCTTTCAGAGCTGATATTACTTCTTCACCATGAGGCCATATCCTGCTATTGTTATCGGTAAAGAACTGTGTTTGATTTCATTTTTCATATAAACCGCACTAAATTTTTAAAATAGGTGGTAGAATTTACCAGTGGCACCATTTTGGCAGGAATGGGTGCATACTGGGACACTGCTTGCTTTTCTTCCCATTTCTCTGACTATCAGGAAGTAAGGAAAAAGTACATAGATTTCATGAATTACTCTTCTGCCCCCTGCCTTCATCAGCCAGGCTTACACAGGAGCCATGTACTTTCCCTTTTCTCCCTGATAGTACAGGGAACAAGAAGAAAAGCAAGCAGCATCCTGGCATCTGCTGTCCCCCACCCTCCATCTTGAAATGGCGCTCTTGGAAATTACATTGCAAAATTCAGAAATTTATATCATAAAACCTTCCTTTTCTGAAACTTTTCAGGGATGATATGGGGGAGATTAGTCTCCGGGCTGAAATTGCTTATACATTTTGTCAGCTCAGAGGATTTGTTGTTGTTCTGTATTGGAACATTTGCTATAATTCTATTTGGCCATTCTTGAGACAAATTGTGAGTACGTGAAAAGATGTTTTTCACATTTTCTGATGTTTTTATTCATGTACAGTTTGTAATAGCCTCTAGGTTGTGCATTTCCTGACAATAACTGTCTGGATTCAGAACCTGAGGTTGGGCCTTACCCCTTTAATTTTTTCTCTTGTTCAGTTATGACTCTTGGAGGGCTTCCTGATCACAGCGTGGGTATCTCAGCAATTTTGGCAGTGCCTAACCTACCCATGGAACATTCTTATAAAAAAGATACTCCAAACATTAACTAATTCTCATACCGTCTCCGAGGAAATTGAAACAAAAACAATTAAATCACTTACACATAAACACAGGGGGTTAGTGGCAGAACTGGACTCACCTCTCCTCATCACCACAATATGTGGCTGCCTCCCAATTGTGCATTAGGCTATGTAGCATTTGTCACCTATAGTTCATTCCCTCTCTCGTCTTCTCCTATTGGGGAGAGTTGTGTGTGCTGTGCTGGGTTCTGTTTTGTTTTAAAATGTGCCAGCCGCTGTGTGTGTGTTAGAGAAGACAGGTTGCTGAAGTGAGTCTTGCAGTTGCAATGAGAGGTGTGAGGTTTAGGAGGATTCTGTTCCTGTGAGAATTCATTCCACCATCTCAGACCAGCTCCTGAGAGAGCTCTGTCCCCTGCACAATGAGCTTTAGCTTTTTGGTAGCAAGATCCATTATGCTTGTGAAGTGGCGATGCTGGTCACAGTTCTCATTAAGATTAAAGAAAAATTAAGAAAAAAGATCTTTTAAACCTTCTATTCCAGAAAGTTGAAACTGTGAAGCACATGTGTGGCTACGTCTAGACTGCAAGCCTCTTTCGAAAGAGGCTTTTTCGAAAGATACTTTTGAAAAAGCCTCTTTTGAAAAAGAGCATCTAGACTACAACCAGTACTTTCAAAAAAGCAAGCCACTTTTTCAAAAGAGAGCACCCAGGCAGTCTGGATGCTCTCTTTCGAAAAAGCACAGTTTGCATTACATAGCACCTTTTTTCAAAAGAGCACTTTCAAAAAAAGGCATTATTCCTCATAAAACGAAGTTTTCCGTGGTTGAAAAAACTGCCACGTTCTTTTGATTTACTTTTGAAAGAACGCGGCAGCACTCTAGACGCAGGGGAAGTTTTTCAAAAAAAGGCCACTTTTTTTCAAAAAACCCTGTAGTCTAGACACACCCTGCATGTCCCTTGATTGCTCTAGAGATATCACTGATACTGTGGCTCATTGTCTTGAGTTTAATTACTCTATGATGGTGTAATGGTGGCCCTGGTCTATAGGACCACTGAGCCCCACTAACCTGGGTTGCCTCTCACACTGTGATGCTGTCATCAAGCTACAAATGCATGATAGGCACTGCACTTACACAGATAACTGCAGGCAGGGACACACCCAACTGTGTTACTTGAATGATCTTCCAGTAACTCATGAACCATCAACAGAGAGACTCTAGCCAGTTCCCCTCAACTCCCCAGTATTGCACCCAGAACTGTACTGTCTGGCACTGATCAGAAACCTGGCCAGTGTAAGCTCATTACTTGGTCCACAACTTCTGCATAGGAAAGTGGTCTGCCCTAGCCTTTGTAACACAAGCTGAGATTTCACAAGCACTTTAGACAAAGTGACTGGTAAGGTTAACACATTAAAGTAAGTTTATTTACTACAGAAAGATAAATGTTAAGTGATTATAAGTAATAGACATAGAGTTCAGTTAAGAAAATAAAAAGTAAACAAGCATTCTAAATCTTAAACTTTGAATCTAAGCAGGAGTTGAATCAAAAAGCTTTTCTCACCCCAAAAGATGTCACAAGCAGTGTTCAGTTCTTCAGTACACAGATTAGACTCTTTTGCAGCCTGGGACCAACTTCCCCAATTCAAAGTCTTTGTGCTCCAGATGTCCTTCCAGATGTTGAGTTGGTGGGGAGAAAGAAGCAAAGTGTGATGTCACTCTCTCTCTCTCTCTGATAGTATCTTTCAGCTTCCTTGTGAGATCTTTGCTGATGTGGGTTAGGTGTATATACCTTCTCAAGTCCCTGGGATTGTGTGTTGATGAACCATTAATGCTACCTGGTTATTGATTGCTACTCCTTTATTGTACCTGAAAGACTGGTTGTGAGTGCTCCCAACATCACAACTTATTTCAGTAACACTTATAGTAATACTTCATAACTTCATATACTGTTATATTACATACAATTCAAGAGGATGTTATTGTTCTGCAGATCAAGACCTAAAATACCACCTCATAAGGTATACTTTGAAAACATATAACTTCTCAGTAGTGAATATGGAGGTTTCATGATGCTTTTTGGAGGTGCAGAGAGTCACGTGTGGAATATGCAGAGAAAATACATTTAGAGAACATCAGTCACTGTTAAGTAACCTTCATGGATATCCTTCATACTGTTATAAGGATAAAAAACTGCAGCATATGTGATCAGTTTAATCTGATATTTTGTCCTCTGGGTAGCATGTTGTCACTTGAACAACAGGATATACTTTAAAAAAACAGGTGCTTATGGGAGGAACTTGTACCTTAAAGCAATTTTCCTTGTGGGAAAAGATATGTATTGTAAAAAATATAATCTAGTATCATGTATGGAAGTTGATTTATTTGCTGTATGTGGGAAACAATTAGATGCAAATTATGCCAGTTAAGTGTTACTCTTTGGGCCAAACTCAGCTTTCATTACATCCATGCAAGCATAGGAAACCTAATGGTGCATGCACACACATTTATCTAAAGGCTGAATTCAGCACATTTCGGTTACTATAGACGTATGGGATAATAAATATGAATACAGTGCTGCTTTTGCTCAAATTGTAAATAATACTTACTTGAAGATGGGTAAATTAATTTAAAATTAAAATACGAATGCATTATACCCCTTTACATCCACTAAGATTCCAAATGCAGGGTTCAGTTTCAGAGATATTTCTGATTTTTTAATGAACTGCCTTTTGATCAGGCTCCTTTTAACAAATGGAAGAGTGCAAACCTAAAGGGCCAAATAAATGATCTTATTGTAGTTTTACCATACAGGGACAGTTCTTACTATTAATTTCTTATCCAGCTGTTAAAATATGGGCTAAAATTACTTTATTGGAATATTGACTTCTGTGTGACTACAGTTGCTCAATAATCTGGATTTGTAAGGAGCACTTGATTTCCTTCTAAATTCAGTACATGATATTGGATATCTGCACTTATTTAATGTATATGTCCAAATAACTTCGAAGCTGCAGACATCATCCTTAAAGCCCTTAGCTTTCCACCCATCACACCACTTGCAGGTTAGACACTGCTGTCCTAACACATGGTCTCCACAGAAGGATTTGGATGCCAGTGGGTTCTCCCAATCTGGCCTGCATTTTGCCACTGCAGAGAAGAGACTCCTACCAGAGCTGACTTTTGCACTGAACCAGAATTGCACAGCTTCTCCTTTCATATCTTGCAGAAAGGAATCTCACTAGTTTCTCTGGTCTGACTCACTTGCAGATGCAGAAACAGGATCTGTAGCTATAACTTCTCACCAGTCTAAGGATTGCCTGAAATTCATGAGAGTCAGTCAAGAGCCTCTCAGCCATACTTCAGTATTATGACAATTTGCTGTCATTACAGATTGAAGTTTCCTATCAACCAAACTGATCGTGCACCACTAGCAGCAACAGAGCAGACTTGCAGTGTTATGTCAATATTCCTCAGTTAACTCGTTTGTAAAATGGGAACAGTAGTACTTATCCAAATTTCAAAGCACTTTGAGATATTTGGATGAAAGTGTTATGAAATTTCCAAGTATTATGATGATTATTTGTTTATAACTCTTCTCACCCCTTCAGTATTCTATGGTGTGGGCAGATCTGCATTCTCTGCCTTCCTCTCTAAAGACAGATGGAACTGTAACAACTCTGCTGTTGATTCAATAGCTCCCCACTGAACAATTGCAATTAACATTGCTACAATTGTTTTCAATTCAGTCATTACATCCAATACTGTTTCTGTAGTTTTCAGCACAGCTTGTTTGTTTCTTTCTATGCAGTTATTGTTCACAAGTGGTAAAATGAATATTGAGTCACATTCATATGCAGTTGCTTGTTTTCTTTACTTTATTTCTCTGGAGTTTCCCCAATAGTTCTCTTATTGGCTCTTTACATCTCTCCCCCTAATTTAATGTACTCCATTTTTACAATTAGTAGTTTACTGCTGCAGAGATTCGACTCCTGTTCCCATCCTTCTGATTTCATCCCTGCATAGCTCACTCCATTTCTTCCTCATTCTGCTATTCCATCTCCCCCCACTTCATCCTTCATCTCTTTAATTACTCAGTGTCACCAAGGAGTAGGGCATCACTAGGCCCTGCTCCCCCATCCACAATCAGATGTGTCTCTCGGCCAGCAGGTAGTACAGAAGGTTTATTAGTCGACAGGGACACTGACTTACCATTATTTCCCAATTCTGAATGTTTCAAAGATCAGAGAAACTTTCTAGGCAAAGAATATTCACTGTTCCATGGAGAGTGGGACAAATAATAGCAAATAGTGATTTCATTCAAAATCACTTTGCTATTTAACCACATTCACACTTTTTCCTGTTTGCTTAGTCTCGAACTATTGTGTTAGCAGATTTTGTTCACATAAATGCTAGACAAACAAGAAGGATTTTGCTATTAGTGGTGGAAGTACTCAGTCACGATTTACAATCCTATTTATATTTTTGTGTCAGTGTTTGCCATTGTTTCAGTCGTCCAATTAGGGAATAGAAATAATATAATATTGACATAGGGGAACCATCTATAATGGTTCCCAACCATGTATAATGAAAAGTCTAAGGGTACGTCTACACAGCAATGTTATTTCGGAATAACGTCACTTATTTTGAAATAACATAGCCCGTGTCTACACTACAAGCAGTTTTTTCGGCATAATGTTGAAATAATGTCGAGCTGGAGGACTTCTTATTCCTACTCCTGTAACCTTAATTTTCTGAGGAGTAAGGGAATTCAGAGGAAGAGTACCCTCCTCGGACTTCCTGCTGTGTAGATAGCGCCAAAAGAACTATTTTGACTTCAGCTACTGAATTGATGTAGCTCAAGTTGCATAGCTTATTTTGGCTTTAGCCCTGCTGTGTAGACGTATCCTTAGAGAGGTGACCATGTTAGTCTTTATCTGCAAAAACAAGAAGAAGTGCAATGGCACCTTAGAGACTAATAGATTTAGGCATAAGCTTTTGTGGATAAAACCCACTTCATTAGATGAATTGGAGTGGAAATTACAGGGGTAAGGGTAGAAATATGAGATACAGCAAAAGAAAAGAAGTTACTTATCAAGTACTAATGAGGATAATCAAGTCGGGTGGACGTGGCTCATTCACTGCAGCTGAAAAGGAGATGTGAATTTGTAGTTGCATTAACCAATTTAAATCTTTGTTGAGGCCTAATTGGATTTTATTGAATTTGCAAATGAATTGTAGTTCAGCTGTTTCCTTTTGTGATCAAGTTGGGTTTTTTTTGTTTTGGCTTTTTTGGGTTTTTTTTTTTTGTAGAAGGATGGCTATTTAAAAATCCATTACTGAACGTCCAGGGAGGTTAGAGTGTTCCCCTATAGATTTATGTGTGTTACCATTCCTGATGTCTGATTTTTGTCCATTTATCCTTTGGCACAGAGTTTTCGGTTTGGCCAGTATACATGGCAGAGGGGCATTGCTGGGACTTGACGACATATATCACATTATTGGATGTGCAGGTGGATGATCGCTGATGGTGTGGCTTATGTGGTTAGGTCCTGTGATGGTGTTGCTTATATAGATTTGTGGCTAGAGTTAGCAATGGGATTTGTTACAGGGATAGATGCAGGGATAAGTATTTCTGTGCTGTGATGTGTGGCTGCTTGTGAGTATTTCCTTCAGATTGAGGAGCTGTCTGTAGGTGAGTACTAGCATGTCTCCCAAGATCAGTGATAGTATAGGATCATTTCCCAAGATTGTTTGTGCATTGTCAATGATGTGCTGGAGGGATTTTAGCTGTAGGTGATAACCAGTGATGTTCTGTTATTTTCCTTGTTGGGTCTGTCCTGCAGTGTCCATGTACTCATCTGGCTTTGTCAATCTATTTCTTCACTTCCCCAGGTGATTATTTAAGTTTTAAGAATGCCTGATAAAGATTTTGTAGATGTTTGTCTCTGTCTGAAGATTTGAAGCAAATATGGTTGCATCCCATTTCCTTGTTGACTATTGCAATTTCCTTTATTATACTCTTCCAAATTCCCTATTTCTTAAGGCACAGAAGTTTGAAAATGCTATATAGATTTTTCCTGTTTCAGGGAAATAGATCCTCCCCACCCATTGTCACTTTTACTTCTTAGCAAATTCAGAATCACCATTATGGTGATTCAGAATACTTCCCCAGACATAATTGACCATATGCCCATCAATTCCTCTGTCCACTCACTGCTCCTCTAATCTCTGTCTCAGAAGTTGGAGATCCATACAATTGCATCTTGCTGCATCTATTTATTACTTCTGTCCTTCCCTCTTTCCGAGACAAATAATTACTTTCTCCCTTGAATTCCGTCTTAAAATAATCCTTTTCCCCCTTTGTTTATTATCATCTTTCTGCATAAAATATTTTGTGGTATTGCACATAAGTAATGATGACTACATATAATACCTGAACAATGGGGGATGCCTGAGTACATTTAAATTCATTCAGCTTTACCAAGCCAGATCTTGATCCTGCAGACCTTACTGATATGGGTGGTTCTGCAGTTGTAGAATGAACCTTGAAAGGTCATATAGTCCAGTCCCCTTCTCTCCTGTGAGGGCTACTAAATATCTAGACCATTCCCGACTGCTGTTTGTCTAATCTGTTCTTAAAAATCTCCAGTGAGAAATTTCATAGAGTCATAGAATCATAGAGCTGGAAGAGACCTCAGGAGGTCATCAAGTCCAGCCCCCTGACCAAGGCAGGACCAATCCCAACTAAATCATCCCAACCAGGCCTTTGTCAAGCCGAGACTTAAAAACCTCGAGGGATGGAGATTCCACCACCTCCCTAAGTAACCCATTCCAGTACTTCACCACCCTCCTAGTGAAATACTGTAGTTTTTCCTAATATCCAACCTAGACCTCCCCCGCTGTAACTTGAGAACATTGCTCCTTGGTCTGCCATCCGTCACTACTGTGAACAGCCTTTCTCTATCCTCTTTGGAACCTCCCTTCAGGAAGTTGAAGGCTGCTATCAGATCCCCCCCTTACTCTTCTCCTCTTCCGACTAAACAAACAAATCCCTCAGTCTCTCCTCATAGATCATGTGCTCCAGCCCCCTAATCATTTTGGTCACTCTCTGCTGGACCCTCTCCAATGCATCCACATCCTTTCTGTAGTTGGGGGCCCAGAACAGGACACAATACTCCAGATGTGGCCTCACCAGAGCCGAATAAAGGGGAATAATCACTTCTCTAGATCTGCTGGCAATGCTCCTCTTAAAGCAACCTAATATGCCATTAGCCTTCTTGGCTACAAGGGCACATTGTTGACTCATATCCAGCTTCTCATCCACTGTAATCCCCAGGTCCTTTTCTGCAGAACTACTACTTAGCCAGTGGGTCCCCAACCTGTAACAATGCTTGGGATTCTTCCATCCCAAGTGCAGGATTCTGCACTTGTCCTTGTTGAACCTCATCAGATTTCTTTTGGCCCAATCCTCTAATGTGTCTAAGTCACTCTGGACCCTATCCCTGCCCTGCAGCATATCTAGCTCTCCCCCTAGCTTTCAAAATATCCATAGGCAATCTATTCCAGGGCTTAATTACCTTACTGTGAATAAGTTTTTCCTTATGTCCAACATAAACTTCTCTTGCTGCATTTAAGCCCATGGCTTGTTGTCCTTTCCTTAGACCTTAACAAGAACAATTTTTCACCTCCTTCTTGTAACAATCTTTGACATACTTGAAAACTGTTATGTTCCTCCTCAGTCTTCTCTTCTCCAAACTAAACAAACTCATTTTTTTTCAATCTTTCCTCACAGGTCATGTTTTCTAGACCATGTTAAGAGGTTAAGAAGACCGGTCTGTAATCATGAGGTTGTTCTTATTACTCTTTTCATAGATTGGCACCATGTTTGTCCTTTTCCACGTCTCTGGAATTTCTCCCATCTTTCATGAGTTTTCAGAGATAATCACTAATGGTTCAGATATTCTCCCCAGTCAGCTCCTTGAGTACTCTAGGATGTAGGCTCTGATGGACTGAAGATATAGTTCAAAAGAACTGCCCACGGGGGGTGACACATGTGAATGGGTGAAGAGCCATGTGACTTCCCCAAACACCGTGGGTGGGAGAGGCAAGGGGGCTGAGCCTGTGGTTGGGCTGAGGGATTAGTTGGGGTTCAGTGGGGGAGTCTGATCCTTGCAGCAGTGATCAGGTCCCTCTGCACTCACTGGCAGTGGTGGGGGGGAAGCAGAGCAATCTAGCTCCGTTCCCCCAGCTCCTGGCCATGTCACTTGGGGGAAGAGTGGGAACGCCCACCACACTCACTGGCAGGAAGCAGTGTGATGCAGACAGGAGCTGGGAGAGCAGAGTGAGGTATCACCACTGCATTGCTCCACTTTCCCTCTGCTGCTGCCGGTGAGGGCAGGGAAGCCTGTCTCCTACTTCTGGTGCCAGGCTCCTGCTCATGCCCGTGGCGGGGGCAGAATTGAGAGAAGGGGCAAGGCCAGAACATGGATGGAAGGAGATGGGGAGGGCATGGGGTTTGGGGTCTGGAGCAATGTCCCATCCCTCCACCAAGCTAGTGGTGGTGCAGGGGGGAATCACGTGGTGGGGTGGTCACATGACCTCCCCCTTGTGTCCTTCCTCACCAGTTGACCTGACTACCTTTGTGATGAAAAATATTTGTATGAATTCTGTTGAACTGAGTTCTGAGTAGCTCCTTCCCCTAATAAAGTCATTAGCATGTCCACTTTTCATTTAATTTATATACTCCTTTTATGGTTGGTGTAAAGAAACCATCTCAGTGGCTGATGAAGATTGTAAATTATATAGCTACTACATAGAAAATCTGAGGTTATAATATAATGTTTACTTGGTGCTGAGGAATTAATTACCCAAGTAAAAATTCGCAGGGTCTTAGTTAATTAGCCAGAATACTAAAATAACCTGCCAATAATCATTTTCTGAAGCTCAATTATCATTTCCTGATGCCATGATGACAGTGTCATATAATAAACATGTCTTGGATTATGGAGGCGATCAACTTCAACTTTATAGTGCATCTGAGATGAGTGTACAGTATAACATATAAAAACCTAACCCCCCTGTAATATATTATTTATTTGTGTTATATATGTACTCTGTTTGCAGTGTTTTGATCTGATGTATAATATCTGTTGTTTCCTTCCTTGGTTTGTATCTGTGACTTCTGCAATAAACAGAGGGTAGCAAAATAAAAATGCATTGAATAAGACCTAGAAAATCTTATGTCAGCAGAAAGGTCATTACACTAACCACCTGCACACCACAGTAAAAGGTTGGTGGGAACTCAGGAGCTCATATGATCAACCTTCAGTTATTGCTAGAGGCAAAGAGGGAGAGAACATTATAAGCAATTGTTACTACCACAGGATATATTTGTACTTTTCTGCCAGTAATGGGTAGGGGAAAAAAGCAGCAGTGTTGTGACTTTCTTCTTTGTGTCTTAAGAATGAGTGTGTGATTGCAGACAGACATTTCAGTGCGAAGGAACAGAAAGGCTGAGAAACTGCTTGCAAAAAAAACAGGCTTGAAAAATGACAAAATGGTATGATTTTTAATGATGGCTGGAGAGTTAAAGCAAGATATATTAGAAGTAGTCAAAGAAAGAGATCAGAATTTGTTCTTTTTTTTTGTCGGCAGGACTGAGAAATGCTAAAAGAAACCACTGTCCCTTTTCCAACAAAATACGGTACTGTTCTTTGATCAGAGGCTGAAAAACATTAACCAAATCTCTTTCTCACATTCAGAGGAATGTTTTCCATCTTTTGTCTTTGGGAATTTAAAAATATAATCCATATTGGGTTTTTAAATATTTTACTTCTGGCAGACATGTTTTCTGGATTAAAGGAAAACTTCTTGAGCGTGATCTTTTTGCTTCTAAATGCTTTTGTGCCAACACTGAATTATTTTAATGCTTCATGTAGCAGTTAGCCAAGGTTTCTTAGAATAGTTGTGTGATAAATCTGTGATAAAAGTCAAACAATGTGTAATGTAAGTAAATATATAGCAGTTGATCATTGAAGGCTAGTTTTGTTACATATATCCAGTGATTAAGTCTTACTAAAAAGTAGAGATTAGAACTGGCTATTTTTGGAGGCAGGATGAATCAAAGGACTGGTAATGTGAGCTAGGGCCTTTTACCTCCAGCTCATCAGCGTCTATCTGACTCAGTTGGTAGTGTTACCATCTAATGTTTGTTCAGTAGCCTATGTAAAATGAGTTTCTGAACTCAGTCCCAGTTGTCAATGGACAGGTGTTCATTTAGCAAAAACTACCATAATGGGCACTTTTACTGATACTCTCTTCAGTATGCTAAGGACTGAGTTGTCATGGAAATTGAAATATGCTTTAAAAGTTCATACTTTGTAAGTAGGGAAATTTCCATTTTTAAACAAGATGTGTATAAATTATAGCTTAAATAACGTAAGTGTCTGTATTCTTTTGGTAACATCTGACTCATGCTGTTAGATTAGATACTTTGATAACAATGCTCTTTTCACCCTTGTCATAATATATAGTTTTGTTTCCTTTGTCCTGGCTGAGGAGATGTTTCACACACATTCAGAAGAATCTGCTACAGATTGCTCTAAAGAGGCTCTTCTTGTTTGCTCTGTAAAGTTAGGGGTTGTTTCAGTAAAATCTGTTCTGTTTTCTGAAGGTAAGGTTCATCTAATTCCTTTGGTTGCTGAGCTGGCTGCGTAGAGGTATATTGAGCAGAAATGGGAATCAGTTAAGGTGATTGGTCTTGAATGGGCCACCTAGCAATCTAAATTGCCATACAGCCTATTGACCTGAGTTCAGTTCACAAGCTTGTCTTGAGGTCCCAGGGCTTAAGAATGTGGAAAAGGCAATAGACTCAGCACTTGTAGGGAAAAGAGGACCTCACATAGTCACTTTCCAACAGCTCTCTCTGACCAAGGTGTCAGGGGCTGTTGATGGACTGGATTCAGCTGTAAGCTTCCAAGGGAACCTTTCAAAGTGGTGGGTGTGTAATGTTCATGGATCCAGTCCATAGCTCAATTCTGTATTATGTCAATAGGCTGGACATCAAGCTACTAGAAAGCAGTTAGACTTCCTATCAGACTTATGTGTTCACAATCTCCAGAATGATTTTACTTTTGTATTCTAAGCCTATGAAAGAACATTTACTTTAAATTTGTTAATCTGTGTGCTGGCTCTCTCTGCTTCTGCCCCGTGGGTGATCATGACATACTCAACAAATAAATACAGTTAAACAAAGAATGAGTAAATGCTAAACAACATGTGAAATTCCAGCGTAAATGTTATCTTGGAAAATAATCAACTCCCAACACTGCATTCCTTTCCATGTTGTTTCCTGTTCTTTCATTCTTCCCTTCACTCGTGTACTAAGACTTCCATCACAGTGCCCCTTAATTTTTTTAAAGATTCGTAAACTTAAGTTCCTACATCCAGATGTAGGCATATAAATTACTTCCCTCATTTCTAATGTTACTAAGCATCTGCATCTTCCAGCACTGTTTACACCTCGATAATCCAAAGGGGGACAGAGTAATAAGGTATTCTTAGCTGTAGTTGACAATGGTGAGTGCTTTTCTATACAGAAGCTTTGGATAATCCATATCAGAGGAAGCTTTCTCTTATGGGAAGCAGAATCTTTCTTTCCTAGGTAGTATGTAAGAAAGATTATTGTAGAATTATGCTTCTTTATGCTTACTGTTGATCTGACTGAAATTCATGTATTTATGTTTTCACAGCTAAGCCCACTATTTAAGGACACTGTCCTGAAGAGAACATTTAATGCTACCTTACAGAATCCTATTGCTACTCCGATGAAGAACACTTTTTGCAAATATGATGCAGTGCAGCCCAGCACTCTCTGTGTGTCTTCTTAGGAATTCTTTATTGGTGATTATGCTTATCTATATTACTAGAAGATTTAAGCATTCATATTAGGTTACAATTTCTAGTATGTTTTCATATAAAACAATTTTAAGTTGCTTTCATATGGGAAATTACCGCCTTTTTATTCCACATAGCAAAGGAAACTGCTAATATATTTGCAAATATCCTACTACATATTAATATTTGTACTCAGGAGGGTTGATAGATAACAATTTTAGAATAAATGTTACAGTGCAACAATGTACTCATAGTTAAAGCAAATGATAATTGTGCCAGGCATAGAAAGGAAAGTTTATTAGCTTTCTACTACCCAAAATAAATCTTTCCTTTACTTCTTTAGAGAAAACTATGGAAACTACCCATAAATGAAATGGAGGTGGCAGGCTTTTCCATAGTCAATCTCCTTTCTCTATCAGATGAGACAATGAACTCTTAATACAAACACTGGATTGTTACTGTGATCACAAATGTGGGATTGTGACTTTATAGCAAAGGCAGACAGAAATGATTGAGTTCTGAGGGGCAAGTTACTACATTAAAGGTGAAATTCGATATAAAATAACGTTAAAGAAAATTCAGAAGTCTGACTTAAAGATGTCTACAAAGGTGCCACTGAAAAGTAAGCATTTACCCATGGCTACCTCAGGACAGTACCTGAAACAAAGCAGCATTTTTCCATATTTAGAATAAACATGTATTTTATGTTCCAGTGTGTTAGTGAATGATGATTTTACCTCTCACCTATTGTTAACAAATTGTCCAGTATTTTGTTAGCTCACTAAACAGCACAACTTCTAAGGGTATGTGAGGCCTCCACCCTATTAGAATCCTGTCGGAAAGGAAGATCATATAGGTCTGCATTCTTTCGGCCGTCCTTTTAAACAATGGCGTTTGAGGGTGCTGCTAGGGTTGCCAGGTGTCCAGTTTTGAACTGGACAGTCCAGTATTTGAGCTTTCTGTTTGGGAAACAAATTGAGAAAATAGAAATGTCCGGTATTTTCTATTAAGATGTAATGTAGATTGTGATGTAATGTCAGGTGTGGCCGGTATTTTTGTTGAAACCATTTGGCAACTCTAGGTGCTGCAGTGTCAGAACCAGGCAGTGCTGCCATTGTGGGGGAAGTGGGGAGAGATTAATTTACAGGGAGTGAGGGGGGTGAGGTGGACAATGGGGGCCTAGGAATTCTAAAGGGCTCAGGCTCAAGCACTGTGTGGAATGCTCTGGGCAGTTCTAAGGGCTGTGGGCCAGTGCATTGTGCTCCAGGCAGCACTGAGAGCTGGAACCCCTCTGCCTCCATCCTTTGCAGCAAGGAGTTTGTTTATAAAAAGAGACAGGGTGTTTAAGACAATAAAAGGCTTGTCATAAAAGTAAACTAAGGGTTCTTAGATGATCCTAAAAGCATTGTCAGTTACTCCAGTCAAAAGGTAGGAAACAAAGAATGGGAATAATTATCAGAATGGAGAGAAGTAAACAGGGGTGTCCCAAGCGATCTGCAACCAGAATTGTTCAACACATTCAAAAATGTTCTAGAATAAAGGACAAATGGAGAGCTGGCAAAATGTACAGATGATACAGGATGGTTAGGGTCAAAGCTGAAAAGAAGTTACAAAAGGAGTTTACAAAACTGGATGACTTGGGAACACAAGGGCAAATTAAATTTAATATTGATAAATACAGAGAAATGCATATAGCACAGTATAACCTCAAATATACATACAAAATGATGGGGCTCTATATTATCTGAACCCATCAATAAAGAGTTCTTGGAGTCATTGTGGATAGTTGTCTGAAAATATCTGCTCCGTGTTTAGCAACAATCCCCTCCCCCCAAAAAAAACAACCAAGCCCACCCAAAACCCTAACAGAATATTGGCACTCATTAAGAAAGGGATAGATAATAAGACAGAAAAGTGTCTTATGCATAATCCATGGTATGCCCACATATCGAATACTGTGTACAGATTTGATCACACAATATAAGGTGGGTGATCAAATCTGTAAGGCTACGTCTACACTGCTCTCTCTTGTGCAAAAAAATATGCAAATAAGGCAAAGCATGGAATATCGCTGCACCTGATTTGCATAATTAGTGAGGCTCCATTTTTGCGCAAGTGGCTTTTGCACAAAAAGGAGCTGTCTACATGGCTCCTTTTTGTGCAAAAACCCCCTCTTGAGCAAGAGCCGTTCTTCCTGAAAAAAAGCAGAACAGCAGCTCTTGCGCAAGAGGGGGGTTTTATGCAAAAACAGAGCCTAGTTAATTATGCAAATGAGCCTCGGCGATATTCCACGCTTCACCTCATTTGCATATTTTTTTGCACAAGAGAGGGCAGTGTAGACGTAGCCTAAAGATACAGAAAAGGGCAATGAAAATTATTAGGACTACTGAATTATTAGGGCAATGAAAATTATTAGGACTACATTCCATATGAAGAGAGATTAAAAATACTAGAACTTCAGTTTGGAAAAGAGATGATTAAGTTGAGATATGATAGAGGTCTATAAAATCCTGAATGATGTGGAAAAATTGAATAAGGAAGTATTATTTACTCCTTCAAATAACACAAGAACAAGGAATCACTTAATGAAATTAATAGGCAGCAGAATTAAAATAAATGAAAGAAATTATTCCTTCAATCAACCTGTGGAACTCTTTACCAGAAAATATTGTGAAGGCCAAGACTATAGCAGGGTTCAAAAAAGAACTAGATATGTTCATGGAGAATAGGTCCCTTACTGGCTATTAGCCAGTGTGGGCAGAGATCCAACATCATGTTCCATATGTTCTGAATGTCCCTCAGCTCTGTTTGACTAAAACTGGGAATGGGTGATAGGATGAATCACTCAGTGATTGCCTATTACAACCTCTCCCCAACTTACGAGCCGGTTACAGACCAAGCAATTGGTCCATAACTCGGTTTGTTTGTAAGTCGGACCCCATAGAGTTAAAAGCAACCGCACTGTTCGTAAGTGCAGATTGCGTTCATAACTCGGAGTCCGCCATTTACGACAGCTACAGTCGTAAATGCGAACGGTCGTAAGTCAACCGTTCACAACTCGGGGACTGGCTGTATATGCATTCCCTCTGAAGCACCTGGCATTAGCTACTGTCAGAAAAGAGGATACTGGGTTACATGGATCTTTGCTGTGACCCAGTATGGCTGTTCTTATGATCTTACATAGAACCCAAATGAAGCTGCCCCTACTGTACCCCACTTCCCTCCCAGAGCTGAGCTAGAACCCAGGAGTTCATCAGAGTTAGTAACAAAGTAAGAATATATATTAAAATTTTAAAGTTAACAGTATGTATTAAGTGACTTGCCACAAGATGTGAGAACATGTTATTAAAGTAAGTCTAATACTTGTCTTTTTATAGGAATTAGATACTGGGCTCCTTACAGCTAACTGCTACATTATCTGCCAGAAAACCAGAGTTTTCAAGTGCCTAAACAACCCCTGGAATCATGGTTAAAGTTGTCCCCCAGAACCAAAATCTCAAATGGCTCTCCTGGAACCAGGCTATGCTGAACTGTCTCTTATCTTCTCCTTATTAGAGAGATTGATGCAAAATATCTCCATCTAACTTCAGACAGATCCAAATTGAGACAGGAATTCAAGTTTTGGTTCTGTGGCCAAGCCACAAATGTTCAGTGAACACGGGGTGAAGCTAGCACAGCTGGTAGGCTGATGAAACTCCCTTCTTCCAAACTAATGTTTTTTGTTTTCTCTCTAACAAATCTCAGGCTATGTCCATGCTGCGCTGGTTTTGCACAAGAAATATGCAAATGAGGCTAAGCGTGGACTATCGCAGAGACTCATTTGCATAATTAATGAGCGGCCGCTTTTTGCACAAGTGGCTTTTGCGCAAAAAGGAGCCATCTACACTGCTCCTTCTTGCGCAAAACCCCCCTCTTGTGCAAGAGCCGTTCTTCTGCATTTTTTTCAGCGCAGTGTAGACATAGCCCCAGGGTCCTCTCATCCTCTGAAGATTCCTAAGGAAAGAAAGTGAGGTGTTGGGGCTCGTTAGAAGAGACAACAGTGGTAGGTGAGGTAGAGGGTAGTAAACCTGAAACATTTCCAACCTTTCAAAGCAAACCACAGGCTTTGGTTCATTATCCCCTTTGTCAACTAAAACTACATGGTTTATTGAGCCTGTGTCTTCCTACTAATGTGCTATCACTTCTGTGCCTACTAGATAGAACATGATGCAATACTCCTATTGTATGGCACCTAAGTTCTAAGGGCAGCCTATGCATTCTATTATCTTTTGACTGGAGTCAACCCTGGCCAGACATTGCAAATGAGGCAGACACCTATTCACAGCATATCCCGAACATACCATGCTATGATTCATTAATTGCCTAAACTAGTTTGATAGGTCTCTGTCAGTCACTTGACCCATAAGAATGTTATGCTTCTAATAAGCTGGAGAACGTTTGAAAGGATTCCTTTAGTTAAGGTTTAGGAGAGTCAGATACAGTGAACTAGATTTTTCTTCTTTTCTGTTTCACACAGGCATAATCCAGCATTAGTGTCTATTAATGAGTGAATCAAACTGAAAGTTCGCTTCCAAAGGAGTGCCTACATTTTAATGATGTCCTCCATCAGCTGCTCAAAGGAACATGATTGCTCTTATAACCTCCAGAGATAGTAAAGCTGTTCTTGCAAGAGATCTTATTTAATTTTGCCCTCCTCTGTGTTTTTTTCCTATTACCAGACATCTGTTCCAGTTCTTTTTTAGCTCATGAAGCACCGATTGTCCTCTTTTTAAAGTACAACAGCAAATAAAAATATGAGATAAAAAAATTGTCTTTTTTCTTCCCATTCTCATCTCTGCCATGTTCTATAGAAGGCACCGAACTACAAAAGTGTGAAACAAAAATAAAGGTGATAGATGAGTTTTTGTTGTCTGTCCTCATCAGGATGAATTACCTGACAGCCTGATTGAGCCAACATGTCTGAAACCCCCACCACAAACATAGAAAGGGGGAAAGATAAATCTGTGAGGTTCCCTTCAAGGCTGTTTTTCTCAGAATATTTAAATGGGCAAAAAATATATCTCCTCCTTCCAACATAAAAAGTGAAGAGGCTAGTTCCTGAACCTCACAGGTCCCTCAAGATGCACACAGACATCAAGAGAACACTAGGAGAAGCAGAAATTTCCATTTGAGACCCTGTACATTTGCTGCTTTTCAGCTCCCATCTGCTCTCCTCAGGATTGACCTGTGGTGACAGACAAATTCATTCATGGAGCTCTCTGTTCACTATGCATGGATCAAGCGGGTATCACTGGATTTTTTTTATTCATTTCTTAGTTATTCTTTCTTATTCCTTGTTGAGAACTGACATTGCTTATTGCTCCAGAGAAAAATTATTCTGGTTTATGGAAGGGTATATAGCTCTTGCAGATCATGACATAACAGATCTTTATGTCATATTGTTCTAAGTAGCATCTGGTACTTTTCTCCACTTCAGTTATGACATACTTGTAGCAGTCTATGCCTCACTAAACTTATTAGTTCTTTGTACAATTTAAAAGTGAAGAGTCAAGCTTTAGAGGGTATTAAAGCAGTGTGTGGATTCTGGCAGTTCTCAAGATAGGGGCTGCTGAAATCATATTGGAATTCAAGTAAAAACAGAAAGTATTATGGTAATCAGAATGACATAGTTTCAAGATAATGATATCTGACAAAGTTCCAGAATTGCAAAATCTTGCAATTATGTGTCATTGGCACAGCCTACCAAAGCTATCAAACATTTGTTTGTAATGTGGTCAGTTTGCAAGATATTAGACCTTTAAATTGCTATTGGTCATTGGGTCTAGTATTGCTTTATTGACACCTTTGTGAGTCTTAATGTTGCAAGTCCCAAACCTCAGATGCGAGGAATTTTCAATCCCTGATTCAGAGAATGTTAAAAACTACTATCTAAAGCAACTACAAATGTTATTTATATTGCAGTAGCAGGGAAACAAAGATATTAAATATTTAGCGAGGGAAAATGTAGAATAACTCACAACCTGTGCAGTATTTTTCTTTTCAATATATAGCATCTGGCAAAAGCACTTGAGAATATACTTTATGGCATGCGCTGAGGGGGTGACCTAGATAATGTAACTTAATAGGCCTTTTTCATCTCTCTTGTCTGTGATACCCCTCCTTAGGGGTTTTGAAAGCATATGGATGAACAATTAGGAGTAAAAATTTTAAAAGTCTAACCATGGAAAAGACATCAAGTTTCCTGAAATTAAATGTACTCATAAACTGGTTGGTAAGTGATTAAACCTGATATTTATATGGTCTCTCAATAGCTACTCATGTGGATACTGGAACAGTGGGACAGAACCAGGTAAAGGATGAAAGATCTGATCATTAAAGGGATCTTGAAAATGGAAAACATGTTCACTGCTTTATTCCAATTAGTATTGTAGAGTGCAGACTTAAAATTGATTTTAGGTGTGAACTATAAGGATACATACTGTTGGTCTTAGCAACACTCTGGAAGCTATCAACCAATCAAAAAGCATTCTGCAATGACTCGTTGCTATATTCAGTGATAAAGTGCCTGAAATTCCCTGTAACCACTGAGAACTCCTTTTTATCACAACTGAAGAGAATGCCTAGCTGCTAGATCACATCCTATTATAGCATCATTCTTAGCAATATTAGCAATGCAAAATTCACAGAGCAGTATGGTTCATGACCTCCTTCATTCACCGGCACTTTCAAAATGGAAACAAAAATCTAAAGCCAAAGAAACATATTTTCAAAATTGTACTTTTAAAATTAACATTAAAAAATAAAAAAGATTCCCCCCCTTCCCGGCTCTAAAGCAAACATGAAAAGCTTTATAAAGTTATCTCTGTGTAAACGTGATAATTGAACAAAATCTAGTAAAGTATCTTCTTTTAGCCTAGATATTATGGCCAAAATGTTTGACTGTGACTACTAATTTGGGGGTGACTTACTTTTTCCATGTCCAACTTGAGATAACTTGGCTCTGATGTTTTAAACTGCTGAGTACACACAGAGCTCCAGCTGTAATGATTTCTATTATACCAAACACTTTATTCCAGGGATTTCTTCCATAAAAAGTTTCTTAGGACCACATCTGCCATTAACACGAATGGTGGAGTGAGTTGAATGGGAAGTACTGTTGTCAAAATATCCATCAGAAAGATCATGACATCGTTAAGTAGAACCACAGGGAATGGTTCCACCATCCCATTTATTTCAATAAGAATTGGTCACATCACATAAAATTTTGGGGAAATTAAATACTGTACATAATTAACAGCTAATATAAAACCTTAACTATCTCAGTTTTTCCACTTTTATTTTTAAATGCCAAAAATGCATCTAGAATAATAAAACCCCGCTTGTACTAGTGGCGGGTTTCACCATGAGCTTGAGTTGCGGCCAATAATTCTCCTCTTGACTATGGTACTTAGCAATGCATGAAGAGAAACATTTCCAAAGGATATTTTGAAACATTAGTTTGTGCATATAATTACACATCCAAGGCCGCATTTGTCTTTTCCAGCCAGAGGATGGCTGAGGAATGTGGAAATGTGTGTTCATGTCAGTTGGGAGTGGAGCAGAAATACAATACACGGGTGGCGATGCCCTAAGGCATTCTGCATGTGCATCGCAAATTCAGCCAAAATGTCTCCATATTTGCCTATGTACTATTTTTCACTCTGATGTAGGATTTTCAAATAATTTAAGCATATATTTTCCCTCATGCATTCCCTTGGAATAGAGTTTTATTGTCCTTATTGTTACTCTTGTTTTCATATGTTAACACTCAGTTTCTGTAATGGGTTTTGTTCTTGGCTGATTGGATCTAGTGAACATACAGTATATATGCCTAAATATTATTATTGATTTTCAATGAGCCTGACTTTTAAATGTTGCCTTCATTTTTGTGTATGTAAATGCTAACATTTGGGAATCTGACCACTCCATTCTACCTCGTTAGACTTCTAAATGATAATTTTTGTGCTTTCAGTTGATTGGGTGCAAAATTCTATTCTCACAAACAGAAGCAAGAAGCAGGCCAAATGTGACAGGAAATGCTACTGAGATTATTAATATTGTAAAAAAAATTGTTTTAAAATGCTGCTGTTGGGTTGTTCAAATTCACTTTTAAATATGGTTTATTTTTGATTGATCTTTGGAACTAGCCACAATAATTACCTTTGATTTATAACTAAGCAAGGGCATGTGTCTATGGTTTCTAAAATAATTTATGAAAACATCGTAAGCAAATCTGGGGATCTTGAAAATGTCTGGTTGTTAGAGTTCAAGAAACCATATCTGGGAGGATAAGGAAAAGATTGGCTCAGGCTCCTAGAACATTCAGCCCTTGGCTTGTGCCCAAAGGCTATCAAAGCCAGAGTCAATTGTATTGGACGAACTTGTGCTGTGGACTCTTGTCAGCCAGATAGACATCACCAAATCATTTCATCAAGGCCACTGAACAGCAATCCAATAGCAATATACAGAGCTGTTACAGCTGTGTTGATCCCAGGATATTAGATAGTGTGGGTGAGGTAATGATTTTTTATGGGAACACGTTCTGCTGGTAAGAAAGACAAGCTTTAGAACACAGAGCTGCTGCATCTTCTTATAGCCTGGGATCAACATGGCTATAGCTGCTCTGTATGCATTTGAATTTTACATCTTTCTAGTTTTTAAATTTAAAATGCCATGTGGCGCCAATTGAAATGCTTTCCAGAAGTCTAAGTGTGTTACATCAGCACTATCAATCATGTCCACTAAACTGCTAATCTAGTAAAAAAAATAGTATCAAATGAGTTTGACGGGATCCATTTTCCATAAACCCATGCTTAGTGACATTAATTATATTACCCACTTTTAATTCTTTATTAATTGAGTTCCATATCAGCTGTTTTGTCCAACACCATTAGAGCATAGGAATTACCATACTGGGTCATCTAGCCCAGTATTCTGTCCTGTGTTGACTTCCCTTAATCCTTGCAATTTGAAGAGTACCGGTGTTAATGGGAGTACCCTTGGGCTACGTCTACACTGCCCTCTCTTGTGCAAAAAAATATGCAAATGAGGTGAAGCGGTGAATATCGCCATGCCTAATTTACATACTTAATGAGCTGCCTTTTTGCACACGGCTCCTTTTTGTGCAAAACCCCCTTCTTGTGCAAGAGCTGTTCTGCCGCTTTTTTTTCAGGAAGAACAGCTCTTGCACAAGAGGGGGGTTTTGCGCAAAACCCCCTTGTGCAAAAATGGCGACTCATTAAGTGTGTAAATGAGGTGTCACGATATTCACCGCTTCACCTCATTTTCATATTTTCTTGCACAGGAGAGGGTAGTGTAGATGTAACCTCAGTGTTTGATTTAGCAGGTCTTTATTAGACTTGCTAAATTGAATGCAAGAAGATCGATCACTGCAGCATTGATCTCTGCATAAGTATACATGTGGCCTGGGAAGGCTTAGTCACAGGGACTTGACACAGGATCCTGGTGCACAGCCCCAATGGGATCAAAACCCCAGATAAATATGTCTCCATAACAGTTTTACTCAGAGCAAGTTGCAACTGACAACAGACAGATTAACATAAGTTACTAAGCAAAATAAACATGCCAGCTAAGATTACTACTTAGAAATTTGTTACATGCAATTTCTTAATCTAACACTAGTTCTAATCATATTTCTCACAAGCTAGGCAGCCTCCTAGTTTGGGCCCAAACCCCAACCCTGTTCAGTCTCACACAGAATCACAGAACCGGGGGGACCACAAAAGGTCATTGAGTCCAGGGGATTACAAGTTCTTCAGTGATAGGTCACATGGGCCATTTTGCATGTAGCATATTTGAATTAGGCACATTCAGATTCAAAAACACATTTTCATAAAAAAAATATGGGGGAGCAACATCACATTTAGAAATTCCAATGATGTTCTGTTTTGATATTGGCAGCATGAAACCTCCCACATGTCATTCAGCTAGAAATACACATTTTTTTTTTGGCTATACATTATAGACAGGTGTGTAAGGAGCAGGTCATTCTTTTCTCTAGTGTGGTCTGGTGGCCTGTAGCAGACACCAACTAATACCCCATCATATACTTTGTTAGGACATTGATCCATAGATAGATTTTCTTCTGAATGTAACCATCACTCAAAAACAGGTACTGTAAATTAGCGAATATAGCCTGCGGGTTGTCCATGTTTTTACCTACCGCCCCTGCCCCGCAGGGTATATATGTCTGCGTCTTATCCTATTTGATTTTCACTCATATTACAAGAAGACAAGATCAACATAATAAAATCAGCATCTTCGATTTAATAATAATTTAATAAGAGCAGCAATGTTGTTGTGTTTACTAAAATAAAATAAAAAGTTAAAACATTACTTACTGTGAAGCTACTAAATAAATAAATGATAATACATACAATACTGCAGCTTTAAAAAAATCCATCCTATGCATTATCATAAAATAAATAGTACATGCTGCATGCTGAATAAGTTTATTCTGCACCACTTGAGTCATAACTAGCATCCTCCTCCTCAGCGTCTGAATGTTCAAAACGGTCAAAACTTTCATCATACTCGCTGTCTTGAAAAACATCCATAACCTTCACTAGGTGTGCTTCGTTGACGGTTGAGGCCTGTGATGCTGCGTCTGATTCACTGTTGTACTCAGATTCAGAGCTAGATGAGTCAACTTCCAGAAGAATTTCACATTTACAGAATTCATTGCGAATAGTAGTCAGTGTTATTCTTTCCTAAGCTGCCAATACCCATTTGCAAACTTCAGTGTAAGTTGCACGGCACTGTCGACCTACTGGAGTGAAGGTGTGCTCCCCGTTTGTCATCCAATAGTCCCATTCCTCACGGATGAAGCACTTGAATGGATGGTTGACAGCTACATCAAGCAGTTGTAACTTGCAAGTCAGTTCACCTGGAATTACGGCAATATGTGCTCCTATGGTGTTGATATGTTTTTGAACAGAAGTTTCTTTATGGGCGGCCAAGGCATCAAAAAGTAGCAGAGATTTGGGTTTAAAAAAAGCCTCCTTTTCATGCACGAAAGCAGCTGTCTGTCCACGTCTTCATCACTTCTGATTTCATCCAGCCCTTTTTGTTACAGACCACAGACACACCGGCTGGTAGTTTTTCTCAAGGCATTGTCACCCTCTTAAAAATTACGATCGGTTTTAATTTCTCACCACCTGCCGTGCATGGCAATACGACCGTAAAACATGTGTGTTCATGACTTGTAGTTGTTACACCGACTGTCTTCCCTCCACTTGCAGCAACAGACCGAGTAGCAGGTATATCGAAGGACATGGGCACCTTGTCCATGTTAATGACATCATTTGGTTTCAGGCCCAGCTGGTTAATTTCTTTATGGACAAAATCTTTGAAATCATCCGTCTTCTTCTCCCAGGTGTCAGGAAGCCGTTGCCCAACACTTGTCCGTGCTCGAATTGAAAGATTGTTTCATCTCATAAATTTGTAAACCCACAAAAGCCTCCACAAAAATCATCGATTTTCATCTCCATAGCCATAAGTCGAGCCTTGAGCTTTATGGCTACCGTTGACACCGC
Organism: Apalone spinifera; assembly: GCA_030068395.1. Classification (NCBI taxonomy): domain Eukaryota; kingdom Metazoa; phylum Chordata; order Testudines; family Trionychidae; genus Apalone; species Apalone spinifera. Next base: position 20,924,655 of record JANRFK010001234.1, on the reverse strand, counting down.
ACGTTGGCTATCTCTCTGTGCAAGAACCCACGTCGCGAGGTTTTCTTCTGGATTTGGCCACTTGGCTTTCTTTCCTCAGCATGCTCTTTTGTGAGGATTTAATTTCTCAATCTCCGCTTCTTCTTTGCTTCACTCACAAACAGACTTTTCATTAAAGGGAAATTTTCTGCCTGCTGCTCTATTGCCATTTTCTTTTGCATATGCAACAACAGATAGTTTAAAATTGGCTGTATATGATTTGTGCTTAGGCATCTTTAAAAATATTTTCTTGGACCGTATTTGTTATAAACTGAAAAAGTTTTAAAACGTTGTGGTTGGTTTAGGTCTTATATACTGGTAATAGGGCAGTGTTTATTGCTTTTTATAGATCAGTGGCCTCAGCCGTGGTTCATTACTGGTATAACAAGACCCAGTATTATCGGGCTGCATGACGTCGTAACCTTCAATCTTTATAGCTGGCAAGTGGCAACCACATCAAAGGCCACCAGATTCTTTTATGATGGTGGCAGAAGTCTCTGCAGGTTATGTACGTCTGCGGGTATTCTAATATATTTTTTACACATGATAGAAAAACTGCGGGTAATATATGAGTGCCTGTTATACTTGGACGTATGTTATATTCGCTAATTTACAGTAATTCTAGTTTTTAAATACAGTGACACTCCCACTCCTCTTTTGCCTGGTTGATTCTTCTTAAATAGGTTACAAACCATTGTTTTTTTTTAACATTTCAATCATGGGAATGATCCCACCAGGTTTCAGTGATGCCAACTACATAACATTTATGCTAATAAATAAGCAATTTTAATTTCTCTTACCCAGGCTCCTAGCTGTGATATGTAGGCAATTAAAGAATTTCTTTTCTTCGTGTCCTTAATGCAGGACATCACCACTCCAGCATCCCAACTCTACTAGGCAAGCAGGATGGACTGGTCCTGGGCCACTTCTGCAGCCATGGCCTCTTTGGGGCAAGAAGCACAGAAAAGTGCACTGGGCAGCTTAACAGCATAGCATGCCTTTGGACACAGGTGCAGTGCAGCATTATGGAGTCTCGCTGTGCCTTCTCCTTCACCTGCACACTCAGACCTGGGACATCACAGTGGGCACACATATAACTCCACATTGTTCATACAGCTCCATTTTTAGGAACAGTATGAGTCTCTGACGTGAAAATTGGACCCTGTGGTGCTACTACTAAAAAGAACTATCAGCGACATCATGGCGTGTGAGTCCTTTAAATAACATTTTAACCAGATTAAAATTATAACTCTGTGTCCTGTAAATTATTCCCAAATTTCATCTAGTTTTAGTTCAAAGCTTGATTTCCTTTCGTTATCCAGCAAGTAGTAGTAGTAGTAGTAGTAGTAATTATTATTAATAATAATAATTTATAGTTCATTAATCTACTATATATTTAAGAGAGTTTGTCTATCTGTTTGATCAAGAACTCCTCCTAAATGGCAAATTCGGTATACAGCTTCCTCTAATCTTAACTTAAAGCAAAGTAAGGGTTTGGTTGTTACAGGAAAACTGGGGTTGCTTCATATAAAACCATACAGAAAACAGAATTACCATATCAAGTACCGTTTTCTAAAATGACATAACAATGAATGTTGAAAGAGACTGAACCAAGATGAGCCAGAAAAATAGGATGAACCTGGAATAAGCTTGCTTCTCAATAAACCTCATAGAAAAGAGATGTTTGAGGTAGTGCTCTGTAATATGCATCTATTTGAAATAAACACAAGGAAGTACTTGTTCCTAGAACACAGAGTCAGCGTCTGGAATTTGTTGGTTGTTGTGAAGGCTAAAAGTATAATTGGGTATGAAAAAGTACTAGATAGGTTCCTAGAGGATAGGTTCATCAATAACTAACAGTGTTCTCTTTACTTTTTTCCACCACTGAGCAGAATGAATTATCTTACGTGCACCCATGTTGAGGTGATGTGTGATGTAACAAAATTCATGTGGTGGGGGGTGGAGCCAAGGGGTTCTGAGTGTGGGAGGGGTTCAGGGCTGGGGAAGAGGGCTGGGGTGCAGGAGTGTAAGAGCTCTGACTAAGGGTGCCAGCTCTAGGGTGGGGCCAGGGTTGAGGGAATCAAGGCTGGGACAGAGGGTTGAAGTGCAAGAGCTCAGGGTGCAGGCTCTGGGGTGGGGGTTTTGGGTACAGGAGGGGGCTTCAGATTTGGGGAGTGGATCAAGGCTGGGG
>JANRFK010001234.1:20874533-20918151 GCA_030068395.1 Apalone spinifera | reverse complement strand
TCCTCGTAGAATGAGGTTTACCTAGTTTGAATTAAGCGCTCTGCTAGTTCGATTCGAATTCGAACTGGCGGTTTGTATGTGTAGCCCCTATGAAAGTTAATTCAAACTAACGGTTGTTAGTTTGAATTAACTTTGTAGTGTAGACATACCCAAATGGTTTCTACGATGGGGTGTGATACCCCGCACTGGGCTGGAATGGGTTAATACACTGTGGGAGGAGGAAGTCCCCTCCCTTCAGCCATACTGGGCATGCTCCAAGTGCTGGGCTAGTTATAAAAGGGAACAACTCCGCTGAGTCTGGGCTGGACGCTGGAGAAGGAGGTCTTGGCAGGAGTTTTAGAGGCAGATGAGCCACAGATCCTGGCAGCTGGAGCTGGAGACCCAGGAGATTGGAACACTCTTCAGAACTGGCGGAACACTGGGGAGTGACTTGTGCTGTGGAGCCTGCGGGCCCCGAAGTTTCCTGGATCGCCCTTCTACTAGAGACAGTAGAAAGTGACCCAGGGAGGGTGCATTTGATTTAGGTCAAAGACCAACATGGAACAATAAGAGAGGTGTCCAAATCTAGATTTGAAGCACTAGGCAGCATAGCCCTGCAAGCAAGAGCTGTTCTACAGATTCTGGCCATTGGGCCACACTGCTCTGTGTTGACAGTTTGATTTAGGTCAAAGACCAACATGGAACAGTAAGAGAGGTGTCCACACATCTCAGTGCCCTCCTTCTTGGGACAGGGTATGCAAACCCCATCACAGTCTCATTAAACCCTGATTTTACAGCACTAAATACATTTACAAAACAATGTAGTTTATTGGTTTGATTACAACTGATTTTACAGGCAACAAGGAGTTTGCTTGGCTTGTCATACTCCTCTAAACAACAACAATAAAAAGTGTAGAGATAATTCTCTTAGGTTTCTCAATCTGGAGGCCTCAATGGAATCTGTTTTCTGGAAGTTTCCAGAACTCTGAGGGGCCATGAGATGTCTCTAAACAAATGTAAATGTGCAGAGGCAACAAGCTCAGAGTAAGTAAATCTTTTTATAAATCTAGCTTTCTCCTGCCTTTTATCTAGGGAACACCATTAAAATTAAAATAATAAAATGATCATGCTAAAATAATAGCATGATCAGGGTTGCTTATTTTCCATAACATCCTTTATTTTGGACATAAGTGTGGGATTTTCGGTGACACCATTTGGGGTTTTGCTCCATTTATGTAGGAAAGTGCTGCTATAATGAGTTTAATCAAGTGAAAATGGATGTTGGTGTCCAATGCTTTTTAAAGGTTGCCATGCACTGATAAATCATAATTAAATGTATTTAGTGTAATAGTAGGAGTCATTACATCAGGTTGCTCACCATAAATGTTAATTGTTGCTTTAAATGACAAGTTCTTCCAATGCAAAAGAAAATGAACCTAAAGCCCAGTTTTGCAACCCCCCAGGACATTTATTGTTAGAAGGAATGCCATGTAGTTTATTCAAGAGGAGCTATTCAAAACAGGCGCAAATACCAAATGAGGTAGCAGGAAGGGATTGGAATGTGTCTGATTCTGCTGTGAAATTATTGCTGGTTGCTTTGGTGAAACCTATTTACGATTAGGGCAGTGACATCTCATAAAATGTATAAAAGATGCCCAAGGGAAAGCTCCATTGCTTAACTGTACAGGACAAAGCACTCAGAATTATACTATAGACTACAATAATCCTGCCTGGGACAAGGGGAAGACCAGATGATTTAGGGCTATCTCTTAAGTACACTGGTGAGTGCTTACGCTGAAGTCAATAGGACTATTATTCGTGTAAGTAGGTGGCACAATGTTGCTTGTAATGAGCCCCGTTTTAAAAGTGTTCACGGCAATTGTGAGCTAGAACATGTCCCTCCAAGCTGTGTGATTGAAAATAGTATCTCGTGCAAGCAAATAGATTTTTTGTGCAGGCACAAATGTACTCACAAGTTTGCACAGACCCTCCCCCCTCCTTTATATAAAAGCACTTCAGGGCAGGATTAGGTATATCCCTGTGCGCTCAGAGTGTCCATCACACACAGGGCAGTGACCTAGTATATATAATAATAATCGTTCCTTTCCAGCTCTAGTTTTTATGGTTCTACATAAGACAGTTGCGCTGAGTGTTCTTGGGGGGGGGGTGTGTGTGTGTGAGAGAAGGACTCAGATTTAATACCCAAAAGAAGGTCAGTCCTGCTGCTCAGCAGACAATGGGCCTTTTGCCATCATCTTCAATAACTACCAAATTGAATCCAGTGCTAGGGCAAATGTATTAACAAAGGCAAAATCCTGCATATGCAAATACAATCTGCAGGAGAAATACAGAACAGGAGGAGGAGGCGGTATCAATGTTATGCCATTTGTGTTCGTTTGAATCCTATTTATGCACACAAACAAAACAAAGGAAGAAACGGAGATGAACTGTGTGTGTCTGGATTAAATGAACATTTTAAATTAGATTTTAGGGTATGTGTGTGTGGAATCTCACTTAGTTCTCCTAGTCTTTAAAATAATCAGTTCTGGGAGATGGGGATTAGAAGCAGCTGCAAGCCTCCATGTGTTCTGAAGGGCATAGTAGGACAATAAGGAATTTAGGTATCATTCATATTCTTTTGTTTCTTTCCCTCCTATCCCTCCCGTTCAACATGAGAAATAATCAGTCATTCACAGTCTTGGAGAATGACCCCCTGCCTCTTCTAGCCCTATCCAAAAACCTTTGGCAAGGCAGATCTGAATTCCAGCTAGCTCAGCACGGCTGGAAATCACAGTCTGCACCATAGGCCACAGGGATTCATGAATCAGGAGCTTATCCCGTACACTGAGTACCTGCAATCAGTTGTCAGAAAGACGGTTTGACCGCTTTCTGAGCATGCTAGATAGTCCCACTATTGTTTTAATGCCCTTTTTTTTCAGTTTCCACAGCGAGCTTCTGGGACATCACTGAAATCAAGTTCTTTTCTGATTAAAATCCCTTTTTTTTTTTAACTCAGCTTTGCAGCAGGGATGCGAGCCTAAAGGGCCCAGCATGGCAAAGATACGTTCCTGATGATTTATGCAGCTTCACTTCCTTGATGATTACCCCAAATAAATCATGTTGGTATTTTCAGCAGTGATTTAGCTGCCCTTTGCATTCATATAAATCTTCAGGCCAAGGAGAAAATTAGCCAAGTCCACACATTGATCTTCTGAGGTAAATTGCACCTAGGCAGCAGGGGCTCCATTGATAAACAATGAGGCAGTGCAAATAACTTATCAGTTTGCTTTTAATCAATGCTGCTTCTCACAATGTATTATTCCAGCGATGGGTCTAAATCACTATGCACTATAACTGTTGTTTTCTAAACCTTTTAATCTAATTGGAAAATCTTCTTTTCTACTGGCAATAACCACTCACTAAACTGTCTGCACCTAATTGAGCTGTAGTAATTTATGTGAGCTCCCCACTGCTTTTTCTCTCTTTAATCAGACTGACTGCTCTGTCTTTAACTAATGAAATCTAAGAATTCACCCAGTATATCTGATCAGATGTCACTATTGAATAAATCTTCATTAACACTAGCATATCCCAGACTCTCCCTGTCCCACTTCGTCATTAACTCAGTACCATACCTGTCATCAGAAGGTTATGGCCACTGTTTTATTTACATAAATAAACAAGCATTGGTCTTGAACATAGCACCAAATTAGCATGGACCATGCACTAGACTCCTCAGTATGCCAGAACTCAATACTAATAACACTGGTACTTTTATTCCTAGGGAGGAAAAGTAAACATTCTTGACTATATGTGCTACAAATATTGCCAACCACAGTAAATATTCATAGTCTGGAATTGTTTCCCACTCTGTTTACTGATCAGTCCAAGTCACTAGTATAAGAAGAGATCATCCCAGACACTCAGAACAAATGATCATTTCCAGATATACTTATGTTCCTGGCAAGATCCTGGTTGCTAATTCAAGACATGCACTTCACAGAAAATCAACAAGTCAGTCAAAGACTATAAAGTATGCTATAAAGTCATCCTGCCTAATCCTGAAGAAGTGCATCTATAGAGGCAGAATAATGACAAGCACTCAGTCATAATTACAGTGTATCCAAAGTTTTCCAAAAGAACAATTTGCACTGGAAAATGCTGTACAAATCCATCCAAAATTTCCTGTGGGACTATGTCAGTTTCAGTGAATTTTCATTTAATTAAAAGAATGAAAAACAAACACAATGTTTTGATGATGGCCAAAATGGTCCATTTCAGCATTTGCAGAATATAAACATTTACGTTTTTCATTTTGAAATTACTTAGTTTTGGAATGCATTATTTGATGTGATACTTTTAAAATTAACTTTAAACATGTCTACATTGTCACAAAATAGATTTTATTGAAACAGAACATTTTGATTGACCCTAAAGTAATTATAAAAATTTTCTTTCACAGGAAATTTCTAAATTCTTTAGTTCTGATTCAGAATAAAACCATTTTTGAAACTCTTGCATTTCCCATCAAATGGAAATTCTGATTCCCACATAGTTAAAGTCATCAGACTGTCACCAATGTTACCCTTCTGAGTCATCCTGAAGTCCCCAGAGCATGATGCTGGACCAAGTGAGAGATGCCTTTTAAAAACTAATATGAAAAAGCCATGAGCTAAATTCAACCCCTGTGTATGTGGGTGCAACTCTATTGCTGACAATGACATTCTGTCAGCCATCAGCAAGTCTGAACGTGTCCCTGTGTATTTTAAAAGGAAGCAAATTTGCATGACAGCTTCTGCCTCATTCTTGCTATCCTCATCAGTACATCTATGGAGTGGTTACTGTTAGTCTTTGGATATGGTCAGGCAAATTTGTCACTGATACAATCCCATTAAGCCCAATTTCTTCTCAATTACCACAAGATCAATGAAGACTGTCCAGTATGGCCAATATCTATGGCAGTGGGGAATTGCTGGCACTTGATGGCCTAGATCGCATTAGTGGATGTGCAGTTGTATGAGCCTCTAATGCAGTAGCTTATGTGGTTAAATCCTGTGATGATTTCACTTGTGTAGGTGTCCACCCATCTATACAACGACAACATCACAGAACCTAATCACATAAGCCACTGCATCAGAGGCCTCTTCCATGTATATTGGCCAAATTGACAGTTTCTATGACACAGGATTAATGGACACAAATCAGATATTCGAAAAGGTAACCTGAAACCTGTTGGGGAACATTTTAACTTGCCTGGGCACTCATTAATCTGGATTAAAAGGTGGCTATTTTTTTACAAAGTAATTTCAGGAAACAACTAGAGAGACACTCTGTAGAACTGGCCTTCATATGCAGATTTGACACTGTCTCTCATGGCTTGAACAAAGACATGAACTGTGAATGGGCTGTTATATTCAACACCCAAATGACATCAAAAGCTATGTATTGGACACAGCCCACTCTATTAGCTTCATTTAACACGGACACTTTGACAGGTTTCTTTCTTCCCTCCCCATATCCCTTCTTTTTCTGTATTATATTTTAACCTCTGTGCCTCTTGCTCCATATTTGTCATCTGAAGAAGTGGGTTGTTCCCACGAAAGCTCATGATAGTATCTATATATATATTTGGTTAGTCTTTAATGTGCTATAGGACCATTGATGTTTAGGTTCTTTTTAGTTACAGACTAACACAGCTACCCCCTGAGATTTTTAAACATGAGTGATGTGTTTACAAAGCCCCTTCACTGGCACTCAGACATGTCACTGGAAAACATAGCACACAGAAGATCAAACATCTCAAAATAAAATTCTCCAATAATATAATCCCTGGTCCTGAAGCTGCGGAATACTTGTTAATTGCCATCCATATGGCCTTCCGTAGGGATAGCCAACAGCAGCAGCCCAAAAAGATTTGGAGGGGAGCAGGGAAGGCCAATCACTATAAATCTTTAGGCTTTCATGGCAGGAATGGTATCAAAACTCCAGTGGCCATTTGTATTACACAGAGCCAAAGTCAAAATTCCAACAGCCAATGTGAAGTGTTCATCTTCTCTGCACATTCATGATGGTTGCCAGAGTTACAGGTCGTTAAGGAGCCATCCTGTCAGTGCTGCCTGTTTTGAAACTGTTTTTGAAATCCCCATTTGGAGGAGGTCCTGCCACTGCATCTAGCAACACTGCAACTTAGCTTCAGCTCTGAGAAACATCTTCATCACTAGACTGTTCCTTAGAACTTCCTTCCCTTTCTATACACCACCTGTGATAGCTGAGGTCCCACAGGAGCCAGCAGATGTCACTCAATTAAGGTGCACCACAAGAAATGGGGTGGCCAATCCCCAACTCTGGTGGTGGTTCAAATATTTATATTCACCAAGCCAGCACAAAGCAGCTTTTGTATTGCCTTTTTGGTTAATCAGAAGTCCAACTAACACAGTTCCTTTAAAGTACCCAGCCTGAGGCCTCCATCTAGACACCCTAGTCAGATAAAGTTTAACCCAAATCAAAAGATCAGACATGTTACCTTCCATGTTAATATTTCAGACTTTATCCCAAATACACACTTATAGCCAATTCTTATTAACTAAAGTAAACTTTATTTAAAAAAGGAAAAGAGAGAGTATTGGTTAGAAGATAGACACGAGTTCAGTTGTTGAGGATCAGTTATATAGAGTTGTTGAGCTTGGTATTTGCAAATGGGTCTTTTCAGACCAGTCCAGAGTTATTAATTCAATGTCCATTGTAGGGATACCAAAACCTCCTGGGATCTCATGCTTTATGACTTGCAGTTTCCCAATGAGCATCCAAGCAGATACAAGATTAAAAGGATCCTGTCAAAAAGGGAGTTTTTTGCATCAGCCTCTTGGCCTGGGAGAACAGAATGGGCTTTTGATGTAACCTTCTGTCTCCCAAACATCATGGCAATGAGTACAAGATAATTTAACCATTAAACAGTTCATATACAATTTACCACAAGCTTCAAAGAGACACATAAACAATCATACTTAAAACCTAGCAAGAGCTGTTGATTTGACATTCCCATGAAGGGAAGGATCCTGTGATTACTCATATTCCTTTTAATGGTTTATTGTATGGCACTGTGCCCTGAAAGACACAGTGGAATTCTATGGAAGATCATTCACACTTTAGGGTAGATTCAGATTTTTATTACTTCTTTTAAACTGCAGAGTGGGATCCATTCCATTGTGCATAAAAGCAAAAAGATCCTGATTGGAATCAGCAGAAGCATTTTTGAAAAAGATTCCTGAGAGGAGCCACAAGGGTTGGGGCTGGAGGAGACTGTTAATGAATTATAACTGGTTTGGGCTTTATTATAATTAAGAGAATAATAAAGTTTAAAAATCACCTTTGTTTTATGTATGGGTTTGTGTCTGATGCTGCTGGTGGGGCCTTGGACAGCAAGAGCACAGGCAGGTAGGGCAAAGAGGCTGAGAGAAATGGTTCTCTGTCTTATCTTTATAATGCAATGTTTTTTACCAAATGCTGAGCTGGCATGCAGCAGATGCAAGCTGAAGATGATAATTTTTATGAAGCCAAAAAGACAAGGGAGAAAAGTCAACACTATGAAGATAGTTACATTACGTTTGAATTTTTGTCTCTTGATATTACTGCAGAAAGTCCACAGCAACAATGTGGTGTTTGTTTTCAAGCGTTAGTAAATGAAAGTATATGGCCCAGGAAACAGCTGAGACGTGTAGATACCAGACACCTGGAATTTGTAAACAAGAGCTGCAGTAGTTCCCTTTGGAAACAAAAAGAATTAAACCACCAGGAAAAAAAAAAAGGCCTGTCTAAAAAAGCAACTTTTCCTCAGAAAGATTTAGAAGTCCCTTATAATATTATATACCTATCCCATAGAGCTGGAAGAGACCTTGAAAGGTTATTGAGTCCAGTCCCCTGCCCTCACGGCAGAACCAAGTACCATCCTTGACAGATTTACCCCAGATCCCTAAATGGTCCCCTCAAGGATTGAACTTACAACCCTGGACAATGCTCAAACCACTGAGCTATCCCTCCCCCCCTTATGTTGTGACCATCCGAATTGCAAAATATAAACAAGCATTCACCATTGGCGAGACCCTTATACTTTCTGTAGCAAGAGACAAATAGAATTGTGACTGGGGAACAAGCAGCCAGGGGACAGAAAACCATTTCTATGTCATATAATACCCTCCACTGATGCATTAATGACCTTGGAGACAGTGTTTAAGACCAGTTGATAGAACAAGTTAAGAAGAGTCAATATTTTGTTCTGCATATTGATGAGTCTAGAGATGTAGGCAAAATGGCTCAACTTCTGTGTAGTGTGAGATTTGTCAAGGCAAGAACAGTAGCTGAAGAATTTGTGTGTCACTGGTCCATTCAGCTCACCACAATGGAAGGTGGGCCTGAACATGTCCAAAATCCATGTTGTCAAATTGCAGTATCAAAAACTTGGACTAGACTGGATTGGTTCAGATTAGATACTCAAACATACTACCAGTAATTGAATGAAACCACAAACCCGCACAAATTCTAGTGTTCTTCTGGGATCTAGTGTCCTGAATTCTTGCATCCATGTCCTGTGTCAATAAAGAAAATAGTAGTTGGTTGTGGAGAGCCACCAATAAAAAACTTAGGAACCATGGGCCTAAAGAGTGATAGTGCCCTTCTGCTAGGTCTATAATAGCCCTCTGCAGCAAAGAGCTTACCATAGAGATAGCCATGATTGCTGTCCAATAATTAGGTTTCTAGGGGGTGGCCTAATGGATTAGTATTCCATCTAGGCTAGTATCCATTCACAGTAGCCAACATCTACTACTGCAGAGGAAAGCAAAAGAATGCACTGAGGGGCAGACCTTTACCTCTATACCCAGCCTAAGTAGCTGGGATGGCCAGTGGAGTGATATTCCCCTCCCACTGGTCTATGAAGTAGTTGCAGAGCTTTTCTGTCGCTGCTCCATAGCCCTGAGAGTACAATAGCCTGTGCGGCCTTAATATGGCTGCCCTGTATTTCTGTCCGTGAGAGAGGCTCTGAGGAGTTGTGGCTGCAGAACTTAGGACTTCCTCTTGTGCCTGGCAGGATGTGGAAAGCTGAGTCTCACCCCTAGAGTGCCTGCTGTGGGATCTTCTGCAGCCACAAACAAGGGCAGTGACAAGAATCCATATTAGCTTTTCCTTCTGTTAGCTCCATGGAAACATCAGAAGATTGGGGGGAGAGGGGTGAGCTAGACCCATTAGTGCTCAGGCACTAACAGTCATATTATTGACTAAGGCTCCTGGGCAGATTTTATAGTGTTGATGCTGGTGCCTGAGTCCGAAGAGGCCCAGCTTGCCTCTCAGCTCCCTCCTGGAGTTTGCAGCAGTAGTAGTTAGAAAAGCCATCTGCTGAACAAACTGGGGACAAAGTGTCTGAGAGGCAGTAAAAACCGGTGACGCTATTTACGGAGAGATCACTTTTCAGAGTTAGAACCTTACATTCAGAGAGAGGTGCCTGTGCCATAAATGGGACAGGTTGTGCAATATCTGCCCCATGAGGTAAAGGTCCTTATCCCTAATTAATGATCCTGAAGCATGAGGATTGGTCTGACCATTGTCATTAGATGTCCAGTTTCAAACATGAATTGGAGATGGAAGAGCAGGACCCAATGCACCCTTCTTTGCTCATGAGTTTGACTCCTGTGGAGGTGCGTTGCATCCACATCACCCTATCACCTTGGAGTAACCTACCCTGCAAATTTTCCTGTCTGCAAGTTTGGTCAATTGAGTGTGAAAAGTTGCTCTGATCCCACTGGGGAGATGGGGGAGCATAGCTATTGTGAACTGTGTATAGTGCTACTTGCTTTACAATTCATTCTGTGCTACGGGAGCCTCCCGAGTCAATGGCACTTTTAAAATTCCTGTTTCTGTGATGGGCCAGAAAAGAGCATGAAGCCCCAGATGATACAAAAGCATTCTTCCACTGCTGCTCTGTGATATACCATTCGCTGTCAGATAAATGCTATAATAAATCACATTTTCTTTTTGTTACACGTTTGGTGTCAATGTGCCGCACACTCCATGAATCTGGCTTTATTATTTTATTTCAGTGAGAGACTGTGAATATGCTCCAGTCAGCTTATCTGATTGTTTGTTCTGCTCAGCTAAGCAAACCAAGCAAGTGTGCTTTAACTAAATTATTTGCTGCAATTCTGTGCTGGTAGGGGCACCTCCATCGGTTTGATTTTATTTTTTCCCCCTCTTTTTTTATATTTTGTTTTCACTCGTTGATCATTAAAAAGTGTTTGAAAGCAAAAACAACAGAAAAGTTGCATAAAACTTTTTACAAGCACGAATCTGGAGGCCAAGCCACACACAAAATGTGGTGTTTCTTGATTTAAGGTCAATATACTACACCAAGCACTGCACTCTGGTTTGTTGCATTGCAAGACACATTCATGTAAAATTACATTTACTTTCCCTACTTTTAAAGAACGGGAGATCTGAGGTTGCTAAATTTCTATTTGCAATTAGGAACAGTTGAACAGTTCCTTGACTTCACTCATTTAAAACTCAGATGCCTGTAGGAAAACAGGATTCCCATAAGCGGATTTACTGGAAAGGAAAATTATGTAGTGAAATGTTTCAAAGGGGTATTGTGTTAGTCTGTCTCAGCAAAAATAATGAGGAGTCCTGTGGAACCTTAAAGATTAATAATTTTATTTGGGCAGAAGCTTTTGTGGGCTAGAACCCACTTTGTCAAATGCAGGGAGTGGAAATTTCAGTTTGGAAAGCACAGGTTGAACTTCTTGAAATGGGGACTCTCTGGTTTGGCAACTTTCATGGTCTGGCATGACCATGGATGTTCCAGGACCAGAGTCCCAGTGAAGAGCTGGCAGCTCGGAGCCCCATGGGCCAGCATGGCAGCAAGCTGCCATCAGGGACAGGAGACCGACATGCTGCAGCTGGGTTGCCTGTTGGGGCCAGGAAACTGGTGCGTCCCAGCACAGCTGCCTGGCAGGGCCAGAAGCCAAATGCACCGCAGCAGGGCTGCCAAGCGGGGCAAGGAAGCCCAACATGGCCAGCAGGGCAGGCTCCCACTGGTGGCTGAGCCAAAGCTGGGGGAGGGAGGTTGAGGGCAGGGAGGCCAGAAATGACCTCCCCTGGTCTGGCAAAATCCTTTATCCGGGACCGCTCGGTTCCCAAGGGTGCCGGACCAGGGAGGTCCAACCTGTATATATTTCCATGAAAAGATGGGTGTGTTGCAATTACTATGTGGAAGACCAGTGCTGTTAGGTCAATTCAATCAGGGTGGGTATGGACCATTCTCAACAGTTGATGAGAAGATGTGAATACCAAAAGAGGAATGGGGATACAGCCCTCACTTTGGAAAGAAGAGGAGACCAACTCCTGGAAAGTCACTACACTTATTAAAGAGCATTCACTGTTATTTGCCTCCTCTGGGTCACTGGCCTGCTCTGAAATACTACAGTCTCTGGTTGTTCTCTGTTACGCCTGCCTGAAGATGTTTTTGTAGAGGGGTCCCCATCAAAGGCTCAGACCTAAGATAGTGCCTTAGAAAACAACAGAGTATTAGTCAGTTTCTTTTCCTGAAAAGTGGAATTTAGAGTTAAAGGAATTTTAGAGAAAAAATTGCAGGACATTTTTGGAAAGATTTTCTGCAGTTTTGTTTGGCCCAGTGTGACACCCCCAGTCCAAAAGTTTATATTTTTTCACATTAATTTGTAGAAAAGCAACTATAAGTACAAGATCAAAGATTGCAAAGTGTTTAAATGTTGTTTTTTGCAGTGAAATAATGCTACTTGAACACCATCCTTGTTTTAAAACAGGGCTTCACAAGTACCTTTTTTTGTGACAATAAAGTGCCTGTGGATGGTGGGGAAAGTCCCATTACCACAGGAAATGCCATTGTGTTAAAAATATCACGGTCTCAGCTGCAAAGACTCAGAGGAAGCCAGCTCACAGAATGCATAGCTGTGAGGCTCTGGCTGGGGAAGAAGAGCAAACCCATCCTACAGTTCTCCCCTTTCCTTAAAGCTATGATTAAATAGCTAGAGCCCTGTACAGATACAAAATTTGCATCTGCATCTGCAAATATGATTTGCATATATCCACATTCAGATTCGCAGATGTGAATACCTGCAGATATATAGCGGGCATCCATGGATTTGCAGGGCTCCATAGATAGCTCTGGAAGCCTTCTAGGAGTCTCTCTCACTCAATATAACTTGGGGTTGGAAAGGCAGGAACAGAAGATGTTGTTTGCAGTTGGAGGTGGCAGAAATGTAAATTACCCTCTTGGGTAGACTTACTTTGCTGCAGATTAAGCCCGTTAGTTCTTGTCCTACCTTCAGTGGGCATGGAGAAGTATTGATCCCCATCATCTTTATAACAATCTTTAACATTTTCTAGACCGTTATCAATGCCCTCTCCTGAGTATACATCTCCATGTTTTTAACCTATCTTCATAAATCAGATTTTCTTATCCTTTTTTCCTTGTTGATTCCTCTGGACTCGCTCCAGTTTGTCCACAATTTTTCTAAACTACTGTACTCATAGAAACAGTACTAACCAGTATAAAGTAGAATAGGACAATTATCTTCTATGTCTTATATATGACACTCCTATTAATTCACCCCAGAAAGATATTAGCATTTTTCATAGTTGCATCACATTGTTGATTTATATTCAATCTGGGATCCACTGTGAACCCCAGATCCTTTTTCTGCAGAACTGCTGCTTACTTGGTTGTTCCCCATTTTGTAGCTATGTGTTTGATTTTGCCGCCTTAAGTGAAATACTTTGTACTTGTCTTTAGAGAATTTCATTTTGTTGATTTTAGACCATTTTCTGTCAAGATTGTTTAGACTTCTAATCCTGTCCTCCAGAGTGCTTGACATTCTGCCAGCCTTGCTGTTATTTGCAAATTCTATAAGCATTCTCTTTACTTCATTATCCAGATCATTAATTAAAATATTGAATATTGAGTTCAAGACCACCCATGGCTGATGCCTATGAAACCCCACTGGTTACATCCTCCCAGTTTGATAGAGAACCATTGATAACTACTGTTTGAATATGGTATTTGATTGTCAGTTTTATATTAGACAAGATTGCAAGAAAGAGCTATTTTTTTCACTTTATGTATTCCCCATCACAGTGAATACTGTGCCCTGAGCAATGCCGTGCAGCATTAAGTAGAAAATGTGACAAGCTGTTTATGGCTCATGTTAATGTAATTGCCGAGGTGATAGGACACCTTCTTACATAATCTAGCTTGAATCAATAACTTAGGAAAAATTATTTCCAGGCCAATTTACTCTGAAAGTAATAAATATTGTTTGACACCTACAATTCTTTTTTGTTTCAGGATAAAAGTATGGTCATTTGTGTGGAATGGGCTTTCTTCCTTCTTTTACAATACTCCTGGGCCCTGGTTCTCCTATCACAGGAGTCAGGTAAGTCCTCTTGAAGTCTGTGGGTGCTAATTGTATATATAATGGAAGAACGAAGTCCACTTGTCGCCAATTGTATAATAAACTATCTAAAGGTTAGTTAACTTGGAAAAGGAAATGAAAGTTATTTACAAGGTTAAAGCAGATAAACATATATACACTAATGAGTTATAGTCATAGGTTTCTATAATAACAAACTCTGTGTATCCTTTAGGTTAACTCAAGCTAAATAGCTAAGGACCCCTTGCTTATCCTTAGACATCTTCATCCCAGAGAGACCGAGTCGTATACGGCTATCAGTTTCTCTTTAACAGGCATTTTTGTTCCCCCAGTGTTCAAGCTGAGATGGGCTATGAGCTTGTGCACATACCCCCTTTATGGGTATGGCGGAAACAATCAGCAAACTCTTTTGTCCACGATAACTTGTCTGATCTCTGTGGACCTTCTTTTGTTGGGGAGGAGATAACACCTCTTGTGGTAGGCTAGCATTTCACACTTTTATGCTTCTCCCCTGTCTGTGGGGGATTTACAAACAAAAGGGTGTATTTTTTCACACAACTGCACAATCAGCCTGTGGGACTATTTGCCAGAGGATGTTGCGAAGGCCAAGACTATAACAGGATTCAAAAAAGAACTGGATAAGTTCATGGAGCTATTAGCCAGGATGGGCAGGGATGCAAAACTAGAGATAAACCTGTCCTCTGTTTGCCACAGCTGAGAATGGGTGATAGGAAATAACCTGTTCTGTTTACTCCCTCTGAAGCATCTGGCATAGCCAGGCCACTGTCAGAAGAGAGGGTACTGGGCTAGATGGACCACAATTCTGATTCTGACTGACTGTACATAAGAGCATGAGTATGGGATACTGATATAAGAATTACTAAGTATAGCATTCTATGAGCCTTCAATAACCTCTAAACGGTAAAGATATTTTTATAACCTAACATCTGTTTTAACAACACTAACACACAAGTAAGTCAGACTGGTTTCCAACTATGCATCTGTCAGTGTTCGGTGAGGCCTGAAGGCTGGACATGAGCTGCCATCAGGTCTGCCAACATCACAGGTGTAACAAGAGCAAATGGCTGGAAATTGAAGCCAGACAAATTCAAATTAGAAATAATGCACTTTTTTTTTAATCAGAGAGGGCAATTAACCATTGTAACAAACCAGAAAGAGAAGTATTGGATTCTCCATCACATGTGGTCTTAAAATAAAAACTGGATTTCATTCCTAAAGGGGATTTTTTTAGACAAAGACAAATTACTGGGCTCAGTGCTGGGGTAACTGGATTAAATTCCATGGCCTATGTTGTACAGGAGTCCAGAATAGATTACCTAATGGCCCCTTCTGGTCTTAAAAATGTATGAAATATATGCCACCAATGGTATGTCTACACAGCACCGTTATTTCGGAATAACAGCTGTGATTCCGAAATAACTATGCAAGTGTCTACACAGCAATTGCGTTATTTCCAAATGATTTCAAAATAATGGGTGGCTTATTCCGAAATCTGGAAACCTCATTCTACGAGGAATAACACGTCTTCCAACATAGCTATTTCGAAATAGGGACTGTGTAGACAGGGCAGCTGAAGCTATTTCAAAATAAGGAGCTTCCAGCCCTTCCCAAGGTGCCCTGCTGGCCGCTCTGTCTACACTTAGGAAAGCTCTATATTCTTCCCCTTTCCCTGGAGCCCTTAAAAGCTCCAGCCTCAGGGGAAAAGGCTGGTGGCAGACAGGAGGCCCTGACATTTAAAAAATGAGCCAGTCTGCTGCTCCCAGCCATCCCTCCACTGCTCCCAGGGAGCAGTCAGACAGATCCCAGGAGCCTGCCCGGACCCAAAAAGGGTGTGCGCCTTCCTGGTCTGGGGCGGAGATCCTGGACCCTATTGAGGTTTGGGGTGATGAGAGCAACCTCCAGGATCTCTGCACCACATGCAGGAATGTGGGCTGGATGGCCGAGAGCCTGGCCAACAAGGGACACATCTGCACTCAGGATCAGGTGCAGATGAAAGTGAAAGTGCTCTGCCAGGCATATGCCAGGACCAGGGAAGCCAGCTTCAGCTCCAGGGCTGAACCCCACTCCTCGCCCTACTTCAAGGACCCGGACCGCATCCTGGGGCGTGGGGCAGTCCCTTCACCCGGTCTGGTAGTGGACTTGGGGCTCGAGACATCCGTCATCACCCTCCCAGGGGGCAGAGATGAGGAGGAGGTGGAGGAACAGGAGGAGCTGGACGAGGCCAGCACCAGCACTTCCTGACCTTGGAGCCGGTACCCCTCCCTGTGCACGTGTCCCAGGCGTCATCGGAGGATGGGGAAGGAACATCATGTGAGTGCCATCATGTTCTCTTCACACAGGGAGGAGGTGGATAGTGAGGGGTAGCTGGACGCTCCTCGCTCAGCCCTTGTGGCCTGGGGATCACACAGCAGCCTGTGAATGTGGGAGCATGTGCCAAACTGTTCCTGGCTACACAGCACCAGGAGGCTGCCACAGAGGATCCTTGTGCTGTTGGCCACAAGATGTCTGGAGAGGCCTGCCATACTCATGATCCCGGGGTGGGACACCCTCCCTACAAAGCCACCTCTAGAAGGAGGCTGAGAACATGGAGACATACACACACATGCACTGAGCAGTCCGGCACACAGGCATGCCCACAGTCTCAGGGCAGCATCCACTCCCGGGGACAGTGCAGTGAAGCACAGGAGCACCTGCCACTCACACACACCTTCCCCCTGCACCCTGTGTTGGAACTGAAAGTTTTATTCTTTTTATATTTCTTATCTTAGGTTTAGTAATGTAGTAATGTAAGGTAATATATAATCATATTTAAGATTGTAGTAAGTCAAATCCTTTAGTAAAGTATATATCTCCTATATTTCCTTGTTCTAAAGTTTTAGTAAGTAAAGAGACAGGATCTCGTATTGTGTCTGTGTTAATGAAGATTATAAGATTGTTAAAAGCTGAGGCCTTAATTGCTTGATTTATGACGCCTCTTTGTCTTACCAATACAGATGTTGATGTGCCACATAGCCTTGAAAGCCCTTGTAACATTGCTTACATGTGTGTGAAAGGGGAATGAATGTGTTGAGATAAGGTGCACAGGAGCGGGCCGGCTGCAGCAGCTGGCTCCTTAGGCAGGGTGGCGCAATCACCGCCCCTATCTGCACGGCCATCAATGGCCATGACGTCATCACGGGATGCCCCGGCGCCCCGTGATGT
Source organism: Apalone spinifera (assembly GCA_030068395.1). Lineage (NCBI taxonomy): Eukaryota > Metazoa > Chordata > Testudines > Trionychidae > Apalone > Apalone spinifera. The sequence continues at coordinate 20,901,496 of JANRFK010001234.1, read as the reverse complement.
CATTATCGGGTGCCCGGGGCAGCAGCACCCTAGGCAACTGCCTAGCTCGCCTAGGCTCATGGGCCACCCCTGAAGGTGCAAAGTTATTTCTCAGAACCAGATGGCCAAAAAGGAGAGTGAGCAAGTGTGGGTGAAGATTAGAAGGCCTGGCATCAAAAATGCTTACCCCTACTCACAAGGTGATTGGATATTGGCAGATTGACAAGCCTTGAAGCAAGCAGGCACCCCCGAAAGACAATTGATTGATTACAGGATGGGCCCTGGAAAATGTTTTGGGAACACTGACATAAAAAAGATAACATTCCGGTCACAAGCTGACAGAGCGGAATACATTGATTTCAACAGAGAAAAGGATTATAAAAGCAGGATGCTTTGCTATGAAACTTTGGGTTCGTCTTGCCAACAAATCCAGAGGAGCATCGGATCGATTGACCGACAAAGCCCTGCTCCCCCCTGTGTTCAATCTAGCTGGCCACTAGATTGATACAGACTCTGGACTGGTATCTGTGACATGGTCTGGTGAGACTTTGTGTGTATGAATGATTGAAAAGCATATGCAACTGTTGTATTCTCAATAAATGCGGCGTACTGCCTTTTCCCCTATAAAAGATCTCGTGTGCTTTGTTTAAGCAGATAACACCTGGCCCCCACTCCTCAAGCAGATAGGGATACCAGTCCTCTCCCTGCGAGACGCCACCTCTGCTGGGTCCAGCCGCCCCAAAGCCCCTCTCCCTTCCACAATATCCCAGTCTGGCCAGCACCTTCACATGCCTGCTTGTCCCGGGGAGGTAGGGCTGGTGAGGCTCCCGCCCTCCTGGGGACATCTGGGCCTCTTTAGGAAAGGGCTCACACTGGCTAGAGCACACATGGCCTTGCGCCAAGCATATCACCTTCATCTGAGCTGAGAACTGTCACTCTTGGCTCACAGATGAGGGCGAGGCTTCAGGCACAGTGTCCCCTGGGATGACTGACCTCTCTCTTTATTCTCCACTGCCGGATCAGCTGTGAGAGGGGGGAAGTTGACACTACCCGGGACAGCCTCCTGAACCCGAGGGACTCGCAGGCACTGGAGACCCATGGACGAGTTGCAGAGGGAGCACCTCGCAGTACTCCGAGCTCTGGAGCAGACCATCAACTGCAGGCTCCAGGCTGGGGCGAGACATGTGGCAGGAGTTGCTGGAGCAGGGCCGCACCGTGTGTGTGGCCATGCAGACCTTCATTGCCAGCATGATGCCTGCTCTTGCTTCTGCTCACACTCCTGCTCTCACTGTAGCTTCTATTCCCACTCTTGTTCCTGCTCCGGTTCTTCCTGCTTCTCCCCCAACACCAACCCCATGGCTGCTGTAGCCCCCACACCCATGGCAGTGGGATCACCACAGCCAGGCGCCACTCCCAGCCCCATCCCTAAGCCTCTTCTCACTTCTCCTCCCCCTTCCAGCTCCCTCCTCCAAGGTTCTCATCCCCCCCCCCCGATCTCTCTTCCCATCTCCCAGTTCCTTCCCCAGTCCCTCCCCAGGTACTTGGACCTCAAATAAAAATAAACAGAGATTTTATTTTTTTCCAAAACAAACTGTCTTTTTTATTGTCTCAGCAGGGAAGGGGGGGAGGTTTGAGAGGAAAGTCAGAGGGGCAATGCACAGGTCCCTAGTGTGGAGACCCAGGGGAGAGTGTCACTGGGGCCCTTGTGAGAAATTCTCTCTCAGGGACTCCTGGATGTGCACGGCCCCCTGACTGGCCTGCCAGATGGCAGCAGTGCATGGCTGCTCAAAGGCCCTGCCAATGTGGTCAGCTTCCGCGCCCCTTCTCCCCCACTCTGGCAGGAATGCCTCCATCTTCTGGTCATGAATATTGTGGAGCACAAAACATGTGGCCATCATGTGAGGGATGTTGCACTTCCTGAGGTCCAGCTGGGTAAAGAGGCATCTGAACCGTGCCTTCAAACACCTGAAGGCACCCTCTACCACCATACGGGCCCTGCTGAGCCTGGCATTGAGCTATTCCCAACCATGGTTGAGGTGGCCGGTGTAGTGCTTCATGAGCCAGGGCAAGAGAGGGTAGGCTGCATTCCACACCATGCGGATGGGCATATACATGTCCCCATCCTTGATAGTGCGGTGGGAGGGAAAAGTTCTGGTGGTCAGCTTCTCAAAGATGCTGGAGTTGTAGAAACTGTGGGCGTCATGCACCTTCCCCGACCACCCAATGTAGATGTCCGTAAATTGACCCCGGTGATCCATGATGGCCTGCAGGACCATCAAAAAGTATCCCTTTTGGTTGATGTAGAGAGATGCCTGGTGGTCAGAGGCCTGGATGGGGATGTGAGTTCCCTCAATGGCCCCCTCCCTGCAGTTGGGGAAGCCCATGTCGGCAAAGCTGGTGACAATGGTGTCCACATTGCTGAGGTGAATGACCCTGCACAAGATGTGTTGATGGCCTATACCACTTGAAGAAAGAGACAAGCAAACAGATCCAAAGAAGTGCCAGGACCCTTGGGAGGTCCCCCAGCCCATTCTCTACCCCCCGTTCTTCTCCCACACACACCAGAAGCAACCCCCCCACACTTACCCCATCCCCTGACACAGCTTTGTGAGGGCGGGACTGAAAAACCTCCCAGGAGGGGACTTGTACCCCCCTAACACCCTCTAACACCCGCTTTTCCTAGGGAACTCCATTCCAGCAGTACACCTCCATTCTGGGACAATCGCCTGAGAATGCCATACCTGCATGAGCACAACCCCAGTAGTCGATCTAGTTCCTGTTGAATCGGTAGCTATCCTGCGTGACACGCTTCTGGAGGGGGACGGCGGGTCTCATTTGAGTGTCCTCTTGCCTGAGGGCAGGGGCGAGCCACTCACAGAGCTCCAGGAACGTGTCCTTCCTCATCCTGAAATTCTAGAGCCGCTGCTGGTCTCCCTACTGCTCCATGATAATCCGGTTCCACCCATCTGCACTGTGGTGGCGGGGCACATTGTGAAGGGGAGAGAGGGTGGGTTCCAGCTTCATGAACCACACCCGCAGAGACCTGAGGAGGGTCCCTCAAAGGAGCTGGGGGTTGAGTTCCTGCAGGGCCTGGGCTGAGGCCTGCAGAAACTGCTGCATGAAGGTGCAGCACAAGCTGCAATAGCCATAGACTGCCCAGAAGTGGCTTCGGCTCCATAGCTGCAAGCTGAGGTGTCCGCAAGGGCAACCGCAGGTGGCAGAAGAAAAGGCTTTGCTGTCCCTCGAGGAGGTAGGCAAAGGAAAAAAGCCTATGACACTGCTGTACAGGGGGGTGCCTTTAAGCAAGAACCTCAGCTAGCCTCAGGCGGCAGCCGCACAAAGTAACTGCTGTCCTGATGCCCTTCTGGAAGTGATTCTGGGTGGCCTTAAATGTGAGTTAGCATCCAATCAGTGTGGACGCTCGATTTCAAAATAGCTAAGTGGTATTTCGATGCGCATTTGTTGTATAGATGCGCTATTTCGAAATATGCTATTTTGGAAGATACCTTCTGAAATAGCTTATTTCAAAATAGATGTGCAGTGTAGATGTAGCCCAATGGACCAGTGCAACCAGTAAAACTACTTTGCTTTTTAAAACAGTTTAGGAAAATCATTAATGGTCTCCTTGAATTTCTGCCTTAGTTACAGTGCCTCCAGATTTACCATGTCTGTTGATGATGGTGTCAATTGCGTCCAGACAACACTGAGCTAAGTAAAAAGGAAAATCACCTGATATATGATATCATAATAAATATAGAAGAGAACATAAATATAAATGGAGACAATTTACTAGTTAAGTATAAGATTTCGATTTTTATTCTTCCTCATTATATCATTACAATTCTATCGAGCTCCTCATTGTTTTAAAGTTGGTTGAAGTGCTGCATGTAAAGATTTAGGGACTGGATTCCTTACAAATATGGTACATAATTATCTATGAGCTATATTAAGAGTATGACAAAACTGAATCACTGGCACTCATGCCTTGGAAGTAAAAGGTCATATTTATATTTGCTTGAGTTTACACCATCATGAACAGATGAATTTTGTAAAAACACTGTACAAAAATATTTAGTGGAAATCATAGAGCATTGTAAAACCAAATGTCACTGATCAGCAAAATCTCTTTCTCTCTTATTCACATATTTTCCCTCTTTGTCACTTCATGAATAATTTAGAAGATACATAAGGACTTGTCCAAATTCTTCTTTCCAGGTAAAGTCAAGTTATTGTAATGTGCCTTCTCTGCTGATGGCAGCAGATTGACTTAGTAAGCTCTTTGGGTCAAGGGCTATCTTTTTGCCCTGAAGTAGTACAGTGTTTAGTACAAGGGGGCCTGGTCCATGACTAGGACTCCTAGGCACCGCTGAATTACAAATTTATCATTGTTGTTATTTTTTTTGTTTATATCCTTAGGGAAGCCAGTGGGTCTCTGGTTTGACTTCTGTGGGTTTTGGATCAAGCTCTGTCTATGTAATGTTAATTAAGCTCTTAGGCAGATTTTGGTCCAATACCTCTGTAACTCTTAGGCCAGACAAACCACGTAGCAGCACAGGAAAGGATTAACAATGAGTGGGCAATTTTTTTTGTAGCAGAATTTTACAAATATGTTCCATTTGACTCTACATAAAGTAGCAAATTGTGGGCTATTTTGATTCATTCTAATGATGGTTTCCATGGTTTGTCAATTATAAAACACAGAACAGTTAATTAACAGTCACATAATTGTGAAGGAGGTGAGGATATTTTTCTTATTATTTTGCAGTTTAATAATAGTATTCTCTTCAGGTTTTTCCTCCCAAAGTTTGCTTCACTGTTCTCCCCATCAAAGTCTCAGTGGTACTCAGGCCTTGAGATCAGTTTGCTATGTTTTAGGGTAAAGGAGACTCATTTCCTTCTTGATTAAAACAGATTCGTACTTTTAGCAATTATGGTTAATCCATTTCAGGCACCAAACCAGTCAAAAAAGCAATTACTGCCAATTTTGTTGGATGAGGATAATTTTTCACATAACTTCAGGAGCAGCCACAGTGGCAAGAAGCAAAAACTTATTTCAAGCCATTTGTCCTGGAGAAGAGGAACTGTAATTCAGGCAATCTGGACATTTTACCAGAAGGTCACTGTCCTGTTCTGTGACTTAAGGCAAGTCTTTTAGGGTTTGAAATTTACCCTGTGCTCAGAGCAGCATGGGGTCTTTGCAGCACTTAAGTCCCACTAAAACCAGGACTTAAGTGATTCACAGGCATTGTTCTGACTGTACCAGGAGTAAATTTCACTGTTAATCTCAAAGTCCTTCAGTTTTCCTCTCTATGACAATACTTACTATCTCACAGTAGTGATCTGAAGAGTATATAAATAATGGGTGAGATTCTCAGAGTATATCTACACTGCAGAGTTTTTCCAGAAAAACTACACTTACGTCCACACTGCAATTGAATTCTTTTGACAGAAAATCAAAAGAACTCATGGATTTTTCTGACAGCTGTAAACCTCACTCCACGAGGAAGAAGCCTTTTTCTGAAAGAACTCTTGGTTGGTTTTTTTTGAAAGAAGAGGCCTCCAGGAAAAATCACAGGTGCCCTAGTGGCTACTTCTTCCTTAGTAATCACAGCTTAAATGCGAGATAGTGTCCATTCAGTGAGGATGCTGTCTTTCAAAAAAGCAGATCACTTTTTTGATGCACTTTTGCAGTGTGGACACTCTTTTGAAAGAAGTTTTTCTGTAAGACCTCTTCCAGAAAAGCTTCTACCTAAAGAAGCCTGCAGTCTAGATGTAGCCTCAGTGATGCACATTGAACTATGCTGATTTACCTCATCTGAGAATTTGGCTCATTGTTTGTACTGACCTCAGAAGAAGCACACTCTTGGCCAGATTTGCAAATAGATCCTGCACACAAATTTACGTTAAATGGGAAATCAGCTCTGTTGAAAATATGGCCTTATAGAAGTGCAAGATTTTATTAATGCTTAAGTATTATTATTATTATTTATAATGTTATTATTTTTTTCTATAGTAGAAACCCACTAGATCTGAGTTACTGCTTCACTTGTCTGCATGCAAAAGATTGTGTATCTACTTAATATTTACATCTGCAGAGCAATTCATTCCAAGATAATAGCATAAGACATACTGGGCTAAATGATGGGATGATCCTGATGTTGATAATGTTGGGGCATAGTTTAGACTCTGGAACAAATTATCAATTGGGCTGATTGTCTCTACTGAGTCTCAGAGGGGTAGCTGTGTTAGTCTGTAACTGAAAAAAACAACAAATGGTCTTGCAGCACCTTAGAGACTAACAAAAATGTAGATGGTATCATGAGCTTTCGTAGGCACAACCCACTTCTTCAGAGGTACATATAAATAGAAAAAAAGGGGAGATAGGGAAGAAAAGAAAAGAAAAAGAAAAAAAATCTTGCCAATTAGTGTGTCTGTGCTAAATGAGGCTAATATAATGGGCTGTAAGTGCCCATTGCAGAGGGGCCATGAATATTGGCCAAACTGGACAGTCTCTGTGATAAAGGATTAATGGACACAAATTAGATATTTGAAATGTTAACACTCGGTAACTTGTTGGGGAACATTGTAACTTGTCTGGGCACTCACTAATGGATTTAAAAGTGACTATACTCTGACAAAGCAATTCCAGAAAACAACTGGAGAAACTGTGGAACTTGCCTTCATTTGCAAATGTAACACATTTAATCAAGATTTGAACAAAGATTTGAACTAGAAAAGACTGGAAAATGCCTAATATAGTGCCCAGCCTAGAGAAAGGGAAATAAGAACAACCCAGGAAACTACAGACCAGTCAGTTTAACTTCTGTGCCAGGAAAGATAATCGAGCAAATAATTAAGGAATTAATCTGCAAGCAGCTTGAAGATAATAAGCTGATAGGTAACAGCCAACATGGATTTGTAAAGAACAAATTATGTCAAACCAATCTGATAGTATAATGAGTCTTGTGGATAAGGGAGAAGCGGTGGACGTGGTATATCTAGACTTTAGTAAGGCATGATCTTCTTATCAATAAACTAGGCAAATACAACTTAGATAGGGCTACTGTAAGGGTGCATAATTGGCTGGATAACCATTCTCAGAGAGTAGTTATTAACAGTTCACAATCATGCTGGAAGGGCATAAAAAGTGGGGTTCTGCAGAGGTGTGTTTTGGGACAATATCTTCTGTTCAATATCTTCATCAACAATTTAGATATTGGCATAGAGAGTACACTTACTAAGTTTGCAGATGATACCAAGCTGGGAGAGGTTGCAACTGCTTTGGAGGATAGGGTCACAATTCAAAACGATCTGGACAACTGGAGAAATGGTCTGAGGTAAATAGGATGAAGTTTAATAAGGACAAATGCAAAGTACTCCACTTAGGAAGGAACAATCAGTTTCACACATACAGAATAGGAAGCGACTGTCTAGGAAGGAGTACTGCAGAAAAGGATCTAGGAGTTATAGTGGACCACAAGCTAAATATGAGTCAACAGTGTGACGCTGTTGCAAAAAAAGCAAACATGATTCTAGGACGCATTAACAGGTGTGTTGTAAGTAAGACACAAGAAGTCATTCTTCTGCTCTATTCTGCACTGATTATCCTCAAATGGAATATTGTGACCTATTCTGGGCACCACATTTCAGGAAAGATGTGGAGAAATTGGAGAAAGTCCAGAGAAGGGCAATAAGAATGATTAAAGGTCTATAGAACATGACCTATGAAGGAAGATTGAAATAATTGGGCTTGCTTAGTCTGGAAAGTAAAAGACTGAGCTGGGATATGATAGTGGTTTTCAAGTATCTAAAAGGGTGTCACAAGGAGGAGGGAGAAAAATTGTTCTCCTTGGCCTCTAAGGATAGGTCAAGAAGCAATGGGCTTAAACTGCAGCAAGGGAGGTTTAGGTTGGACATTAGAAAAAACTTTCTAACTCTCAGGGTGGTTAAACATGGGAATAAATTGACTAGGGAGGTTGTGGAATCTCCATCACTGGAGATGTTTAAGAGCAGGTTAGACAAACATCTATCAGGGATGGTGTAGATGGTATGGGGTCCTGCCGTGAGGGCAGGGGACTGGACTCGATGACCTCTTGAGGTCCCTTTCAGTTCTCGTGTTCTATGAGTCTATGATTCTATGGATGGGCCACAATTATTCAACACTCTAATGACATCAAAAGCTAAGTATCAGGCACTTACAGCCCACTCTATTAGCCTCATTTAGCATGGACACTCTTAGGGTATGTCTACACTACACAGTTTTTTTCGGCAAAACGATCGTTTTCTGAAAAACTTCAATTATGTCCACACTGCAATCACGTTCTTTCGAAAGAAAATCGAAAGAATAGAGTGGGTTTTTTGGCATTGGTAATCCTCTTTCTATGTGGATAGAGCCTTTTTCCAAAAGAGCTCTTTCGGAAAAAGGCACGTGTGGACGGAGAAGAGAGAGTTATTTCAGAAGAAGAGGAAAGAGGAAAAAGCACAGGTGTCCTGGTGGCCACACTGTCCATAGCAATCAGTTTAAATGCGTCCATTCAGTATGGACACTGTCTTTCGAAATAGCAGATCACTTTTTCGATACACTTTGGCAGTGTTGACACCCACTTTCAGAAGAAATTTTTTCGGAAGATCTCTTCTGGAAAAGCTTCTTCTGAAAAAAGCCTGCAGTCTAGACGTAGCCTTATTGACAAGATTTTTTTGTCTTTTTCTTCTCTTTCCCTTGCCATTTCCTCGCTCTGGACCCTTTGCTCCATGCATCTGAAGAAGTGGGTTGTGCCCACAAAAGCTCATGATACCACTTACATTTTTGTTAGTCTCTAAGGTGCTGCAGAACCATTTGTTGTTTTTTAAGTTGTGTCTACTGAGTAATGGTTTAAATGTATTGGCCAGCTTCTTAAAACCATTCAGCAGGCATCCTAGAAAACACATCTTTAATCCAGCACTTTTCCTCTCTTCATCTAAAAATGGCCTGAGGAAAACTCCCAGTTGGTTGTCAGTTTGGAGGCTTACAGTAAAAATGTTCTGAGTGAGAGGGCTTTGTGGAAGACAGATGGCTCCTATTACTGATCTTTACATTACAAACAGACAGGAGCCAGTCACATGACAGGGGGGGTCTTGCTTTCTCTTTCTCCTTCTAGGCAGGTGTTCTTCATACAGAAGTAGTCTTTCAGACAGATTCCACATTCATAAGCATGGAAAAGTTAGACTGAACATGCATTTCCCCTTTGGGGTACTTGTGATAAAATCCAGACCAGTATTTCCCCTCTGTTTCTGCCAGGAGCATGCAATAATAGCAGGTCCCTAGGGAGCTAAAGATAAAATGAAGCAAAGAACACTGTTTTAAAAAAAGGCCACATTCATCCATCCCGTTTGATCAATTCTCCGCAGTAACTTAACATGGAAGAACAGTTGTTACCTATACTTCAGCCTTCCAGTGAACAAAGTGACATTTTAACCGTGTGCTGTATCACTGAGTTACTCTATTTTATCCCAATTTCACAAAAAGGGTTTTACCGGGAAGTTAAAGTGTAGCATTATTCAGCACATATCATTTTTTATGCAGCTGCATTACTTATCAAACAATCCATCATCTCGTACAGAGTTCATTTTTTCCTACTTTTTTGCTTTTTTTTTTTTGGTACTTGATATTCAATTAAAATTAGAGATAAATTTCAGGGTTGGTGCCAACATTCTGGGGTTTGGCTAATGACTGAGACTTTGGGGTATGAAATGTCGTTGATGACTTCAGAATCAATACGTCACTTAGATAATGCTGCTTTCTAGATCTTAATCTAGTCAGGCGGCAAGTCTCTCTCTGTGCTGATAGTGATTAAAATAGCTTTGGCTCCTGGGGAAACTAAATCTGACCACCACCTGTGGCTCATGCACTGATCTGCAGCAGTTAAAATCTCTCTGTCATTAAGGGCGGGGGACTAAAGTGAAAGGTTAAATTAGGATTTAAACCTATTTGCCTTCCGTAGCAAGGACAAAGAATGTACAGTGATTTATGAAGCAAATACAGAATAGACCAGGGACAGCTGGGTTCCTTTCTGAGTTACTGTGTGATACATGAAGGAGTCCGGTGAGACATTGAGAATTTCTGAAAGTCATCACTGTTAGAGTCCACACTGCTGTTCAACACAATGAAGTCATGTGAAGGATCTTGGTTTAATCACCAACATTTCTGTTTTTCTTCCTGGTCCCCCGAAACATTGTGGGATTTTACATAGAATTAGAAATGGACCTAAACCAAAGCTGAACCCCCCCCAAACTTTGGGCATCTATTTTTCCCCTAAATGAGACTCTCCCCTCAAAACTGAAGGCAACCTGTAAGTACAATAGCAAGTTATCTATTTTTCTGATCTTTCCTCAGTGTAATATACCCTTGAAGTTTCTGGGCTATTGTGTTTTGCCCAGCAGAATAACACAGATGCTGTTGACAGCCTGGCCCTCCAACAGGGGGCGGAAGGGAAAAGAGGAAGAGTTGTCTCAGAGCCTAGTGATTCAAAGGGGCCCGAGGCTCTCAGATGCCTCCACAGCTACCGTGGCAGTGGTGGTAGCTGGAGCCCCAGGCCCTTTAAATAGCCCCCAGTGTGCCCCACCTCATGCTCCATGTGACTCTAGATCCCCTACCCATACTCTTTCCAGAGACTCTCAGGCAGAACATTAATGTTAGCTGTGGAAACCTATAGTATTTTTCCTCTTCAACCCTAGCCTTGTTTTGTAATCAATTCTCAGTCCAGATGGCTTGTGCTGAATTAATGCTGTAGACCAGTGTTTCCCAATTGGTGCTTCGCGGAACCCTGGGCTTCCGCAAAATGAAAGTAAGGGTTCCATGAGAATGTGGCACTCCCCCAACCCCTCTTAAAGAGACAGTTTATTTTGCACTTTTTTTTTTTTTTTTTTTTGCTCTACCAATTCCAGCGGGGCTTTTTTTTGGCTCCACCAATTTCAGCAGGGCTTTTTTTTTTATTGCTTGAGAAATTTTACCCTGGCATTCCTAGGGGTTCCTCAAAATTCTTTTAAGATGAAAAGGTTTCCGTGGCCAAATTAAATTGGGAAACACTGCTCTAGACAATGTCTGCTCCTTTGTGATAGCTATACACAGAGCAAGGATGTTCAGGATGTTCATGGGGAGCTGGAGCAATTTTTTTAGTAGGGGTGCCTAGAGCTCTTGAACCCAACTTGAAATCCTGTATGTAATGGAAATCACTTCAAGTCAGGAGGTCCTGCAGCACTCCTCACACTCATACTTCTAGCACCTTTGAGGATGTTTCACCTCCTGTTCACTAGTGCCTGCCTGTTCTCTGTCCTCAGCTTGTGCTCTCTTGTTTTTGTAGGGGTTTCTTCACAGCTCTCAAAGGGCATTTCTACACAGCACCCTAAACTCAAAATCAGATACGCAATTTGCACTATGCAAATTACGTATTTTATTTCAAATCTATTTTGAATTTTGAAATTTGGTGCATCTACCCAGTGCCAAATTTCAAAATAACACACTATTTTGAGACATCCCTCATGGAACGAGGACTACAGGTATGCTGAAATATCATGCCCGTTATGTTGAAAAATATTTTGAAATAATGGACGGCTTGTTAATACAATCCCGAAATAGCTGCGCTGTGTAGAAGTACCCAAAGTGTCAGCTGCACATGATCTTCCTTCTCATACAGCTCAGCAGTAATCAAAATAGCTGCTTTTGTTATGGCTGAGGCTACTATAAAAGCTTCATGTCCCAATAGGGTCTTAAAAGCGGTAAGCTATGTACAGTCCATTATAGTGAAATAACTAAAAATAAGCTAGGGTGAACAGCGCTCTTTTCTCTCTTGTTCTTCTTTTATTGGGAAGATTGATCATCAGTGGATTTGTCTTGCAAGTTCTAGCTTAGGCAGATATGATATCAGGAGCACAACCCTCAGAAGTGACCAACCCCCCAAATCCTTCTTACTCTATATAAAAGTTCTATACAGACAGGGCCAGTTTTAGGCCAATTCGGCTGATTCCCTGGAATGGGGCCCTGTGCCCAAGGGGGCCCTCGCTCCTGGGCACGTGACGTGTGCGCAATGCCGTCCCGAGCGCGCGACGCATGCGCCGTGCTCCCTCCCGGGCGCACGGCGCATGCGGGGCTCCACCCCTGGAATCGGGCCCCGCGCTTCTTATAGCCGGCCCTGTACACAGAGAAAGCTTTTAAAGTTTGCTTTCTTTATCAGTTAAAGAGAGATGTGCAGTAGCTACTGTTAAAGCTGGACAAACAAGGACTGGGCTGAATGTCTGCTCAAAATTCAAGCCCAGTAAATTCTTTGGGGATTCAAAAAAGTTTGATAAAAGTTAAAGGATTTGTTGCTTTTAAATGTCATGTCTCTGTACTTCCCCATTTTGACCAGAAGAGGAAGTGGAAGTACTATCACTAGAGATGCCATTCCTGCAATATTTTCAAGGTACTTTACATTGAAAAGTACTGTGAGTCTCACCTGGGAGCTTGTTTTCATGAGATTCCAGAAACAGAGACTCAGAGGGCTTATGCACACGTATAGTCCCATAGCTGCGCTGCTGTAATACAAGGCAAAGATGTTCCCTTTGCTGAGGGGAGAACTTCTCCCACTGGTGCATGTAAGCCACTTCTTGAGAGACGGTAGCTATATTAACAGGAGAAGCCATCCCTTTGACACAGTGCTGCCTATGATGGGTTGGATCCCAGAGATCCCCTTGAGACTGTCACTACATAGGCTGATTATATCACTGAGCTGGTCTGCCTGCCCCCTGGTTTGCCCACTGCCCTGTACCACTAAGCTAGATGCTCTGGTCTCCTCCAGCAAAGGCACAGAGACAGGGTAACAGCCTTTCTTCCCCTCTGCAGCAGAGTAAACAGACACTGATAACAGTTCTGGTAAGGCTCAACTACAGGGACTTGACAGCACCCAAGAGCACAGCCCTGAGAAGGGACCAACTCCACCCCAATCCTCCTTACTCCATATAAAAGTTTTAAAGTTTTACTCTGAGAAAATTCATAGTTTGCTCTTTTTATCAATGAAAGAGAGATATGCACAGCTGTTGCCTTCCCCAGTAACAATTGTTTACACTGGTTTGATAATGAACACAAGTGTTTTTATTAATTATAAAAAATGACAGACAGATCAAAGTAAGTTACTAAACAAAAATAAAATAATACCCTCCTGTTAAGCCTAATTCACTAAGAGAAATTGTTAGAAATCATAACTTGTGTCTCAGATCCTTATTTCAGATAAAATCTTTTAAGTAAGAGCGGATCTTTTCTAGCCTGAGTCTAACAGCTTTTTCCCTTTCTTGATGTTCTTTGTTTTCAGGTCCCTTCATGTGTATCCTTTTAAAGTAGGGAGGCAGTTTCCAAAAGCCAGCTGAAGACCATTATTCTTGGCTCCCCATCCCTTAAATAGAATTTTCTCTGGGTGGGAATCCTTTGTTCAATTCTCCCCCTGCTTCTGGAAAAGTACAAAATTCAAGATGGATTCCAGCCCCAGATAGAGAGAGTGAAACTCCATAACTGAGAAGATAAGCCGTGCATTGCAACAAAAGGATCCTAGATGGTACCAGAGGATGCTGACTACAATCAGAAGAATGCTGTGGAGTGGTGGGGAAATGGAGGAAAGGATATGTGTATAGGTTTTTAAAAAATTATATAGATCTCTATATTTCTCATATGATTAAAGGGCATTAGGATCCTGTACAAAGTATCTGTGCTTTGTATGTATTCTAGCAATGATTTGCCCTTGAAAAATTAATCTGTGGCCATAGAACACTCACACAGCTGAAATTGTGGGAGAGGATGCATTGTGTCAGAGCCTTCATCTAGCACTCCTCCAGAGAGCCAACACTTCATGACCCAACTGCTTATCCCCTGGGACTAGTGTGGCCCTTCAGACTCCTCAAATGCATCCTCTCCTGCATACCCCAATCTCCTGCCCCAGATCACAATCTCCTCCTACCCTAGGTCACATCCCAACCCCTGCACTCCAGTCCCCTGCCCTAGGTCACAACTGTCTGCTTCATCCCAACTCCCTTCCAGACTCCATTCTCCCTCCTGCAGCCCAGACCCTTATCCCAAGCTCCCTTTTGCACCCAACCTCTGTCCCAGACCCCTTCCATATCATGGAAGAGTGTGGCCTTTGACCACTTTCCAAAATCTTGGCGTGCCCCCCCCCATCAAAAATTATTTCCCACCCCTGCTCTATAAGATTTGTGACAGGTGCTCATTGACTTGTATGCCTGACTCCCTTAGGGTCTTTTTGGAAACCTCTGCCCTGATGAGGTCTACTGTCCGTCATTTCCATCTATTCAGAAAATGATCCTCTCTTGCCCCCAGAAAATTTCAACCTTTTTTTTTTGTTTTCACAAATCTTTTCAAGCAGAAAATTGTGAGTTTTCATTTAAAAAAATGAAAATCAAACATTTATGATACCAAGAATTCAGAAATTTCGGTGAAAAACCATTTAAAATATTTTTCGGTGCTGGAGTTCATTTTTCTGAAATCGGACACTTTACATGAATATTTTAGATTATTCTACACACTACAATTATCGTTTCTGCTGCAAGAGTTTTGCTGGAAAATTTTCAACCACTTAGTTTTTTGCCCCACCAATAAGCCTACAAAACTACAGACACAAAATAGGAGCTCATTTTTTAAGAAAAGCCCCATAATATATTGTACAATACAAAATACCCTGGATGACAGACTGGGATGGAAGATTAGGAAACTTGCGTTTCATAAGGAGTGGCTCACATATAACAGTGGAAACTCATGTCAGTGCAAACACTTTTACTGTAGTTGAAATGAATAGCTACTTACTAAGAGGAAAGAATGGTGCATTATTTATTTGCCAATGTGGTGCCACTGCCTATGCAATGAAAACCTCCAGTCAAAATTGACAGGGGGAGTAGAAGCTGTGGGGTGGTTCAACCAGAAGACCATCATATTCATTACAAAGGCCGACAGTAAGATAATACTTTCCCAGGGAGAAAAGCTGCTGAGAATCCCCTGCCTTTATTAATGGGGCTCATGAGTCAATCTGCGGCGGTGATATATCATACTCATTTAGAGACATGATGTGCTGTGAAAATGCATTATTTTAAAAAGCAAGAGAGTAGATTAAAACAAGTATGTGCCATAAGGAAGCTCAAATCTCTCATGATATATGCTGATTTCCGGGTGTTCCCCATTTACACGGCTGTTTAAGCAAGCACTTTAAATGGAAATGCACTTGACATTTCTGTGACTAGCTGTAATCAAACAGCATTAGAATTCAGCTGATCTCACAGAAGATGATTAAACAAATTTCTTGTTCATTCCCAATTCTTTTAAATGGGATTATGAAGGAAGAAGACATGTTGATGAAAATGATCCCCAGATGGAAAATGGTGTTTTAAAATAAGCTTGGAGGGGACTGTCAGTGCCTATATAGAGATCTATGTATGCAAGAATCCAACTGCGTGCTATATGTAAAAACTGCAGGAGCCACAATGCATTTATGATGGACAGGCACTTTTTCAGTATAAGTACTGGGATTTAGTCACACACTGTTATGGTAATTCATTGAGTGCTGACAGCGTGCTTGGCGCTGTTCAAAGAGCCACCAATTTTTAAAAGAGCTGCACCCCAGCTTTTGGTAGGTGCTAAGGCCAGATAGGATCATTATAATTATCTAGTACGTTCTCCTGCATGTCACCTGGAACTTCCCCCACAATCATTTCTAGAGCATATCTTTGTAGAAAAACATCCAGTCTTGGTAGCATTTTTCACCCACAATTAATTGTAGATGTGTTCACCATTCACAGCATAGAGACCACACAACACAATACAGAACGGTCAGTCTTCAGGTTTCACGCAACTGTGCATCACCATGATATCTGAGCACCTTCCGCGTGAAGTCCATGAGCAATAAAAAAAAAAAATCTTTACTGGGCTTGATGGAATTTCTGGATTGTCTTCTTGAATGGGTAACAATCTTTGCTTTTGGAGGTTGATGTTCTTGTTTGTTTGGCTTGGTTAAAGAGGAAAGTTTTTCAGTGCTTTCCAAGGACAGTCATATTCTGGATTCACTTATGAGAATTCTTTCCACAGCCAAATTCCTTCTGCTAACTACTCTTGGTACACATCTCTCGAGAACTGCATCTTCGGCTTTGTGATTTTCATTGGCCCAGAGAATTGCAAATACGTTGGCAGCTCATAGATTGAAATTCAGTCTTCAGCATAGCCAGGGCTTGATCCATTAATTGCTTTGAAGATTAGGACCCAGGCCTTACACTGGGTGACTGATGAGGACTGGGAGCCACTGAAGGGATTGGAGCCTGGGCCAGATGTTCTAACAGCCTAATCCAGAGAAAGAAAGCATCAGCTGAATTTAATAGCCCCTATCACCTTAATGCAAGGGCACTGGATGAAATTAAGGGGCAGAAAAACCAGAATAAAAAGTGTTTTCTCCTCTGGTTCTACTGGGGCTTCATGTTTGTTATTTAAGAGCATTATTTCAGGGGAAGGTGCTATTGAAAATGTGTGTGTTGCACTCTCATTAAATTTGGTCTCCTTTTGATTTCTGCTGATTCACAGCTTCTCAGCTGGGGGCTCAGCTCCAAAATGCCTCTGCCCCGGCACCCCGTTTGTTTGGTTGTTTTGTCTTGTGAACTTAGCTGGCTTGGGAAACAACATTGCTCTCTAAGGTAACTAGGTCCCAACCCATTAAACAACTTGTTGATTGAGCCAAGTATTTTGAAATCTGCTATGGAACAAATGAGGAGCCAGGTCAGTTTGTAAAGCCCATATGTGAGGGCTGTTTAAGTAGCTTTATTGCAATGAATAACGCAAGTCAAGGAATTCAGAGATAACACTGAAATCCCCCTCCTCCCAAGGTATTTCATCTAGACTCCTCTGTTCAAAGACCACCTCCAATAACTGGACTAACGGAGTCTGAGGAAGCCTGGAATTCCAGCCCTGTGAATGTCCTGGATTCGAACAGTTTCCTCTGTTTTATAATAACATAAGGAAGTTTTTTCAATGTTTAATTTCCTTGTTTCTATTTTTAAAGATAAAGGAGTGTTTTATGGGTAGCGGTAAAATGTTTGTTTCTCAGCCACCAGAACAGCTTCAGAAAAAAAAAGTAACAGGACTATGCAGCACTTTAAAGACTAACAAGATGGTTTATTAGGTGATGAGCTTTCGTGGGCCAGACCACTTTCCACAGAAGTCACGGCTTCAGAAAAGTTATTCTCTTCTTTCAAGATCTGCTAAAGCAATAATACCATGTACTGCGGGAACTCTATGTATTTAACAGACATCAATTACTTCTGTCTACCCATCTATCCTTTCTTTCCACAGAAGCTGGTTTGTTGTAGGCAGACGTGCATCTGAACAGAGTCCCAGTGAAGTCGATGGAGTCTGATTCAACTACAAGGTTCAGGGCCAGTGTTCTCTCTAAGATTTTCCAACCATGAGCTGACTGAGCTTTTGCTTGTGCACTAATATTGAAGTCACGTGTGCTGGTTTGGATATGTGCCACTGTGGCACCCAATTTATTAACATACACACATTTCAGGCTGCTGGAGCAGAACTGCCCCCTCCCCTGCCATGCAGCATGTCCCGTTCCCAGCCGCCGGAGCAGACCCCACCCACCCCCAACCATGCGGAATGTCCCATTCCTGGAACAGCTGCCTGCCGCGCAGCTCTCCAGAGGAGGTGGGTGGAGGAAGAATTTTTTGTGCATAGCCGCACAGGCATGCGCCTTAGCAGGAACTATGGTTAGGGCCCATGAAGGACTGGGGCCCTGCTTATCTGGTGCCATAATAAAGCATCATATCTCCGTTGTGAAGTAGTAACTTAATACCTTCTTCTTCTTCATTTTATAGGTGGATAAACGGAGGAGCAGACAGCTCAAGTGACTAGCCTAAGCTCACAGAGTGAATCAGCAGCAGAGCCAGGAATGGAACTTGTAATCTTGTTGACTTTCATATTGCTGCTCTATCTACCAAATCACATCCTGTGTACATACTTGCAGTACTGCACACTGTACCCTTTGCATTTTGCAATGTGCGTTAAGCCAGTCTGCTGATGAGGAAGAAGATATGTTGATGAAAACGGTGTCTTAAAATGAGTTTACAAGGGAATGTCAATATAAATATACAAGATTTATTTGTATATTTTGTGCAATGTGTTGTATTACATGTAAAAACTTCAGGAGCCAGCATGCTCAATGGGTCATATTCTAGCCTCACCTCCTGGCAACCTAAAGCTGCACAGGCCCCTAGAAGCACTGAATGGGGGCCAATTAAGGTAGAAGAATGATTATTTATAAACATGCTACGTTCTCCAAAGGCTCGAGTGAGTTCATCAGGTAATTACATGCGTGGGCAATTTCAAATTCCTCTACTGGAGTGGTTCTGGCCTGGGCTGTGACTAGACAATATGGTCCATGTGATATCAAGAATAATGCTGCTGGAAAAAAGGCATAGAATGTGTCGTTGAGTAGGCTGATCTATGGATGGTTGGAGAAGGAGAGGTTAAATGGAGCTGTTACAGAAAGTGATCAGGGTTATGCATGAATTACTTGCCCAATTTACATTTTTAAATCCAATCGGCTTGGATTATTAGTGCCCAAGTAAGTATCTATACATTTATTGAATTTCATTTCTTTTCTTGCAGGTGCCATGAATGTCAAAATCCCCATTTACGATGCTTTTTAATTAGTTTATTTGTTATTCAAAAGTCAGCTTAGGTCATCTTTTCCACATTGTGCAACTCAAACACAAACAAAATAACCTATCCGCCTCACCTCCAGCCCAGACTTTCTAATGCAGGGGCTGAGCTGGCCTTTCCTGGTTGGTATGAGCAGCTCTGCTATACCACATACTGGTGATGTTAAAAAAGAGAAGAAACTCTTCACTACTGGAACCTCATCCTCCCTGAGCCACAAGACATTCACACAAACCCTCTCTACAGTTCATCCAGAATGTGGCTTCCAAAATGATTTTCCTTGCTTGCCAGCCTGAACACATTACACATGAGTTTGAAACCATTCGATGGCCCCATGTTCTCCTCCTACATGTTGCTCTCAAGGCTCTGAGCAACTCTGGTTTGCTTCTATGGTTGACCTTCTCTCTCACTTCATTTCTCCTGCTCCATTCATCCACCTCTCTCTCTTCCACTCTGGAGCAACTTTCCATTTCTGATGCACAAACCCATGATCCTACCTTGAGTCTTTATGGAAGTTCTTTAGTCAAATGTAAGATATTAGGCTTATTATAAGAGTAAGATTTGATGGCCACTGTGATACAGGAAGTTGGACTAGAAGATCACCTATGAATCACATTCAGTCACATAACATAAAATGAGTAATTATATGATCTTCTTGATGCAATCATTTTCCTTCCTCAGCTCTTTCCCTTTGCTACTGTTTCCTAGCCTCGTTCATGGCATTACATTAAGCATTTACTATGGCTGTGTTGATGTCTACAGTGCCTAGTATACTTTTTGCACCATAAAATTAACAAGAGCACGGGAGTGGCAGCTGTGCACACCATGACACATCTTGCTTTTCTTCTTGGTCCCCTGATGATAAGGGAGTGAGGGAATTCTGTGCATGCTTCTCACTCCTGGCTGGTGAAGAAAAGGGGCAGAGGTGTAAATCACAGAATCCAAGTAGTTTCCCTTCACTCCCTTATCATTAGGGCATGGGAAGAAAAGCAAATCATATCCCGGTGCACATGGCTGCTGTGTCTACACTCTCGAAACTCCGCCCTTGTATTTCAGACCACTCATGTGGGGTAGGGTATAGAGAGGGAGGCAAAAGCACCAGAGTTCAAAATGCTTTTTGCACACCCAAAGGAACAACTTGGCAAAGGCATATAATTCTGGTGGATCAGTGCCCAGCTACATTGTGCTCCTTCACGTGGTTGCCAAAAAAGCAAACATGATTCTGGGATGCATTAACAGGACTGTTATAAGGAAGACACAAGAAGTCATTCTTCTGCGCTGATTATCCTCAAATGGAATATTGTGTCAAGTTCTAGGTACCACATTTCAGGAAAGATGTGGACAAACTGGAGAAGGTCTAGAGAAGAGCAACAAAAATGATTAAAAATCTAGAAAACGTGAGCTATGAAGCTAGACTGAAATAATTGGTTTGTTTAGTCTGAAAAAGAGAAGACTGAAAAGGGACAGATCAGCTTTCAAATACCCAATAGAGTATTACCAGGAGGAGGTAGAAAAATTACTCTACTTAATCTCTGATGATAGGACAAAAACAATGGACTTAAATTGCAGCGAGGGAGGTTTAGGGTGGGCATCAGGAAAAACCTTCTGTCAGGATGGTCAAGCACTGGAATAAATTGTTTGGGGAGGTTGTGTAATCTCCATCATTGGAGATTTTTAAGAGCAGCTTAGACAAACATCTGTCAGGGATGAGCTGGATGATGCTTGGTCCTTCCATGAGGGCAGGGAACTGGACTTGATGACCTCTTGAGGTTCCTCCCAGTTCTAGTATTCGATGGTTGTTTAGTGTCATGGTCAGAAAAATAAACAATTGATTCTGTATGGAAATTTCTCAGTCAGGCATTGTGGATGACAAAACACATCCAATAATCTGATGGGACTTGATAACTTACGAGGTTAGGGCCAGATTCTCAGCTGGTATAAGTCAGTCTAACTGCAGTGAGTTACACTAATTTTCTCCAGCTTAGGATCTGACCCTATACATATGTAGCCTTTTACCATTAAGTCTGTGGTTCAGACTCTGCCCAGGTTGGTAGTAACATCTTTCAGTCAGCTATTAAATGTGTAACATGAATGAACTGGACTCCACTGGGTATTGGTTAGCTGTCTCAAACGTGAGGCCAAGGTCTAAATGGCCATGGAGTTTTCTCCTCTAGACAGTAGTTGCGGCACCTTGGTGTGACAATGTGGAGAAGCGTGCTCTGCAGCTGACTGTGATTCCTGTTCTGTGGCTTTCAGGGCTGTTATTCTGCCACTGGAATTCACTTTCAAGAAGATGAGAAGGGGTTTGGAGTGGCAAAATGGCTGTTAATTACATTCCTGTGATGGAGATCAGTGTGAGGGAGCCGCTGTCTGTCAGCAAAGCCACAAGTCCTCTGCCACCTAGCACTACCCCACTCCGTTAAAGGAGCCCAAACAATGGCTGTTTACAGAAGTATTAAACTTGGGGGAAAAAAAGGGTACCCAGAACATTAGCGTTTGCCAACAAGTCTGTCTTGTTTTAGTAATTTAGTAACAGCTGCTGTCTTCATTATCACTTCTCTTATTGCAAGGCTTTATCTGAGTAGTACTGCATAGGAACTTGCTGAACAGCACTGAAAAATATCTATGCAAAGCAGAGCTCTGCATAGCAGTGGTGCATGTCAGTTTTTAAAAAAAGAAATAGCACTCTAATTAAAACAGACTTATGAAGATTGCAATACACAAGTATCCACTAAAGGCATATTTCCCATTCAGAATAAATCACTGTACTGTTGCCAGTGTTTAAAGAATTCTGATAGAGGGTGCTGGTGCTTTACTTTAACATTTTAAAAAAATGGGTCAGCTTTCCTTGCTTTTGTTTTCAAATCTCACCAGGTTTTTTTCTGTTGATAATAAACCCTTAGGAAAAAAGCTGGATTTTGTCCTCTTTTTGTAATGAATCCGGTGTTAGGATTAAATCCTGTGTAATAACTTATAATGGAAAAAGATAATGTTGTATGATATACGGTTTGTTCTTTGAAGGATCTAGGTTACTAGTCAGTGTAAAATGAGATGACCTGTCAATGCCATAGCCTGTGACACAAGGTGAGTGGAGGAATGGGCAAAGGAATGAGAAGGCAGGTAAATCAGGGCATGTGAAGACAGAGACGGAAATGGATTTAGTTGGCCTCTGTTTTTGGAAGAGAGAAAATAGCAGCAATATATCCCTGCAGAGAGGTTTAGCCCAAAGTTGTGCTAATGGGAGACAAATTCAGCACAGCCCGTATGTAAAATAACGTTGAGCCTGACAGTCACTAGCCCATATTGGGGGTGGCATAAAGTTACCTGGCCCCAACACAGCTCCATAAAGAGTTTGCTGCATGGATGTGCCTTCCCTTTGTGTGTGTCTAGACAGCACCCTTCTGTCGGAATAAGCGACGCAATTTGTGCTACACAAATTGCGTCGCTTATTCCGAGACTAAATCGAAAGAGCTTATTTTGAAATTTGGCACTGTCTACACAGGGAAATAGCAAGTGCTTTTAAAGATGCAGCGTTGCTATTCCAGGATACTTCTGGTATCCCAAGAAAGCAATGTGGTCGAGATGTACCCTTAGAACAGTGTTTCCCAATTTAATTTGGCCATGGAACCCTTTTCATCTTAAAAGAATTTCAAGGAATTCCTAGGAATGCCAGGGTAAAATTTGTCAAGCAATAAAAAAAAAGCCCTGCTGGAACTGGTCAAACGACAACAATAAAAAAATGCAAAATAGACTCTGTCTCTTTAAGAGGGGTAGGGGAGCGCCGTGTTCTTGCAGAACCCTTACTTTTGCTTCGCAGAACCCCGGGGTTCTGCAGAGCACTAATTGGGAAACACTGCTTTAGAAGAAAGTAATGTGCTCCTCCCGGTGTATCTTGGCTACTGTATTGCGGGTGAGTGAGACCATAGGTCTGACTCCTCCCAGAACTATTCGTGTGTGTGTGTGCCCTTAATACTCTGAAGACTAGTAGCAGATCCATTTGTGTGGTCAAGGAAGTGCAGGGGCTACAACTGTGCTGGGCCCATCCGTGGGGTCTGCAAGGGCAAGAAAGCTCCTTGTGCCCTCCCCAAACCACAGACTGGCCCTAAAAGTAGACTTCTTTGAGTGGAGGTTAGAGGGAGGTGTTCTTGCCACACACTTTTGTATATGGCAATTCCATTTCTAAGTTGATGTAAGATCATTATTGTGAACATTTCTTTTGCCTCTGCCACCCTCTATTTATATTTTTGCATGATAAAATAACCAATCCCATCTACTTTTTCAGGAAAGAAAGCCAGGATTTTATTAGGAACATGAAAGAAGCTTTCATGGTGCTTTGTTAGACAGTCCAACACCAATACACACAATACAGTTTTTGTGGAGACTAACCCCAAACTGTGTAGAGCTTCTATAGGACCTAAAAGCTGTCTCCAACCTCACCACTTTCTGCTGTAAATGCAAGGAGCATTTCTCTTATTTTGCTTTCTGTAATATAATCATGCAGCAGTGTGTGTATAGAAATATGTGTGTATAGATATAAAAATTTCAAAATAGAACTTTCCATTGTGCTTATTTTTTTCCCTGGGGAAAAGATGAAAAACAAACGGATTTTTTTAACCCATTTTTCCTCATTTGGAAGAGCACTGTTCCCTTGTGTCTATCTAGAAATGGATGCCAAAGATGGCTTCTCTCTCTGCTTATATCTTCCAGCGTTCAGTGGCTTTGTCTCAAGATGCAGGATGCCCTCATGCTGTTCTTTACTCCTGCATGCAAATGGAGTTTCCATTGCTTTGATTCCACCATGCTTAAAAGTATGTGGGAGAAGGTAAATGCCTGCATTCCTCATCCTGTCTGGGAGGGAGATTGTTTCTCCCTTTTTAGCCACAGACTCTAAAACATAATATCATTGAGTACCCATATTTCCTCATATAGTGCTACTGACATTCCACTATGATATCAATCATCTCCAGAAAATACTTCACTCTTCTAACACAGTAATATTGTATACAATCAGTTGATTTAATTGTGTATTACTTCAGGTTCAGGTCCTCTGTCTTTATAGACCAATAAATCTTTGAAATGGGTTCTTCTGGAGGTTACCTCTCAAAATAAAGTTTATTCAAGCTGTGAGGAATGCAACATGAAGTCTGGTGGTGAAGGAAGTTGCATGCTTTTTCTCCCATACTTGTATTTGCTGGAATGGAAATTGTTCTGTTTCTTGCCATCCCCTTCTCTTGATGTCATGATAGTACAATTTCTGTTTCTATGTAAATATGGACCTTCATTCTTCTGTCTAAGATAGACCTACTTAATAACCCCACATGTGATGAACCCACATCAGAACTGTAAGAGTACAGCTACCTAGTAGCACATACCTCAAAATAAACTCCGCAATTTGAGCTACGCAAATTGTGCAGCTTATTTTGAAATAGATTATTTCAAAATTTGGTACTGTCTACATAGCGCTAATTTTGAAATAAATCACTATTCTGGCATCTTCCTTAATCTTCATGCAATGAGGTTTACAGGAAGCCAGAATAAGAAGCCCATTATTTCGAATGTATTTAGAAATAACAGGTATGCTGTTAAGATGCACAGAATGCTATTTTGGGATAACAGATGTCCCGAAATAGCGCCGCTGCATAGACCTACCCTAAGGGATTAAGTGATTATGATTAGGTGGGCCAATTAATCACTTAGGGCATGTCTACACTACATCGTTATTTCAAAATAACAAGGTGAGCATCCCCACAACAAGCTCGTTAAACTGAAATTATTTCAAACTACCAGGCTTCTTATTCTGGAATAATGAACCCTCATTTCACAAGGAATAACACCTATTTTGAAATTGCTATTTTGAAATAGCGGCAGTGTGCATGCTCCACTTCTGCTATTTCAAAATAGCTTCTCCCTATGGCCATTCAAAGTAATTACTCTCCAGTGCTTCCTGGAGCTCTAAAAGAGATAGTGCATCCATATTAGGGGAGCCTGCCTCACACTAATTTCAAAGATTCCCTGTAGTGTGGACATGCTATTTCGAAATAGTTTTTTGGGAATTATTATTCCGAAATAACTTATTTTGAAATACCTTTGGGCTATGTCTACACTGCAGGCTTTTTGCACAAGAACAGCTGTTCTTGTGCAAAAACTTGCAGAGCGTCTACACTGCACGCGCGTTCTTGCACAAGTAAATTTACAGTACAGCATCGGAAAACAGGGCTTCTTCTAGAAGAGTTATTCCTCTCCCCACGAGGAATAAGTCCTCTTGCGCAAGAGCTCTTCCACAAGAAGGCAGTGGAGACAGGCAACATGAATTTCTTGCACAAAAAAGCCCTATGGCTAAAATGGCCATCAGAACTTTCTTGTGCAAAAGAGCGTCTACACTGCCATGGACGCTCTTGCGCAAAAGCACATCTTTTGCGTAAAAGCACATGGCAGTGTGGACGCGCTCTTGTGGAAGATTTTTTGCACAAGAACTCTTCTGCAAAACAGTTCTTGCGCAAGAAGCCTGCAGTGTAGATGTAGCTTTGTAGTGTAGACATACCCTTAGGCTGCAAGAACCAGGTAGCAATGAGGACTGATTGAAGGATGAATTGCACAAGGACAGACAAATTGTACACAAGGGACAGAGGTCAAACATAGTAACCATACTCCAGAATAAGGCAGGTATAGAGGCACAAGACAAGCTAAAGAAATACAAAAGCCAAAAATTGTTAATATCTTATGCAGAAGACTCTCAAAAGCATCAGGTGGAGAAATAAGAGATAATCAGCACAGGAAAACAAGGACTAAAGCCATGGCCTCATTCTATGAAGAAAGTGATAAACACTGTGGAAGGAATAGGTGATAAACTAGTAATGAAAAAAAGTTTATTGCATTTATGATAGAAGTGATAAACTGTACCTCACAAACTGGGAAAAATCAGAAAAATGAAAATTATAGCAATGGAAGTGAAAAAATATAAACTATTAGCAACTTGTCAATGGACCCTATTCATGCACTTTTGAATGACATTAATTGTGAAATACGATGCGTAGGGGTATTTCAATCTTCTGTTGGAATGAGCACAGTGTGATACTCATGGCCAAGAATTAAAAAAAAAAAAATCTTGGAAATGAAACTAAGCCAAATGTCATATGTGTCTAGGAAAAATGGTTGGTTGAAAAGCTTGCTTTTAAAATTACAGGGTACATATTGCCTTTAAGAAAGACTTAAATCTAGAAAGAGAAGGTGGTGTTTGCAGTTTATTAGGGAAAGATAAAAGTACATAGTAATAGAGAATGAAGAAGTAAGCCTAGACTATAATGCTGTTGAGCTCTCAATGGAGAAGAGTAATAATTCTTTGAGGATTTATAATATCCCTCATCCATGTATATATATATCTCACTCATATGCTGGGACCTAAATAGCCATAATAAATTGCGGGGAAATAAAACAACTGCAAAAATGTGCACGTTTAGAAAAGTTTATTAATGAGAACAAGTAGTTTCAAATGATGGTAACCCAGCTAGATTTAATGAAACAGATATACTTTTTCCTGTTTAGACCTGGAATTACAAAAGCAGATGCAGCAAGTAAATACAAGTGGGAAATGTAAAAGGAAGAACGAATAGGGAGTGATAATTTCCCTACACTTATTACTTTTCAAGGACAAAATAAGGTGGATGGTAATGGAAAATTGCCCACCTGGAATTTCAAGAAAGCTAACCAGGAGCTATTTACAAGAAAATGTACTGAATTTTTTGTTATGTAAGTGATGTCATAGAGAATTTCAATGATAATGTTACAAAGGAATGAATAACAGACACCATACCTAGGATATTAAAGTACTGCACTACTAAAAACTTACTTCTATGGTGGAATAAGGAGTGAAAAATGCAATTAAAGGAAGCAGACAATAAAAAGGCAAAAATTACAATGAATAGTGAAGATCTAATGAAGTATAAAATAAGTAAGGTAATAGAACAAAGAATTAAAAGAAAAGAAAAAGAGTTGGAGGAAATGCTGGGGATGGATAAACAAAGATACCAAGACATCAGAAATACACAGGAACATTAGAAGACTGAATGTCACAAGCACAAGCCACTGTAGATGCATGGTTGTGTCTAGACTACCCATGGTTGTGTCTAGATTACAGGGTTTTATCGACAAAAGTGGACTTTTGTTGACAAAACTATACCTGCGTCTACACTACCGCAAGTTCTGTCGACAATAAGTCGACAGAACGCAGCAGTTTTGTTGACGGCGGTAAACCTCATTCTATGAGGAATAA
>JANRFK010001234.1:20854831-20874433 GCA_030068395.1 Apalone spinifera | reverse complement strand
GGGGGCAGGATGGTGGCCTGCATACCGTCTGGGCTCCAGGGAGGCCGTGGCTGCTGACCAGGCCACACCACGTCTTACTGAGACGCACACAAGCATCCTCTAACCCCTAGAGGACAGGCACTGACTCCCGAGAAGGAGGGCATGCCCTCTCAGGGAAAGTGTGAGCATGCATGACTGATGACTTTTCCCTTGTGTCCTCCACAGCCGGACCAGCTCACCAGGAGGGGAGCGCCACACCTGCCCCGCCACCCGGATGGCTGCAGGGAACCCGTCACCACTGCCAGCACATCTCAGTCCTGCAAAGGATGCAGGACACAATGAACCGCAGGATGGAGGCAGAGGCAGAGGGGCGCAGGCACTTGCTGGACAAGTTCGTCCAGCAGCGCACTGAGATTTGCGCTGCTATCTGGGAGGTCATGGCCTTCCCTGGTCCTCTGCCTGGTCCTGCTTCCCCTGCTCCTCCTGCTCAGCCTGCCCTCCTCCCCAGCCCCTGCCATCCCAGACTCAGCTACAGCCCCACCTCCTGCCCAACCCCCTGCTGTCCCAGCCTGCAGGAGCACCCGTCTCCGATCTGGCCTCCACAGCCAAGGTGGCAGGGGTTCCTATCCGAGGTGGCACCCTCAGCTGTGGGCCTCCCTCCCCCTTCCAGATTGACATCCCCTCTCCCCCCTGTGAAAGTCATTGAGGGAAACACTTTATTTTGTTAAGAAAAAAACAATTTATTTTTCTGAATACAAGAGTTTTATAGTTTTGTAACAAATCCACAGTGAAGTAAACTGGACACTTTTTTTCTACAACAACACCTGTCTCTGTTCTCAGTGTGATTGTGTGCAATGTGAATGTGGGGCCAGGAGAGGTTTTGGGGAGGAAGTCACTGGGGGCATGGGGCAATCCCACAATTGGAAGGCCCCAGGGACAATCATCGGCCTCCTTGTGAGAACTGCTCCCGCAGGGCTTCTCAGATTTGTAATCCTGACTGGTGGGCTTGCCGGATGGCAGCTGTCTGGGGCTGCTCAAAGTGCTTCCCTTCCACATCAGCCCGTGTCTGCCACATAGGGAGAAAGGCCTCCCCTTTCCTTTCTATGAGGTTGTGCAGCACACAGCATGCAGCAACCACATCGGGGATGTTGCATTCCCTCATGTCCAGCCGAGTGAGCAGGCATCTAAATCTGCCCTTTGGACGGCCAAAGGCGCGCTCCATCTGGTAGCAAGCCCAATTCAGGAGGGAGTTAAAGAGTTCCCTGCTTGCATCCAGGTGTCCCGTGAATGGTTTCATGAGCCAGGGCATAAAGGGGAATGTCGCATCGGCCATGATGCATATAGGCATCTGCACATCCCCCACTGCCAAGTTTCTGTCTGGGAAAATGGACCCAGCCTGCGATACAAGAACGAGTTCCGGAATCTGTGGGTATCATGTGCCCGGCCTGACCATCCAACACAAATGTCTGTGAATTGTCCCCGGTGGTTGACCAGGGCCTGCAGCACCATCGAAAAGTAGCCTTTTCTATTAATATCCTGGGCTGCTTGATGAGGTGGTGCACAGATGGGCATGTGCGTCCTGTTGAGTGCTCCACTGCAGTTGGGAAATCCTAGCGCCGCAAATCCAGCCACAATGGCATCCAGGTTTCCGATGTGGACGGTCCTGTGAAGCAGATCTGAATTGATGGCCGTCACCACCTGCAGAAAGGGCCAAATAGAAACACGCAGAACAGGACATTAGAAGGATTGGCTCAGCTGATGAGAGGTGCTCTCCCTCCCTCCCGGACCCAAAGAGCCCCCCTCAGATAGCCCCACCCCCCGCACCATGGCAGGGTGAGGCCGAGAGGGCTTCTACCTCTGCCACCCCATCCCCAATTCCCTGTGCCTGATCCTGACTGCCTTAGTTGCCCACTCCTACCCCCTAGACTGTCGCCTGAGAGTGACTTACCTCCATCAAGACAGTCCCAACAGTAGACCTCCCAATGTCACTGATGTCTCATGGAGTGGTAGCTGTCGGGGGTGGCCAGTTTCCATAGAGCAATAGCGATGCACTTCTCCAGGGGGATGGCGGGCTGCAAGCGGATGTCCTGGCATTGCAGGGCAGGGGCAAGCCAGGCACAGAGCTCCTGGAAGGTGGACTTTTGCATCCAAAAGTTTCGGAGCCACTGGTTGTCATCCCACTGCTGCATAACGAGCCGGTCCCACCAGTCTGAACTGGTGTCCAGCCTCCAAACTCGCCTCTCCAGGAATAAGTTTGGGGGCAAGGGCAGTAGTAGGGCTGCAGCCTGAGTGAGGGGCTCAAGGCTGGGCTCTGAATCCAGCTCTGTCGCAAACGTCATGATGCTCTCATGAAGCTGCAACAGAGCTTCCAGCATCATGGTGTGGGGCCATCGCCTGCCTAGGGGCAGCTCAGGCTCCATGGCCAAAAATGAAGTGCAAAGCACAAAAAACAAACCTGAAAATAAACTGCTGTGGTGTCTGAGGAAGCAGGGCAACCAAAGCAAGGACTGCAGCAGCTTTGCTTTCCCTCTAGGAGGTAGGCAAGCCAGACGCAGGAGCAAAGCAATGGCTGTCCAGGAGAGTCCCTTTAAGCACGCATCTCTGCAAAGAGCAAGCAGCAGCTCCAGGAACTTAAGGCTGCCCCTGTGACCTTCCAGAAGCACTTCTGGGTGCCTTCTTTTGTTGACTGAGCGTCTTTGTCGACAAAGTGGATCGATTTTTCGATCCGCATTATGTAGTCTAGACACTCTTTTTCAACAGTAACTGTCAACAAAGCCTCTGTTGACAAAAGCCTGTAGCCTAGACGTATCCCAAGACAGATAATCACCCTCTTTCCCCATCTGCTGCTTGTGGTCTTGGTGAGTGGTGTTGGCAACAGATGAATGGTGGTTTGCTGGTTACAGCTGGGTGCTGGAGGTTGTGCTGATGGATACAAATGGAGATAGCGCTAATGAGAGATCAAAATAGTTTTCTTCTGAGCATTAATCAAATAACTAGTACTTAGAAAAATGTGCTTGTTCTGTCCACATTGTCCCTTATCCTGTTTAATTGCTTTGACAAATCCCAAAACATTGGTTCGTAAAGTTTAGGAGTCATCTAATATATTGAATATTTTTTTCAATAACTTCAGTAGTTTCTCAAAAAATAAAATGAAATTTTGCTCCGTCACCTTGTTTCCTGGCCCAGAACAAGCTAAATCCCATGAGGTTGAAAACAGAAACTACTGTAAATACTTTGAAAAGGGAATATGGTGGCTCAATAAAGTTAAGCGGGTTTAATTATATTTTTCTCCAGTGTTCAGTTATTTTCTCCACATATGTTCATTATATTTCTGCTTCAGTGCAGATACAGGAACTTCTCCACCTTTCGTGGGTATAGCTCAGTGTTTCTTAAACTTTTTTAAGATTGAGGAAACCCAAACAATATTTTTTTTTAATGAGGAACACCAAGGATTTTTTGTTGAGCAAAAAAGAAGAAAAAAAGGAGGATTGGGGGAAAGTTATTGAGGGGGAAAAAAAAGGTTGCCTGCCCCTTTAAGGGTGGCCATTTTGAACTCTCTTGTCTGTGGCACATCTCCGACTGCCTTACTTTAAGGAACACTGGTATAGCTGAATGCCTTTGTCACAGAAAATGTGTCATACCTAGCTAATCATAAAATCATAGAATCATGGGGCTGGAAGAGATCTCAGGAGGTCATCGAGTCCAGCCCCCTGCCCGAAGCAGGACCAACCCCCAACTAAACCATCCCAGCCAAACTAGGATGCTGCAGAACTACTTCTATCTCATCCACATCCTCAAAGATCTTGCATTTTAAAACCTAAATGTAATCTTGTGTGTTCTCATGGCGCAGTGCTCACATCTGTTGGCCTCATTAAAAATCTCTTGGATGTATAAAACTCCTTAAATTCTTTGGTTTTAGTTATGATGATCATACCATTAAGTCAGTCTGTACCTGAATTTGTTCAGTTACATCTAACTTTGCCATCTAGTCAAGTACAGTTTTTACCTTATCTCCTGCTAACACTGGAATTTTACATAGTGCATGTGTCTGTTTTGTGTGTGTGTGGGGGGCACACCGGAATTTATATCAGTGTAATATCTGTCATGCATCTTTAGATAAATGATCCTGCCCCAATTCTAATTTGAAGCTGATCAGTTTTATTTTCCCTGTATTTTTAGCATATTATTTTTTACAGGTAAAGGGCTTAGCTCAGTCTATAAACCTAAAACAATTTGTGTAAGGGAAAATACAAGAGGACTACTCTTCTGGAGACATCTGCAGCCTGAACTGAAGAAGTCCTGAAATTATAAATATAAATCCCAGATTTAGAAGGATTTAACTACTCTAACAAGCTATAGAAAGAAACCATAGACATAAGCAGAAGCTTAACAAAGGAAACTAATAATTGCATTCTTTGCTACATCTTAATAAACATAAACCTCAGGAAACCTAAGACACTTACGCGTGGAGGGTTCAGATGTCCTCTCAAAAGCTGGATAAACCACTGAGCTACAGATAATCTTTAGCATTTTAAAAACACAACCTCTTCTAGTGCAAAGGGAATGTTGGTGTTACCCAAAGGTCTCTTCTGAGCAGCCACTTCCTAATTTGGGCAACTTATTAATTCAAAGACTTGGAGTCATCGTTCTTCCTTCAAATGTTTAGTGTCTCAAAGGGCTCTTCAGCACCCTATCCCACTAAATGGCCAGGCTTAAGGCGAATGTACTGAATTCTCTCATGTCATTTGGGATGTGGCTAAGATACAAACAGCAAGTGTTGTCAAGAGTCTGTTTGCTGAGTTCATAGGATAGAAGAAATCTGGGGTCCTACAGAATTTCAGAAATTTGAATAATTGGAGGAGAAAATACTCTGGTATGGATAGGATCCTGCATAGACAGGAACCACACAGCACAGCAAGTTTCCTTATATCATGCCATAATTCTGATCTTAATTTCACATGGGACTCCTCCTAATAAATAAATTATGCAAAAATGTCTTCAGAAATGAAAGTCCTGCAGATGCCAAAGTTCTCTGGCCAGTGGAAGCACTATTAGAGGATGAAGGTGAGCTCTAGTTCCCTATACGCATCTGGAATGTGAAGGAGAATATGAATTAAGGTCTCATATAGCTGCCTTTTTTTGGCCAAAATGAGATCACTGAAATTAGTGCTGCTTGCTACCATTGGCCCTGAGCCTGAGCACTGGGAAACGGACAATGGAGGAGTAAAGTTTATATCTCGACTTTAGCTCTGCTTAGAAGCATTAGTGGCTATGCTCTCCAGCTGCAATATTACAGGCATTTGTGATGCAAATTGGTCACAGATTGTTGTATATTTGTCTGGTCCAGGAGCTAGGAGATCTGAAACACACTCACTGTGGCTTCAATTTTATTGAAGCCTTATAAAAAGCAGTCTGGTGCTTTGTTGGACAGGACAAATATATGTTGATATGTCTCAATCCAGACAGTCCAAAGGTTTCCTCATTAATAGAGCCAAGAGGGTGGATCACATTCCACTAGATAGTTGCTATTCCTGTACTGGCACAAGGCTGTCCATCTGCAGCAGGAGGCAAGAGGATACTATGTCTTAGGATGGACTCTGTTATGAAGGATCCTGCCAACAGCAGTAATCAGTTTACAGATATGAACAGATGGCACCTAGGACCTCTTCTGCTAGTATAAAGCATACTGGATCTTGCTCTCTCATTTGTGAAGAGTGCATTGCATCCAATCATCATTTCAGAGAAAATATCAAAGATCACACTGCCTTTCCAGTCTCAGGAGGTTCATCTACTAAGTCTACTAATGTTGGTCTGCCTTTTCTTTTCTTTTCTTTTTTCTTTGATTTATAAAATGTCTCAAAGGCATAGGTGTGTTGGTCTGTAACTTTAAAAACAATGAGTAGTCCTGTGGCACCTCAGAGATTAACAAATAGGATCATGAGCTTTCATGAGTAAACCCCATTTCATCCAATTACAGAGAGAGACTGCAGAGCTGAAATTCATTTACAAATTTGATACTGTTCGCCTGGGCTTGAATAAAGATATTAACTGGTTAACACACTGCAAAGCCAATTTGTCCTTCCTTTGATATTTGCATGTTCACTTCAAATATTATGACTGGGACATATCCAGGCTACTTAATTAGCTTCATTAACATGGGTCCTACAATTGACAACTATTTTTGCTGTGATATTTACCTTGGATTCTGTTATTTCTGCTCCAACTCATCTGATAAAATGGTTTTACCCACAAAAGCTCATGATCCTATATATTTGTTAGTCTCTAAGGTGCCACAGGACTACTCATTTTTCTTAGTTTTATAGTTTGTTCTATTGGATTTCAAGGGTGATATCACTTGGCAAAATTTTTGATATTGATTTCTCTCTCCCTTGCTTATCCTCCTCCCACCTGCTTCTCAAGCACCCCCACCCTCTGCTTTCTCTTATTGTCTCTTCTGTCAGGGTTTTCCTTTTCTGCTGTCTTGCCTTGTCTCATTAAGCATCTCTCACCCTTTGCACTTTTCAGCCCATCATTACTCATTTCAAAGATGTTATTGAGCCCTAAGAAATGAAAAAGGAGAAAGTTATGGGGTTGACTTTTGGCTGACTATCTGCTTTTTCATTAACAAATACCCTTTGGTAATGGAGACTTCAAGGGGGCTTCATTAGGGCTTAAGAAGGGAACAGCATGAAAGTTAATTACCTGGAGTCAAGAATCCATATTTTTCCTTTAGCAACCCAGTACTATGCTTTAAAGGCAATCAATGGAGTGTTGTCTGGCAAACATTCAACCTTTTCTTGAAATGTTCAGTGTAATTAGAGCCTCTTCTGTCTGTTAGTAGAAGACAAATTGTTTGTAGACTGTTAGTGGTTGAGTACTATACTGTGCCTTGAACCTTTATCATAATTATATTACCAATATTTGAAGAAATATCCTAAACAGAGAAATGGGAGTTTATTACCAAGCTAATTGGTTGATAATGAATTGCTGCTGCTTATGGAGAAATGCACTATTTATTTTTCCCCTTCATTTTCTTTAGGGGCCTCAGTATTTGCAATGCAAATAGACTTAGATGAAGACATTTGTGAAAAGAATTATCCCTCCCATGATGGTGGCCAATTTTTGTTCCTAATTGAGTCTGAGAACCAATTTTTTTGGCAGGGGCAGGGAAGAATCCAACCCAGTCCAAACTTGATCTGAAAGAAATACAGATGTAATTAGTCTCAGTGAACTTATGAGTCAGCAGTTTATGAGAAAGGAATGAGGGAAATTTTATATATATATATATATATATATATATATATATATATATGCTTTGAAATCATTATGCCGGTGTGTGTCTCATCTAAAGAAGATGGCATTAAAGAGCCAGTTAATCATATTGAGTAAGAAAGTAGTGGCTGGGTGGCTATCCTTGTTTGCTGCATCACAAGTAAAGCAGGCACGAATTAATCCCATTTAGTCATTATTAGAAAAGGAGTTACAAGAATAATTATAGTGAATGAGGCTGATCATTCTGCTTGGAGCTAGCTGCAGGTAGTATTGGGTTACCTGCACATCAAGACATTTTGTTGTCACAGAGAGAGAAGAAAAAACACACCAGTCACTAGGCTAACCTGACCAGGGAGTCCAATTCACCCTACTCCTCCAAAAGGAAAATAATGCTTAAAAGTTACAGGCACCAGCCATACTATATTCATGCCAGCAAAGGAATTGGTATTCTATATCCAGCTGCATTGGGGTACTTTCTTTGAGAAAGAATCACAGTGGGAGTAACAAGCACATCCCATTATTTATTCCTTAACTGGATTTGTGCACATGACTCTTCTAGTGCTGCTTTGTAAATATACTATAATTTGCATTTTATTGCGCTGTGTCTTGTGTAGTAAAGTCCACTCTGATGATGCATGTTGTGTGGCATGACAGAACAGGTTACTTGCATGTTTTATAGAAATAAATGTTTACCCAATGTTGCAATTAAGCACCTGATCTGATTGACCTGGTGCTTGTAAAATAACGACATCCTCACTTCCTCGCTACTCCAGTCTGTATGGTGATCTTTGTATGGAGTTCCACACACCCCTGCTAAAAATAGAGACTTTAAAAAAAAATAAAAATTCTGGGAGCTACAAATCAGTTCCTCCATTCCTCTGTCCCACTCCCGAACCTAGCTGACTTTTACCTCCTTTGCAATTGCAGCACTGTGTTCTGGATTCCCCTGACAATTTTGGAGAAGCTACCAAGAAGATTCTCTGGAACATTTAAACCATCACTAACCCATTTTATACCAGAAATGGGAAGACTCTTTGGGTCACCAACACAAGTCTCCAAGTGTGGACAGTCTTATGGTTAAGGCACTGGATTGGAGCTGAAGAGATCTGGGTTTAAGTCCATGGCTCTACCACAGACTCTGTGAGGCCTTGGAGAAATTACTTAAAGTCTGTGCTTTATTAATCTTTGCATTGGTGCAGAATCCAGACAGGGATGGGATCTGTAATTAAACACCCATGGCTGTTCCATGTCAGTTGACTCACTCACAGGGCCCAGGCTGAATGCAAATATCTACACTGCAATTAAGCAGCCTCATAGCTAGAGACAACTGATAGGGGGAGTGTTTCACTGAAGTCTTAGACATACTCTAGGCAGATAGTTACTGACTCTGGGACAGCTCAGTCTCTGGCAAAGGCTAGGGTTGCATTAAGGAGTTCCTGAGGATTTGCCTGGTTGCTTCTGCCCTGTATGGGCCTGGCAATAGCTTGGGTATTTCACAGGGACAGGGCTGTTCTGACTAACCCGTTCTACTCTGGAAGGCTCTCTGCCCACTCCAGAAGGGTCTCCAGCAGCAGGGAGGAAGCCAGGAGGCTGTGTGTCTGGTGGGGAATATCTTTGTCCAGGGTGCAGCCCACATAGCCACTTTGTAACTGGCACTGAGCCATGAACCAGGCTCCCCCCTTTAAAATTAAAAATAGGGATGAGGGGGCTGATGATGGCCATGGAAGCACCTAGGGAAACAGCTGCCAGTGGTGGAAAGGCATTTTTAAGGGATCATTCTTGGAATTAATTGGAGGTTTGGAGGCTGCCAGTCCCAGTCTGAGGTTGTGGGAGTCAGAGTTGGATTTCAGTGTCTCTTTCTCTCCAATTAAGCAGCTAGAAAATCCTAAATTGCCAGCAGTATTAATATAACATTAGGGTTCAAAAAAGTTATCACACTCTTTCCCCCTAGAAACAGAGATATAGGATCTCTGCCAGGAAAGTACAGTACAATATCGGAGCACAGATAAAACGCAGTGACCTAAAATTGTTGCTTTTTCTTCATTTCCCCTGTTTCTTCGAGCCCTCTTTTTCTTCCTGTGCAAGGCTGGCCCGTTCTGCTGGTCTCTTGACTGTTTTCTCTCTGTGTTCAGTTTTCTTTAATGTCATTTCCCCCTTTTTTAATGCAACCTCTTCTTTTCCTCTCATCTGCTTTCCTTCACATTCATCCAGTGCTCCATCCCTTTCCTGGTAATCGTGTCTTTTGCTACACAATCTGGTCTGTAGCTTTTTGCTATCACCTGAACTGTCTGGTGTCAGTGCAGCCCCCTCGCCTCATTTTCTACGTGGTAACACTTACCACTTTGTATATAGGAGCAGCCTGTTCAATGTAATCCAAACTCCTCTGTCTCATGGCTGGTGCACTGGTGCCTTTTCTATAGCCAGCCAGCTCTACTTCCCTATGCAGTGGATAAAGTGGACTGAGGCTATGGCTCTCCCTCCTCCTTTCTGCATTTGGGATGGCTTATGATCCAAGATAGAGGGTTGCTCATGAGGAACAGTCTTTGTGCTTGGGTGAGTCCAAGGGCTGCAATAGTGACCAATGTTTGTGTAGGGTGGCCAAACAGAAAGTGTGAGAAATAGGAATGGGGTAGGCTAATAGGCACCTATATAAGAAAAAGCCTTGAATATCAGGAGTGTCCCTATAAAATCAGGACAACTCATCACCCTCTCCTGGGTTGAGGTGCACAAAGGGGGAAAAGCTGACAACCTGTCCCTAGTTAATTACTGCATCAGCTGTAAGCATTCTTGCCCTCCTTTTATAGACCGCTCCTGACTAGGTCAGTGAGGGCTGCTTTTTGTAGGCTGTTCAGAAACTGTGCTAGTACCACATGTATCCCAGCTGTACTGGCCTCTTTAGCCCTGCTATACTGAGCTCTGTGCTCATCAGCCAAGAAAAGGTTCTGGGCACTGTACCCCATCAAAGCTTCATGGTAGATAGAAGTTCTGCCATTGAAGCACTCTGCTAAAGTCTAGATTGGCTTCATCAGGGAAGCTGGCCCAGAGAGGTGACTAGAACAAGACCAGAGAGGGTGTTGGCATCAGAGCTGGCTTTAGAATACAGCAGTCCCTTACTCTCAGACCTATAGTTAAGCCTCCAGGCTAAGCTACCTCTCATGCTATTGAGCTGTCCCTCCTTGTGCCTCAACATTAAAATGGTTGCTCAGCAGTGATACTGGCTCACAACAGGTCTGGTGTTTGGAGTATACAGTAGCTGGCAAGGCAGATTCTCCACCCAGCAAACAGGTCTCAGGGCACCTGAAAAAAAATCAAAGGATTCATAGCCAAAACTTGGAGAGCCCCACTACAGGTAGTTCTTGGGAAGACCATGAATAACTGTGTTTTTTTTTTAAATGAAAAATGCCACGTACACCAATTGCTAAGGCTGAGGGTTAATGTTGTCAAAGATGTCTCTACAATAGAAAGGGCTAGCAATGTGGGAAGCCTTAAGCTGTGCTTTGTAAGTGTTTCCACAAGGACCATATTAATAATTGATTAATCACTAATTAGGGTGATGCAGCTCCTCAGTTGAGGACAATTAAAGGAAAGACAGGCAGGCAGGAGAAGCCTTGAAGAAAGGGCTGGAAGAAACTCAGGCTTGTAGGGAGATTTTACCCTGTGTCTAGACTGCAGTATGAAGGTAAAAGCTTTGTGTGCTTGGGGGACAGGGCCTTGTTCAGTATGTTACAAATAAAGCACATAGAAGTG
The DNA here is from genome assembly GCA_030068395.1 of Apalone spinifera. Classification (NCBI taxonomy): domain Eukaryota; kingdom Metazoa; phylum Chordata; order Testudines; family Trionychidae; genus Apalone; species Apalone spinifera. Next base: position 20,863,435 of record JANRFK010001234.1, on the reverse strand, counting down.
GGGAGTCTGTGCAGGAGTGTGTGAGAAAGAGGCCCACTGTGGACCTCTCCTTTTAAAATGGAAGGTGGGATTGGCCTTCTGGTCAATAGGGCATTCTTCAAGTCAAAGCTAGAGAGGGGCCTGCTGGGTGGTAGTGGCTGGTTCTGACTACTGCAGGAGTGTATTGCTGCATCTACTCTCCCTGAATAGCATAGCTGTGGGGAATTGAATGATATGACTTCCTGGTAAAAAAAACCAAGGACAGGTTAGGGGGTTGGAAGCTATGCCCTTACGTCTATGGTCTAGCAACCATGAGGGCAGGCAAGTCAAGCAAATCAGCATGTCACATGTTTTACAGATGGCTCTGCACTCATAAGCTGCACACAAACAGCTGTGTGTAGCTGAGGCACAGGTGCTTGGGTCTCACCTTGCCAAGCAGCCTGGCAAATAGAGAGATCTATTCTTGAGCGAGGAGTGACCTGGGGCTCACCCACAGTTGTTTCAGAAAGAGCGTGAGTGTCATCCACTACTGGAAACATTTAGTTATTTCCTCATTACTGCCTCTGGAGTCTACTCCATTCTCTCTGCTTACTCCCACAGACAAGTATAGTAGGACTTCCACCCTTACGATGTATGAGCCAGTTTATGCCTATTTTCAAATACATAACTTCTTATGTACTGCAGGTAGAATCCTTGTGCCTTAAGGCATGCCCTTAATTTTGGGAGTAGTTGCATGGATGGAAATGATGCAGTCAGGTGACATGTTAATGCCACTTATCTCACAGGGTATGTCTACACAGGGCTAAAAGCTTCATAGCACAGCTGCATGGCCCCAGTCAGCTGATTCAAGTTCTGGCTGTGGGGCTAAAAATCATTGTGCACATGTTTGGGCTGAAGCTGGAGGACCCTCTACCCTTGTAGGATCCTAGAACTCAGGCTCTGGCCCGAGTCTAAAAGTCTGTCTGGCAATTTTTAAGCCCTGGAGCTTGAGTCAGCTGAGCCAGGCTAGCTGTGTATTTGTTATCCCTGGGTAGACATTGCTGCAGTTTGGTACCAAGCATGATGACCAAGTTGTCGGAGAGAGAACATACAGTGGATTGGGTATGGCAGCTAGTGAGATGAGGCTGACAAGCTTTGGAAAGGTTACTCAGTCCAATGTGACGTTGAGCTCATGATGGTGGATGGGTAGTGAAATGCTTGCTTGACCCCTGGGAAGATATAAACTTATTTTTCAAGCATGTAAACTCTAGCCAGAAACTAAGCTCTCCCCTTCATTAAGGATGTTACTTACCTGCATACTTGAAGAGCACGGAATGAGTTAATGGCCTTTCCTTAGAATTATATATATATATAAATTTAAAGGCAATATAGCCTGGAGACTAGAGAAAATGAGTAAATGTCAGTAGCTCATCCTAGTTTTAATTTCCATTTCTGCTATTAGCTTTTTTTCCCATGAACTTTGGAAGGACATTCAGGCTTAGATTTCCAAAGCTGTCAGAGGGATTTTGACACCTAATTTCCATTAATGTTAATGGAAATGGGGCATGCAAACCCAGGAGATGCCTTTGGGAAGCTCAGCCCTAATCTCTGTGCCTCCATCTACCCTTCTGTAAACTGGAAAGAATAGTACTCACAGTGGTATTCCAAGGCTTAATATCTTTGAAGGATTTTGAGTTCCTTGGATGAGCGCTGATGCATGAGGGCAAATGATGTCTCCTATTCTTTAAGTAACTCTACAAGGTGAGTTAGTAACTTTTATTTGCAACATTTGTTTAGCATCGTTAACAAAATCCACTCAAACAAAATCCACTCAATCATGCATGACAGCAAAGACTCTTTGGGACAAATTTAGACTTGAAGCAGGCATCTAAACTTGAAAGTATAATTTTTCTTCTTGCAAGTTTAGATGAGGTGTTTAGACATGTGGAAAATGGCTCACCCATTAAAATGAAGCAACATATAGACTGAAGCCCTGAACAATAACTGATTGATGGATAAATCCACCTTGCCTGTGTCTGATCCTCTGTTGAAGTGTGGTTGCTTCTCTGTAGCTTCCAGAGCTTGTATATTTCTTTCATCTGAACATTCCTTCTGAAAGAAACATTATCGTAAACAGCATGTCTGTCTAGCTTCTGTTAGTGATTACTCCTGTTCCTAAATCTGGTACCACTGCTTTTGCCCTGAGTGCCTGGAAAGGCGTACCTAGGAGACATAATTAAAATGTTTAGCTGCTGTATATCTTGGTGCAGTTTAGCTGGTCTTTTGCTCATAGTACACTCCAAATAATGAACAGTGCTTTGCTCTCTCTCTCTCTCTCTCGTTAGAGAAGGAAAAGTTTCCATCCTGCACATCTTTAAGGTATCCCTGGTGACTTCTTTGCAAGCAGTAACTTAAAGGTTACTCTTAGAGCTTAGCTAAATGTTACCAGTCCTTTAGGGAGAGTGACAAAGATTCTAATTCCACACTAGCAGGTATCTTAAATCTGGTCAAGTGTCTGGTAATAAATAACATATACTTTTCCTCTAATATTTTGCTTCATGATTTCAAATGCACCTGTTCACATGTACATTATAAGCAAAATTAAATATTAACAGCTTCTCATTACTCTGGGTCTTTTGGAAGTTTTGTAATGTCATGCCATAGGTTGAATCTTCAAAAATGACATTGTATAGGGAGGAAGGGTCAGGATTTGGGTTGCCTCTTTGAACCTATCCTGGTTCAGGAGTCACTGAAAATTACTAATGTATTTATCATATGACCCCCTATGATGACCCATATTATCAGAGTGTTCAGCAATTTCAGAACACCCTGTGAGGTGTGTGTATGCAATTATTCCCATTTTACAGGTAGAGAACTGAGATGCGAAGATTAGTGGCTTGCCCGGGGTCACACACAGGAAGTGTGTAGCAGAACAGAGAATTAAACTCAGGTGAACCCAAGTCCCAGGCTACCACCCTAAGTACTGGATCATTCTTCCTCATCTTGTCTAATGCCAATGAGGTGGCATCTTGGGGATGGCCGGGACAGAGATGGGGTTAGTAACCGAGCAGATGTAGTGATGCTGCACTGGTGAGGAGACAGGCATTGGAGGCTTGGTCCAGACTGGAAGTTCACAGACATGGTGAAGTCTCCTGTAGATTGCTAGTGACTCATCTAGGTTTGCTAACAAGTTCCCCATTCTGCTCTAGGGAAGTTTGTCACTTCCCTACCCACTGAAGGAATGAAAAGGGAAGAACAATTCAGGGAAACTTCGTCCCCTACAGTCTCCCTGTGTATGTTTTAGTGCTGAAGGTTTAGTGACATTGTTACATCTTACAGTTTGTGGGTAAGCTGCTTTTGCTTTCTCAGGAAACATACTGTATGCATGTCATTGTGTGCATGTGAACAACATGCCCCTTCTTGAAAGGTTGTAATTGTTATACAGTGTGCTATATAGTTAGTACTGTCTGTCTGTGCATACTTGCCTAGGCACTATTTTTCACTCTCCTGTAAGATTTTCAAAGAATTTAAACGTATTTCCCTTGTGCATTCTCTTGGATTTGAGTTGTGTTGGTCTTATTGATACTTTTATCAGATGCTAATGCTTAGTTTCTTGAATGGGATTTGTTCTTGGTTAAATGGGTTTAGTTAACTTATAAACTCAATAGAATTACATATTATTATGGATTTTCAAGGGACCTGACTTTTAAATGCTGCTTCCATTTTTGTGGCTGTAAGTTCAGCAGTTGGGTATCTGACTACTCAGTTGTGCTTGCAGTTACATAAGAACAGCCATACTAAGTCAGACCAAGGTCCATCTAGCTCAGTATCCTGTCTGCTGACAGTGGCCAGTACCAGATGCCCGAGAGGGAGGGAACAGAGCAGGTAAGCCTCACGTGATCCCTCTCCTATCATTCATTTCCAGACAAAAAGAGGCTAGGAACACCATTCCTACCCATCCTGGCTAATAGCCATTGTTAGACCTAACCTCAATGAATCTATTTAGCTCTTTTTGAACCATGTTAAAGTCCTAGTCTTCACAACATCCTCTGGCAAGGAGTTCCACAGGTTGACTATGCACTGAGTGAAGAAAAACTTCCTTTTGTTTGTTTTAAACATGTTGCCTATTAATTTCATTTGGTGAGCCCTAATTCTTATATTGTGGGAACAAGTAAATAACTTTTCCTTATTCACTTTTTCCACACCAGTCATGATTTTATAGACCTCTATCATATTCCCCCTTCATCTCCTCTTTTCTAAGTTCAGTCTCAACATCTAAATGCTAGCATTTGCACTTCCAGTTGTTTGAGAGAATACAATTCTTCACCCAAACAGAAGCAAGGTTTAAAAACAAGGCCCAAAATTCTCAATAAATACTAAGATATTTAATAATAGAGATGTAGCCATGTTAGTCTAATCTTACTGAAACAAAAGACAGAACTATGCAGCACTTTAAAGACTAGCAAGATGGTTTATTAGGTGATGAGCTTTCGTGGGCCAGACCCACTTCCTCAGATCAAATTGTGGAAGAAAATTGGCATGACCATATATATATATATATGTGGTGTTAGCTAGGATGGGCAGGGATGGTGTCCCTATCTTCTGTATGTCAGGGCTGCAAATGAGCAACAGGGACGGGATCACTTGATGATTACCTGTTGTATTTGTTCCCTCTGGTTCCTGACTTTTAACCAGTTATTTATCCATGAAAACACCTTCCCTTTTATCCCATGATTGCTTATTTAGCTTAAGACCATTTGCCAAGGGGCCTTGTCAAATGCTTTCTGAAAGCTCAAGTAGGCTATATCCACTGTATCACCCTTATCTGCATGCTTGTTGGCAGCCTCAAAGTATTGTAATTGATTGGTGAGGCATGATTTCCCTTTAGATAAGCCTTGTTGACTTCCACCAACAAAATGGAATTCATCTATGACTCTGATAACTCTGTGTTTGACAATAGTTTTAACCAATTTGCATAGTTCCGAAGTTAGGCTTACTGACTTGTAATTGCTAGGATTGCCTCGCCTCCTTTTAAAAAAAACAACATCACCTTAGCTATTTGTTAATCATCTAGTACAGAGGCTGATTTAAAGGATAGGCTACATATCATAGTTGGTAGTTCTGAAGTTTCACATGCGAGTTCCTTCAGAACTCATCAATGAATACCGTCTGATTTAGGTAACTTATTACACTTTACTTATTCAATTTGTTGCATAACTTGGACAGATGATGCAATATTTTTGCAGGGCTTTGAAGTAAAGGCTCAAGATGTAGTACTTAGCCTTGTGTTTATATTTCTCTGGAAGTAAGTTAATGCCATTTGTGAATTCTATTTAGACTTACACTCAAAGAGAAAAGATTTCATTGGGACATGAAAGCACACAGCACTGGAAATTAACCAGGGTTATGAATGGGGAGAAATAGGCTGGCACTGAAAATATTTCAATTATGAGGAAAGGTTAAGAAAGTTAAACACTTTTAAATTACAAGACATTTTATTAAAAATGTCTTTCATTAAGGTTTTTCATATTTACACTGATATACATTCCCCCAGATGCTTTGCACTGGGATAGAGAAACAAAAGGTATAATTTAGATAGGGGAGAGGAAGGAACGTAAAGAAGTTGACTCTAGAGGAGTTTATTTAATTTTGAACTCTTTTTATGAAAAGGCTCCACTTAAAGGCAGCATGTTGACTCAATAATAGGAAACCTTAGTTTGCTGACTTTTTTTTTTCTTCAGTCCAGCTGACTATAAGATGGAATGAGATAAGTGTGGAATCTGGTCCTTCTCGTGCCCCTGATCTGTCAGTCTCCACTTGGGTGTGCACAACTTTGCCTATGCTTGCATCTAGCTTACACAAACATCGGTGTCCACAGGTGACAGTGATTCCATACAGAACTCACGTGTTCTAGAGCACTGAAACTGTGCATGTTGGATTCTGTTACAACATAGTGGCTCATGCATAAATGGAAACCAGCTTTAAGACCTATTGTAAGTCAGGACCAGCAGTGTATTGCCATTGGAGCATCTCTGTTTGTCTTTACAGTGTCAATAAATTCCACTTGTATTTCTTCTTTCTCCTCATTTATGCTGTTTTACTTCTGTAATAGCTCTGAGCCCAAGCAAAATCTTGGAATCAAATATCTCTGGATTTTTGGGGACACTCAGCTATTAATCTGAACATCACCACTAGCTCCTGTTTCTATAAGGAGCCAAACCTAAATTCTGAAATTACACAACCTGAAGTAGGGGACATTTAAACCAGAATCTTGCCACTCAGCAGCTCATTTCTGTTGCTTTTCTCGCTCTCTTGTCTGTTTGTTCCACAACTCCTCCTGAATTGTAAGAGCCAGGGCCACCTAATTTGGTATGCAGCTTTTTCTTCTAATTTAAAGCAAGGTCAGGGTTTGGTGGTGCCAAGGCAACTGGAAGCCCCAGGAAAAAGACAGTTTTCCATAACATGGAAAGAGAGGGGCTGTTGTTCAGAGTGTCCTCTGAGGCAGCCTTACCACAAAGGGAGTGGTCAGCAGGGACAAGGGGCTCTACCATCTTGTCTGCCAGCCATGGCTGGGCAGTGGGTTAAGGTAGGGCTGAGGGAGGCAAGCCCCCAGCCGTGCCCCCATGGGAGCCAATCACCCCCCACTCAGCGTTCCTGGTTCTGGAACATGGGGGCAACAACACCCTGCCTCCAGTAGGCATTCTGGGGGTGGAGAATGGGTGGGACCAGGCTGGCGGTGGGATGGCCTGGGGAGGGGAAGACAAGAGGCCTCTGGTGGGCTGGAAAGGTGGCAATGGGAGGGAGAACAGGCCTGGGTGGATGGGAGTGTCGGGGTAGGGGGGAAGGGAGAACACACTCCCTGGTCCCCAGCCTCTTGCACACACCCCTCCAATTCCCAAGGCTCTGCTCTGAAGGACCCAGGGTAAGTCTGCTTGTCTTAAATATTTTTGTTTTCTATTAAGAAAACTATTGTGCTTTATTTTAAATTTTTGAGCCTACCAATTCACAATTGATGACTCTCGGAGATAACCAGATCACCAGTTGACTTAGGGCCAAGTTGTATTACCTTTACTCACATAGAATAGTATCTTACCTACACACACATTTCCATTGATTTGAGTAAGGCTACTCGTGTAGAAAGATACCACTCAGTATTACAGTAAATTTGGAACCATTGGACCTTTAATTGGGGAAAAACATTTAAAACAAAAGGCCTTATTTCATATTAACTATATTTCTGCTTTTGAAAAACATATGTACAAGATAATCGTTGGAAAAATAGTAGAGCCTTTCACTAGAAATTCATTCAGTAACTGCCACTGAATTAAGCAATTATAGAAGCCCTTTAACAGTGACTAAAATTATCTCACAATCACCCTTGAGCTGTTGAACCCTCTTTAATCAGGTGCCCTTTTTCTCTTTCATCAGAAGTCAATAGTCTTTTTTTTTTAATTCCTCTCAAAAGATTTTGCATGGATCACATGTCAGACAGGTGTGGGCAGGATCAGCTTCTATCAGGGGCTTGACCAGCAGAAATTTGAGGAGGGTGTAGAGACACCATTCATCAGCAAATCTATGTGCCATCGATGGTGTAATGAACACACAGCACAGAAAGTGTGCTGGATTCTTCGGCAGAGAGGAAGGTCTTGCCTAGATTTCAAAATATCTGACTATAGATGTATTGAAACTGAAATTGAAAATCCTTATTTTGAAGTCTTGTGGACAGAGTATAGGATGTTGCCAAAATAATGGTGACTTAGGTCCAAATTCATCCCTGGAGTTACTCCATGGCACTCAATTATAGAAGCCCTTTAACAGTGACTAAAATTGCCTCACTTAATTAACGCACCTCAGGTTTCTTATTTATAATCATCTGCGTGATGAGAATATTTTGGGGACAAATTTGAGTTGGACATGTTTTTAAAATATGGGAGTTCAAAAATTAGACAATTTTCCTCTTTGTGCAATCTCTAACTCTTTTTTTTTGGGGGGGGGGGGGAAGCACATCTTCTGTAGGGGTTAGGGTAAAATGTCCAATTGCAGCCAAGTCTTCCGTATGGAGTGGCTGAGTATTTTGGAGAGTTTGGATGCTCAAGTGTGACACTATTTGCTATGGACAGTTGTACCTCTGTACACATGTATTTATACATACTAAGGACACTAGTTCTAGATTAGTGATTTTTGTTGTTGTTGTTTAGCCATTGTTTTTATGTTGATCAATGTAAATGTACAGCACATCATATCCAAAAGGAGTTTAGCTAGCAGTTCTGTGCTTCTTCGAAAAGGTAATGAGGATTTTGTTTATAAACTGAAACCTGCACCCTATTGCTATATTTGAAAAATAGCACAACCTCTGTTATATAAAAATGTATATGGGGATGGTCAAAACTGGGATAATGGTATAAACGGCTTAACTTTTAAGCTCTTCCTGCTACAGTAAGTCCCTTCGAAATTCTGGTGGTACTCTGAAACCAAACAATGTCTATGTGAAATTGCCAAACCTGACATGTCTCATTTGTTTTGCCACAATTATCACTTGTAATTCAACAATTTTGTAACATGATTACTGCATTCTGAATATCGGTGGTGAGTATAAGAGACGGGGGATGCAATACTTTCCCTGGGCTTTAGTGCTCAGCACCCCCC
>JANRFK010001234.1:20778242-20854821 GCA_030068395.1 Apalone spinifera | reverse complement strand
CCACCTTTACTTTCCCTATTCTGATTGTTCCAGCAGACTCCCACAGCAGGCTGTTGCAGCCTGGTGAGCCTTCCTCTGGACTAGTAACTTAAATATGAAATAGTAATAGAAATGTAGCCTTGTTAGTGTCTGACACTTTGCCAAAGGATCAATGCCCACAAAACAGATATCAGACAGGATCACAAAGAAAAAACAGTTTCTTGCCATTTCAACCAGAAAGGACATTGTCTCAACGACTTGATTACCTGCATCCTGCTTCAAAGACCTTTTAAGACTTCACTTGAAAGAGAATCCTCTGAACTGTCATTCATGCTTAAATTCGACACTTCACACTCAAATTTGAATAAAGATGCTAATTATCTTACCCATTACAAAGATAGCTTCCCCAATTATCACCTCTAATATCATTAGCTCACAGACATTTACCTCCCGCCCCCCCCATCCTTCTTCTGTTCTAAAATTTGATTTGTCCTTTTCATATGTGTTCATTTTTAAAATTGTATCCTTTGGTATATATGGTTGTGACAATTTTCTTCCACTATTTGATCTGAGGAAATGGGTCTGGTCCACGAAAGCTCATCACCTATTAAACCATCTTGTTAGTCTTTAAAGTGCTACATAGTCCTGTATTTTGTTTTACATATGAAAAGCCTTCCAGCTTGTCAGACCTATTAGCATTACATGAAACCTGTGAAAGAGCCATGAAGTGGTAATGAAGCCATTTAACAGGCATGTGCCAATCCAGAGGTATATACTGTCAGTTTCTGAATTTACTGACAAAAATAGTTGTGCATTGCTGTAATATGTCTACTAGATCTTAGTTTAAAATTTACTTTAAATATTTCATTAGTTTGTTGCTGAAGATGATGAAATCACAGCTCAAAAAAAACCAAAACACCTCACATAGATTTTTAGATGCACAATCTCAGTATTTGCCTTAAATGCTTGGGTCTTCAGACATAGTTTTTAAAATAAATTCTTTAATAGACTAGCCTTATCTAAAATACACATTTTAGTTACTATAGTACAAACACTTGCTTCCAAAGTCTTCCTGTCCTTTCTGTCCATCCCTGCTGCTGTAATCTTTCTTCCTTTGACACTCTGTTGATGAGAGCCCTTACAGGGACCAAAATCCCTTTTCATCCGAGTACCTGGACAAATAAGTTTACCTTTCTATGTTTCTGATTAGTGGATAAACTAATTTTAACAAATATAAAGATATAAAGTCCTTTGTTATGGCTAAAATCTTTGGAAACATTTTTAACGTAAGCATACAGTGAAATTTTATAAACATATCTGTTGTTGTGGAGACCACACAAAATAAATTGATTCCCTTTTTCTAAAAGCAATGAACTTTTTTATGAACACTCTACATTGCTCTGTCCGATATTAATCTAAAAATATTTGTTTTAGTGTGTTAAAGTATGTAGGAATCTGGAATGATTAGTTTATGAAGGCTTAAGAATACATATAAAATATAAAATCAGCTTAGAAACACCAATTAAGAAAATGTAAAACACAATCATATGCTCCATAATATTTAATATTGTATTCAGCAGGACAGCTGACTTGCCCTTACTACAAACTTTTTGCAAATAAATCTTTGACAAACTTCGTATCAAAATACCTGTGACTGACATTTTTTATTCCCAATTTTAATGCTTTTACTTAGGTATCTTCTGCATGTCTAGTCTTCACAATCTGGCAAGCCGTGGAAAACATGCTCCATTTTCTTTAGAAAGAAATTTTAGGAGAGTGGGGTTTTCTTTGAAATATCACTTGCTACATTTGGGTTCAGGGGTTTGGCTGGCAGGGGGGAGCCATGAGGGAGAGGGAAGAGAAGACAGTGGGGCAGAAGAGAGTAGAGCCTAGGTGGAACAAGGTTGGAATATGGGTGGGCCATGGACTGAAGAGCTTGCTTCCCCAAGCAGCAGCTTTACCCATTGCCCATGGTTCTGCTGGTTTTCATTTGAGAAGTTTCAAACTATGGTGTTCTAGCTCTTCAAATAAAAGTCTTGAAATTAAAATTAAAAGTCTTGAAATTAAAAACAAAGCCAGTTTAAAGTTCCTAGTCTTCAGTAACGTGGAGAGGCAAAGTGGTCAAATACAGAATCTTCCAATCCAAGAAAATACTGACGGCTCAACATTCACTGTTCTCTAAAGTGACCTGATAATTCATCCCAAAGTTAAAACCGAACATAAATTTCCATCCTACTAGTTGCTTTTCAGTTCATAGCCTGGAAAGCCTTTTTGCTTGACGACTGTCGTGAGGTGGCAACTTTTCTTTGTATAGTGGAAGGCTGTTACATTTTTTCATAGAGATTTGGAGAGAAGAAAGTTGTTCTGCTGCCAAGATTGTATTAAAATTTTATAGAGAAGTATTATAATCTTTCTATACAATACATAGCCAACCTACAGGACTCTCTACTGGAGAGATTATTAAATTCCACATGATGTTTAAAATCTCTGGAAAGAGTATCATACCGTGTAAGATTATTTGGAAATTGCTCTGATCATCCGATTAATTCCTATTATGATACAGGACATTTTTCTAACAGTAACGCCAATCAGCATGAGCAAGAGTGATCTGAGGAGCCCTGGTGAAGAAATTAATAGAAGCTGTTGCAGGATACCTATTGTGACTTGCCAGTTGGCGGGGACCTCAATTCAAGAGACATTAATGCTTAACCAATGAGGATTCATGAGGCTGCAGTGGGAGTTTGTGGTTAGGTATATAAATTACAACTGTAATGTCCAGAAAAGGTCAGAGACATGGCAGAACCCAGGAGATCATTGTTTATGACTCCAAGGCAGTTTCAGTGCAATGATTTAACCTAACTGACATTATACAGAAGTCAGCTGGGAAGAAAAAAAAGGTAGGAATGTTAAAATAAATGAGGTGTGGCCACATGAATTTATACCCATTCAGACAGGTGAAAATAGGTGTAAGGTTGTGACAGTCTGACCTGGATGGCAATTTTTCAAGTCTGTTATAGCAAAAGAGGTTCTGAGAATTGTGGCAAAGAATCATAATTTGCATGTTCAAATAAATAGGCTTAACTCTGATAGTTTTAAACATGGAAAGTTCTCAAAATTCCATTGCCCCTGGGCTCACTATTATCTCATTTAAAACCCTCCTGCAGACCCACTTCAATCACAAAATTCACAATAGAAAAAAAGAAACATTTTTAATGTGCTCTAAAGTTCCCCTCAGCCTGCCAATACATTTTTTTCTTAAAGTTTCTTTTCTAGATTAAGTTCTTTGAGGCAGGTTCTTGGTCTGTTTTGTAGCAGTATTTGTGCTTAACAATTAATATACAATAATAGTTATAAAGCACTGTGAGTGTGACCATCCTGCCATATCTCACTATAAAACAAAAACAACAACAAACAGGAAGATACGCACCATTTACTTTATTGGTCGTGCTTCTTTTCAAAGGGCTTCTTTTTAAAAATGGTCATTACGTGCCTATTTGGTCAATTTGGGAACACATACTTGGTGAGTGGGCATGCAAATTAGCATGGGTGAAAATGTTATGTATGAACAAAAAAAAAAGATGTACCCTGTGGACATTTAGTCTGCTACTGTTTAACACTTGTCTTTGTTTTGTTGAGGGTTTGCCATTTGCACTAGTAAATGTGAATGCAACTAGATCCTCAGATCATATAACTCACCAGTTAGTCTTTCCTTTGGGAGAAGGAGATTATTTTTAATATCACTCCATTTTCCATTTAAGCAAGGATGACTCATGAGGAAGGTCATTTCTTGGTAGAAAATGACTAGCTGATAAAGATCAAAACCCAAGGTGGAGAACAAGGCCTTTAAGCAAGCCAGGGTATGCTTAAGCAAGCCCGGAGGTCAGTACTGTTATAGTATATTTGAAAATATGAATATAATCGCCTTATTTGTTGGGAAGTTAAATGGCATGATGTTGTTATCTGGAGTTCTGTGGAACAGTGATGATAGATATCAACCAGTACAGATGGATACAATCAACAGGAAAGCAAAACCTTATGCTCAATGTTCCGTAAGACTTGTAATAGAAGGTTGAGGCAGGGTTCTCTTCTCCAAACATATTCTACGATTGTTCTGCACATGGAACTCCCACTAAGGGCAACGGGAGCTGGGAATCCAGATGGCAGTATAGATTACTGACATTTGAAATGCTGCTTTTTCCTTTAGAGTAAAGTGACTTGTCATATGTCTCCCAACAGAGATGGACCCAGATCTGCAACCCAACAATGAAGTCTTTTTTGAAAATCTTAGCTTGATTGGAAACTGCAAACAAATTATCTTTTTATTTCTTCTTTTTGTTATTATTTGTGAGAGTTCTTGCTTCATAGAAGCACCTGCAAATATTCCCTGAGCTGCACTGCCAAAGGAGCATGATGTTCTTCACAAACTCATACCAACTAAACAGGAGGGAGGAAAATACATAATTATTTGAAACGAAGGTTGTCAAAATAAAAGGGACAAAAATTCCAGTAATACCAGATATGTGACAGAATCAGAATACCCACCAACTTTCTCTAGCCAAGTGAGGAGAGATGTGCCCAGATCCATCTCAGATGAAAAAGCACGACTCTTTCCAGGAAAAAAAAATCACTCGACTAGTGGAGAGACTACAAAGGTTTCTAGGCACTCTACTGCCACAAACCCACATCCTGATTCAGAAACACAGGATATTGCTTTCCCTTTGGCTACGTATTCCTTCCTAAGTTCCTATGACATGTGCTCCATAGATTTGGTCCTAAAGCTTGAACTGATTATGTGCAGCTGAGGAAGGACAGTTACTCTGCAGAAGCCATAGAGACAGACAGTAGTGGATTTGTTAATCACACTTTAAAAGAAAAACATAGGTTTGCTGTAAACGCCTCCAAGAGCTCTGCTAATAGGCTCTGAATCATAAGGGTTGTGACACTGTGATATACTTGCATTGATTTCTTGGCTGTGGCTAACGGAAAGACAATCCCTTTTGTGCTCTTACTCTGGTTTATGATCATACAATCAGCAGTGAAGATATCATTCAGAGCTAGCATGTTCAAAATTCCACCTTCTGCCCCATATTCTTTCTTCCTAAATGATAAACACATCAATGTAGGGACCAGCTGGAGTTATATGTTCTTGGCTGTGTTGTCCTCCTCTCAGAATAAGCGTATAGCTTCTATTTGAGGTTTTTATGTCATCTTGCATCATCTGTGAACATACTAGACAGCCTGTCATGGGTTTGTGTCCAATGCTTTTCTTGTCTGTTGCTGTAATGACTTTTTCATGGGTTTCCCAAGTGCTCTGTGCAATCAGAACTTGTGTAATTGATTGAAGGACACATGACTGTTCAGCTATTGTATTTTGGCACATTAGTGACTAGAGGTGTGGCATAAACTAAGGAGAATGTGTTAGAGTGGCATTTTAGTTTCAGCATGAGAATTTCCCTCAGGAAATATGGCACTTAATGTAATGTTATTTAGGCTACCCACCCAAATCCAGCTGTTCACTAGCCAAACTGGTGGATGATTTATTGGCTGACACCCTGACATCCTAATAAGTGGCCTTTAGGCTAATCAAGCAACTGACTATGGAATAACACTAATTAAATGTGAGCATCAAAGGCTGGATTTCTGAGTGGACAAAAATGAAATGTCCATCTATCCTATTTTCCCTGCGTGGTGTGGGATATGCTCTATTTCAGCTTTGATCTCAATGAATGCTGAATAATATCAATAAGCTCCAGACTCTACACCAGGGTAGGTGGAGGTATTTGTTCTAACTGCCTAATGAATCCTATACTCTATTTTACACTCTATTTATTTCATGTGCTCTTGTTTTAGTAATGCTGATGGGGAAATAAATTACATCTACGCAACTCCAGGTATGTGAATAATGTAGATGGAGTTGACGTACCTTAGGTTGACTGTGATGTCTATACTTAAGAATGTAAGAACGGCCCCATACTGGGTCAGGCCAAAGGTTCATCTAGCCCCGTATCCTGTCTTCCAACAGTGGCCAAATAGGAGACAATAGTGCCTCTATAGGAGATGCTCTCCTATTGACTTACCTTCCTCTCTTTGTCTGGGGTATGGTGCTGGGGTCGACTGGAGAGTGATCTGCAGTCAATTTTGTGAGTCTTCACTAGACCTGCTAAATCAATTGCTGGTGCATCTATCTCTGCTCCCTCAATTCCAGCTGTGGTGTAAATGTAGCCCAGCGGTTCCCAACCTTTTCCAGATGGGAACCTATTTTGACAATTCAGGAAGACTTGGTGACCCAGTGCAATTCCAAAAATATTTGAATGGCTCCTTAAGAGCCACCTGGGGAGTCACCTGGCGACCCTTTCAAAATGTAATGGTGACCCATATTTGGGTCCCGACCCATAGATTGGGAAACCTTATTTGTATCCTAAAATCAATCTGAAGTGCAGCTGAATTTCTGTCTTGGAAATGGTATTAGCAGTAGTAGTAGCAGCAGCATCAGTACACACCTGCTGTCTGTGTAGTTCATAAAGTATTCTATAGATCAGAGACTGTATATGAACCATGTGACACCAGCTGACATAGTGATTATCATTTTTTTATCGGAAACCACAGCAAACTGATCCCTGAGAGCTGAACAGGCTGTGACTCAGTGATGCATAGCTTACTGGTATATAAACCTGCACCATTAAATGAGGTCTTAATACTGCATGGAAGACCTAGAAATGCCCTGTTGTGCCTGAATCTGCCCTCATTTGTATGTTGTCTTTTATCACTTAAAAACGATGTGTGTGGATAAGTGTCCATCATCATGCATGCTTCAAGTGGGTACTGTGGACGAGCATCTGCCAGTGTATTTGAGACACTGGCCTGCTCCCACTCTGCAGGTGTAGATCATTCTTGGGCATCTATGGACCACAGACTGACTGACAGATCTGTCTTGAATGAGTGATGTATAATTGAACCATGATCACTTAACTCTGTGTGTGTGTGTGTGTGTGTGTGTGTGTGTGTGTGTGTGTGTAAAACTGAGACTATCAACAGGATTTGGCCAAAGTCTCAAAGGGGTAGCTGTTAGTCTGTATCTGCAAACACAACAAGGTGTCACAGGACTCCTAATTGGTTTTGCCTGTTGCTAAAGTCATTTAAAACGAAATGGGTTCAATCACTGTAGAATGTGCCGGAAGGAAAAAGATGGTTACTGGATTGGAGAATGGACTGCCTGAACTATTGGGCCAGCATCTCAAAGACACTTTAAACTTGGTCTGTCTGGTCTCTGCAGGATTTCTCATCATGAAGGCACAGGGCTACTGTGCTACTTCCTACTACTAGCTACAGAAGAAATGGGAGCTTGGCTGAGGCACTCTTCCCTGTACTGAATCCCCAGCTGCCAGATGTAAACCTGCTCTTATTTGCACTGGACTTGCCTGGTGCAGAGTGCCCCAGAAAGTTAGAACCACATGGCTATAAAATCATATTTGCAAAGTAGACACCCTTCTCCTGGGGTGTACTAATAGCTTTGTGAGCATGGATTGGAAACTGAGCCAGTAAAATCATTTGTAGCTCTAATTTATCTGATTTTTATCATAGATAAGCACATCTTCCTCCAGCTGCTAGGTGAACCTCCACAATAAATCATCTTCTCCAAGTTCTGCTTCCTTGGTTGACAGGGCTTTCAAATTCATCTCTGGAAATGCTGATTTACTGGCATGAATTGTTATTCCCTCAGCTACAGGTAGGCAATAAAATAATTGCCATGCTTGGATCCTTACATTTGTAGCATCAATATTTTCTGTGGTGCAGCTGTGATGCTCTTAAAAAGGGAATGGCATGCTGCAAGAAAAAAACATTCCACTCTTCTCCCTGGATACAGGTAGATATGGGAGGAGACATGCTTAATGAGAGAGCCTTGAGCTTGCCGATTAATTAAATGTCTTGACTCTTTTTTTTTTAAATCAATGCTCACGTCATTTTCTCATTTTTTATTTTGTTCCAAACTGCAAAGGAACCAGTTGAGGGGAAAATCTGCAATGAGAGATACAATTTCACATGCAAATGAATCCACAATCCTTTTCTTTGATGCTGCTTTTTTAAAATACAAACTTTCATCCAATCACCATGACGGGATTTCTGAAATGAATATATTTTATATAGACTATTTTGGCACGCTTAAAACCTTACTTTTCAATCTGCTTTTCAATTGTTAATGTAGAGGCCAAATGGTAAATGTATAAGGGCCAACTTGTGGATGGGGAAAACTGAATGCAAAGTTTTCATTGCTTAGAATCCTTGCAAGTTGTGATGCATCGTAACCCCAGAAGGAGAGCAGGTTTAGTACAGAAAAAGCCTAAAATCTCCACAAGGGGATGTAATACATATGAGGAATGCGGCAAAGTAAATCTGTATAGACACAATGTGACCGTAAGTAGTTGGCACAATTGAGACATTGCACAGTATGGGTACAGTGCAGTTCCGTGGATTAACTGGGAACCAGTTCATTTATCTCAGCTAATAATGCAGTGGAGCCATGTAGTGTCCTAGCACCATAGCCAGTAAAATCTAAGGTGGGAAGGATTGTTTGATCATCTGGAGCTGGTAGACTAGCCCCAGATAGCACAAAATAAACGGTCTCTTTTCATTAGGGGCTCATCTGCAGCAGCTTTGGGACTCATCAGAGACTGACACTTAACAGACAGCTGAGGCCTTTTCCTCAGCTAGTCAGATAGGTGCCATCTTGGAAGACAGTAAATCTGGACAGCTCTCTGGTTTGGAGGGAAGCAGAGTAGCCACTGGAATCTGCCAGAGTAAGGCTAGGGCCTAAGTGAAGTGCCTCTTGGTCGGGAGGTGACGGGGGTTCTGAGAAGGGAAGGGCCAGAGAAGAGTAGGGTCCTCAGCCTAGAGACATAAGAATTCCTGACTGGGAAGGGCTTTGTGACTGGGTGCCTGAAAGACAACCAGAAATTCATGGGGAGAATGGAATGAATAACTGATTTTTTCAGTTTAGTGTTTTGGGTCACACACAACGTTTTGTGTGACCCAAAACAAAATGTTTACCCATTTTGTTCAGTTTTTTTACCCGTATTTTAAATTAATCTAGATAAATATTTAAATGCACTGTTTCAAAATAAAACGTTGAAAGGTTTTTTGTCCCCCTTTTCCTCCTTTTTTGGTTAAACTGTTCTCCAAAATTTAACCCAAATTTATGAGTACTTTCGGTCAACCCAAGCTGCATTTTTGGTAAACAAATTGTTCTTCTGAAAAATCTTTCCCATTCTATTGATGGGGTGGGAGGGAGGGTTCACATGGTTTCGTTCTCAGTGGATGGCTGTGTCAGCCCTGATACCTGCCTGTGTTTTGTTGTTACAGTAAAACCTGTGTTATCCAGCACGCTCGGGGATTATGGCATTCTGGTTATCTAAAAATTCTGGTTATCTGAGGGTCCCATCAACCTAGGAAAAACCAATGGACAATAATAGTAAAACTCAAGTTTTTAATATTGGTAGTTTTGTAGTGTGAGGCAGTTGATCTCACATTTCTATTTTGAGTTAAAGATGATTAAATAAAAAATTGTTAAGCCAATCTTGGTAAACCAAGCCAGGTCTGTGCTCTTAAAGATGTGACAGTATTGTGGCTGGGGGCAATGCAGTCTGACAAAGTTTTCTGGTTAACAGAGTGCCAGATAACAAAGGTTTCACTGTATTTAATTCTGTTGTTGTAACTCCATTAAATTCACCTTCATCCCAACCAAACTGGGTGTAAGGAAAGCTGTTCTTTTTGTGACTGCTGCATGTGAGTGTCATTTCTTTGGGAACTCTTCAATATTAGGTATTCCCATCACTCTAATAGTTGAAGTACATAAATCACTTGCCTACAGGGCTTGTGATTCAGTTGTCATGGCTACCTACCCTGACTAATTTGTGTGTACACCACTCACTTGGTCATTTGGGACAAGAATGGGATAGTTGCAATAATTTTCATCTCTTCCTTCCTCTTTGACACTGGCATTATCCATATTCTAATTATGGATTAATTGTTCTAATTATTTTGGATACGCAGTACAGGTTTTCACTGTAAAATATTTAGAGATGTAACTGTATGCTGAAAATTTATTTCATGGCTATTGGTGTTGGGAATGAAGGTAGAATGGACTTTCTAAAGATTATGGGCCAGATTCTCTGGTCTGTTTAAGACAAGATGCTTTCTGTGGAGGACTGAGCAGGGGGGAGTGGAAACCAAAGTAGCTTTTAACCACCTTTGTGGCCCTTGAATCTGAACTTAAGTGGTGTTTAGACTTTGTGGTTGCTTCTGTGCTCAGGGGGTAAATCAATGTTGCCCAACCCAAGCAATCAAAAATCATGACTGAGAACTACAGAATCATGACATGGGATTAAAACAATATTTTAAAAATATAAATCTTGGTTATTTTTTATTTGCTTACTTATTTTTTAACGTTAGGATTCTTGTTTTCAAATTTTGCTTTGTAAGCAGGAAGGCTGGAAACTTTTTTTTTTTTTTTTTTTTTAAGCAGCAATTCTCTCCTGATCACCTGACTTCAGTTACTGGAACTTTAGAAAACTCACCAAATCTGTGATTTACGATAAAATTGTGAGAGTTGGCAGCACTGGATTGACCTTATTATGATCACTATCAATTACCATTGTAAGTATTTATAGTTTAATTTATACAGCATCTCAGGCATTCATGTCAATTTATTTGTCTGCCAAGTGCCAAGTCCTTGCCCCGAGGTGCTTTGGGCTCTAATCCCACACTTTGATCCATTGGAGTCTAAATTAGATTGAATATAAGCAGCAATGCCAATAACAAAAAGAAAAGGAAGAGAGTATCAGGAGGTGAAGGTTTAATTGAATGACCATTAGTTCTCTCAGTATGGAAATATGATTGATTAGGATGAGTGAATTCAATAAGTATCAAAGGTGATATTCAGGCATCCTGTCTATTTAAAAAAAAATAACTACAGTTTATTGCTTCCAGAATGCTTTTCTTCAATGACAAAGTTTGTGAAACTTTTTACTTTCTACTTTTTTCTTTCTGTGTAAGAATAGCTGCTGTAACTCCCTGGCATCCTATTTCTTAGCCAGTCTCTATCTCTAGAAGATGATTTATTAACCAGAGTTCAACTGCATTTTGCTTTTGTTGCTGTTGACAAAAGGCATGTTTAAGCATGTTAAATTGGCTTAATGCAGTTGACAGAAATGATGGCTAAGAGTAGCAGAATTTGCTGCCAGCACACATTTCCTCTTTGTGTCATGTTATAAGGAATAGTTAATCTGACCTCAAAGAAAAGAAACGTATGCTCCACCAGATAAGGTGGAAGAGATGAATGAATCTGTCTGCTGTGTAGCATTTGTTGGTATGAGAGAGAGAGAATTTAAAAAAAAAAAAAAGAGTGGGGGAGGGAAGACTGAGCCAGATTCCTAAAGGAAAAGGCTAAATAAATTCATGTAGTGATATAAGCAGTAGAATGGGAGAAAAGTGAACGCTTAATGACAGAGAACGTAAAACACAGGTGTATGCTGGCAGTCAGCATTCTCTTTGGGGCCACATTTGTTATTTGCCTCTTAGTAATCGTTTTGGAATGTTAAATGAGCAATGTAAGTCTGCTAATGAATAGGACTAAAAGAGCAGTATAACCTATAGAAAATAGTTCACTAATTACTTAATAGTGATAGAGAGCTCTGTCAGTCAAGATCCCTCTTTTTGGCACACAGACGCACACATCCACATTTTTCAAACTGGTTACTTTTTTTTCATTTCAGTCCTGTGCAAAATACACAAGCAGACAAATTCTCTGGCTGCCAAAAAACAAAAACAACCCCCCCAAAAACCCAACCACTTGATCTAGAGCAGTGTTTCTCAACCAGTGGTATGAGTACCCTTGGGGTACTGGAGAGAAGTCTGGGGGGTACGTCAACACAACTGAAATTTGGAGAAAACTGAATTTTTGTTTTAAGTTTTACAGCGTTTTTTTATTTTTGTACTTTTTACACCGAAAAATGTCATCGCCTGTCCAACTACGATTAAGTTGTTTAAACAAATGTACTGCAATGGTAGGAAAAAATTGTGTGCGTCTGAAAACTGTAGTTGCTAGGGGTACTTATAATTTTTTTTAAAGGGGTACTTCATAAAAAAAGATTGAGAAACACTGATCTAGAGTATAGATTTTTTTTTACAAAGGAACCAAGAAATAAGAAAAGAAAGAGAATGAAACTTTTGTAGTGAATCTAGCTAGATGGTTCAACTTAGACTTTGGCTTAAAACTAGGCCAAATCAGTGATAATGATGGAGTAAGATGATAATCATATCTGGAGAGCTTGACAGATGGATCTTGAAACCTGCGAATATCATCCTTTTCCATATAGACCTATTGTAACCAGTATTATGTGTTTTGTCCTCCCATTCTGAACAGGCCTAAGTGCCACCTTGCTTCCTGAATATGTGGGCAATATACAGCTATTACTTCCCTTGTATATTTAATATACAGTTAATTCATCTGTCATTGGTAATATCTAGAAATGGCCAATAATTAAAATGATTTATTCAATCTGTAATGCCTCTAAGTTGTGTGAATGAATCACCATTTCCTGTAACTTATTTATCATTCACAGGCATTTGCCAAATAATTTCTAGAATTATTGGAAAAAGTTAATTGTGATTATTCAATATTTGCAATTTGTGTTGGACAAGCAAGTCACAAAATACATTTACATTCTTTTATGAGCATGTCAATTACAAATAATCCTCAAGCACGGTTTCTAAGCATAGTCTGCACTTTTCACTCTAAACTTTCAGTTTTAGTGATTGCTCCTTATAGTAAACTCATTTGCTAAAATATTCACATTGGATGGGCACAAGCACAGTTGAAAAGAACTTGTTTAAAAATTTGGCTGACTTTTCATGGACATGCCTCTGTAGCAGTTGCTCAGTGCATGACTGAACACTGTAGCTGATCAGAATGACAATTCAGCAGTCTACATGCAAGTAGGATTGTTGGTGAACCTGTTACTACTGAACTTATTCTACCCCACCAAAATCACCACTTATTCTACCCCACCAAAATTGGTGTTTGTATTGGCAATCTCCACAGGGTGGCTGAATATTAACTGGACATCCTCTTAACCATCCAGGACAGGACTTAAATGCATTGGTAGGGTTCATATAAGTGTATATGGCAAGTTCCTCTGCCTAATGAGTAGAAAATTTGAGCTTTAGCCCTTTGGTTCAAGCTGTTGAAGCTCATACTTTTCTCCCAGGAGATCCTAGATTCAATCCCCAGGGTATTGGCCAAGAAGGGCACCTGCCGTGCTTGTATCTCTTTTGTCAGGCCAGCTGACGGGAGAGGGAGCAAAGGGGCCAGTTGCCCTGGGGCCCAGGGATTCAAAGGAGCCCGGAGGCTCCTGACCACTGCTACTGAAGCAGTGGCCAGAGTCCTGGCCCTTTAAATAGTTGCTGGAGTGCTGCTCTGTATGGCTCTGAGGAGCTGGGTGTGTTTGGGGGGGGGGGGGGAAAGGGATGCTCCAGGTGGCACGGAGGGCTGAGGGAGACACGCCGCACTCCGGGTGGCATGGAGGGCTGGCTGATGCAGCATTGCTCCTTCCACCTGAGGTCCCACTGCTTCTGGGAGCTTGGCGCCACCCCCTGTTTTCTGTACATGGTTTGTTCCGTCTTCAGGCAGATAGTCCATCACTTTTCATAATCACCAACAGGCTACTCTAAAAAAACATGAAAATGGATGCTTGACTTTAAATATGTACGTAGTCCCAGTGGAGTCAATAGAACTATCACAGGCTGAAAATGAAGCACACATAAAGGGCTTTCCTAGGCCAAGGCCTAAATCTTTTTGAAAGAAACATTTATGTAGCAAGGAAAAGATCTGGATGTCTACCACTGGAAATTTCAAGTCCTAATTTTGAGAACAAGCTGCTGAAAATCCTCTACACAGGAATTTATTAACGAAGAGGAAGAAATACTTGAGCTCTTACCTACTCCTGCCTTTGGCTTTGGGTCATCAATGAATTACTAACCCTGTGATTTTAACATTAAGAACAAAATCAATTAAAACAAAAGAGCAACAAGCCTATTTAAAAAAATCTGTTGATATCAGCAGTGAATGATCAGCTTGTGTCAGTCCCTTAGCAGAGGACAGCCTGAGGCAAAGCCAGAATTTAAAGCTTCTGTGTTTTGTGTTGAATAGATTTTTTTCTCCCTTTCCCATTGTCTTATTTTTTACTGGAAACAGTATCTTGGAACATGCTTGGCAGCTGTAGCTGGCTGGCTGGATTATGGTTAAAAAAATTGACATTTAAAAGAAAAAGAAACGTCTTGGAAGATAGACATGTACAGACAGACCCACTGACAGGCAGATGCCACAACACAACCTCTCCTTCAGTGATTGACATCAGCAGCTCAAACTACCCAAAGCCAAGCGATAAGTGAGAAGGGCTGGATTGCAATCCCTGCCTGTCAGTACCAAGTTGAACAATGTGGCAGTTCAGGATGATTGTGTGTTTCAATACCCTTCAGGGAGGATGGCAGAGATTTGTTGTTTTTCTGATATTTGTGTTCAATGCTTATTTATTAAGTGTGTAACCCAGAGGCACTGAGACTACTGACAAGGGAGAGTGAAGTCTGCTCTCCAGCCTTAGCTGAGAGCCAGCTGGCTTTTAGCTTGGTAGAGGCACATGGCGTTAGCCCCTAAGGTCACAGATTCAATCTGTCCAGCTGATCACTAGGGTCTGTTGGCTTTTAGGTGCAAAAATTAGTGTCAATGAAATGTTAAGATTGAAGAATAAAGTGGTTAAAAATGTGAAATTCCCTTTGTTAAAGTCTGTACTGCTACATTAATCTAGCCACACTGCACTTGATGTAAAGTTTAGAATATAGATTACTCTTTGTGGCTTAATCTCTGTACATTGTTTTTACATTTAATAAGGAAAACAGGAATAGAAATTTTCAGCCTGACTTTCCCTGATGTTATCACTAATTTCTTTATGCTGGTGACTATCAGCACTTTCTGTCACTTCCGTGTCTAACATGCCTATCTAAGTTCACAAATAATCATTCAGGCATTGAAGTGACAGCATTGTCTATGCCAAAACAAGTGTGGGTGCAAAACTGGGGTTCAGCTTTTGAATGTGTCTCAGAATGTAAAATGAATCTTTGTTAAAGTTGTTCTAGAAATGTTAAATTTAGGATTTTTCTGATGTCTGAGAAGCTGGATTCCTCACCCTTACTTTTGTGCTAGCTTAATACAAACCTTTTTACATTCAATTTCCAGGATTTTTTTTTGAAGGGTGGTGGAGCAAGGTGGTTAAAGAAAGAAACACAGGAGGAAATAAAAGGCTTAAACAATGCAAGTGGGCTAGGAGCTGCAGATGTGCCTTAACTTTGCTTTCTGCATCGGTGTAGTTGCAGCACTTTAGCTAAATTGGTGGATTAATTATTCTAATCTTCCCTGAGAGGTGGTAGCTGTGTCTGTTGTAAAAGCTCTCCTGCTGACATAACACTGTCATAACACTGGCATAATTATGTCGCTTAGGAGTGTAGATGTAGTTTTACTGATATAGGTGGTTAGTGTAGACTAGGCTTAAGTGTCTGAGTGGCCGCTTCAGCCATGTTAAATCATTTTAGTTTAGCTCTCTTCATTGATGTGACTAGCTGCAGCAGCCTTAACCAAGGCAGATTAGCTGAGGCATTTTGCCATTCAGGAGGCCTTTATACAAGTATTCTAACCCAGGGCTGGATTGCAGGTGGAAAGGGGTGTGTGTGTGTTTTGTTTTGTCCTTCCTCTCCTCCCCCTAAAGAAAAACCATGCATAGATTTCCTTGTGCAGATTCCCCTAATTGCATGTCCTCATGTGGGAGAAAGGGGACAGAGTTTGTTTCTCTGCCCCACCCCATGGCTCTGGCTGCTTAAATGACTTAAATGAACTCATGCTACCTGGATTTTCCTTGTGGCTGTGATGACTCCCAAGGGCCCAAGACAGTGGTGGGAAATGTGGAAAAATTAGCCTGGGGATGCATCAACTTTTTCAAGGACATTTTGTGGGGCAGGAATGAGCCTATTACCCTTTCCTTTACCACCTTGTCAGAGGTGGCTGGGGCACAATGGGAAAAATTGCAGTCCGATAATTGTCATCTGGGTAGTGGTCCTCTAATGGGTTATTACAAGATGGAGTGTGTTGAAGCAGTCTTGATGCTTCTGCAAGCAAACTCACTTGCTAGAATATTGCTGGAAAGTGACACAATCTCCCCCCTCCAGATAAGTACCTATCAACCAATGTGCTGCCCATAACATTCATGTAAGTAAATAATGTCTGACAGGTACTTATTGGAGTATGGGACTAGAGGGTGGAGTAGAATAGATTTGCACTGTTAATCTGGAGTCTGAAATTAAAATTCTTTCATGGATCTCAAGTAAAAATAAGTTAATTGGCCTCAGTTTAGAACAAATAAGGACTAAACTGAGACCAATTAACTTATTTTTACTTGAGATCCATGAAAGAATTTTAATTTCAGACTCCAGATTAATGATGCAAGTCTATTCTACTCTACCCCATTGTCCCATACTCCAATAAGTACCTGTTAGGTGGTATTTGCAATGATGTAACATTAGCTGTCTCTCCCTCTGTGGGGTAGAGGTGGAGGGGAAGAGGGTACGTATATCCTATCTGTCTCAAGCCAGTGATATTAGTCTTATATTATCTGGCATGCTACATTTGCTCTGATTTTTCCAGAGGCAGAAAAGCCTGATCTCTAAAACAGTAGAAAATTGTGATAACTGTCTCATTATTATGCCCCTCCTCTTCATAGTGAATGGCCTGCCAAACCAGCTAATAAAACAGGAGCACATTTGTTCACTGAAGTGTCCTCAGCCTGAATCTCTGTTTTGTTCTGCTTCTCTTTGCTTCCTTGTGTTTTGTGTGTGGCGTGTGGGTTTTTTTTAATTTTTTTTTTTTTTTTTTTTGTGCAGGCAGTGGAACCTTTCTAACAAAAATAGATGTTTTCCTCATCAAAATTGCCCTTTTCTTCAGCTTGTTTTTCTTCATAGTTTCCCAGCTGGTGCTTGGCATTGTGACATGGTGTGTCAGGTTGCATCAGTCACATTGTTCTACATGACATCACGGATCAGAAGGGGACGTGACTGATGAAAGGTGATGGTGTCACATCACAATACGAGGCCTCAGCTGGGGAAGTCTGAACAATTTTCTAAACCATCGTTTAAAAAGAAGACTTGGGTTGAAGAGACTGTTTGTCTCATATCCCTACCCTTGTGCTGCAGTCCCTTTCAAATTAAAAGTTTAGTTAGCTGTGTTGCCCAAATTAGATTTGGTTGAAGCCTTTTCCTCACCAAAATGAAAGATCCATCCTCCTGAGTCATGAGCTAGACAAAAATATTCTCCCTTCTCCCCACGTAAAGCAGTTAGCCTGAGGATTCTCCCCATTTTAAAATGAACCTCTGTTCTGATCAGGTCCTGCATTTCTTCCAGTGAAGTAAGTCAAGATGTGGAAACATGACTGTATTAATATGCTGACATGGTCTCCTTTTAAAGTTCTGCCTCTTTCCTTGCTCTCTCCACTTATTTGTTTATCCCTTTCTCTTGGTTTCTTCTTCGATGTTTTCATTCTTCTCTCTCTCATACATACTGTCCCTCACCTG
This sequence comes from Apalone spinifera, assembly GCA_030068395.1. NCBI lineage: Eukaryota > Metazoa > Chordata > Testudines > Trionychidae > Apalone > Apalone spinifera. Next base: position 20,837,175 of record JANRFK010001234.1, on the reverse strand, counting down.
CATGCCAGCTATTTTCTTATATAACTTAATTATTTTACCCTCCTTTTTTTATCTTTTGTTTCCTAGCTCTCCTTTGCTTGTCACTTCTCCATTTCCCCATCTCATTCTTCTCTCCCCAGATTTCTCACCACCACTTTTCTTTTGCCTTTGCCTTCCTATCCCTCTTCTTGGACCCCAGACCTTTTTGGTGACTGTTATCCTCTTCAATATTTCCACAAAAGTTATTGCTCTCGAGAGTGACCAGACTTTCTGACATTATGGGTTTTGTCTTGTATGTCCCACTATACCCGTCCCTCCTGAAAAGTGTCTCGATTTTTTTTTCCACACTTGCTTTCTGGTCACCCTACCTCATCTTTGTCTGATTCCACTGATGTCTTTATTGGGACACTCAGGAAAAGAGCAGATCAATTTTTCTGGTCCTTTCATCCACATAGCTACTCAAGCCCCAGCCAGTGAAACAGAAAAGGTGGATCTCAGTCCTCTTTTCTCTTCAGTCTATTTTCTTTCTCTGTTTCAGGGTCTCTAGTTTTGTATGTTCTCCCCAGTTAGTCTCTCTTCCTTCAGCTTTTCTGACACACACTTCTCTCAGAGCTGCTGCTGGCTTATCTTCAGGGACTTCAAAAACCATCCCTCTCCTCCTCTTAGGAGCTGGTCCATCATCGGGCCTTGTCAGTGACGTCACATTGAGTCAGTAAGAAAATGGCTTTGGAGAATCATGCTGCTCATATAATTATAACAGTGATCACACGAGGGCAGTTATGTAGCTATTTGAGGTACACGTGTGAACCATTCATGCTTTGGCCAATGAGGTGGATTGGACTTTGTCTCTCAAACAGACCCAGTGAGGTGCTAAGTGTCTCCAGTTGTCACTGAAGCCTGTAGGACTGTAAGGACAGAGTCTGATCTGTCTCCATAGTGCAAAAAAATGGCCACAGTAACCTCTCTACATAGTGTTTAAGCTCCTCGTTCATTCTTGTTTTATTCAGTGCAAAGTAAAGCCCTGTGAGATGTTTGATTTCATCCTGATCTTCTCTGCAGCCCCTTGCCTGCTTTACTTTGGAGCAGTGACAAGTCTCTTCTCCCAGAGAAATTTTCATCATGGCCCAGGCAATATGGCACTGCGTCACAGACTCTACTCGAGCCAGTAAAAGGAACTATCCCTTTGCTTTATTTCTTTTCCTCCAACATGTCCCCCTTCTCCACCTTTTGGCTTGTATTTACAAGTGCATGTTATAGCACATCCGCAGTGATCTGCTCCTTCTCCAGGAATTCTCAGGTGAGAATGGAGAGGAGAGGGGGCCCACAGGCAGCTCTGGGTTTAACTCTGCTTGAGGTTTGCTAAAAGGTCAGTTACTATTCTGAAAAGGTGAACCCTTTAACCCCTTCCACTCTACCTGAGCACATGGGAGGGCAGGGGCCTATTGGCGGGAATGTGGTTTATCCCTGCTGCTTCTCCTGTTCTCTCCCTCCAGTCTGCAGCTTCTGTTTCCTGCTTGACTGCACTCACCGCCTTCCTACTGCCCCTCAGGGAATTGCCCTCTTATTACCACAATTACAATCTGTACACATTTCATTAAACTAATATCGCTTTGCACAGGCTTTCTCCACCGACGTGCACAGCTGGAGGCCCATTTCTTTTCCTCAGCTTAAACACTTTGACAGGTTAAGAAAGCTATTATGGCTGAATAACAGGTGTTGCAAAACAATGTGCATTTGATGTTTAAATGAGAGAGCTTCTTTATTGACTGCCTTTATTGCTGCTAAGACTCTCCTTTTTCAAGATGACTGGATTTTTATTGGTTTTACTGCTTTTTAAAGCGTATTCTGTTGTTTCAGAATAGGTCCGGAGTGACTCTCTGCAGTTATTTGTTATTCTGATGTCTTTTTTATTTGCACTTTTTTGCCGTCCTATCCAGGTGAAGGATACCAGTACTAAATAGAAGAATTTTATTTTGCCACAGTCTCATGCCAGTACTAAGCATTTCCTGTTCATGGGCAGTTCCCAGTGGAGCGATAAACGATTCTGGTCCATTACATTGCCTCTACTTATTATTTCTAACCAGACTTGATTCACCTCCTATCTATCTATATAGTGACCTATGTCTATATATCTAGAGTTATAGGTAGGCTATAGAATGTATGGCAGAAATTCTCACATTAGTTCAGGGCCTTTAGTGGCACATTTCCATTTAAAATGAATGGATAGATGTGTGCCTACTTTCCCTACACTGCTCTGAAAATCTCAATCTATTGTCCTATTTTTACATTATATGGCTAACATAGCACAGTTCATAGGCTTTGTAACATAGAGTGGGCTTCTCAAAGGAATCGGGCAACTCAGCCTGACATTTTAATTAAATGAAACTAATAAATTATAACTAAAAGGAATAGATGAAATAACAAAACAGAAAATATTAATAATTCAGACATTAAACATATAAAGCTCATTCAAAGTAAAAATAACATTGAAACCCATATTTTAATGTTTCCTTTTCTTTTATATCTGATATTTGATTAAGTTTTCAGAGGCAGCAGAATACTTCCCATGAGTAGAATATTATGGCCAAAGCCAACCATTTTAAGAGGCCTGTTTAGAGAGACAAATATCAGAATATTAGGGGTGCGGAGAGAGACAAGAGAGAGGAGTGAAAAAATTATGGCTTTCTAGGATGCTCCTATTCTTCTGCTAAGATATGGTTTAGGAGGTGATAGGTGACTGATTTCTATGGGGGGAGGGGGCAGAGAGGTCCTCCCAGAGGAACAGGGAGAGGGCATGAGGGAGCACCCCATTTAGCAATTAAATTTTTGGTGGTGCTCTTCCCAAGTGCTACCATGAGTCACCTATGGTTTAGATTAAGAAGAATGTTAAATAACAAAGTGAAGACTAAGAAGGATATGACACTCTACTCCCTCTATAGCAAGGGTGGGCAATAATTTTTAATGGGGGCCACTCCAAAATTTTGGTAAGTGGTCCAAGGCTGCACTTCTGTGGGGGGACAGGGATGGGTGGAGTGCAGAAGGAAGCTTGAGATAGAGGATTGGGTGCAAGAGGGAGTATGGGGTCTGCGAGGGAGTTTGGGTGAAGGAGGGGCTCATGATCTGGGGCAGGGCTTAGGGTGCAGTGTCCAGGAGGGGTTATTGGTGCAGAAGAGGATTCTGGCGTGGGGGAGGGGTGTTAGAAGGGGTGCTGGGTCTGGGAAATAATTGTGACTTGGGAGAAGTAGATGCAGAGGGTTTGAGTGGTGATGTGGGGCAGGGGAATGAGGTGCAGGGGGGTGGTGGTGGTAGTGTAGGAAGGTGTACAGGGTCTGGGAAGGAGTTGTGACCTGGAGAGCAGGTGGGGAGAGGAGGTACAGAGGGTTTGGGTGGTGGCCTGGGGCAGGTAGTTGGAGGGAGGCAGAAAAAGGGGTGCCAGAGGCTAGTTCTTTTTGGGAGGCACTTACCTATGAGGCTGCCTGCCAGCAGCTCTGCAGGAATCCTGCCTGTGTGCTGGATGGGCTGCTCCAAATGGCTCTTCTCCAGCACAGGGAGGGAAGGAGTGAGGAGGCTTCATTCCCTGCCTCTGCCTTCAGCAACTTTTCTCAGCTCCTATTGACTGGAAACTGGCCAATGGGAGCTGAGGGATTTTGCTAGGGGGTAGGGACAGAGATGCTTCCTTCTCCCTGCCCAGACTTCATAGCAATTAGCAGCCTGCTGTTTAAAGTGGCTGCAGCTGCTCTCTAGTAAGCACGCCGGCAGGTGGCCAGAAGCCGGATCCATCCTGCTAGCTGCCTCTTGCCCACCCCTGTTCTATAGGGAAGAAGAGAAAAAGCAATATCTTGCCAGGTTCATTTACACTAATGATAATGTTGCTTACCAATAATTCTGCCTATTGAGTTTTGTTGCTGTGGTTGGAATTTGGATTCTTTACATGATCAGGTATTACTATACACATGAAAGGACACAGGGATTATATAAGGTATGCTCAGAAGTGTGTGGCTTGCCATGAGTTTTCAGGTACTGGACTTCGGGGGGATAAAGGAAATTCAAAGTAAGTAGAGAGAGGGCCAGTGACTTTGTTACAGACTACACCTAAAGAGGCTGGGTTGTTCTCTCCCAATGGAGATTCTGCCTCATGCATGGAGTCAAGCAGTGGTAGAAATATAAAGTGACTTTGCAGCATGGGCTGATTAGATCAGCAGTGGCAGATCTAAGTGTACAGCAAGCAAATAAATGATGGCAGTTTTGAGTTCACAGAATCCCAACCCACTAGGTCAGCAGAAGCAGATCTGGAACCATTGAACTGCAGGCATGAGTGGAATCTGGTCGAGTTGTTGTCTCCAAAGTGGAGAGATTGGCAGAGGAGAGCTACCACTTGCTGTCTCTAACTGTTACTGAGTCTGACTGGAGCTGGAAAAATGGGGTTATGGTAGATGAGTTCATGGTAGAGATAAGGTTTCTGGACTCAATAAGCTGGACAACTATTTGCAACTTTGGTGTTTATCAAAATTCTTTATGCTCCTGCTAGGGTTGCACAATTTCCTATGTGTCTTTTGATTTTTTCTGTTTTACAAATTAAACAAAAATATGCTGGTCATTTCCTGTTCCCAAATAAATGAGTGCTTACAAGTAGGGGGAAAAGCCACTTTCTATGGTGACCAGGAAGACTTCATTTTAATTTCTCAGACCAAGAAATAGGATTATAGAACTAGAGGGGATCTTGGAAATATTTCAGAAAGAGACTCCCCCCACAGATAGATTGGATCCATCCCTTTCTTCTGCCAATGACATCTAGCAGAAGGCTGGCCAATAATACTAATGTGAATTCACTTATATTTGTGGAGAGCAAAATTGACCCCACTGCAAAACAACTGCACACAGCTTACATAGGCCTCAAGTAATGAATAGGTCTTGTGCTGGATCTCTGCACACTTGTAAACTTCATCCTTAGTACTGTTCATCCTAAGGGTCTCAAATAAATTTACAAGCCACTTGGTTGTACAGGGATTACTTCACCTATCCTGAAATTCAACCACTTCTAAGCAGAATGTGGCAGCTGTTCTACAACAGTAGTATTAAATAACAGATGTTAGATGAACTAAGTCTAACTTTGTGTAGAAATAGCAGTGGGAATTTAGCTAGGTACAGTTGACTGCAATTATCCTTTTTGGAGTTTGACCAGATCATTTGAGCTAAAAACCTACCCTGACTACAGATGCCTTGTGATTTTTACTGGATAGAAGTAACTAGAGCAGTGGTCACCATCCAGTAGATCGGGATCTACTGGTAGATCTTGGAGCCTCTGACAGGAGATCTTGACTGGCTTGACCAAAAGGCTATCAAGCCCAGCACTTCAGCTGCCCCCCACAGACTGCTGCACATCTCCTGTTCTTTGCCTTGGAGCTGTCCCCCCAGGAACCTCCTGCTTGCTGTGCAGGGAAAGGGAGACAGAGGAGGGATACTGATGTCAAGATGTCTTCTCTCCCATCCTGTATCCTATCTCCACAGAGCAGAGAGGGGGAACAACAGGACTTGGGAGGGAGTTTGCTGGCTGCTTTTGGGAGTGGTGTAGGGCCAGGACAAGGATGAGCCTGCCTTACCCCCACTGCACCACCACACAGGAACAACCTGAGGTAAGCAGTGCCCAACTGGAGCCCACATCCCAAAATCTACCCCAGTCATGAACCCCCTCCTGCACCTCAAGCCCCTGCCATAACCCTGAGTACCCCTGCATCCAACCACCTCCCAGAGTCTGCACCTAGATCCCCCTCTGGCATGCCAACTGCCTGCCCCAAACTCAGCTCAGAGTCCCTCTCACACTCCAAATCCCTTACTCCAAGACCCAAGCCTGCACCCCAACCTTCTGCCCCTGCCTGGTGAAAGTGAGGGAGGATGGGGGAGGGAGGTAGGATGGCGTGAACAGGGGCGGGGCCTCGGAGAAGGGGCAGAAAGGAGGCGGAACAAGGACATATGGGTTTGAGGTAGATCTTGTTTGCACTTAAATTCAAAAAGTGATCTCATGCTTAAAAAGGTTGGAGACCCCTGAACTAGAGCCTTGGTTTCACATGTTATCCATAAGATGACCTCTTACAAGAGCCTAATGCCTGGTAGCATCATACTGGGGCATTAAGTAGTAGAGCCCTAAGTGGATGCAAATGTCTACCCACAGATGCAGATCTCAGCAGACAGACATTGGGATTCACAGGGCTCTACTCCCAGCAGACTTTGTGGCCAGTTGAAAGGAGTGTGGTCCTGTCATTCCCAGGTGCCAGCACTGGCAGCTCCTCCCAGCGGTGCGGTTATACCAGACATGGCCTCTCCTGTCTGGGTTGTACAGGAGGAGCTGCCAGGGTGGAACATTTACTCTTGGGCACAACGGGACCACACTCCTCCCCATGGGCTGCAATTTATCTTGGGAGCAGAGTCCTGCGGAGCTGTGGGTCCTGAAGTCTCTCCACAGATCTCCGCATCCACAGGTAGACATTTGTATCTCACGGGGCTCTGTTAAATAAGTACAGACTCAGAGAGTGCCACTTACAACTGCAAAGATGCTTCTCCAGTTGAGTATCGACTCTCTGCCCACATTTAATTTACTATATTTAATAGAAGTGCTGGTAACGGAATAATTGTGGTATTATTACTTAGAAAAGCCTGATATGCAAGTCACTGAATGCATCTCCCTTATATTTGCTAGATTGTGACAAGCTTGTGGATAGCAGAGAAGCAGGACGTGTGATATATGTCAACTTTACCAAGGCTTTTGCTATAGTCTTACGTGATCATCTCAAAACAGAGAAATATAACCTAGACAAATCTAGAAGAAGGTAGGTACACAGCTGGCTTGAAAACTGTACTTACCAGCTACCAGTGATTCACAATTGATTGATTCACAATCAAGCTGGAAGGGCATGTCGAGTGGGGTCCCATGGGGCTATGCCCTGAGTCCAATTCTAGTCAACATTTCGTAAGTGATTTGGAAAATGGCATAGAGAATACAATTAAAGTTTGTGGGCAATACCAAACTGGCAGGGGAGAGTAAGTGCTTTGGAGGACAGGATTAGCATGCAAAATACCTTGACAACCTGGAGAAATGATCTGAAGTAAATAGGATGAAATTCAATAAGGACAAATGCAGAGCACTCTACTTAGGAAGGAATAATCAATTGCTAAATCCAACTGTATCTCTTGCAAAATTAGAGAACATAATTCTGAGATGTATTAGCCTAGAGCAGGAGACTCCAAACTTTTTAAGCATGAGATCACTTTTTGAATTTAAGTGCTATCCAGGATCTACCTCAGACCCAAATACCCTTGTCCCACCTCCTTCATGCCCCTTCTATGAGGCCCTACCCTATTCACTCTGTCTTCCCTTCCTCCCCTATCCTCCCTCCCTTTCACCAGGCAGGGGCAGAGGATTGAGGTGCAGGCTCTGGTCTTGGGCTAAGGAATTTGGAGTGCGGGAGGGGCTCTGAGCTGAGCCTGGGGCAGGGAGTTGGGGTGCAGGAGAGGGTTCAGGGTAAGGCTATGTAAGGGAGTTTAGACCCAAGGGGCCCAAGGCTAGGGCAGGGGCTTGTGTTGCAGGAGGGGGTTCGTGACTGGGGCAGGGGTTTGGGATTCTGCTCCAGCTGGACACTGCTACCTCAGGCTCACCCCTGCCCTGGTCCTGCACCACTCTCAAAAGCAGCCAGCAAACTTGCTCCATCCCAAGCCTTATGCCCCACCTATCTGTTCTGTGGAGATAGAATACAAGGTGGGAAGGGGCACCCTGACATCAGTGCCCCCTTATCTTTCCTCTCCGCCCTGCACAGCAAGCAGGCGGCTCGTGAGGGGCAGGCAGCTCCAAGGCAAAGAGCTGGAGATGCGCAGCAGTGGGGCAAGAGGCAGCTGAAGTGCTGTGCTTGATCGCCTCTTGGCCAAACTAGTCAGGATCACCTCTCAGAGGCTCCAAGAACTGCCAGTAGATTCTGATCTACTGGTTGGTGACCATTGGCCTCGAGTATTGTAAACAAAATATGAGAGAATTCTTTCTTCTGCATGCTGATTATGCCTCAAATGGAATATTGTGCCCAGAATTGGGACCCCCACTTCAGGAAAGCTATGGACAAACTGAAGCAAGTCCAGAGGAGAGTGATAAAAATGATTAAAGGTCTAGAAAACATAGCCTATAAGAAAATCTGGGAAAAAATTGGATTAATTTTGGCTGGGGAAGAGAAGGCTGAAAGTCAACATAAGTCTTCAAGTATGTAAAAGACTGTTATAAGGAGAGGGTGATAAATTGTTCTCTATAGCCACTGAGGGCAGGACAAGATATAATGGGTTTAAGTTTCAGCAAGGGAGATTAAGGCTAAACATTAGGAAAAACTTAAACAGCAAATAGTCCTGTAGCACGTTAGAGACTAACAAAAAATGTCAATGATATCATAAGCTTTCATGGGCACAACCCACTTCTTCATCTTATCAGTTCAGGACTATTCACTGTTTCTTAATGGGTTTTTTTTTAGTTACAGACTAACAAGACTACCCCTCAGAAACATTAGGAAACAATCTTTCTAACTGTAAGATTTCAATCGCTGGAACAGATAACCTAGGTTGTAGAATCATCGTCATTATTTAACCTGCTCATAAAACAACTCCTAACACCTGTCAGGGATGGTCTAGATCAGTGTTTCTCAACCTTTTTTTTTATAAAGTACCCCTTTCAAAAAATAAGTAACCCCAGTACCTACACTTTTCAGACACACACACAATTTTTTCTACTGTTGGAACACATTTGTTTAAACAACTTAATTGTAGCCAGGTAGGTGATTAAATTTTTGGGTGTAAAAAGTACAACCATAATAAAACACTGTAAAACTTAAAACAAAAATTCAGCTTTCTCCAAATTTCAGTTGTGTTGACGGACCCTCCCCCCCCAGGCTTCTCTCCAGTACCCCTAAGGGTACTCATACCACTGGTTGAGAAACACTAGTCTAGATGATACTTCATCCTGCCTCAGTGCGGGGGACTGGATTAGATGAGCAACTGAGGCACCTTCTAGACCTACACTTCCATGATTCCACACATTTGAAGGGCATTCATCTTTTTTGTCAGCATCCACTTTGAAAATAAATAAATACAGGCCCTCTTATAGATCTGGCCCCCTTGTAATGACCCTCTCACAGGAGCCTTCTATTGACCCATCCACCCTGTCAGCAGGAGTTAGACATCTGCATTGTTGCTACTGAGTAATGTTGTTGACTTGCTGTGGAAGATGCACCTGGTTAAAACTTCGCCAGGATAAGAAAAGTGGGTGTGATCCTCTGGTTCCAGGGGATGAGGGGCAGAGATGTGCTCTTATTATGTGACTTACCAGCAAAGCTAAACTCCAGGAAAGGGGGGAATTGAACTTCTATGGCTTATAGACTTCATGTGGAACAGGATGGGAATACCATGCATGTCTTTGAGAGAAGACCTCAGTAAGCAACTTCCACAAGCCTCAGGAAAATGACTTGTAATGGAAGAATGATCAAAAACTCATTATTATGTAGATCTTAGTGTATTTAAGCTTCTGAGAATAGAGGAGAAATGGTAATTGGTACCTAGTTTTTCTAAAAATTACTTCTCTTGCCACTCAAGATGCTTGTCATGAAGCTGTCAGGAGACAAGTTAGCTATGTCTTTTGTTTCCCCTTTTTGGTGCCATATATAACAAGTTAACACTGAATAATTCACACTCTCTCAGCTGGGACCATCTTGCCATTTCAGAACCAGACGTTGCAATGCATATGGGATTGTGTCTGCAGTGTACTGAATACTTCCTGCAAATTTCTGAGAGGGGTAGCTGGGTTAGTCTGTAACTGAAAAACTTAAACAACAAATGGTCCTGCAGCACCTTAGAGAGTAATGAAAATGTAGATGGTATCATGAGCCTACGTGGGCACAGTCCACTTCTTCAGATGAATGAGTAAATATGAGGACCCTTAAAGCACATTGCTATCGAGGGGAGCTCAGGGACTTCAGGCACCTTCCAGGATCAGTCGCTGAATTTGGAGTCACTCCAGTGAATTCAGGGGGGATTAATCCATATTTACACTTCGCTCCATGTCTATTTGTGTTCTTTTTGAATTCCTTCTCTAAGATAAGACTTTGTTCATGTGGCGTATTGAAAGTAATGGAATGGAGTAAAGAGACATCGTGGCTAGCAAACAGCTGCTGCTTCTCTTACCTGCTCTATAATCAAAAGGGGGAGATGCAAGGCTCAGTCTGCACTACAATTCTTTGGTCTATCTGTGGGCAAGCTGGTGAGCACATGAGTTGCTGGCTTGGTCTTCAACTCTAACCTTCACTTCCCTCCTCTCCACAGACAAGACAGGCTTCTGGTTTCAGAGACAGTTCAGGAGGCTCGGTCAGGAGCTTACAGTGTGAAAGTAGATGTTATCTGCACTTCACAGGGTGTGCGGGGGGGGGGAGAGTGGGTGGAAAGGGAAAGGCAAGGATGTAAATGGAGCCATATGGCTTGGGGCAGTCATGCGCTGCATTATAGAAAGAGAAGAAAGGGCAGAGAGAAGGGAGAAAATGGGAGAGGAGTCTCCCTATTAACATCAGAATAGGGAAGAGGTAGGAATAAAGAAATAAAGCACCAGCCTGAGAAGGGAAACATGAGAAAGAGGGAAAGAACTGAAATTCTGGAGAAGAGAAGGGAAAAAATGAGGGAATCAAAGAGAGGGAGAGACTGGTTCTGGGTAGGGAAAATCAAATCAGACAGGGAGATTGGAGGAAGTGTGCATGGGTGTTGTTTGGAAGCAGGGCCATTCCTAGGGGGTCATGGACCCCCCCCAGTACCCCAAGTACGGGACCCAAGGCAACGATAGAATGGTTGAGGCAGCTGCCGCTGTGTCCCTGAAAGCATGGAGCGGCCACCTCGAACCATCTTATGGATGGGACGGCTCTGTCTGGAAGGAAGGAGAGCAGAGGGAAGTGAAGAGTGGCAGAGTTGGGAACAAGAGGAAGCACGGATTTTTGGGGGGAGGGTGGGTGGAGAAGAGAGAAGAGTTTAAATGAATGTAGCAGAATTGTGATGCTTTGAGGTTTAATCCAGATCAGTAGGGGGCTGTGTAACTGCCTTCCTTGTAATTATGGGGGCCTGTGCTGTGCAACTGTGATTTGGAGCCCCGGCACCAGCAGTCTAATACAATACCCTCACCCTGGACTCCACCAGCCTGGGTACTCATTGCAGGGTGACCCCAACAGTCATTCCAGTCCCCACACTGCCTCCTCTGCCGTGTCCAGTACCTCTCACTGGAATGCTTCCAAAACCTACCATATTCACTTCACCTTTAAAAAGACCATGCACAGCTGTTAGCTTGACTGAGGAGGTCATTCTTCAGTTGGCAACACTGCACAGAGATGGTTGTGTAACAAATCAAGATTAACTTAAAAAACAACAAATAGTTTAGTAGCACTTTAAAGATTAACAAAACATGTAGATGGTATCATGAGCTTTTGTGGGCACAGTCCACTTCTTGCTGTGCCCACGAAAGCTCATGATACCATCTACATGTTTTGTTAGTCTTTAAAGTGCTGCTAAACTATTTTAGTTTTTTAAGTTTTTCCTGTTACAAACTAACTCAGCTACCCCTCTGAAACTTTTAAACCAAATTAAGTTTGTTAACCAAGAGCTGGTATTAAAGTGATACCAAATAGAAGAAATTGGGATAAGTAAAAATACACTTCAAAGCAATCCCCTCAGTTCTTCTCTGTGTTAGTATATCTCAAAGTATTAAAGTATAAATGTGGATTCAGATGTTCAATTTCATGAAAACAATTCCAAGTAAATTGGCCTGGGGTTCTGACAACAGATGGCACCTAGTTTGACAACTTCACATCCCTGTTTTCCCCGGGGGTGTGGACCCCGCGTGTCACAGAAAGGAGGGGACAGATTAAAGCCAAGTGGTTGGAACATAAACAGAGAAATAGATTGGTGGAAAGAAATGGCATTTCAAAGGTTAGTACTTGTGTTGTGTCTGATAGGACTCTGATTCTCCCCAATTTACTTCTCCCCCCACCCACTCTGGATTGGGTGCCCCCCAGTTCCTTTGCCCACTGGGATATTTTCTTGAAATTGGTTCCTGTTTCAGTCACAACCCCATGCTGTGATTTGTGCCTTCATTGTCTTCTATAGGGCCTGAAAATCCATCTTCTTGAATGCACGCATGCTTTTCAGTGCAGCAGAACCTAGTAATGGTGGTCGTTACCTCATCTTCATTTACATTTGCATCCATTTATCTTCCTGGTTTCCTCCCTTTCCCTCACCCCCTGCCATTCTGATACTTATCATCAGAACATTCATAGCCTTTCAGTGGCTGCCTGCTGTGGGAAGATGGATTGGGGGCATACCACACATTCCCATATGTTTGTGCCTTCTAATGTTTGGTCCTTAAGTCAGCAGCAGCTGCTGTGAGCCAAATACTCTTGCTCTCTTTTCTTTGTTTTGTTTTTCTGTCAGGAAGATTGACCTTTGAGATTTTCCCAAGATCTGGAAATGCACCACAGTCCCTGTAGGTAGACAGAAACGCCTGAATGCAAGGGGGAGGTTGGCTGGGGTAAACCACAGATGTTCACATCAGGAAGTGGGTGCTATTAATCAGAAAACATCAGTGTGCTAGAGCACTGTGACATCAAAGTTTCCCTTTGTGGTACCCACAAGCAGTAGAATAAGTAAATGCAGGCATAGCTAGCTTATCAACATCAGTTACCAGAGGAAGGGGCTGAATTTCTGTTTCCTAGTTAATTCAGTAAATCTGACATTATGGCAAATGTGGATTCTTGTATCTAGATTGCTGCATAAACTTTTAAGATGTAGGTAACATTCTTAATATACTAGAGGCCTAATTCTGATCTCCCTTTTGTCAACACAAATAAGGAGTAAAGTTGACACAAGGGAAAGAAGAATCAGGCCCTAAACTGAGAGAATTGGGGGGAAGAAAAATTAAGGAATTTTTATATCAGTATCCAATCATGGGCTCTTTCTCTTCCTTTCCCCACCCTGCAGCAAAAATGGTATTGCATGTGAAATGTTTGTATTTTCTAATGTGGGGGAGTAATCCAAAAAGAGCTTTGTTGATAATCTCATGCCTAATGTGTAGGAATTAAACATCCTGAGATCCTTTACAATCATTCCAGTCAGGACTGGGAAAAAATTAATAGTTGGTTTATAAAAGGAAATTCCTACAGGCCCTCAACCTCAATAAGCTCTCTTGAGAAATAAAGTTTAATTGTAAAATTGCTACTTCAACCTATTCTCTTTGGCACGCTTGGAAAATTCTCTCCATAAATAAAAGGAAAACCATATGGTCCTGTGTTTTGCATGTTTGTGAGGTTTGCATTTTGCTAACACATACAAGGTTTGGTCTGGACTTAAAATTAAGGCTGATGTAGCTGTGGTCTTAGGGGCATGAGAAATCCTGCTCTCTGAGAACTCTAGCTATGTTGACATAGGTCATAGTGTTAGGGTGACTAGCCATCCCAATATTATTGGGACCAACTAGATATTAGGGGCTTCGTCTTGCATAAGCAAACTATTACCCCCATTCTGAATTTCACTTACTATATAGTCATCCTTCTTGGGATAGATGCAGCAAGGTTAATTGAGGAGTGCCTCCATTGACCTAACTACTCTTTGGCAGGCTGACAGTATTTCTATAGAGACTGAAAAATGCCTTTCAATCAACATGTGTAGGGTGCATCTCCACTACTGGGTTGTGCTGGCATAGATATGCTGATGTAATCTCCATAGTCTAGACCAAGATGGCCAAGGTTCTCTTACCATCTCCAAAATACAGAGATGTCAATTTGGGGTAGAAAAAGTTGATGAGCATCCAAATGATGGGGTTGGCAACGGGATCTGGAAACTTTCTCCTCTACTCTCTGAATTCCAGTCCAGGTCAGTAGTGATAAGTTGTTAGTGTTTGATGGCATTCCGTTAGCCTATGTAAAATGAGTTGATGGATTCACTTTAGGTCCAACAGTGAGATCACAAGGAGCTTAGGCATTGCAATAGTGAGCATTATGGCACCTAACTTTTAGGTTCCGAGAAGATCATAGGAATAACACTGCACTCCACAAAGCTTGAGCTAGGGCTGAGGCTCTCTGCACTCTGAATGGGGTGAGATGGATGCCTAAGACTGATCCACATAGGGTAAGCAAATGGGACACGCCACCAAAAAGGGTGAATGCTAAGCCACATTCTGCTATTAAATCTAGGCTTTGGGAATGCACTTAGGCACTGCTTAGTGGTTCATGAAGCATGTCTCCTGGAGTTAGGTGGTTTATACACTTCAATTGCTTTTTGAGTGAGGGTGCTGGCTTAGCTCCACACCAAACAGAAGGAAGAACAAGAGGCAGTGGTGATTTCTACCATATATCTTTTAGCCTTGTGGTTATAGCACATTGCCTGAGAGGAGGCAGATGCAGATTTCTGTCCGGAGAGAAAAAATTTGAACAGGGCTCTCCCACTTCTTAGCTGAGTGCTCTAATGACTGACCTATGGGATATTCTGATATATCTCCCTCTGTCCTTTTGTAGCTGTTCCACTGTGGATAAATAATGGAAGTGTGCTTGGAGCAAAAATATATTCAGACTGGAACAGATCTTGCTTGGGCTTGAAAGAGTGAGAGTGACTCTGTAGTCCAATGGTTAGTGCACCCACTTGAGATAGCTGAACCCAGTCCTCCTGGAGTTTTGATGATGGCTAAGGGTGATAAAACTGGGACTTAGGCACAAAGCCTGTGATTTAGGTGCCTCAGAATTTTGTAGATCTGGGCCCTCATTGTCCAAGTCCAATATAAATATTGTGTTATCAGACTGAATGAATACAGAGACTGAACCACCCCCATATGTTTACAAGTATTCTTTTGGAATCAATTCTGAATGTGTGTGCATATATCATATACATACTCACATGCATGAAAACTGGAATAATAATGCAAATAATTTCCTGCTAATAGGAAGCTGAAATGTTTAAATGAGCTTACTTTAGTCAAGTTCATGTCTCTCTTCTGTCTGTTTTCTGTGAACAATTAAGCAATCAAGTTTTAGTGCTGTGAATATCAGTCACAAATATGAATATTCTTGGAAAGTTTAAAACACATTTTGAAAATAGAATATCAAGAACTGGATACTTGTAGGGAAGTAGGACGGAAAAGAAACTGTACAATGCATAAAACTCACAATAAGAGGTGGCGAATAATTTTTAACAATCATGAGCTGACATCTCATGAGGCTGAATTCTTCCAACTATATTCTTCCACCGAGGGCTGTCACCTCCTTCCCATACTGTGTTTCCCAGTGCAGTAGTCTGGCCGCTGACCTTGTCTAGCTTAGTGTCATCCTCAAACTTGCTGGGGGTTCAATCCATGCCCTAATCCAGGTCTTGTTACCATTCATGTGCCTTGCTAGCTGCAATTCCAATTGTGCTTTCGCCTTCCTGATTACTTCCCTGCATTCTTGAGCAATATATTTATACTCCTCGCTAGTCATCTTTCTAAGTTTCCACTTCTTATAAGCTTCCTTTTTGTGTTTAAGATCACCAAGGATGTCCCCGGTAAGCCAATCTGATCGCCTACCATATTTGCTTTTCTTACGTACATCAGGATGGTTTGTTCCTGTGCCTTCAATAAGGCTTCTTTAAAATACTGCCAGGTCTCCTGGACTCCTTTCCCCTTCATGTTAGCATCCCAGGGTATCCTGCCCATCAGTTTTCCGAGGAAGTAAAAGTCTGCTTTTCTGAAGTCCAGGGTGTATATTTTGCTGTTCTCCTTTCTTCCTTTGGTCAGGATTCTGAAATCTACCATCTCATGATCACTACTTCCCAGGTTGCCACCCACATCTACTTCCCCTACTAGTTCCTCCCTGTCTGTGCGTGACCCCTGGTTGGTTCCTTCAGCACTTGTACCAGGAAGTTATCTAATACTGTATGTATGTAAAACTCTGTTTGTTTAAAAAAAAAAGCTGTCATCAATTTCCCAAAGCTGTCCTGGGGTATATGATATTTTTGTCTTCACATTAGATGCGGTCTGTGGCTTACCAGTTGTGAGAGAACACTCACTTTTCCTTACAGTGGGAGGCTAGTTTGTGTAAACTTTGGATCTTCCTAATCAAGAACTTTTAGACTAAACTTAAACGTGCTGGGAGAGGAATAATATTCACAATTGTATTCAGGGACTTTAATCTTCTTTCTTTGTGAATCACCAACCCTGTAGAATGTATTGATTCTTTTGGATTCATCATTCTTTCATCTTCTCAGTCTAGTTTCAGCATAAATACTTTCCTGCATGCTAAAGATTCTCAACCATTACTACAGAGGATACCACAGAGGCAGGGCAAAAGTTACAGCACAGGTAGACATGGTTTTAAACATCAGTTAACATCAGAAACAACAACTAAGAAAGTCCATGAGAGAAACAATTTCTCTTAGATCTTTTACCCCCCCTAATTCAGAAAATCTAAGCCCTTGTCCCCAATGACCTCATATTCATTTTATATTCAGTGTGCCATAGTATAGTTTTGCAGGGAGTGAAGCGATAATGAAAGGACATACAATATAGTTATTTTTAAAATGTCATGCAAACCATATGCTCTCAGGAGCATTATTTAAAATTTATGAGAGGAAGGGTGACTTTGTGGTGAGGGCTGAGAAGTCTGGATTAATTTTCTGGCTCTTCTAGATTCCTGGGGCGACCTTCTGCAAGTCACTTAATCCCTTTTAGCCTCAGTTCCCCACCTATAAAATGGGGATAATTCTGATTTCCGCCAGGAATTTGTCTGGCTTTTTAAATTTTAAATTGAAAGTTCTTCAGGATAAGAACTGTCTCTTACTACGTATATCACAGCTCTTAACACAATAGGGCCTTCATTTTGGTATGGGCTTTTTAGTGCTATAATGCAAATGATAAATCAGTCATTTGGTAACTTGGTCTTGTTTAATATTCACATATAGTCAGTGCAGATCAGACAGGAACCAACACTGGTAAGGCCCTCACCCAAACCCCCTGTGCATATACATATGCATGAACATGGTACGGAAATGTGAAATCTTAATATGGGTAAAAAATGGCCTTCCTGTTTAAGTCTTACTGAAAACTCCAAGCTCTGTGCTTTTTTTTTTTCTGTCATTATGAGATTGAATGTCCCAGTGGCAAATTACACTTGATAGATTTGTCAGGAAATTAAAACACCTAGTAGTGGACATCAGAGTGCTATCAAATGGATCTCCTGTCCACTGGGAGTACCAGCCCTAGCGAAAAGAAAACCTGCACTGATATATAATTTTAATTGGACTCTGTCATGACAGGCTGACCAGATGTCAATAACAACGCTAGGAAAATATAATACGAGAGAAAAAATAATGACTGTATATCATCCCATTGTGCTTAGACCAACTGTGACAGGTTTTAATCTCTTTAAAATATCTATTGTCCTAGACTTTCATTTATTTAAGGCACAGCAGCACAAAATCTAGTACAGTGAGTATGTGGAGTTTTATTGAGAGATGGCTATCATATGGGCAGAGGGTACAACTGCACTTCTATGCAGTGATAACAAATATGTCCAATTTCTCATAGTAAGCCTTCAGTACAATAGCTTACTGCAGGAAAAAAAGAATAAAGACTTTCAATGGGCAGGGCAGTATCTATTGCAATAGCTCACTTGTCTGGATATTGTTGTCCCACCCAAGTCTCTGTGGTACCTACCGAACCAATGAGAAAATCTGTAGGTCAGTATACAATACACAAGAGACCCACCCTTGAGGGCAAGGAAAAGAGACTTTTACACATATGCCCACCCAAATACAGACCTCTCAATAGAGGTCTTTTATACAGACCTCTAAATCTGTGCCTTCTATAAATCTAAACTGCCCTGAACAATGTACCTAAAACCAAACCAAACACATCTAAAGATTTGCATAATTTCAGATACGGGCAAACAATAGATTTTTTTTTCATATTTCCTCTCATCAAATTGTGGCTTCTCATCTCATTTTACTTTATCTTCTCAGCTGCCTTGATGACCCAGAGAGACCTCATGTTTCTTTAGCAAATGGGCCCAGAGACAATTGCTGCTCCTGTCTGTAACCACAAGTCTGAATTAAGACAGGCATATATTTCTCCTGTGCTGCCTTTTTTTCTTTTTTGCTCTGTGCATACACAGTTGGTCTGTGTTTACATTGGCACGATCTTGCGCCAAAGTGGCTGCTTTTGCGCAAAAACATGCTGCCTGTCTACATTGGCGGGGAGTTCTTGCGGAAGAACACTGGCATTCTAATGTATGAAATCAGGGCTTCTTGTGCAAGAACTATGATGCTCCCACTCAGGAATAAGCCCTTTTGCGCAACTGTTCTTGCGCAAGAGGCCAGTGTAGACAGGCAACATGAATTTCTTGCGCAAGAAAGCCCTATGACTAAAATGGCCATCAGAGATTTCTTGCACAAGAGAGCGTCTATACCGGCACGGATGCTCTTGCACAAAAGCTCATCTCTTGCGCAGAGGCACATGCCAGTGTAGACACACTCTTGTGCAAATACTTTAACGCAAACACTCTTGTATTAAAGAGTATTTGCGCAAGATCATGCCAATGTAGATGTAGCCTTGTTGTTGTTTTTTTTTGATGGGTCACTCATACCCAGCTCTGCTGGAGGACAAACAATGTATAACTGAAATCTCTTTCTAAGCTTACAATGGTATAAGCTTGATAAAACTCCACCAAAGTCCATGGAGTTATAGCTGTGTAAAGCTGGTGAGAGAACAGACCAAATTCGCTGTGGGCTCAGTCCTGCAGGATGACTAGCACACTGGACACCCTAGCAAAGAACTGAAGTCCCGCGTAAGTACTTGCTGGACTGTATGAAGATCAGCTCTATATCTGGAAATTAGATGCAGCTTCCTTTTCTCTTAACGTAAAGCAAGGTCAGGGTTTGGTTGTGCCTCTAAAACAGGATGTGCCTGGTGTTTGATTGTTTTCCATAACCTGGAAAGAGAGGGGGCAAAGGGAGGAGGGATGCAATACTTAGTCACCACTGGGGGCAGCAAGCTTAGGGGACAGCTATACTTCAGTGTGACCCCTAGGGGTAGTTGCATCATGAAGGGAGTGGCTAGCTGTGAATGGGGTTCACCATGTTGCCTGCCACCAGCCCAGATAAATGACTCCCTTGCCCCAAGCCCCTCCCCCCATCCCTAAGCCCCACCGACCCTACTGACACAGCCCCTTGCCCCCCTTTTCCCCCCCCCAGGAGCACCACTGGAGCCGGGCAACACAGCCTTAGCTCCCCTTCCAGGACCAACCAGTGGCTCCCCACCAGTGCTGCTGGGCTACCATGGTGACTGTGTGTGACCGTGGCCAGCTGGTCTTTGTGGCCTTCCCTTGGGCCCAGCTCAGGGAGTGCTGCCGGGAGCCTTGTGTGCCTCTCTTTACCCTTAGCCCTGGGCTGGGCTCCCCTTCCAGCACCAGACTGGGCCTGGAGTGCAGCAGTGGGAGGCCTGCGCAGCCCCCATGTGCTCTTGGACCACAGCCAGGCAATGCCAAATAAGTCTTCTAGTTTTCCGTAAATAGGCTTCTAGTTTCCAGTCTGTTGTTGTTTTAAATGGAACATGTTAAACTTTAGCTATTACAATATTTAATTAGTGCTTTTTGGTTTTTAACCATTAGTAACATGCAACAGAAGTGACTCGATAAACTCAAAAGACATTTTTTATACTAAGAAAGGGAAAATCACAATTATAATATTTAGCACTTTTACATACACTTCCCTTGAGAATCTCGGATAAATTTGTGGTTGCTAGTATGTGAACTCCTTTAGAGTCATCTCAGGGGCTCTTTGTATCTGAGAGCTAGTACTTACAGCCCATCTCTGTAAGGCGCTAAGCAATTCTTGGAGGTCACAAACATTGTCCGTTCCAATGCAATTTAATAGCAGGCTAGGGTCTTTAGCACCTTGAAGGATGGAGCTCCTCATGGACATTCACAATCCCTGAGAAATCTTCAAGGTGTTCAGCACTCCGAGACCTCACTGAGCTTTTGATTTGTATGAGCCTCTTCATATTCTAGCTGTTATAATTTTTCTTTATACTTCTGCTTTTGTACCGAGCAGTATCTCAAATCAGACAACAATGGCTGAAACACAGAGGCCTTTGATCATCTGCTTTATATTGCATAGATTTTCATTAGGGGTTGGTAAACAAATTTTACAGGAAAAATTAAAGGCCAGATTCCCAGATAGGGTGAGTCTGTGCAGCAATGCTGCCTTACACTCACCAAATACCTGGCCCTGAGTCTACTCCCTTTCACTTCATTTACATTAATTGCCAATTGTTTGGGTTAGATGTTTTTAATCAGATTAATTTAATTGTTTTTTATGGCACATAAAACTCTGCAAAATGAAAAGAAGAGGGCCACTGGACTTGTTCAATGTTATTCAAATCACAGATTTGCAAAGCAGTGTTTATTTGAAGTGTGTTTTGGGGGGGAATGAGAAGAGCTGAGTGCAAGCAATTACAGAGAGCATGTTTTCTGCCTATCTCAGGAGCAATGTATATAGGTTATCCTCTATGGCTGCCTGCGCTCTTGTCAGACCAATTATTTTAAAACAATTGTTTCATTTGGAATAGATACTGCAGCATAAGTGATTGTCCCTTGTCAGTGATGCATTCAATTAAAACAACACAGAATACACATTCTGGGGCCCACTGTGCCTTGTCCAATCTTATCAGTCAACAAAGAACCACCTCAGAGACTCCAGCAGGGATTGATACTCTTGTCGAGTGGCTGGAACATGTTGCACCTTCCCAGGGTTCCTTAGTGTCTTCATTTCCTGTGTCTATTCCAGCCAATGACAGGCATTTTCTCAGCAGTGGTCAAGTCCAATGTGCCAAGAGGCTTATGGCAGTGGAATATGATGGCAGCTGTGTCAATCGTGACAGCTGGACTAAGCGCAGGGTGGTAGGTTGTGTGGGAGTGGTAACAGTTGGGATAGCAGTGAGGTATGACCACCATTACTGGCCCACAGATGTCAGTTTCTGCACCATCAGTTCCAGCACGTGACAGACACTTAGCATCGTTGCGCAGCCCTGAAGAACTTTAAATGTACACTGAGTATGGCTAGTGCTGTGTGTGCCTATCGTTCTGAACAGGCATCGTTTTAAAGCAAATTCAACAGAAGAAAATGAAGGGGTGAGTATTCAAGCATTCAAATGAAAATATCCTTTTCTTACTCCTCCTTTTACTCTCCCAATTACTTTATTGCTATGCCAGGCCAAGATGCCACCTGCAGACAAGCACACCAGGCCAATTTTGCTCTCGGTTATTCATTATATTTCATTTATTATTTGTACTCACAACCAAAAAGCCACCAGTTAACAACGTGATGTCATGTGAAATACCAATGCCTCTGATGAAGAACTGTCCCACTATTTTCAGAAATGATTTGTGTTATTGGAAAGCGAGAGATGCAAACCTAGGGTGTCTATATTTCCTGAAGGGAAAATGGGACATTGCATGGGGCTAGTTCAAACCTCCCCTTCCCCGCCACATGCACAGAGCTGCAAAAGCCACTCACCCAACCCCTCCTCCCCTCCACCCATACTAGGCTGGGGCTGGTGCTGCAATTAACCCCCTCCTCCTGCACATGTTCTTCCACGCCGTGCTTTTTTGACAAGTGGACAAAAGTTCTACTTGTCCTTGCCAACTTGATCAAAAAATCAGGATGGCTAGGACAAAGCTTAAAAATGGACTGTCCTGGCCCAAATGGGATGTATGGTCATCCTGTTCAAACCTGAAACTTGGATCCAAACAACTAAAAAGAGCTTGGAGATATTGGTGGGAAAGAAGGGTTTGAAAAGTGAAGCTGGCTCTTGATCAGATATTGGATCAGAGATTTCACAACTGATGCTGTCAGGAATGGTCTGAACCAATTAAAAATCTCAGGTACAAACATTCCTGAGCCTTGAACGTTTTTGAAATCCATATTCAGCCCTGAACTGACATCAGACCTCTTATTATTAGGATAATCGGCTTGCAGTAACATTACATCATTCGTGGTTAATTGCAAAATGTGTGTGTGAGTTCCAAGTCAAGCAAATCCTAGCTTTGATAGGTTTTCTTTAACATCTTTCAAAACTGAAATTAATATTGTGAAGGGATTAAAATTTTTTGCCTTCAAGATCTAACACTAGGACATAGAAGAGGGGTTGTACTGGTTTGTTTTTTTTAAGAGAAAATGTTGTTTTTTTAATTCTTTCAGTGGAAGAATTTGTCTCTTTATAATGATACTTTAAATTCATTGATAAAAGGAGAAGTGTATTGTGGTCTAGTCTTAGATCAGGAAATTGAGTCAGAAATCCTTAGTTCTCTTTCAAGGATGGTCCCAGACTTGTTCAACTTTGGAAACATTATAACTACTCTGTGCCTCAGTTTACCTATCTGAAAATAGGGATAAATGTCTGTACCACCAGGGATAGGCTTGTGGTGGTAGAGCTTGAGACTTAATTAGTGTTTCTGAAGAGATCCATGAATGGGAAGTATTTGAAAATGTGCCAATTTATTATTTTTAAAAAACTATCTTGCGGAACCATTTTGTGATAGGAATTTTTTTCAGGCCCTGCTTGTGATTGGCATGATTTATAGTTTTAATACTGAATGATTCTGAATGATATATTTGTTTGTTTCATTGTATGCATGATGTGCATCAGCATCGTTGTTTCAGAAGCAGCCCTTTTTGAAGTATTTAGTGTGCAAAGGTACTATGTGCATGTGGGAATAGATTCTAGCAGGTTAGTTTCCAAGAGAGAACTAATATAAAAATAATACTATTGCTCTTACCAGAATTGAGCCGGAGGGCGGAGGGGGGGGGGAGAGAAAACATTTGTTCCTTATTTTAGACATGGGTGTTATTTGATTATGTAGATGTCTGTGATTGCTAACTCATTAGCCTTAGTAAGTCCATGCTCCACAGAAACTCCATTAAAGTACACTCTAGTATTGCTTTAACCTTTCACTGACAACATTTCTGTAAAATTAGACAATTGATATTCAACACAGATATAATGTTGCTGACTCCTGACGCATACCACTGGTGACATGGGTCTTTTAGCTCCTTATCTATCCCTGAATACGGTTGATCTTGAAAATCTGGCTAAGAGTTTAATTGTCCCCTGAGCAGTCCAAAGACTATGGATTACTTAAGTCACGCTTAATGCCCAATTTTGAAGACCTAAGTGGTGAGGGCTTTAAGATGGCCCTTTGCACAGGGAAGAATTTCACCCTAAATACTTATTTTAAAAAAAACCCCTCAATTTCAAGTGAGACATTTCAGTGGGTTTTTTCCCAGCAAATAAGTCACTGCATATTAGGCCTTTCCTCCCGTAGTTACACAATTCTTACATAAGATGGCTTATACAGGCATAACTGGTGTAACTAAGATGAGAATATAGCCTGAGGTGCACAACTGCGCAACAGTTTTCTATGTTACTCTCATCAGCTGGCCTTTATAGTAGATCTTGAACTTCAACTTCACTTCTGCTGTGGCTGAATACTGGAGAAACACATGTTCACAGAAGGCAAAGTGAAAGAGGTGAGAACTACATACTGTGAGTACGCACCTCTTGATCACTGCCTGGAAACCTCACTCGATCAGACAAGATAAAGTGAGCCTGAAAAGAAGCTGAAAAGTACTGCACCTACAAGAGAGTGGGACAGGACATGAAGAGGACACAGACTAAACCTTGCATTTCTAACCTGCTCAGCATGAGCATGCATGATGGAGAGAGTGAAAATTCTGAGTTGCCATCATGGGTTAATTCTAGAAGGGAGCACTGTGATCTTTTAGTATGACTTGCACATCATGGGCCACTTAGCTCCTGTAATATGCCCATAATTTTTGGCTGAGTTACTGAAGTGCACAAAGCATGATTTCAAGACTTCAAATCACAGAGAATCCTCCATTTACTCTAGTTCAAACCCGCAAGTGACCCAAACCCTATGCTGCAGAGGAAGGTGAAACCCCCCCAGGATTGGTGCCAGTCCTACCCAGGGGACAATTCCTTTCTCACCTGCGATTGGAAATAATATAACTCAATTTCTAACATGGCAATGGTGCACTGTTTTATAAGCATAATATTTGATTCTTTCATTTATAAGAGATAACATATTAATGTGTTTTTTTTTAATGGAGGAGAAAAATTCACTTCTGTTAAATTTGGCACTCCTTAATACCTGGCATTGTAGGTGACCACCTAGCTCACTCATGGTCAGTCTAGCCCTGCCTCTGATGGTTAGAAACCTTCATCTAATTTCAAACCTGAACTTGCTGATGGCCTGTTTATATCCACTTGTTCTTCTGCTGTACAATGGCAGAGTGTACAATCTTCTGTTCTCTAGATCAGCTCCATGACAGACAGGCCTGTTGATTTTTCTTAGTTGGGAGTCGTCAGTAATGGAGACCTGCATCTCATTGATGTTGCTCCCATTTTTTAGCCGTCCTCCTCCTGTTCTGTCCCGCAAGCTTGTTGTCTTCTCTTTTCACTTGTAGTCTTCTATGAATCACTCTCTATCCTCCTGGAGCACTGAACTCAGGCCCTCTCCATTGACCAGATCTAGGCAAAATACGGCCTGTGGGTCAGATCCGGCCCCTCCAGCCACTGGATCCAGCTCTCAGACGCTGCAGAGAGCCCCAGGCAGGCTCCCCACTTGCCTCGCTCCACGTGCATGCTGCTCAAACGCGGCTGCAAGGCGGTTTTTCTTTTAAAAACTCCAAGTTTGGAAGGAAGTGGGGAAAGTTTTAGGAGCTGCTCCCACCCCCAGCACAATCCCATTGGCTGGTTTCTGGCCAGAAATCGGCCAAAGGGACCTGCCTGTTTCAATAACAGACAGCCAGGAAGCACAAGGGGCTCCAGAGCACGTGGCTGCAGCCTGCGTGGGGGTGGGGCAGGCAGCAAGCAGTGTTCCCTCTAAACTGCATGGCTTCACAGGTGATCAATCAGCCCCACCCAGTCAGGGGCCCAGGGTTCTGTGCAAGGTGCTGACTGACTGGGCGGGGCTGATTAATCATCTGTGAAGCTGCACAGCTGCATAGCTTAGAGGCAACACTGGCTGGCAGGGAGGCTGATTCAGGAACAGGCTGCTGATTGGTAAGTTTCCTGGCCAGATGCTGCCTCTGCCACCCCAGCCCTTCCCTTCCTCAGCCCTCTGCCCCCACTCCTGCCCTCTACTCCACATACCCAAATCCTCTGCCCCCTCCTGCACCCATATCCCCTCACAGATCTGGCACCCCAATCCCCTGCCCCAGATCACAGTCTCTTCTTGCCCTAGCTCACAACCCAAATCCCTGCATCCCCTCCTGCACCCCAATTCCCTGCCCTAGATCAGTGCCCCAGGTCAAAATTGCCTCCTTCACTCAAACTCTCTTCCTTACCCCAAGCTCCTTTCTTCTCCCAACCTCCAACCCAGACCCTGCACTTCCTCCATTAATATCATGGAAGAGTGCGGCCCTCGATCGCTATCCAAATTCTTGGAGTGGTCTCCCATCAAAAACTATTGCCCACCCCCTGTCATTGACTCTTTTCTTCTTCTTTTAGGACTGACCACTCATCTCTTTTTTTTCTCGCCTTCCCACCATCTGCTAGTGCCTGTGTAACCACCACCAGGCAGTTTTGAATATGGGACCTCTGGAGCTTAATGTAGGAACCTCTACAGCCTGAGCTATAAAATGAGCTTGTGCTCAGCTTAGACTGTAGCACCTTCTTGTTCTTATCTCTGGCTGTAAGTGGTCTAAGTGCCACTACATGGGACAGTGAACCACACTAAGTGTGTGGGTTACATCTGCTGGGTCCCTGGGGAAGATTTTCTCTTGCATGGAAAAATATGCAGAAGGTGATGATCTGGGTCATACAGATGAAGAGAGGAGGCTGATAGTATCCTGAATGACCGCATGGCAGACAGCATAGTTCAAAGGGTACGGTACTGCATGGGGAGAGTCTAACTCCACCATGAAACCTCTAGGGGTTTCATGCCAGTCCCAAGCCTGGATAAAGGAGGAGGACGAACAATTACATAGGAAGATACAGCCAAAAGAGAACCTACTGCAGAAGATTATACAACAGAACTTATGGCTATTCGGGCATATCTACAGAATGAACAATGAGCGAAAAGTTAAGACCCTGGTATTCGGTATAATGGATGGTCCGAATAGGAGAGGCAGACCCCACAGAGAATGGGTAGATTATATAGTAGATTGGAGTGGAGCTAGTCTACAGAAACTAAGCCACTCTACACTGGACAGGGAAAGATGGAAGGAAATAGTGAGGGAGGCATCAGACATCAATGGGCATTGAGCCCATGTTTGTTGATGATGACAGGGAGTCTCCAGATCTGGATTCCATTTCCATCTGTCACAATGACCCACCGTGAGATCTTTGGCACGGCATTCTCACTGTAAAATAGTGAGAGTAAAATAGTCATACCTATCCAATTTGGTACAGCACTTTAAGATCCATGAAAAGTGCTGTACAAAAAGTTAAACAAGTACAATTGGCCTTTTTGTGAATTGTGTATCCCTGATGGGGAAGGGTCTTGTTAAAAATATGTCTATTATTTATAATAAAAATGAATTGCAACACCTCACAATTATGCTATTTAGTCTGTTGATCTGAAAGTGCTTTCTAAAGCTGGGAATCATGATTTCTGTTTTGGCAGAAATGGGAAGCTGAGCGATGAAGAGATCCACCCAAAGTCACATGGCAGGGGGAGGCAGGGTGAATGGCAGGGATGGGAACTCAGACCTCCTGACTCCTAGTGTGGGTGCCTATCCACCAGTTGCCAATGTCTGCTTGGGAAGGCTTTTTTTTTTTTTCATTACATGCAACATTGAGGAGAAGAGCATAGTCATGCAAGCTAGGTGATAATGTTACAGTGCAGCCCTACCAGCTCTGCTCTTTATTGTCTGTGTGTCATTCACTCAATAGGAAAGTCCTTAATATCATCATGACATTACATTCACATTCTATCATTTTAAATTATCCAGTTCCAAAGGCAGTCAGTATATTACACCCTTTGCCAGAATGTTCCTGTTGTAATATTTACAGTGTTGTTCTCTCCACGGACTGGAAATTACTGATAAAATGTTTTAAAAAAAAAAAAAGCTAAATTTTGTGATGAAGTATTATCAGTGCTGTGGGACTGATTGTCTGCCAGCCCTGCTTAGCTGAAAAAAGGAAGCAAAGGTGCCACTGGGTAAAATAAGTAGAAATGTTAAAAACCCATGCAAGTCAGCAAACAAAAACACACAACTCTCCCCCCCCCCCAAAACAAAACACCCTAAAACTCAGGTGTCTCTTTAGTGATTGTAAATCTGGTGTTTATTCTCTTTACATACTGTGAACAGTTGCTTTCATATCTATAATTGGCTGTTCTAGGATAGCTGCTTCATTGGCATCCATTAAAATAATGCCTCTATCAAAGTGTGAAACCAAATCCCAAAGCAACTGCCCTTCAGCTGCAGTCTGCTGATTCATAATCTGCCTGTGTCTAGCTTCCCTCCTACTGCCACAAGGAACACAATACAAGGGGGAAGTGTATTGCACAGCCTGGTATTAGAGTCTGTAGCAATGATGGCCAAAATGTACCAAGGAGGGATAAAAACCCAGTCCTGTGTCATGCTGAGCACCTTCAACTTCAATGAACTTCAGTGGAAGTGGTATGTATGTGCCACCTTCCTGAAAATCTTATCTTCTTCCAGGATCAGCCTCCAGACGTAGATGTGCTCACTGTAGTCTATAAAAAGGAACAGCTGGCTGTGCCACCAGATGGCTATTGGGATATGTACACTCTATGGCATGTCAGCAATTTGTTCAGTCGTGTGCAAGCAAAGGGTGTCAGCTGAGTCCATGGCCAGCCAAAGAGAAATGGGGATGCTTGGTAGAGCTGTTGGGAAGCAATGAGAAAAGTAGGGCCAGTAGGGTGGGGCAAGTTTGTTTCCCTGTAACATGTAACATACCATTTGATAAGATGTTAAAGCAATTTGTTTACTCCATTTCCACCCATCACATGCCTCTTCCCAATTTCTCCTCTACCTTGTCACACAGTGTGCAATATTATACTAGCTCTTCACATCTTCTTGTCACTTTTGCATGCATGCACACACTGTCATGCTCTTTCTCTTCATCCTTTATCTCACAAACACACTGAGAAGCAATCACGCTCCCAGGGCTAGTGCTGCAGGCTGCCTGTAGGTTCAGGCAGACATCTTTGCATTCGATACACTTGGGTATCAAGGTTTTCTTCACAACCATAAGGGCTACGACATTACTTTTAAAATGTAAGTTGAGGTTCTGGAAGCAATTTCAGCAGTTCCAGGATCACAGAGCATGAGTTGTGGGGGAGGGAGGAGCAGTAGGTGCATGTGGGCCATATCTGAGATTCTAGTAGAAGAGGGAGGTAACTTATATCTCCAAAATAGATCTGGATCCTCCTTTTAAAAAATGTCCTAATGTCCGAGTTCAAAGATATTAGGCTCCAGTCCTGGAAAACACAGAGGAACAAATCCTTCCTGATTGTAGTATTCCCAAAACTGCTTTACAGGTGGGTAAATTGAGGTACAGGGAACAACTGGCTACTAGAGCAGCAGTGGGCAATCATTTTTAAGGAGGGGGAGGGCATGGCAATGTTTTGGTAAATGGTCAAGGGTGCACTTCTGTGGAGGAGGCAGAGGGTCTGGGACAGTGGGTGGGGTGTAGAAGGGGACTAGGGATAGAGGATTGGGGTGCAGGAGGGAATGTGGGATTTGGGAGGGAGTTTGGATGAAGGAGGGGGGTCTTGATATGGGGAAAAGTCTGGGGTGCAGGATTCAAGAGGGGTTGTGGGTACAGAAGAGGGTTATGGCCTGAGGGAGAAGAATAAGAGGGGATGCAGGATCTGGGAGGGAGTTGTGACCTGGAGGAGGTGGGGAGATGGGATACAGAGGGTTTTGGTGGTGGCCTGGGGCAGGTAGTTGGGGGGAGGGAGGGAGAGAGGGGATGGGGTGCCAGAGACAGGCTCTGGCTGGGAGACACTTACCTAGGTGGCTCCCAGCCAGCAGCTCTGCATGAACCTGAGGCTCCATTCTTGTGTGTGTGTGGGGGGGGGCGGGGGGCGCATTGCTCCACATAACTTTGCTCCAGCACAGGGAGGCAGGGAGGAGGCTTCATTTACTGCCCCTGCCGTTAGCAAAATTTCTCAGGTCCTACTGGCCAGAAACTGGCCAATGGGAGCTTGGAGATTTTGCTAGGGGGCGGGGACAGCGTGCAAAGTTTTCTCTTCCCTGCCCAGCTTGCAGAGTACTTACCAGCCTGCTGTTTAAAGTGGCTGCAGCTGTTCTGTAGTAGGGATGTAATAATGTAATCGATTAACTGATTAAACGATAAGCAAAAGCATATAGGTTAATGCTATAACCTACACACATTTCCCCTCCTCCCCCCTGCAGTAATTTTTTTAGCAGGCTGTCTAGCAGCCTGGCTCAGTCCTGGCTTGTGACAGGTCCAGGACCAACTCTGCATGTAAAGTGTATTAGGAGTCAGACGGGCAGGCAGACTGGCTCAGTTCTGGCTTGCACCGGTCCAGGAGCTCAGACCCCCCTGGATGGGGGCTGCTACACAGGCAGCAGCATGGGGTGGCATCACAGGCAGCAGTGCAGGGTGTCAGGCAGCTGGTCTGTGAGGGGAGCTAGTTTTTAAACTGGCTTCCCTCATGGACCAGCTCCCACCTGGCACCCCACGCTGCTGCCTCTGATGCAATAGAATAGTCGACTAACCATTAAGAATTAATGAGGATAATCGACTATTCTATTAACCGATATTTAACATCCTTAATCTGTAGTAAGGGTGCTGGCAAGCAGCTGCGGGCCGGATCCAGAAACTTGCCAGGCTGGATCCGGCCTGCTAGCCACCTCTTGCCCGCCCCGGTACAGAGGTTGCAGTAAAAACTATAGAGTTGATGCATAGCTGCTCTAGCCTGATTTTATACTGAGGGGGTAATGTGATCCTGTGCCACTCAATATATCAGATATGGAAGGTAGAAGTTGTACTCCCCCTGCTATAACCTATAGTCATTCTGGCTCTCTAGTCAAATACAATTATATGCATCTCTGCAGTAATACAGATGTGTATGTTTCCAAGCAAAAACACATTGGTAAGTTGAAATGAGTGCAAAGTACCAAGGGAAAATTACCATGAGCTCAGCAAATACAATATGTATCCAGTTAAGAAATAAATATTCAAGAGGTGGAAAAACGATCAATATGGATGACCAGGGAAATAACAGGAGGAAATCAAGGCCTGGAGAAAGGCAGGCAAGACATATATAATTTATTTATTTTAAAATGTCTTTCCAGGGAAATTCCACTGAGAGCTAACATCTAATTTTCAAGGTGTCCCCTGGGATAAATCAGAAGGGTTAGCACTGAAAGTGAAGGCGTAGAATATGAAAGAAAGAGAAGGTAAGAAAATGATAAAGAAAGCGGAGATTGAAAATGAAAGGAAAATTTACCTGAGATGTGAAGATGAATAATAAATGCTTTTACAAATGTAAAGTATAAGGAGCAAGAGGTTGATGTGAGAAACTGCAGGCCCTTTGGGGAAATATTGAATGGAAACTGGTAACAGAAGATGGCAATATTGCTGTGAAACAGCATGACTTCTTTAAAGCAGGCAGATTGGCTTGGAGGAAGGGAAATATGAAAGAGAAATATAATTTAATGGCTTGTTGGTATTGGGGAAGATGAGTTGTGTGCAGGGAAACTATTGAAACAGAAGTAACAATGAATGATGGAAGCAGAAATGACCCTCGGACAAACTCCCAAAACATAATGAAAACTGTCGAATGTGATCTGCTGTCAGGTAGAAATGGACTTGAGCCAGAATTCCAGATCTGGTGTTTAGTTCTGGATTTCAACTTTGGCGCTCAAGAGAACAGGCAGAACCAAAACCAGTGTAGTGGCCGGATTTATCATTTGTATTCAAATGTGGAGCTCAGGGTGTAAAGATTCACTGGTCAGATTTGGAGAACTGCAAAGCTCTATTTTACCGAGCTGCAATCTTCAATCCAATTCCAAGGAGTGTTTGGATCTGTGCATGTTTGGGAGAAAGTGGTTGATTTGAGCACATCTTTAGTTTCAGCTTGAAACTTCAACAAACCATCACATTTTGAAGGATTGACACACTCCTCTTCACCAGTCCACATTTACTCACATCTTTGGCCATGCTCACTAGGACATGTGAGAATCAGCCAATCTGCCTACAAACTTGGCTGTAGGTTCAGGATGGTAACAAAAGCAGAAATCAGATGAAATGGAATGGTTGGGGTTTTCTGACAAAAGTGTTGTACAGATGTGTACTAAAGGACTAACCTGTACCTCAGTGCCTATATTTTTTAAAAATCCATATTTCAACACTTAAGAAGGATAAATCAGTGACTTACAGAGGTGCCAACCACCAGTAACTTCCATAGAAGTCAATGAGAACTGCTAGTCATTTAGCACTGTAGAAAGTTAAGTCCTTTTCATAGATGCCAAAATATTTATTGAGAGGCCTAACTTTAGAACACCATTTTAAAAAAATAGCCCACAAACCACAGATTTAATAAAAGGGGCTGGAGGTTCTAGTTTCTCCTTGGCATCAGGAATGGCTAAATCTTTCTTCTTTGATTCCTTAATTTTTTGACAAAATCTGTGTGGCACCACTCTTGTGAATTTCTTGTGCTTGGGAGCAGCACTGCTTGATTTGAAAGAGTATGTAACACCTTAATTTTGGACTCCTGATGCTTGCTAGTGGCTGGCCCATTGAGAGGCCTATGGACTTCCTATAGATTAGGGAGATCTCCTTTAGGTCAAATGGTAGAGACTTGCGATGTTTGGAGCTGAAACTCCCCCTCCCCCCAACAGCGTTTTTGTCCTTGCCTGCAGGTAGGGGTGTGTGTGAGAGAGTCTTGTGTCCTGTGTACCTGTTAGCAGTATGCAATTTGTTAAAAAGTGACACCCATATTTTACCAAGCCTTTAAGGAATGAATGCAGAAACCACAGCAGAAAGAGTTCTAGGGGTCATAATGGCCAGAAGCTAAATATGAATCAACAGTGTGACACTGTTTTTCGGGGAAGAAAGGGGGAAAGAGCAAACATTATTCTGGGATGCATTAACAGGAATGTTGTAAGCAAGACATGAGAAGTAATTCTTCCGCTCTACTTTGCTGATTAGGCCTCAGTTGGAGTATAGTGTCCATTTCTAAGTGCCACATTTCAGGAAAGAGGTGGAGAAATTGGAGAAGGTCCAGAGAAGAACAACAAAAATGACTAAAGGTCTAGAAAACATGACCTATGAAGGAAGACTGAAAGAACTGGGTTTTGTTTAGTTTGGGAAAGAGAAGATAGGGAAGGGACATGATAAAAGCTTTCAAGTACCAAAAAGGGTGTTACAAGTAGGAAGGAGAACACCTTAACCTTTGATGATAGGACAAGAAACAATGGGCTTAAATTGCAGCATCAGAGGTTTAGCTTGGACAAAACTTCCTAACTGTCAGGATAGTTAAGCACTAGAATAAATTGCCTAGGGAGATTGTGGAAGTTCCTCTATTTGGAGATATTAAAGAGCGGCTTAGATAAACATATGTCAGGGATGATCTCTAGATTGCGCTTGGTCTTTTTGTAAGTGTAAGGAACTGGATTTGATGACCTCTCAAGATCCCTTCCAGTTCTAGTATCCTATGAGTCTATAGATGTGCATGTCTAACCTTTGAATTAGGAAAGGTTTGAATCAGTAACTGGATGTAAAATTAGAGCATAATTCAACAGGTACAGACTGGTAAAAAAAAAACCAAGCAAGGATTATAAAAGTGAGGTCATGGTTCATAAATCCAATTAACTTATTTAAGAAGAAGAGATGGTCAATAATAGCCGATGTGGGTAGAGAAATAGACATAATATATTTAGACTTGAAGAGAGTTTTGAGGTTTAATACCACCCAAAAGACAAATACATAAAATTAGTAAATACAATATAGATGGTGAAGTTACACATTGGATTAAAAAAAAAGGAGAAGAGGACTACTTAGCAAGAGAGGTTACGTCAACACTGCAACACTATTTTGAAATAACTATTCCGAAATTACTTAGTCCACGTCTACACAGAAGGCAGTTATTTTGAAATAGTGGCGCTATTTGAAATAGTGTCAAAATACTGTCAAGCTGGAGGACTTCTTACTCTGACTCCTGCAACCCTCATTGTATGAGGACTAAGAGAAGTTGGAGGAAGAGTGCTCTATTTCGAAATAAGTGCTGTGTAGACGCTCCCTATTTCGAAATAAGCTATTTGGAAATAAGATACGCAATTGAAATAGCTCAATTTGCGTAGATTATTTTGAGTTAATCCCTGCAGTGTAGACGTGCCCATATTGACAATTGCTGTTAACAGTAATCTCAGGCCAGTCTGTACTAAAGAGAGGGGATGCTCATAACTGAAATTCTAAAAAAGCCTGGATGAAACAGGGTTTGACTGGTGGGTAGCTTATTTCACTATCATGAAGTGTAAAGTAATTTGGAATGTGTATAAAAATGAAGGAGGTAGGGGAAAAAAGGGATCCTCCTTAAATTATCATAAGATACATAAGTTCAGTAAAGGAAACTAAGGGTGAACCATTAATTACTATAGATTTATTAATATTGACATAACCTGGGGCCAATGGGCAGAAAATAAAAAGTATTACAATAAAACTTAAGAGTCAAATCCAATATTATAACCTATTGAAATCCTTGTAAATAAAGGTTAAAAGAGATATCATTAATATATAAAAATGCCAGTTGCCTTTTCCTTATTTTAGCAGCTGACCATGCAAATAAGGCCATTGCTTAGCTCACAGATTTACTGTCGGTTCCTAACAAACACTCTGTTTTCTGAGAGGTCATGGAAAAAGGCACCCAGGACAAATGCATGGAAAGCCATTTTGACCTCAAAAGGCAATGCAAATTACAATGTAATAAATAATGGTGTAGCTCTTCCATCTGCCCTAAACCACATGGACAGAGGCAATTGCTTTTCTCAATTCCAGCATATCAGCCTTCCTAGGAAGCTGTCTGCATGGATTGGAAATGGCGAGCAGTAAACACCCTCCTTAGTGTGTTAATACACAAACTGTCTAAATATTTGGCATGCTCATGAGTCTTTTTAACAAGAGGAACCCAAGGTGACATATTTGAAACAGAAACGATGGCCATATCCAATTGCTTATGAATACCCTCTAGTCTCGATTATGAATTTCACATTTTTAAACTTAAAGCTAATCATTTCTGATTCTCAGAAACCTAGAGATTGCAAAGAATTTTGAATCTGCTCTAACCAAGGGAATTATGTGAGAGAGTCCTGCTGAGCTGTCCCTCAAAACATAACCTTGGCAAATGCTGTGGATGCATACTATGAATACAAAGCCAAAAAAATTAATATTATGATCTTTCACTTTGGACAGAATAAAATGCAGGTCTCTGAGCTCTGAGAAGCGCAACTAGGTTATTATTTAGGAGACCAAGAATCTTCCCAAGACATTTGTTTTGAATCATATGCAGTCCTAAGGGATAATTCCATCCCTGTATTTCTGAGCCATACAAAATCTGAACCATACTTTTGGCCTCAAATAAGCTAAGGGCTGGTGCAATTAAATTGCCCCCATAAATCGAGATAAATTGTAATACAGCTTGCATTGGCTCTGAGGTCTTCTCTCTTGTTACCTGAATGTTTCTTACAGACCATTTTGTGGTCTTTCTTACATTTCTTTCTTACCATTTCTTACAGACTAACCAGGTAGGTGGAAAGAACATACTTGTTCAATATTTTGCCCATCGAGCCTCTATTTATGTAACCTCTGTCTCTGCTTAAACACAATTATTTTAGTTGGGAATAATTTATCAAGAGGCCCTTCCATTGACAGTTTTTAATTTATACTTCAGTCCCAAAGGAGTTTGTATCATCTGCATATAAGAAGACAGACACTGGTGATTCATGATTTTAGGGGGGGAAACACTAAACTCCTTTTAATTCTAAAACAACATCATAGATCTAAAAACTAAAAAGAAAATAGTCTAAAAGACAGTCCTCTTATACCCCTTTTAACTGGTCAGTATCAATTAATTCCCCATCCAGACCTATTCTAATCTAGGCTGCTATGAAGAACTCTTGAGAAAGTAACTGGGGATTTATTCCAGCAATCTCCAATTTGTCCCACAGATGGTCCCTATCAATAGAATCAAAGGCCAATTTTAGATTAGGAAAAGCTGCATATAATTCCCCGCCCCTTAGGAGATGCATATTTGTAGATCAAATAAGAAAGTATAAAGCAGCTATCTACAGTGGAATCTTTGGAAGATTTTTGGTCTCCTAAATAAATTACTTTTTCCTGCCCAATCTTCTAGTCTTTCCAAAAGATATCAAATGTAAATTTTTAAAGCAATATTGAATAACCTAATTGGGCATTAATTCCATAGGTCATTCCTGTGGTTTTTTTTTTAAATAAGTAGAATGATAATAGTGGGTAGCCAATCTTTAGAGGAAAATCCCATATTATTTATATGAGAATAAAAGCTTAGTTAAAAGCGGTGCCCACCAGTCAATGTTCTCCTTAATTATTTATGCGGGGGTGGGAGGGCTCACCTGACATTTCAGTACAATGCTGTTGATGAATTAAAAAATTAGCTTTCTCATTGTACTCTGCAGACCTGCCTAGAAGGGAACATGGAATGAAAGCTATCAAAGCCAAAAAGCTAATAGATGGGCTATGATTATAAAATACAGAAAAGCATTTCTCCCAAATATGTTTGGTGACTGAGCTGCAATATTACTTCTGATTTTCTCAGAAACCATTATTACCAATATTTAAAAAATACAAAATGTGTCATATTGGTTGTAGATTCAAGTAGCCTCAACTATGCCATTTGATAGTCTGTTTTTTCTTTCAACAATTTTTTATAAAACTTTCCGAAGTTAACTAACTTTTAGATGGAATGGGGCTTATGGATGGACTCCTTCCTGACTTCTTTTGCAATAATATCTAACAATTTGTTAGGATAAAACCTATCTGTGTCATACCAAATTTTTTTATATTTCAAGGGAAGAATATCCCTTTCTGTAAGTTAAATTAACTTACAATTTATGTGTAATATTGTTATTTACCTTAAGGGATAGGCTTGCATCACTAAGATGAAAAAATCTGACTTTTTAACTCTAGCAAATTACTAGAAGAGAGAATCTCTTTGATTTTTAGATCTAACCAATGGATTCAATTTCATTTGCCTTACCTATTGGCTTCAAAAGTAGAAGTGAGATACTGTGCAACAGGGATCAATTGACATAATAGAGTTGGAGGGGGCACGGAAATGAACCAAGAGTGGTTGATGGTTGCTATCAGATTTTAAGGACCACTGAAAAGCTTTAAAAAAAGCCAATTTAAAATTAGAACGGTGATATAATCAATCATGAACCTCCCTTGCTGCTTGTCATTCAGAACTGCCAGCCTAAATCTGTCCAAAACAGCCAAAAAATTTCCAGCCTGCTGAATTTATTACTTTATCTTTAGAATTTTTGGAAAAGTTCTTATTCTTATCTTTTAAACACTTAACCTGTGGTGGGGACTGGGGAACAGTTCAGATAACTATTTCCTTGCTGGTCCCTTTGTAACCTAATCTATCTTATATCCTAAGGCTAAGAAGATTGCTTATACCCCAGATCTTCTTAACCAATTTTAAAGTGCTACCAACACACATAGTGTAGACTTCAATCAGAGTCTCTTAACATTTATAATCTGTTCTTTAGGTAAAGAGTAGAATGTTGCTTATTTAAGTAATGTATACATTGGGCATTGTAAATGAGTCCGTGTCTCTGTTCTTACTTCAGGGATATCTTTGTAAATCAAAGCTACTCCCTATGAATTCTTTGGGTTATCTATTCTAAGAGTTCTAGAACTTTGATATTATCTAGAATGAATATGTAGAACCAGGAGCACAGGCTCAGCAGAGATTTTCTTTTCTCTCTGGGTATGTCTAGACTACATGCCTCTGTCACCAGAGGCATGTAAATTAGACTACCGGTACCTGACATAATCAATGAAGCCAGGATTTAAATATCCCGGGCTTCATTAAAATAAAAATGGCCGCCACGCTGTGTCAGTTCGTGAAATGAGGTTTACAGGAACGGTTGACAAAGGCATTCCCTGTTGACCAATCCGCATCTTGACTGCCGTGCTGTGCTGCTGACTGCTGTGCTGTGACGATCAGCTGAGCTGGCACAGTGTAGCGGCCATTTTTATTTTAATGAAGCCGGGGATATTTAAATCCCAGCTTCATTGACTATGTCGGGTAGTCTAATTTACATGCCTCTGGCAACAGAGGCATGTAGTCTAGACATACCCATAGTGTGTAGGGGGGAATAAAGGGTTAAGATAATTTACAGGGTAAGAACTGATTTTCAGTAGTGTTAGCCACATTTCCAGCCTCAGGGGGTATGCACTGATGTGCAGAAAAGGGGTCAATCCCTAGACTTGGCTTTGAAGGTACTGATGGGGTATGATCAGTTAAACAATATTTTAAGAATCTTTAATCTCTCTTATCATTTCTGGCACAACCCCATTTCACCCCTCCTCCCTGTGAGCACATGATCTTGTAATCAAAGTGAGGTTATTTGACTTCAGAAATATCTGTAAATCTTTTACTAAGAAATTCCCTTATCTTATAAATTGTTCACCATCGGGGTAGTGTCAGATAACAAACTTTTAGGAAAATTTGCATTTGATTCTGTAAATGCATTTCAAAGGTCTGTTACTTGCAAATTCAATTCCAAAGGAGAGCCAAAAGTCAATCCAAATAATTGTACAGGGAAAACTGACAGCCCTGGTTCCTGTAGAACAACCTCAGAGAAATTGTGTAGGAGTTGGGACAAAATCCTGAAGGGATCAAACCAAGAGTAGGGTAGTCCTGAACATCATCTTAGAAGGTAATATCAAATTCCCCGCAAATCCATCCTCTTCGCTACGAAGCATGGTTATAAAATCCATTGTGGTAGTCTGAGCAAGAGAACAAGTGCATATGCCCCAGTGCATAGGGGCTGTATCCAGACCTAAATAAGATATGTGGTCATAATCATTGCAAGCAGATGTAACTAACTCACTGCAGGCTCTTCTGCTAAGTCCAACAGCACATCCAGTCTGTAATAACCAGAGTTTGCATCCACATGCTTGCCCTGCACCTGTTACCTTACCCATATGCCAGGCACAACACTTCAAACCTTCCATCCTTCTATGAAAATCAAATCTTCCAGAAACCCCAGAATGCAGGCCTTGTCTACTCTCCCTTTCTCTGCCTCATCAACTCTGGGAGCCCTGGATACACTGTAGTAACTGGTAGTTGATCTCCCCCAAACTCAGAACTCAGAGCTGCTCCCTATCATCCTGTAGTTATGTTCTCTAAAGACCCAAAGGTCTGTTACTTGCAAAATCAATTCCAAAGGAGAGCCAAAAGTCAATCCAAAAGTCAATCCAATAAGCAGGCCTCTTCACTGCTCTGCAGTATGAGATGATGAGTCTAGACCTAGAGTATTGTGCGCCATTTGAAGTACTGAATACCAGGTGTGCTGATGGAACTGGAAAAGACACTGAAGAGAGAAATCCCGGCTTCATTTGCAACTTTGAATGTCTTCATTTGCATTCCTCTCTCGAAAGAGGGTGCAAGTGTAGACATACCCTTTGTGATCTCAAGTGGACTACAGATTATACAGAATTATAAATGTTGTTATCAAAACACCAAAGTATGTTTGATTGGTAGGTTTTGATCACATGCTCAGGGTATAACTGATCACCATATTTGGGGTCACGATGGAATTCTCTGCTTGCCTGGATCAGATTGGCAGAGATCCTGGATTTTTTTTTTACCTTTCTCTGCAGCATGGGACACAGGTTAAAGCTAGTGAAAATAGTGCATTCTCGGTAAGGTGAGTTCTTTAAATCCTGAGTTGAGGACTTCAGTAACTCAGCTAGAGGTTTAGGAGTCTATTACAGGAGTGCCCGGGTGAGATTCTGTGTCCCGAAATATGCAGGAGGTCAGACTTAGATTATCATGATAGTTTTCTGACCTTAAAGAAGGATCTTAAAGAGAGCGTCTACACAGGAAAAGTGCAACGAAAAAGCGATGTGCTTTTTTGAAAGGTAGCGTCCACATTGATTGGATGCTATCTCGCATTTCAGTTGTGATTATTGTGGATGGAGTGGCCACGAGAGAACCTGTGCTTTTTCCCGGAGGCCTCTTCTTTCAAAAAAACACTCTCTTCTGCATCCACACATACCTTTTTCTGAAAAAGCTTTTTTTGAAAAAGGCTTTTTCCTCATAGAAAGAGGTTTACCGTTGTCGGAAAACCCCCTCTGTTCTTTCGACTTTCTGTCAAAAGAACGCAATAGCAGTATGGATGTAAATGTAGTTTTTATGGAAAAATGGCTGTTTTTCCAGAAAAACTCTGCAGTGTAGACATATCCTATGTGAATACATATTAGATATAACCCTTGCTAACAAACAGTGGCAATTTCACAAACAATAGCATTGGTTTAACTCAACCCCCTGTTGAAGCAGGCCCTTGTGGGTGGGTGGGTGTGGAGAGGAGGGTGCGAACCATGGGAGAGGCTGGTGGCGCTCCTGGCCTGCCTCCTGGAGCAGGGAGAAAATCCACCCCATCTTTCCTCTAGCTGGCTGGAGCATGTGGGAGGGAGGCTAGGTTAATGTGCTGCTCCTGCCTTCCCCTGCCCAGAGTGCAGGGAAAGGAGGCTGGAGCAATGGATTGCTTATCCATAATGTTCACTGAAATCAATCAAGGTCAAATGTGACACAGTTTACAAAAGAATCAAAACCTCAACTTGAAAAAAATTTGATTCTTCTCAAAGTTCTCATTGCTATAATAAAAAAACAACACTGCATGACACTCCAATAGCTTAATATTTAATTAATGATGAATGTAATGAACATAATGTGGCATTTATTTCTTTAGCACTTGTTAATGTACTGTCTATAAATGAGGCAGCAGAATTGTTTCCATTGTATTGTCACAAGTGATTACATCTTTCTTCCTTTCCTTTTTTTTCAACACAAACATATTATAGTGAATCATATTTCATTTGGCTGGATGCTGGACATGTTGTTGGGCTTTTGAACAACAGGACAAATGCCTTCAGAGGCATTGTGAAATTCTTAAGATTATTCTCTGTTCCACTGTGGACTGAGCAGACATACAGTTTAGCCTCTTTGTTTGAGTAGCTCAGTATTTTGATTGCAATTAACTTGTCCTCCAGAGACAGAAGATGGTAAATAATGGGAAAAGGGCCCTGCATTACATTGACTGGATATAGCATTTCTAGCAACAGCCAGGAGCAAGAAGAGCTTATTACCACTGGGCTTCTCACAGTGTCTGAAAAAACAAATATTGAAGCTAATTGACTCCTACAGAGGCCACTATGCCTGTTTCTCAGTTCAGTGAGGACATCTTGTTCCATAAGTGATATTTTCCTTTCTGTAATCAAGTAATTACTAGGCTGAGTCCAGCTTCTCTCTGGAGTTCTCATTCAGATCAGTGCTAGCTGTTGATGTAGCAGAGATGGCTGCTCCATGCCAGGCTTGGATAGCTCCAGGCACTACTGTCCTTGTTAACACACTGTGCTGGCAATCTCTCCCATCTGTTCCGTCTTCATGAATAACTTGGTTCCTGCTGCCGCTTTTCTAGAAAGGCCCAAAATATCAGGAACGGCCTAAAATAAAACGTAAAACCTGAGTATTCAACTTGGCCTCCATTTTTGTGGGCACAATTTTGTATTCAAAATAAAATGCTCAAAAAAGCCCAAATAAATTGGGAGGGGAAAAGTATGGGCATAATTCACTCTGGGGAAATGATTTGGTCCCCAAATATGGAAGTTTTCTTTCAAAACCTTGTATGTATAAATTGGAAGGTTAGAACCATAGTGGTTTTTGCAGTCATCTGACTTTCAGCGCTGCATGAGCTATTGGAGAGCATTTGTATGAGAGATGTTCCAAATAGTGATAGAAGTGCTATATTATTACTAATATGTGTAATATTGGAAATGTTCAAGATGGATATTAAGAAGGATGTCTGCCACAGTTGTGGTGCGATTGGCTTTAAAATTGTTTAATATCCACACAGTTCTACCAGTGAAACTCTATCAGCACAATATGTTGCGGGTTGGATTAGCATCAATAATTGTTTGTCCAGAGAAGTGTTAGGTTCATAGACTTATTACAAGAAATGACTCATCTGTACTGTCTTGCATTCAAGTTAAGGAAATTGTTATTAAGAGTGCGTCAGGGCCAGATTTTGATCTCTTATATCATTGTAAATCAGAAGTGTTTTCATTGCCTTCAGTGGAATCACTCTGCATATAAATTGCTGTAAATAAGATAAAATTGGTTTCCAGTACCAGCACTGAAAGATTATTTTTATTTTATTTCAGACAAGCATCCATTAATGGCTCAAACTAAACTGATGGTAGAACGTCCTCACAATTTCTTCTGCAGGTGAGTTCTTTGTTTTCCATTTTGGCAGGAGGAAAGGAGAGGGCAAATTATCACATCTTAATGTTTCTGATTTCAATTTGGACTCAGAAAATCAGAGCCTGATGTTTTCGTGCAGGTTTATATTGTGCAGAATATTCAGAAAACTGTCCCCTCCCAAAGAATGTAATATAGCAAAGGAGGACAGTAAGTTATCTAGTGATTCTTAGCTCTTTTTAAGACAAAAGTATCAGTATCTTATTACTAAGGAATGTCACTTTTTTTTTTCCATTTACACTGTTCAGTATCTCAGTGTATCTTTACTTGGGCTAAATCAAATCTGTGGAACAAATTTTGCACATATTTTTAGGATTCTGATTTTTTTTCCATGGAACCAGAGGTTGTCCACCAGATGCAGTAGGATTGCAAATTAGTATGTTTCCAATGGCATTGCCGTTAAAAGTCTGTCAATACCTTTCATGTTACTTAAACATGAAACTGACTGTTAAGGTTAAATTTTCAATGCATTGTGTAGAGACTTTTCCACATGATTCCATTTAACATTAATGTGACTTTTTTAAAGTCAAATCCCTATATACCATATAAAAATGTTTAAGTAAATGTACAGCTGAAAGTACAAAGGGCCATAAACCATGTGTTAGTTCTCTGCATGGGAGAGTACCTCATATTTTTCTGATATATTAATTTAGAAAAACAACCAAATGAAAAAGGTAGAAAAATAATCTTATCCTAAATGAAAGGCCAAAGCATTATTAAGAATCTACAGACACGGCTTTGAGAAAATTATAGATGTATGAAATTACCACTCCACATAAAAATATTACATGCATCTTTATTTTGACACAATATGCGGCAATCCATTATACGTCTTGTTTGGCACATCCATTCTTTCATCAGTTTCTCCAAGACCAAATAATAAAACTTGACTAATAAAAATAATTTGTAAGGTAGGCAACATAGTATATGATCTGAATGAATATTAAGGACAACAGTATAATAAATCTACCTAAATTTAATGAGTCCATTGACATGAT
The DNA here is from genome assembly GCA_030068395.1 of Apalone spinifera. Lineage (NCBI taxonomy): Eukaryota > Metazoa > Chordata > Testudines > Trionychidae > Apalone > Apalone spinifera. The sequence goes on along the minus strand of JANRFK010001234.1, from coordinate 20,794,577 downwards.
GCAAGACTTAAAAAACTGGCACCTTATTATATCAAATCTTTTAAAGATACAATGCAACAATAATAATAGCTTGATTTTAAAATGATAACAGCAAGAAAACGGGAAGCTGCAGATTAAATGCCATGCTAGTCTGCATAAGTAATACAAGATTATCTAAACTGGTCTTTTTGTTAATGCTGCAGAATTCTACCTGGTCCAGCTCCAAAGCCAATTAAAGTTAATGGAGAGACTCCCATTGACCTTTTGTACCTCTGAACCAGGCCCTCTGTGCTCAGTGGAGTAAATTAAGGATGGATTTTCAGCCTTGCCTGCACCTCTAGGTTAGAATTAAGGTTCTTAGGTCTCTGAGAACCAGTGAGGAAAGCCTCAAAATATGCATCTTTGCAAAGTAACTTTTTTTCAAAGCAGTTTTTTCAACAGCAGTGTTCTGCCATCAGAACCCAGTAACTATCCTAGTGTGTCTACTCCCCCCCCCCCCCTCTATGCTTTGTGGAAATTGGCTTATGAATATGCATAACTCAAAGATGCTTTAGGCAAAATGCGGCATACTTTTACAAAATCATGTGACATACTTTTAAAGTTACAATATGTTGAATGTGTACATCTATTGCCATGCATATGTCTCTTTCATTGATAAAAAGAACTAATCTTATGAGCTTTGTCTGTGTAAAACTTTTATACAGAATCAGATGGATTTATTTGGGGGTTTGGTTCCTTTTGAAGGTGGAGGCTCATGGTCCTGTCAAGGTCCTATACCTGAGCTCTCCCAGTTGTGAATTGGTTCATCATCTGTGTTACTCTGGTGGGGGGGAGGGGGGTAGAAGGGGGAATGGAGGGGCCTAAATTAAACTCTGTAATTTAGCTGGGGGAGACCAGAGCTTGTGGCCCAGTGGGACAGAGTAATTTGGTGCCCAAGAGTACAAGCTGGCAGGCTCGGCGGTATGATCAGCACACAGGGAAACACCCCATAGATCTCTGTGATCTAACCCATCACACATAGGTCTGGTGCATGGAGGACAATCAACGGTGGGTAGCCAAAAGCAGTGGCTAGGAATGATCAGAATTCCTTTGGTTTTATTTTAAATTGTATCCTTAACATTAAGTGCACACGATTTGTTTCTAGTGTAGCAGTGAGTATCTTATTTACTAAGTTTGGAAGGGACAATGTTCTTAATACACAGTAATGATTAGCAGAGGGATTAAGGATCAGTTCCTGGACATACAGCTGGTTGGAAATGTTTCCCAGAAATGTCACGGGCGCAAAAGCTTCAAGTGAACTGCACGCAGGGTACTGGGTTCCCCGCTGGGGGGCTCATGCTTCTGGCTTGGCAACAGGGAGCCTGGAAGGACAGACCAGGGCTCTTGGGTCTCCCAAGCTCACAGCTCCACGGCAAGTATCCTTCAAGTCCTGAGACAGACTTTCAGAATCTGCAGCATCAGATTACCTTGGTCATATGGACTGTCCCAAGGCCAAGGATCTCGAGTCCCCCAGTCTCCTGGGGTTATTGGCCCATGGGCTGCCTGATTTCTTCTGCCTGATAAGTAAGCTGCCCCAAGAGTCAGGCAGCTCTGGGGATCCAGCTGGAATGAGGGTCTTAAAGCAATAGGACATGGCCAGGCTGTCCTGGAACCACAGCTCCTTTGAGCCCTGTTGGCTGCTGATTGACACTGATGTGAATCTTGTCACCTCTGCTGGGCTCACCACTGAATATCAGCTCTGCAGCTGGTTGGCATGTTATGGCAATGTCATTCAGCAGCTGCCTCGGACTCAGGGAGATATCTTGCTTTGGTAAGACCATGAGTCAGTGTTTCCGATGTGGAATTTCAATGGAGTTTCTGACTTGCTGGCATTTTGAAAAAAAATGCTTTTGGTTTGAATTGGAATGAAATAAAATTGCAAAATATTACAATTTCTTGTGAACAGTAAATTCAGAGTTTTGGCGAGCTCCACACACATTCTACTTTCAGCTCTCGATGCCTGAGTTTATACTTGAGGACAATGTGAATAATGACAACTAATTAAGATGATGGAATTCACTGGTACGGGAAGTTGAGGCCAAGAATTTAACAAGATTCAGAAAGGAACTGGGCATTAATATGAACAGCAAGTCTATTTAGAGTTATAATTTTGGAAGAGAGATTCTAGTCCTCATGCTTCTGGGTTTAAGTTGAACTCTAACTCTTAGAGAAGACCAGGATGAGACTTAATGTATAGGACAGATCATCTCATGTTTGCCTATTTCATGGTTCCTACACCTTACTCAGACATATCTTGATATTGGCCAGTGTCTGAGACAGAATACTGTCCAACGGGTAGTGATTAATGGCTCGATGTCAGGTTGGCTGTTGGTTTCTAGTGGAGTGCCCCAAGGATTGGTTCTAGGGCCGGTTTTGTTCAAGATTTTTATTAATGACCTGGATGAGGGGATGGATTATACCCTCAGCAAGTTTGTGGATGACACTAAGATGGGGGAGAGGTAGATACGTTGGAGGGCAGCGATAGGATCTGGAGTGACCTAGACAGTTTAGAGGATTGGGCCAAAAAAAATCTGATGAGGTTCAGCAAGGACAAGTGCAGAGTCCTGAACTTGGGACGGAAGAATCCCAAGCATTGTTACAGGCTGGGGACCGAATAGCTAAGTAGCAGTTTGGCAGAAAAGGACCTGGGGATTACAGTGGATGAGAAGCTGGATATGAGTCAACAGTGTGCCCTTGTAGCCAAGAAGGCTAATGGCATATTAGGTTGCTGTAGGAGGACCATTGCCAGCAGATCTAGAGAAGTGATTATTCCCCTTTATTCAGCACTGGTGAGGCCACATCTGGAGTATTGTGTCCAGTTCTGCCCCCACCACCCCACCATAGAAAGGTTGTGAATGCATTGGAGAAGGTCTAGCGGAGAGCAACCAAAATGATTAGTGGGCTGGAGTACATGACCTATGAGGAGAAGCTGAGGGATTTGGTCTTATTTAGTCTGCAGAAGAGAAGAGTGAGGGGGATTTGATAGCATCCTTCAGCTTCCTGAAGGGAGGTTCCAAAGAGGATGGAAAGAGGCTGTTCTCAGTAGTGACGGATGGCAGAACAAGGAGCAAATGGTCTCACATTACAGTGGGGGAGGTCTAGGTTGGCTATTAGGAAAAACTATTTCACTATTGGTGAAGCACTGGAATGGGTTACCTAGGGAGGTGGTGGAATCTCCATCCCTAGACGTTTTTAAGTCTCGGCTTGACAAACCCCTGGCTGGGTTGATTTAGTTGGGATTGGTACTTCCTTGGGCAGGGGGCTGGACTTGATGTCCTCCTGAGGTCTCTTCCAGCCCTAGGATTCTATGATAATAGATAAGCCTTGGGTTTATGACCAGTCCTATGTTCCTGTCCATTCACTATGATGGCAATAGATATTTTCACATTCTGGGTCAACATGACTCTACAATATGAATGTAAACCCTCTTCATAAGAATGCTGGCAGTAAATAACTGAGTTAATGACATAGTGGCAACCCTGACAGTATAATAGCAATCCAGAAAAATGTCATTCTGAACAGCCTAGAGAAATCTTTCTTACAGTATAAAATAAAATCAGACATTTTCTCACATGCAGTTAGCATCATGTTATGCAGGGACACAAAGGAGATTGCCAGAAGCCTCCTCCCTACACACTAGACCCCTTCTCAAGTAGCTGTAGCTTGTAGTGCCTTCTCACGACAAGGTGGCTCAGGCTCTGTAAAGGGGATAGGGTGGGGTGAGGTGAGGCAGAGATCTGGTCTCTATGCAGAACTGACTGAGTGCTGGGGAAAGCAATGCTGCACCCGCTGCTAATGTAGCAGAACTGGTAAGGGAATGTGCATATCCCAGGAGCCACTGCAGCAGAATTCAACAGGAATTCCTCTTGTCAGCATCTGTTGCACAGCAGCCCCTAAAATGTGGGCTGTCAAGCTTTTTGCCTCTGCTTGTTTATGAACAGGAAGATATAAATGTTTATATCTGATGCTAACCTGAAGAGATTAATCTTTTTAATAGTCTCTCTTATTCTGGAAGTGCTAACTTCCTGCCATGCCACCTGCAAGCAATAACACAACAATTTTTTTTTCTTTGGAATCTCAGTATTGATTCCAACCTGTTTTGTTTTCTTTCCTATTTAGAAGCATCCTTTACTTACTGTACATCTGTTCTGAAACAAAAAGATGACAATGTGGCTTATATATCAGTGTGATTTATAGATAAAGACTTAAATGGTGAGCCAGTAAAGCAGACTGAACCCACAACAACTGACAGGTGAAATGTATTAAATGAGAGATTGGCTATAAACAGTTAAGATGACATATGTGCATACCAGCTCCCATAATCAGAATGCATGAATTTCAGTCTGGGGGCTTTTGTAATAAGATGTATGTAAGCTGATGACTTTGAAAAGGATGGGGTTTTTTAAAGTTAGGAAACATTTGCTGAGACTCTATTAAGTAAATTCTCTGTAACAAATCTTAAGAATTTGTTTCTTTTCATGTCTGCATGATGTAAGTAGAAACATGACAAGGTAACCTTCCTCTGCCTTTCTTCAGAACATGTTTTCTGTTGATGTTCAGTGATATGGGTACAAGACTGAAGTTGTATGAGAGATTTTGTTTATTCTCTGCTTCTACCTTCTCTTTTATTTGACATGGTAGAGCCACTGATCAAGGCAAACACCCCCTGCATCTGCACAGAGATGTGATCCTGCTTCTTATTAAGTAGGAGGGGAGATGTGTATATAGCTGGCTTCCTCTTCCACAGTTATCCCTTTTGGTCCTCCACCTGACATGTAGCCACTGGAATTCAGGTGAGCAATGAATGTGAACTGAAAATAGCTGACAGGCTTTGAAATGAGTGGAACAGAGACTTGCATAGAGCTCTGTGAGTCAAATTAGGGATTCTGAGAAAATGCGTGCATGTGGGAATGTGGTGAAAACTATGACGTGGAGTACTGCAATATGTATCATTAGGTAGGCTGACTGCACAGGTTCTGGCTCAGTTGCTTAGACAATTTTTGGAAGCTGCAAAATCCCTGGCTGATTCAATAAGTCCCTTGTGTAAGTAATCATGGGTCTTTTTTGCATTTGTGTTGCTCATCATTAAAAGCTCAGCATTCTTCCACACTTATCAAACTAGTGCCTCAAATCATAGCACAATTGTTTCCTACTGTCAGCACTGGGAATAGCTGTGCTCTCTGAAATGCCTTGTGGAAAGTGGGAATGCTTTCACATAGAGCAAGAGCTTTATCAATCTTAACTGCTCACTCAGCCTGTTGCCCTTTTGAGAAATGACTTGTCCCCACTTTGCAGATGAGGAAACTGAGGCAGAGCAGACCCATGACTTCTGTGAGGTCATAGAGGATATAGGATTCAGGTCTAGCATTAGAAGTCAGGAGTGTTTGGTTCTTCATCTGCTGTGCTCAAACCACTAGAGTACACATCTCTAGCAAGACCCATCTTATTACGCATGTGTAGTGACTTTAATCTCAAAGGGCCTTATAATTATTTCTTCTTCCTTGCAAGAGGAGTTAGGTATTATGATGTTGTGTACTCTTATGATGATTTATGTTTTTTTAAGAGCAGGCTAGACAAACGCCTGTCAGAGAAGCTCTAGATAATACTTAGTCCTGCCACGAGTGCAGGGGATTGGCCTACATGATATCTCAAGGTCCCTTCCAACCCTGTGATTCTGTGCTCAATTCACAGTGGTTAAATTGAAGTGCAGCGAAACTGTATAAATGTGCAAGCTCATCAGTCTGAATCATGCCTTTTGTGAAAAACTCTGAATGCAGGAAGCCTTGTTTATCCAGCAAACATTAAGAACAAAGTTAGTGACAGGCTTCAGTTGTCTGAACCAGCAGGAGTTTTGTGCAAACAGCTACTTTTGAAACATATTATTATCCAATAGAAATTGCTGAGCTTTCTCTCCCATAGAAGCTATGTGGCAAGACAATATTCTTTTTCATCTACCTGTGTTTTCTTTGCAATATTTATTATTTATTTGTATTATGGTAGCAGTAGCACCTAGAGACCTTAGCGGAAATCAGGGCCACATTGTTCTAGGCACTGTCCAAACACAAATTAAGAGACTGTCTCTGTCTCAAATTGCTCACCAGCTAAATATAAATGACAGACATGGGGTGGAAAATGGAAAAACAATACAGTAAAGTGAAGTGACTTGGTCAAAATGTTCTTGGCTTTATTTCCTATTTGATTGTATTCCTCCCCCTCTCTTCCCTTCCCCCCCCCCCCCCCCCCCCGCTCCTCTCAAAATGGGGAAGCTTGTTAATAGAAACTATGTGTGTAGGGTGAGAATTTGAAGCAAAATTTGCAAACACCAAAAACTGAATAGCCTTAAAACTAAAAAGAAAACAAGGAAAGAAAAAGTGATCCCATTAACCACTGAGGATGGGTGAAAATTAAAGATAACCAAGCCATGGCTCAACACCTCAGTTTTTAATAAGGATAATGGGGAGCTAAGGGATAGTATCAGGGTGGGTATTGGAAATGAGAATGTGGGTGCAGAAATGATCACCTCTGAAGTGGAAAACACACTCAAACAGCATAGATCAAATTGGGCGGCCTGAATAATCTCCATCCAAGAATATTCAAGGAATTTTAAAATTTTGAAAGCGACAGTAGGTAAGGCCTGAAATACAATAGTGTTTTACAAAAGTCAGATCGTGTCAGACCAACGTGACACTTAGGGATTAACAATGAGAATTTTTGCTATTAGCTGGGGACTTATCAGATGAAAGTGACAAAGGACGAGAAAGACTTGGGTTGATAAGAATGACTGAGTCACCAATATGAGATGGCCATGAAATAGTGAATGCAGTCCTAGGATGCATTAGGCCACAGGCAGTGAAACAAGAGGGACCATGGCCTCCCACTTCATAACATGGGCATAGCAGCCTCAGCCAGGTGTGAAGCAATGATGGCAGGGGCTGTACTTTACAGTGGAGGAGCTGATAACATGGGTAATCTGCTCTCAGGAGTGGAGCATGGGCAGGCTAGGAGGTGGGGTCTGAGGGGTAAAGGTGAATCAGTTCTGGTGGGTCCCTGCCACTTGGGTTTTGGTGCTCCTACATCAGTGTTATTACCATTATAAAAGGTACTGGTTGAGCTCTCATCTGGATGAATTCAAACTAGAAGAGCTGCAGAGAAGGACTATTACTAGAATCTGAAGAATGGAAGACCTACTCTGAGAGAAGACTCAAGGAATTTTGTTTAGCTTAACTACACTAAGGCTGAGGGGAAATAGGATTACTTCCCTCAGATATATGAGAAGGATACATACCAGGAAGAGGAATTATTTACGTTAAGGGCCACGTTTAACCTAAGAACAAGTGGATATAAATTGGCCATCAACAAGTTTTAGCTTGAAATTAGACTAAGATTTCTAACCACCAGAGAAGTGAAGCTGGGGTAGCAAAATACTTCAAGACTGAACTTGATAGATGTATGGATGGGGAGTGAGATGAGGAGTTTGCCTATAATGACATGTGGCCCATCGGCAACTGTTAGTAGCAAATATCCCCAAAGGTTGGACAGTGTACACTAAATGGGAAAGGCTCTCTGTTATGACAGGAAATTCTTTCCCAATTGTTTGGCTGGTGGGTCTTGCTGACATGCTCAGTAGCCAGCTGATCACTATATTTGAGGTTTGGAAGGAATTTCCCCCATGCCAGATTGGCAGAGATCCTGGGGAGGGGGAGCGGCATGGATTTTTGCTGTCCTCTACAGCATGAGGCATGGTCACATGCAAGTTTGAATTAGAGTAAATGGTGGAGTCTCTGTAACTTGAAGTCTTTAAATCAGGAGTGGGCACTAAGTGGACTGTGGGCCAGGCATGGCTCTCCAGAGTTAGTGCCTGGAGGGCTGTTAGATGCTAATTTACCTGAATGTCCACAAGTATGGCTACAAGCTTCCATTGACCATGGTTCACTGATCCCGGCGAATGGGAGCTGCAGGAAGCCACTGCATCCTGCAGCTCCCATTGGTTGAATCAATGGGAGCTGTAAAACAGCTGTGCCTGCATACACTCAGGTAAATAAAGCACCTAGCTGCCCTCCATGATGAACCATGTCGCACCCGCAGGCTGCTTATTGCCCACCCTAGCTTTTAATGATGATTTGAGGACTTCAGTAACTCAGCCAGGGGTTATGGGTCTGTCATCGGAGTAGGTGGGTGAAATCTGTGGACTGTGATTATCTTATTGGTTTCATGGTGAGGCTGCAGGGTAAGGGCCACAGTTTGTATCTGTATTGAGGGGAAGTTTTGCATCTAAGTTTGAAGAGGGAAACATTTATAGTAATTAGAACAATGGATTTTTTAAAAAGAATCCCTGCCCCCAGAAATACAGTAAAACAAATCTAACCAACCAATGCCCCCCAAACAAACATGCAACCCAACACCCAACCTCTTAAATATTCCACAGAGATAGATGAAGAAGAAATTTAACTTTACTTTCTACATTCTGTTCTTCGGTGATTTTACTTTAATGACGTTCCTTTTTTTCTTCATATCTCTATGAGTAGCTACACACAAAAATCCTATTATTTTAAAATAACTTTTTATCAGTTACTTAATACAAAACCTTATTTTTAAATGGCTAGAAAATATGACTGTGGAAACTGCTCAGAAGAGAGACAGGAAAAACAAAAGCATCACCCAGCATTTGTAAAAAGATAACATACTGTTCTCCCCACCTTCTTTATACTGTGAAGCACAGTAAACATCCTAATAAAATGAATAATTTTTCAAATTTTTTTTCTACAAAGATTATGACAGGTCATGCTTATTCAGGTTGAATCTGAATAGCCAGGATTTTGTTGGCTCCTGGATTTGCTTTGAAAGTTCACTTAAAACCCTACAAACAAATCATTAAACCAAAAATGGAAGAATCTCATGATTACACAAATAAATGGCTTTTAATGATAAAGTTTAATCACCTAGCTCATGACTTACTACATTTTAGTCTTTCTTTCACAAGTTAGACTACTTCTTTTTTTTTTTTTTTTTTTTTTTTTTTTTTTTGCTATCAGTTAATCAATAAAGCTCAGTGGTAGAGCCCAATTTACACTCTGTCCTGCTAAGATTACAAATCATGGCATGGGAGGCAGCAGTCTTAGTGGCACTTGGTTAGGAATTTCAAGGATTGAATTTCCTCACTCATCTATGGTGTGACCATGGGCTAGTGCCTTCATTTCTCTTTGTCACAGTCCCCCCACCTGTAAAATGGGGGTAATGATGAACCTACTTGTCTTTGTCAGGTGAGTTGAGAACAACTGATGAAAAGCCCTAGATAAGCGAAAGGGGTTGTTATAGTTTTGTCCATGTTTGCAACAGCACTGAGTAAACTGTGATTAATCAGTGAGCTATTAATGATGCTTCCCTTAGGGAGCAGGGAGGAGGACAGCAAGGTGGGAAGAACAGCTTTTTCCTCTCCTGCTGTATTTGTGAAACAACAAAGTCAAAGGAATACTAATTAGTGTTTTGCGTTTCCTCTTATTGCCCTGTCAGAGCTATCCTCCCCATTGCACTGTATGACATTTGCATATAATTGTTGTCTGTAATTAAAACCAGGTCATAATTAGCTCTCTTTCTCTCATAATAAAAAAGAAGACATCACAAACAGCCCTTTCGGTATATGATGCTCATGCTAAATGTTAACAGTGATACAGGCACAATGTTGGACATCCAATGGCATCATCAAAGATCCTTTCTGCATCCCCATGTGTCACTTGCTAAACAAGATTGGATTATATTATTCAATGTCTCTCAAGGACTAATGTTAAAAGGATGGCAGATAATAATCTGCCACTAGCACATTGTGATCACCTTAGGTAGATAGGGCCAGCAGTGGAATTAAGGATGATCACAAACAATATGTTTACTCCCATTTCTTTGTAGGGAAAATGATCAACTATTTGATATCAGTTTCTTTAAAAAAAACAGCAATATGCCAAGCAGCTTTTAAAAATCTGCCTGGTGGGAAGCAATAGTGTTCTTTTTCTAAGTTCCCTCTGATAGTACTTATAAGTTCTAGTATTGCCTCTGTTTCTCTGGCCATGTGGCTTTGAACTAGTGAGGGCTGCTTGGGGGAGGTGCAACACTATCCCAGCTGTGCTAAGGGCCACCTAACCTCAGTCCTATCCCTTCCACCCAAAGCCCCACTCTTTCAGGGGCATGGATCAAGGCCTTCGTGTCGTGCCCAGGGGCCCAGTGAGGCGGTCGGCCCTGCTGCTATTTGTTCTTCCAAAATGGAATTTTTCAGATTTTTTCCTCCTGTAAAAATTATTTTCATGAGACGTTCACTTTTCCAGTCAGCTCTCGTTTTAATTACTTCATCTGAAAAATAGGACTGATAAGAATAATACTATGTGTTTGCTTTGTCCTTTATGTTCTGTAGATCTCAGCCCTTTGAAAATGTGGGCAGGCACTGTGAGCCCTGACGTACAGATGGCACACAGTTTGAGGTTCTGTGGGCCACAGTATACAGGAGTATGGCTGAGTTTGTGGCTAGAATATAGCTCTGCCACAATAGTGATTTATATCTTGTTCTCAAGTTGACCACAAACTCCTGTGTGATCTCAGCCAAGTTACTCAAGCTTTCTATAGCTCACCTAAACCCTTCTCTAAAAATAGGGGTGGTGAGAATTTACCTTTCCTTTTCTTTGGGGTGGGGTGAGGCCTTGCTTGTTAAGTTTTATGAAGAACGCTCAGTTATTAGAACTTCCAGTGGTAGATGAGTGAGACAGGAACTTGTGATGTCCTGGTTCCAAATCCTGCATGCATTCCACTTGCATAGGGAGGCATTTTAGTGGAAAATAAAATAGCCCTAGAAGGATGCCCAGACCCTGGGTTTCCAAAAATATGATAATTGTCTCAGCAGGTTCAGAACAATTGAAATGACCAATAGTTTACTGTAAAACTAAATTAGTTTGGTGCACATGAATGGTGCATTTCCTTAGGGGTACACTTAATTTGTGTAAATTAAAGCCCATATTTGCGAGATCTGCCACACCCAGCCTGGTACAAGTATAATTGGGTGAGAGGCAATGATGGATTTTAGTCATCTTATGGATCCTCCGTCCCGGGGCTTGAAAATAGAAGACTGGGGAGGCACTAACTTCCTAGCACAAGCAAATTGGTTTTTGGCTCACACTTGTCCAATTTTAGGGTATGTCTATAATGAAACTCCAGCGCCTATAGACACACCTAGGCTAACTTTGACCTAGCTAGCTTGAATAACAATGGCAGTGTAGCTGTGACACTTGGATGGCAGTATGAGCTACCTGCTCAGCATCCCTTCTGGACTGGAACAACTTGGGCTTCTGTGGCTACACTGCTATTGATTTGGAGTCAACTAGATCAAACCTACCTCACCTGTATGCTGCAGTCACACCTCTGATCTTGCTTTAAATAGCAATGATTAAGTTTTACATATGTCTCATATAATGAATAAGGCTCATTTTCCTCCACGCTTTCATGCACTGCTTTACAAGATAAAAAATGCACATTTAGCTATGCTCACTTATAGAACACTTTTGGCCACCACAACTCTTCCAAGTTTCTGATATGGATTAGCATGCATCATCGATATTTCTAAAGCTTAAACTTCTTTCATTCAGTGCCCTCGGGACCTGACTGGTGCCGAACCAGAGAATTTGCCGAACGACGGGTGATCGGTTTCATCTAGCAGCATTACCAACATTTCCACTGCTTACTGAGCTCTTAGAAGGCATTTGGGGTAAATGAGAGTAAAGAAAAGCACATAACACTGAGAACCAGGACTGGTGGCTGTAAACAAAATTTTTGGGACCAAGGAAAACTTGGTCACACCCATAAGAGGACATCTGGCTAACTACAATCATGCTGGACCACAGATGTTGCCAGATCAGACAGTGCCAGACTAGAGACGTTCAACCTGTAGTTGACCTTATTTAGGTTGCCTGAACATGAGGGGTTGAATAAGAAAAGACCAGTAGGCCTCATGACAAGCCTACCTTCTTTCAGACCATAGCAGGAGGGACTAGAGATGTGGGCTTTGTCACTGGGTCAATAAAAAATAAAATATATGAGTTCAAGTTGTTTCAATTCAGCTCACCAACGTATTGATTGAGTCTAAAGTATCCATTGCAAGTAGGAACATGGCTTTTGTTCACACCAATTTACAACACTTTATGGTCTATTTCATTGCATCATAAATGTAATAATGGTCAAATGTTCCATGAAACATCCTAAAATGACATGAATTATGACTGCAGTCTATCTGTGAATGACAAACTGGAGAAGTTGGCTTTAGCTCAGATTATGTTGGAGTTTTGTATGGCAGGTCTTCAGTGTTTGAACAGCTCTGGGCCATTGCATTCCACTCTCCCCATGGGCCAAATGAACCATCCTTTAGACTCATGTAGTCATTTCAATGAGGTTTGTAAATGAGTTTTTTTTAAATGAACACTCTGTTAATATTTCCAGCTTTTTAAAACATTTCATATTTTAACTAAGGACTAAAGTGCTTTTGTGACACAACAATGCTTTACAGCTAATGTCTGTTCACTTCTAAATTATTATAATGTATATTACTTTAGGAGCCATTAAACGGCATACAGTTTTATCAGAGTGTGTTCAAATCCCATAATGGGTGTAATGTCCTGTAGCCACCTCATCTACTCCATTTTACTCTGGAAGTCAGAAAGCAATTTCTTACTTTCCTATGTAGGAGATAGAAGAAGAAAAAAGAGGGAATTCTCCAACAATGCCATAAACCCATTTTAGGGCTGGGAGTCCCAGTCCTACTCTTATAGTTGTCAGTTTATTTTGCAATTTGCAGGAGTTTTGGTCTGAAAGGAAGATGAACAATGAAACAGGGCCATACAACAACTCTGTGGGCAGAGGTTGTTATAAAACTCATGCAGAGGAGACATCCATATGATGTTTCAATAGTACATACCACAGCAAGAACCGCAGGTGCAACCTGAAAGACAGTTTGCACAACAGGTGGGAAACTACGACAGAAGCATGGTCTGGTGGACTAAATACAGGAGTGTATTGTGAGACCTTGGCTGTATTCCTAGCTCTCTCACTGACTGCCTGTGGCACCTTCAAGACATTTCATCTCCTCTGCCTCAGTTTCTTTATGAAATTGGTCCCAGCTTCATAGAGTTTTGAAATCTCTTGGTGACAATTGCTATACAAGTGCCAAGTGTGATTGTTTTACCGTGGGCAAAATATAATGAGAAATAATCTTTATCAGTTCTTAGCTCTGCCCTTTCCTTATCAGTTTTGTTTTAGGTAGTGGTGACATCCTTGAGGCAGCAGTCGGTAATACTAACTTCTTACTTTTGAAAAAATGAAGTCTATGTCGTGTTGTGTTGGCTTTACATACACATCATGAAATCATCCAAGAGTGTGGCTTACCTCTGATGCCAGACTTCCACCGGATTCTTTTGGGTTGAATTCAGGCATTTGAGGCAGCGCACTTCATTTTAGTTCCCCTCTCTGCCATGAATGGATTGATGCAACTCATACACTGGTCTTAGGAAGCGATTGCACAGTCCCCAAAAGCCTATCCACTCCCAGGTCAAGTATGGGAAAGTTTGGGAGTGAGCAGTCATGGAACCAGAGAAGATGATGACAGGATTGGCTGTAAGGAGGGGTCTGGTGGGAGGGGTGGGTATTTTGAGGTTATCACTGGGTAAGGTATTTTTTGATGGGAGCTGGTCTGAGCATTTTGATATGCAGTTTAGTATCAAGTAACAACAAATTGTGGTAGGTAAAAGGGACCAAATTCAGAATTCCATGGAGCTGAATCCATTTACTACAGTGCTTTATTTGCCTCTAGGGATATGTCTACACTGCAGGCTTCTGGTGCGAGAATGGCCATTCTTGCACAAAAACTTGTAGAGCGTCTACATTGCATGCTCGTTCTTCCTCTCCCCATGAGGAATAAGCCCTCTTGCGCAAGAAGGCAGTGTGGACGGGCTAAAATGGCCATCAGAACCTTCTTGCACAAGACAGTATCCACACTGCCATGGACGCTCTTGCGCAAAAGCATATCTGTTGCACAAAAGCACATGGCAGCGTGGACGCGCTCTTGTGCAAGGCCTTTTGCGCAAGAACTCTTGGGCAAAACAGTTATTGCACAAGAAGCCTGCAGTGTAGACATAGCCAATGTTTCTTTATTTTCTTGAAGCTTTTGACCTGCAGAAAAGGTGAGGTGAACGGACAAGCTAGAAAGAAACCAATGTGTATGTTGTTGTCCTAGGAGTCTAGTATGGATCAGGGTTTCACAAAATTATACTCCTGTCTCGTGGCAGGGCACAGTAGTCATTGACTTCAATGGCTACTGTTAAAAATCTTGTATATGGGTTGTGATGCTAATTACAGGCTAGCAGTTGTGTTTCCATTGGTTGCTTTAAGGCAGCAAAATTTAAAATAACACCACTTAATGTAAGTGATGCTCCCTGAAGAGAAGTTTTCCTTTGTTGTCTTCTCCCCCCAAATCCTGTTACCTTCACCCAAATGTCTGACTCATTTAGGATTATCTGCTGTAGGACCCATTCCCGCTCCTGCTCCCAATGACTGTGATGCCAAAAATATAAGCAATTTAAGGAAGGCCCTACGGCCAGGTTCTGATCTAACTTAAAGTGGGGTTAATCCAGGGTATCAACTCTGACTTCAATAGAATTACTCAAGGTTTACATTAGGCCAGTGGTGCCAAAACTCATTCCCCAGGAGGGTCACATAAACATAAGCACAAATTTAGGTGGGCCAGGCAGATTCTTCATATTTTAGTAAGATTTAAAGTCACCTGTATTGATTTATATTTTAATTTTGGCTTGTTTTGTGTGTATTTAGATAATACTGTACATAGAAACAATCTATTTATTTTATACATGTATATAAACTAAAAAGATGTAGACATAACACTTGTTAATTGGCAATTGGTATATTATGTTCAAGCAGATTGTAGCCTTATGAAACACTCTTGTAGGTCATTGGTTGGACACTCTTATGCTAATGTAACTGAGAATTTGCTCCAGAACACCTGTTTGCTTATAAAGCACCATACAAACTGGTGGCATTACATACATAAAAAGACATTACTTCTGAAGATAATGAAAACAATGGGTTCAGACTGCTAAATCTCTGGTCCTCACTTTATTTATTATTAAAAAGTGCATTTAAATGGAAAATCACTTTGAATGCAAATGCATTTCTTCCAAATTCATTGTGGCTCATACTGGACTTCCAGTCATTTACTCTTTCCTATACATTTCCTCTTGATTAATGTGGCTTCTTTGAGGAAGAATGTGTGTTTGTTTATTATTTTAGTGTTTGGCAAGAAAAGGTTATACAGGAATGAAATGAAAAGAGAATCACATTACAGTGCTCCTGCTTCTCAGCTATTTTCACTTTCTTTACAATAAATACAGCACATCAGAATTCCATTTATCTACACTAGTAGGGGCAGGTGCAAGATAAATTAGTGAGTTTTGCATATTATTAAGTGTAGGTAAAACTTTGACCTCACGCTTCCCATTCAGTTAATAGGGGGAATGTCATTAGCCCTTCCCATTAGCAGTGGCTAAGGCCCTGAACAGGGTCCTGGGATCTATTGTGCTCCTGATGAGGAGAGCCAGGGACATTGTTCCTGCTGTTGTCACTGGAATGAGGAAGGACTGGCAGATTCTGAGCAGAGTGAGAATCTATGGGGAAAGTACCTTTGCCAGCCTGCTTGTGTGTTCCTGGCTGTACAGATCACAGTTGCCTGGAGCTAATAAAATAGTTGCCCATGCCTTCTCACTGTGAGGAACAGGACAGCCCCAGGTCTTATTTGTGTTGCTTGAGCTATGAGCTGGCCAACACCCTTCATAGGGAGTAGCAACCCTCTTTTATAGCTCCCTGCAACTGGGCTCAGTAGTACCAGCAGCACAGCAGTGAGTGGAAGCAGCAGCCTTCTTTGTAGACTTCACCAGTTCCTCCTTGCATCTAGACCACCGCCATGACATGTCTGACCCTGCTAGTGTATAGCACTGGCAGAAGCAACGACTGGAAGAAGGCTGAGCACTGTAAGAACCAAGTCCTCTTCTGGGCATGCCTTGTCTCATGGTCAGTGAAACTCGAGTTAGAGAATCTATTTTCTCTAGAGGGACTTTTATTCAGAAGACACAAGGAAAACAGGGGATGCTGGGAGTTAGGCTGGAAGCAGTTCAGCCCCATGGACAGAGCAGTTCACTAGACTGAATGAATCATAGAAGATTAGCATTGGAAGGTCATCTAGTTCAGGAGTGATTGCTGAGAAGAGACACGGGGGGGGGGGGG